>OY754981.1:2838482-4038482 GCA_963576475.1 Molanna angustata
GACAGTCCCCATATGCGGAGCGGGTGGTAGTGGGAGTAGCGAAAAACTTTCATGTTCCGAATAGACGGACTAGACAAGCTGTGCTTTTCCATGAGGGAGCCGCTTCCACTAACTATATATTTAACTCTCCAATACCGAGATTGCATAGGCTAGGAAATGAACTGTGTGTTGATGCAGATATTTTCGGGGATAGCTTGCCGGTATTCAAAAAAATTATTTATAGGTCTTTCAAAAATTCAAATTCAATAGCTAACTTTGCAGTTTTCTTTATTTTCTTTATTCTTTGTTTTTTGTAATTATCCATGCATGTGTTTATTTCTCTGTGTAAAAACATTGTTTTAAATTTTGTTTTGTCAATTTATTGTTGTTTCTGTATTTTTTATATATTCGACCAGTATTGTTTAATTTTTAAATGTAATTTCTTGTTAATTCTGTTTTTTTTTTCTTTTTAATATATAATGTTGTTAATTTAAAAAAATGCAATTCTATGTAACATGTAAATGGCTTATGCCGTGTATTGTATTAAATAAATAAATACAAATGATTGAATATTTTAATATATTTTGTTTTCTATACAACACATGTAGGTATGTATGTCAAGATAGGATAGTATGGACGTCAGTCCTTTTTTCCTACCTAGAATATGAAAACAGCATGGTGGTATGGAGATTAAGTATCAAACTATTAAGTCTTCTTAGATATTGTGTATAGGCATACAAATTGTATGAAGCAATGTCGTCACTAAATTCAATTTTTATAAAAATTGTTAAAAAAAAATTAAGATGTACTACTACAATGTTAATATTTTTATAGAAAAATTTTTATAATTATCTAGTTGGGGTGTTTCGTCTTTTTTCGATATTTTTATAAAAAAATTTTCGAAATTTGAAATATTGGCAGTTGAACACATAAATTTATCATAAAAAAATATTTTTCTTAATAAAAAATTTTGAGAATCTCTGGAATTTTTTTGAAAAAAATATATGAGATTTTGTATTTGTCTATGTTCATACAAATTTTCAGCTTTCTAGCTTTTATGGTTTCTGAGATATATGGAAAAATAAAGTAAAAATTCAAAAGTTGATAACCCCTGACTGAAACAAAATATAAAAGTTTTGTAGGCCTATTACTTTTTATATACTCTGGAATTTTCGGCTTTGTAAATTGAGCGAATCCAAAGTTATAAGGGACACACACACACACACACACACACACACACACACACACACACACACACACACACACACACACACACACACATACACACACACACACACACACAAACACACACACACACACACACACACACACACACACACACACACACACACACACACACACACACACACACACACACACACACACGAAATGCTCTACTCCGAATTCTGAGTAAATCCGTATATGGAACATATATGCTGCGAAGCCTCTAAGTTGGTGTTTTTTTACTTCAAAGTTGGAAAAATCGTGAAAAATATATGAAAAATATACCCTGCATACAATCTCCCTTATCCTGGCTTGAAACATTGTCAATATATTAAGAGAACAAAGTTCTCTTGAACAAATCGACAATTGGAAAAGTGGTGGAAAGGCGACCTTGAACACGGAGAAGTGTTGGAAGTCTTCAAGCAATGTAATCCAACGATATAAGACGAGTGGATGTAGCTGGAGAAGGTTGAATGTTTTCTGTAGAGGACCGAGAGCTCAGGAAGAGGCCTATGTCCATTATTGGACAATAGAGAGCTGTTTTTATGATAATAATGTTATACTTTGTTATTAATTTATATTAAAGATTTTTAAATGGATTTAACTGGAAAAAAATCTAATCCAAAATGTTTCGAATCAACATTGTTAAATAAAACGAAACGAATAGTATGAGAAAACGAATTCAAAATTTTAAACGGCAAATTAGAGAATAAAGTTGAGGGTTTTGCAAAATGAAACTTTTGAAAAAACCCTTAATAGTATCCCATTGCAGTCTCTAATGTCGGTCACTTAATCCTCCGTTGACATATCCTACGGTCGCCATATTGCTTTTTATACGTCACATCATTTCCCTCCTTTTTTATCATTCTGGCGGGAAATAAAAAAAAATGGACGCCCGGCTATGTCGGTAATACAGGCGACTGCACACCGGGTGGGGGGAGCAGACCACCGACCAATGGGTGGCACTTAATTTAATTTGCTCTCCGTTGTTTTTCAATCATCTATTTAATTTCATTTTCCCAACGCCACGCCGCTGGAGGGGTTTTTTTATAACAATTACCATACCCTCCTCAATATGGCAACTTCACATATACCAGCTCGTTCAATTATTCTAATTATTTTCTTTTGATTGTTGTGTCTAGACCACAAAATAAGATTCATCTGTCAAATATCAAATTCTTATTTTATTTTGTAGGTTATTTGAATTTTGATTAGTCAATAATGCTTGAAATACACTACGACACTAAACATTAGATATAGTCACATAGAATTATGAAAATGTGTATAATTTTACGTTCTATTTAATTTTGTTCCAAACGCGACTCACGTTATCTAATGCCTCACATCTTCAGAATGGTGAAAAATAGTGATGAAGACTGTCTATATATATATATATATATATATATATATATATATATATATATATATATATATATATATATATATATATATATATATATATATATATATATATATATATATATATATATATATATATATATATATATATATATATATATATATATATATATATATATATATATATATATATATATATATATATATATATATATATATATATATATATATATATATATATATATATATATATATATATATATATATATATATATATATATATATATATATATATATATATATATATATATATATATATATATATATATATATATATATATATATATATATATATATATATATATATATATATATATATATATATATATATATATATATATATATATATATATATATATATATATATATATATATATATATATATATATATATATATATATATATATATATATATATATATATATATATATATATATATATATATATATACAATAATAATATTAATAATACCATAGCGAAAATAACCCCAAAACACAACAATAATAATATTAATGTCACAACTAAAATTAACAATAAATCACAACACAAAAATAATGATAAAATATTATTACCAACGAACACGACAGCAGGTGGGCGTGTCACAAGGAGCCAATCACGTCGCGCTAACAATATTTGACATAAGCGGCCATCTTGTACGCTACGAGTCACTTGACGGTGAGCTTTCAGTGTGAGTAGACGTGTGTCGCGCGCGTGCTTTTCGTTAAGTCCTTGAAAATGCCTGGTGATATTCAGGCGAAACGTCGGAAGACAAATGGTCTTAGTCAAGACCTATATATATATATATATATATATATATATATATATATATATATGTTATAATATTTTTATCTCGGTTTTCCCGTGTCAGTAGGTCTTGACTAAAATGCCTGGTGATATTCAGGCGAAACGTCGGAAGACAAATGGTCTTAGTCAAGACCTACTGACACGGGAAAACCGAGATAAAAATATTACAACATATTTCACCCGTGAAAACATCAAACATAACATATATATATATGTATATATATATATATATAGATTCAAAACGAGGATACCAATAATAGAAAAGGAAAAGGTTAAATACCAAGAAAAATATAATACCCAAAAGACATTAAAAACAGTCCGTATTTATATCTTTATTCTATTGCATGAGTTTTTTGAAAATAATGAATATGCCTTGTAACGAATACATACACATTCTCACATTTTCCCTGAATTAAGCGTTAATGCTTGTGTTATAGGTGAACGAAATCGGTCTTATTACCAACCCAGCGCGCTAGCCTCTCTGCCACTACCCATCTGAATTTGTTTAATACTTTTTTGAAAAATTAGTTTTAGTCAAACCTTTTTTTATTTTTATATTGTATGTAACTCAAAAACCACAAGGCCTATACCAATCGAAAGAGAATATGATAATCTCCCAGCTGAGTTTTTTTCTATTTTAATAACTCTTCTTTCTATTTAAAAAAACCTCTAAATTTTACCATTTCTACACGAAAAAATGATACCTAATCTGTGATATACTACATTTTTTCGCGTTTCATATATCAGAAGGTAATTTAGTGTGCATATGTGTGTACATTCGTGTTCCCAGGGCAAGGGTATACAAGGGCCTTATGGTAAATAAGTAGATACAGTAAAATACATATAAATGTGTGTACATTCGTGTTCCCAGGGCAAGGGTATACAAGGGCCTTATGGTAAATAAGTAGATACAGTAAAATACATATAAATGTGTGTACATTCGTGTTCCCAGAGTATACAAGGGCCTTATGGTAAATAAGTAGATACAGTAAAATACATATAAATGTGTGTACATTCGTGTTCCCAGGGCAAGGGTATACAAGGGCCTTATGGTAAATAAGTAGATACAGTAAAATACATATAAATGTGTGTACATTCGTGTTCCCAGAGTATACAAGGGCCTTATGGTAAATAAGTAGATACAGTAAAATACATATAAATGTGTGTACATTCGTGTTCCCAGAGTATACAAGGGCCTTATGGTAAATAAGTAGATACAGTAAAATACATATAAATGTGTGTACATTCGTGTTCCCAGAGTATACAAGGGCCTTATGGTAAATAAGTAGATACAGTAAAATACATATAAATGTGTGTACATTCGTGTTCCCAGGGCAAGGGTATACAAGGGCCTTATGGTAAATAAGTAGATACAGTAAAATACATATAAATGTGTGTACATTCGTGTTCCCAGAGTATACAAGGGCCTTATGGTAAATAAGTAGATACAGTAAAATACATATAAATGTGTGTACATTCGTGTTCCCAGGGCAAGGGTATACAAGGGCCTTATGGTAAATAAGTAGATACAGTAAAATACATATAAATGGTAAATAAGTAGATACAGTAAAATACATATAAATGAAGTAAAGGATTGAATATATTTACATTGTATTCAAAAGACAGCAATTAAGAATATAATAAATTATTCATGTAAATATATTGAATAATGGCCAACAATAATGGCTAATAATAGTGGAGAAGTAGATATTAAATCTATCTGTGCGTTAATCAAAGCAATGATACTTTTTTATCTTATTTTTTTCATAATTCTATGTCATTGTGGAGCTTTATCATGAAGTGACGGTTTGAAACATTAAAAAAAATAGATATACTTTTCCGTTATGCCCAAACTTCTTGAAATTTTTAAGCGTTGAGGAAGGCGGTTTGCGCACACACGTGATCAGACCAACCATGGGAAAAATAAAAACTTTCTCTTATGTGTACCAACGTGATTTTTCTCAGTTATTACATACACGTGTTACATCGAGTGTCCAAGTATCTTGGTACACTGTCGTCACTGTTACTTAAAACTGTATCACTCCATGTACCAAATAGACATACCCGCTCACAAAATTTATTCCACATACCAATATGCCACACTAATTATAGATACTTTTCACCCATATTTAGAATTCAGCGAGATTATAATACACATTTCAAACATACAGATATTTTTCATGACACTTTACAACATTAACAAAAACAGATAAAGATGTTCTTAAACTCTAATACACAATCCAACAATCCCCTCCTCATTCACTAAAGATCCCTCCTCCTCATCCTGAAACATACTCGTTAACTGTATAGTGCATATCTTTTTTTTGTCTATCTTTTTAATTTTGATTTTTTCTTTTATCTTATATTTTCTTATGAATTTTTCAACTATCTAATCAATTACTGTATAATCATTAATTTAAATTGAAGAAAGCACTTTTCTCAACTCCTATACAGTAAATGTAATGTAAAAAAAACAAATTATAGCTGTGGCTCTCTGAGAGAAAATAAATAAATAAAAATGTAGTTTCAGAGTCGCTTAGTTTCTGCGTGTCGATGCCGTGTAGATTAAGATGTTAACGGTTTCTATACACTTGAGCTGGAAAACTAGCTGTAATTATACACCGATATCGACACAAAAATTGATCACCATTTATCATGGATGGGTCGGTGGCAGAGCGGTTAGCGCGCTGGGCTAGTAATCCAGTGGTCGCGAGTTCGAATCCTGCCTCGACCGATTTCGTTCACCTAAGCACAAGCAATTATTTTCTTATTTTAGGTAACGTAGGAAGATGTATATGTACTTGTTAAACAAGGACATATTCATTTTAATTAAAAAAAAACAAAAAAAAAAAAAAAAAAAGATGACATCGACACAGTAGTGTCGACATTTATGTCAGTGAAAGTATCGTCGTGTATGCCAAGCATAACAGTTTGATTCAGCGACTCATATCAAACATCATATATGTAGTACCGTCAGGCCGTTTTCCTATATAGGATATTCAAAAAGAACAGACATTGTCAGATGGTTACCTTGAATCTGGAGGTGATGTACCTGAACCAAGAGCTTTTCAGGCAACTAATATCGGTACTATGTCGGCCTTCGTGGTTCACTTGGTTAGATTTCTGACTCCTAAGCGAAAGGTAACGGGTTCGATTCCCGATATTGCACGGAAAGAAGATGAAAATTAGTTAGAAATTCTCTCATATTAATTAATTAATTTATTTATTTAAGTATCAATTACATATTGACAGTTAACATAATACAGTAATAAGTAAACTTTAGTACAACAAGATAAATTTCAAATATTAAATGATCTTGATATTAAAAAAAACTAGTGAGTGTAACTTAATATTTAAATTAATGAGAATGTTATTGCTAAATAAATCCTAAATCTAATGCGAGGTACTATTAAATGTTTAATGTAAACTGGTACAAATGCTCCAGGATACATAATTAAAATAAGAACCTAAAATTCTGTATTATTTATATATTGTCTCATTGGAAGTCCAACTAGGTTAACCTGTTTTAGGACGTCCGATATGTATATACGATTTGTAGGTATCAATAACTTAACTAATTTAAGATGTTTAAAACTTGAATGAATAGCGAGCAAACTAAAATATGTTTAATTTATTATTAGATTCATCTATACCGATGGATATAAGCCAACTGTTTATTGTTTTTTCCAGAGTGTCTATTTTCATATTTTTCCAAGTGTCAGGAAGTACCTATATTGTACATCTTGGGACCAAGAAATTTAAAATTACGCTGTGCGAATGTGGTGTTTGTTTTTTTCTTTACGATAATAGACCTTTGAGTATTGCGAGTAGAGTATGAAATAATAAAAAAAAAAATTTAAATAGAGATAACGTAAAAATATAGTCTATGATTGTCGATCTTTACAAAACAAGGGCGCACAATTAAATGTGGGTAAAATGTTAGTGTTGCCACACAGTCCACTCTTTTACCCTAAATTTGGAGACACTGAATAATGTAAGGATTATTGAATAAGTTTTGGATAAATTGGTAATGCAATGATGAGTTTTTGATGATGGCAATCGATCAAACTGAATTATTTGCAACGTTTAGCCGACACACTTTCTCCAAAATTCACCACGTTTCGTATAAAATTACATTGGTCAATAGAGTGCTATTTCGAATCTACGAAGAATCTCATTGGATGCAGTGGAATTTATTATTTTTCAAACATCTGTCACGGTGAATTTATTTTAGAAAGAATGCGTGGTAGATACTTGAACTATCCAACTGTCAATTCGTTCAAGAGAATTTATTTTTCTTAATTAATCGACAGTATTATGGCAAGATACTCGTTTTATATTTTTGTTATTTTTCGTGTTTTTTAATAATTGCACCGTGCGCAAGTGCCGAGTTTATTGCCGTATGGAAATCTCTTCCAACTCACCAGTGTTTACAGCCAAGAGTAGCAATATTAGCGTGATAAATGAATTTAAATAAATTTCTCCTCTGCTGGGGATCGAACCCAGGACGCCCGCACAGAAGTCAAACGGCTTACCAACTGTGCCACGGCGATCGGCATAAGATTTTTTCAACTTTGAGTCACCAATGTAGAGGCTTCGAAGCATATTATTCCATAATATATGGATTTATTCAGAATATTTCACATTTTTATGCATTTTTGATATTTGATAAATAATAAATATTTAAATGTAGTATTAAACCAGACAACGTCACTCGCCTAGCTGTTGATTCTCTTCACCCAAAAACGTTTGATAGAATTATTAAGGAAGAGCATTATTCACTGATTCAAGAACCCGGCTCACTCTACGTTGTCCACTTTACTCCTAATTCAAGAAGCTCTGAAGATATCAAGTCTGTAATTTCTTACCTGTCGGAGCGTGGTATTTCACTTGAAAATCTAACTGTCATCGTACTTTAATATATATGTTCCTGCACCTAAAACGCGAGTGATATAGGTAATTATTTGCATACTTAGGAAATTCTTCAATGAAATATAAATAATTATAAAAACTATTGAAAAGGAGACAAAACCAAAAAAAAAAAACTCAAAAATAAACATTGCTATATATATATATATATATATATTTTTAAATATATTCTATTGAAATAATCGAAGTAGGTACCCCTCTCTCTCTCTATCTATCTTATCTCTAAATCTCTCTCCGCACTCTTTTTGCCAACATCTGTATTTTTCGTCTTTTGATAACATTATTTTTAAATATAAAACAGTTGTATATTTTTCTCAACAACTTACAATGTATTAGACTAATGACATCGGGATTGGATAAAATCAATTCATTTCCTCTTGCGACAATGATTTCCTGATGAACGAATCATCAATCAACCATTCAGTCAACTAACATCGGATCTAATCGTTCAATCATCAGACCGACTATCATAGTATGTAGATATATGTATGTACTATGGAAAATTTAATAGAAGTGGTAGGTATATTTATATAGTTGCATATACGCAATCATTGGATTGGTAGAGAGTCAATGATATTTTTATGACAAATCTTTAACATCTCAATAGAGACGAAGTTTGAATAGCAAAGGAGAACCGAGAAATCAAGGCGCCTACAGGGCAATTTCTAAATAGATGGCAATAGTACTTCTGCTTATTCTCAAGCATTTTCGTGATATATTCATTAAATGACAATTGTAGTCAAAATGAGATCATTGATAAAATATTTATTTATTCGGGACAAAACACTACAGTTAGATAATGTTCAAAACAATACAATAATACATACGCAATGATTTGCAAATATAATTTGCCCTTTCACAATTTTTTAAGCAACATTTTAAGGTAACTTTGTTAGATAAATCTTCAATTCAATGTGATGTACGTAGTTCAGTTGGTTATAGGTATATCGGACTCCTAAGCGAAAGGTCCATAATTCTCTCCGATAGAATGATTTTATTAGTAGTTGTTGAAGGTCTTGTATATTGTCTGCAAGTAATACGGTGTCATCTGCGTATCTGATATTATTGATGACCACTTCCTTAAAGACCAAGTCAGAATACAAATTAAACAGAGTAGGTGAGAGAACACACCCCTGTCGGACTCCTCGTTGAATGGAAATACCCTGGAAAATGTTACCATTCTCAAGTTACATTAGTAAGTAATTAATCAATTAATCCCGTCCACAGCTTGCTTCATATTGACATGTCAAAAACGTCACTACACATACGCATTAAAATGTTGCAACGATTAAAATATCACAGAATGTTATGGTGTTACAGTTACAATCATAAAAAGTTGATATGGTAAGAAAGGCTAATCTTTAAATATTATCTACTATGTTTGATATTATATTTTGTTTGAAGGATTTTAATGAGTTGTTAAAAATATTTACACCAACCACGCGTTGTGACCATATTGAATATTATATTATTCTCAAATGCCTTCGGTTTAATGTTTGCTTCCTTATTTGATCTCCAATAAGCTAGAAATGGTTTAGTTCGGTTTATTTAAGTATTTTCAAATATATACTTATTTGTCGATATAACCATTGTGCCACGGAACATTTGTAAGAGTTCAATAGTCATAATCAATCAGCGTCCAAAGTATATTGTACTGTAACAAGCTCTGGTGTAGGGATGCGACAGAAGACAGGAAGCTGTTTAGTCTTCCTACAGAAATGGACCCGGGAACCCTGCTACACCGTGAATAATCACTGACATTTGAAAAATCAATCAAACAATTAGGATGGGGTGTCTAATCGATGCTAAACGAAACTCATTCATTCATACCATCACGGCATGTCACACAATATGGGGTGACCAGCGACAGGAGCGCGGTAACCTTATAAAAGAAGCACAACGCAAGCGTGTATACCCATACACCACCTAAAAAGCTATATTCATACGGAATATCCGAAAACGATGTCATAAGAAAAATTGGAAGTATGCCTGCAATACACTGTTGAGGAAGTAATGTTATATGAGTGATGTCATCTGTGTATTCCAAACTATACCTATTCATACATCATTAATATTTTATTTCAATATTTATTTATTTTTTATATTTTATTACTTTTATCTCTACCTTTATATCCAAGCACGCCTATGTTTAGGTACATGTAATTTCTCTATGGGAAATATTATCATTGCACATAAATATAAGTCAACTTTATTATTTATAAAAAAAAATGTGTATGTGTAATGTGTAATTGTTTTTTTTTTTCTTAATAAATAAATAAATAAATAAATATAAACTATTCTAAGACGGTGCCTCACAGCAAAAAATAATATCTATAAGATTTAATGAAATGAGGTTATATGAAATAAAATGAGATAAGATTAAAATAAATAAGATAATATGAAATGAATGAAATGAAATGAAATAAGGAAATAAAATATAATGAAATAAAATTATATAAAACTGTATAATATTAGATAAAATGATATAAAATGCTATAAAATAAAATTATATAAAATCGTATAATATTAGATAAAATGGTATAAAATAAAATTATATAAAATGTTTTAATATCATATAAATCGATATAAAATAATATACATACCTATAATAGAGTTACAGTATCTTGTAAGTATGGTACATGAATTAAGGATGTATAGAGAATGGACTTAGGATGAATGCCAGCAAATCAAAGACAATGGTCTTTGAAAAGAGTGAAAGCGTAACAGCGTGTAAAATAAGAGTAGAGAACGAATGGCTCGAGCAAGTCGTCGAATATGTGTACTTGGCAAGCATATTTCAACGGAACGGACGACTCGATAAAGAGATCGAAAGAAGAGTTATGGCAGGAAACAGAGTGAATGGAGCACTATGACCAATTATGAATGATCGCAACATATCAAAGGATGCCAAAATTGCCATTCATAACGCCGTCGTAGTGCCAACCTTGACGTATGCAAGTGAAACCTGGACATGGCAGAGGACCCATGAAAGTAGAATAAATGCAATTGAAATGAGATCATTAAGAAGGATTTGTAATAGAACGATGTATGACCGGGTAAGAAACGAGGATATAAGGAATGAATGTAAGATGAAGAAAGATGTCATTACTAGAATGAAAGTGAACACATTGAGATGGTTTGGTCACATGGAGAGAATGAATGAGGAGCGCCTGACGAAGAAAATATACAGAGCAGAAAGGAATGGAATGAGAGGTCGGGGACGCCCAAGAATGGGATGGCACGACCATGTGAACGAAATTTTGAAAGACGGAAATGTTAGAAGTGTGAGCAATAGACGAACATGTATGAGACGATGCATGAATGTGGATGAGGCGAGGGATGCGTGCCAGGATAGAAAGATGTGGCGTTTGGTTCTCTCTGCCTACCCCGCAAGGGACATGGCGTGATGGTATGTATGTATGTATGTACCTATAATAAAACGATATAATATAAAATTAAATAAAATTATATGAAATGAAATACATTTATATAAAATGTTACAACATTATATAAATCGATATAAAATTAAATTAAATTATATGAAATGAAATACATTTATATAAAATGTTACAACATTATATAAATCGATATAAAATTAAATAAAATTATATGAAATGAAATACATTTATATAAAATGTTTCAACATTTTATAAATCGATATAAAATTAAATAAAATTATATGGAATGAAATACATTTATATAAAATGTTACAACATTTTATAAATCGATATAAAATTAAATAAAATTATATGAAATGAAATACATTTATATAAAATGTTACAACATTATATAAATCGATATAAAATTAAATAAAATTATATGAAATGAAATACATTTATATAAAATGTTACAACATTATATAAATCGATATAAAATGATATAAATAGAAATAAAATTACATGAATCGATATAAAATGAAAGATATGAAATTAAAAAAATATATAAAATGGAATAAAATAAACAAAAAAAGTTATATTTTAAAACTATCTTCTAACATTCCACTCCAATTTAAATAAATGGTATTCCGTTATTTTAATGGTTTTACTTGACAACCCGACAGAAATAATATTCGTGTACAGTATTAGATTTCATACATTTAGGTACCATAGGTATATATATACCTATACTCGAGTGTGTCGGTTTAAAAGTGGTTTGCAATCATTATTCAAACTGCAGGAAGTCGGAAGGGGTGGTAGGGAGGAGAGCATCGCCCATTTTTATTTCGCAATAGGAAATCTTCTTCATATGCAAATGTGACAATAACTAATGGAGACAAAAATATTGCGACCCCTGCAGACTAACCCATCGGTATGGCGTCAATGGTTAGATATCTTACTCCTTATCCAAATTGCCCGGGTTGGATTCCCGGTCAAAACCCAGTTTTTAGGCTGAAAGGAATATTTAGGTAAATAGCATAATTTGCGAAAGAAATTATTTTTTCTTCTGCTGACGCCGATCCAAGACGCCAGCGAATCCAAACTACATACGTACTACGGTAGTCAACAAATATGGACACGAGACGACATATTGGTGTGTATTTCAGAAAAAAAAATTTTTTTTTTTTTTTGACAAAATTTTTCACATCTCAATAGAGACGAATTCGTAATATTATAGGAGAACCAGTAACTCAAGGCACCTACAGGGCTTATGACCTGTCATAGGCTGGTTTACGTGATCACTTGCGCAACGTTCACCAATTATGTCTTCTGATTTCTGAGTTACTGCATGAATGCATTAATGAAAGTTTTATATATTTTAATAATGAGAAACTGATTGTTTGAAAATTAGCTTATACCTACCGTCAAACAACGCATTTTGCAACAATTTCATGAAATCAAAGTAATTTTACTACTATTACCGTTACTTTTGTTGCTATTTTTTTTTTGCCTTAGACATTTTCGAATACTAATCTTGCTATTAAAAAGACCCGAAATTATACTTTTTTTTCTCGAAAAAGTATTTTAGGTCTATCACGGATTTGGCGATATACAATAATTGTTCGTGTTTCATACATTAGAAAGTAATACGTGTGCGTATTTGTGTACATTCCATATGCCCAAGGTTATAGGTCGTTAACAAGGGCCTTTACCTTGTTAGCAAGTAATTTGGTAAAATAAATATTTACATTTTGAATTCCCGTCCCATTTGATATTGTTAGATGTTGATTTTGCAGTGGCCAAACGTTTGACAAATATTTTGTTAACTATTAATTGCTAAACACCTCTTCATACCACTACATTTGTCGTCCATTCGATTGGATGAGAGGTACGCTGAGGGACAATTCAATCAAGCGTTCAGAATGCGTCGAACTCCAGTTTGCTTAAATAATATTACATCTTCCTAACGCCTTTATCCAAACCCTATTCAAACAACTTTAATTTATTTGGTAGGTACATTAAAAGACAAACTTGTATCAATCAATCCAATTGTATTGACCAAAACGAATCATTTTTCATCCTTGGGCGCAATGAAGATTTTAAATTTAAAACCTCACTCCTCACTAACAAGTCACTCCACAATGTATTCATTTTTTTTATGGAAAATTTTCAACGTTTTCATAAAATGTGTTTGTTAAATTATTATTGATTGAAATATATTAATATGAAAATTTGATAATTCTTCAATGCCATTTTATGAAAGTGGTGTGTCTTTTTAGCAATTTGAAAAGAAAAATATTATTTTGAGTTTCCTGAGGTTGGGGTCACTTTAAAATATTTGCTGAGAATCACTGATCAGATATCCTTCTAAATCTAATAGGGTCTAAGCGAGTAATAGATGTACTGTATTACAAAATATGAAAAGAATCGAATGAGTATTTAGTCTATAAACGATAATTTAGAACAAACACGCCGTACATAGCACATAGTACACAGCACACGCACACAGATACATTGTGATGAAACTTTCAGAATACAATCTCAGCATGATACTAGTTGATAATCTGCAATAAAAAAATAACCTTAAAAACTGCGAATTCATAGCTCCCCACTTTGTCGCCTTAGGGTACTGAGGAGTAAAAATAGAAATTAAAATAAATATTTAATAAAAACAATATCAAAACCCCAGTTAAAAACTCTCCAGGGGGGCAAGCCTGGTTCAATCGGCGAAATCAAAACCCTCACGATTACCCATATCATGGATATATTTATTATATGGAGTTCTATAATATCTTGAGACGTCATAGAACTCCATACGATAATTATATCCATGATATGGGTAATCACTAGGGTTTTGATTTCACCGGTCGAACCAGACTTGCCCCCTAAAACTTTTATCCTTGAGTATTTTTTTATAAGGCCCATTTTATTGTTTGTTTTAACTGATAATTGAAATAATAGGAAAAAATACAAATGATAGATATTTAATGCCTATGGAGAACGTTCAACTCTTTGTTAATGCAGTTATCCCATAATGTAATATAAATATGAAGTCGATCGAGTTTGGGTTATTCAAAGGACAGGTTATTCTGGTGCCCTGTCTGGAACCCCTGACGTTGGCAATCACTCTGGCGATTCCCTCTCTCTGCTGCTGCCCGGATTACCTGCTCCACAATTGTGAAGCCCGTCCATCCTCTGATATTACACAGCCATCTGACTCCTTCCAGTCCCTCGGCGACCTTCTTTCTATCTTCAGTATTAATTATTGAAGCAAGTGGTATTTTTCTCCCTTCATTATGTGACCTAGATATGCGATCTTGAGGACCTTTATTATAGACAAAAGTTGCCTGGTTGTTCTGGCGCGATTTAAGACTTTGTAACCTGAAGACTTTTTAGCCTGAGTTTGTAACCTGATTTTGAGCATTCTGCGGTGCAACTGCACATCTCAAAAGGTTCCAAACAGCTCACGGGTGTTAATCTTTAGCGTCCAAGTGTCACAGTCATATAACCTCACACAGACCATTATAAGCTTAACGCACTCAATATGACATTTTTTAACCATTTTTGGTGTTCCATTTCACAAGCATTCGCTTAATTTAGGGAATTCATTATGTTTATTTACTTTTTTGGTATTTTGTGCTAGGGGGAGAGCACGTTTGCACAATGTCGAGGATTTCACGATACCTGGGTACCATAGAGCGGAGGAGGTATAAAAACACACGTTACAAGGAAACATTACTATGTAAAATTGCGTAATAATGTAACAAAAAGATGCGTTCAGTTACGTCAGTTGAATAGATATCCCTGTTGTCCTGTTCTCCTAATACATGGCAGCATCAAATATTTAACAATGATCATTGAGGATTAATTCGGTCGGAATGAGCATTCGTCCGCTAATATATTATTTAAGTTTAATGTCAACAGTTGGTCGAAGGAATAAAGTGTGTGTTTAGTGACTATGGTAGCAAAGGGTTGCCGCTTCAATACCCCGTCAGGAACAATGTCCACCACGTGAACATTTGTATCCTAATGGAGGGTGAAAAGGTTACGCGGGGCAAAACGATGCAAAATATTTATTTTTATTTTTTATTAATATACAAGTCAATAGTGTATCTGAAATGTTTTATTTTGAACTAAAATGAACTAATAATTCTGGCGTGCTTCAGGGGAGGCATATTTGCGAAAGCATTGTCACCTCATGTAATAAGGACTGTGGTTAATGTATGTGTGGCGTTAGAAATAAGTTTCTTGTCATACGATAAATTTAAACGCTTATTTGTAAACGGTGTAAAGTTACCACGAAACATATACCGACAGAAGAAATTTCAAAAATTTTGATTGTTACGGAAAGTAAAAAAAAAAACGCTGCACAAGCGTTTAAAGTGATCACGTAAACAAGGCGACGACAGGCCGTAAGATCTATAGGTGCCTGATTTCCCGGTTTTGCTATAAATATTAAATTTGTTCATCAAAATCTTTGACAGAATCCTTCTCTTAATTTTTAGACGATTTTTTTCAGAAACTAACTGTTTACTTTCTCTAAATCATGACCGCATAGTAAAAAGTGTCTCTCTATGGCTGCTATTATAAAATTTTAATATACCTACATACAATGTAAAATGTCAAAATAAAATATAATATTTAGAAAATAAAATATTTTATTATGGTGTTCATTTAGCCCTAGCTGTCCTTCAATATGTATACCCGAATGAACGTTTTAATTTAATTAACCCTTTTGCGGATTACACAGAGCCTAATTTTTTTCCATAATGCCCCAGTTATGGAGTCATTCCCTTTACTTCAATTGTCCCAACTATTCTGTCCGTTCTGCCTACCCAATAGCTTTAGGTGTCATCTACATTAACATTAGATACATATTGAAGTACCTACCTAGTGTTATCCGTCTGTGGTATACCTAATTGGAATTTATAGAAGAATTATTTTAAATGATTCTTATCTATGGCGGTGAATCATGCTATATCAAATTTGTCTATGTATTCATAAAGGGGTATTCTATCTGTAACTAGTTTTGAACTTATAAGTACCTAATCCATAATAGACCAAGATCCAGCGACTTCCAAATTTATGTCATAGTAAAAAGGCTGTTTTTTGTGTTAAAGGATACCACAGCAGGTAATTACTATCGGATAATATGAACCATGGTGGTAGCTTTCGGAGATAAAAGCAATCAAACTGTTGAAAATTGCTATTTTTACACACATCAGTCATAGTTATAGATAATATAGATTATAGTTATCAATTATAGATGGGTGGTAGCAAATTTCTAATTCTGCCACGTTTCTACCAATCAATGTGACTAAAGCTTTACTTATAATTAATAGTCTTCCATAGTAAATATAAAAAAAAATCACGCTTTATACTATAACGCTTCATACGTGTTAAAATATTAATTTTCAACACTTTGAAGGCTGTTATCTACGAAAGTCACCACTATCCGGGGTTATTAATATCAAATAGTTGTTACTTGATGTGGTACCATTTTACAGAAAAATCTTTATACTTTGACTCATGTATAAATTTTGTATGGCCCACTATACAAAATGACGTATGTCTAGCGACTAGCAGTCGCGGACTCTTACAGTATAAAAATGTTTAATAATTATGCAAATAAAATGAAACTTGACTAATCCTTCATTAGGTTTTGTGTTAAAAATATCAAATAGAATTTATTAATCAAACGACCGAGCGTTTTGGCCAAGATTACTCGGCGTAATCGTTAGATTCTTTAAGATCTTAATAATGCCTGCATGTCACGGCAGTCGACAATGACATAATTTACACGAGCTTGAAAATGTCGACAAATCTTAACGAAAACGTTTGGTAATGACATTATGTTATAAAAACAGAAAGATTTGAAGAATGTAGTAAAAAAACTGAAAAGATTAATAAACCCTATTAACAGCAAAATAGTTGTATAACCCTGTTAAAGCTTTTGTATACCCTGGGTATATGGGATGTACGCAAAAATGCAAACTTAATTACCTTCTAGTGTATGAAACACGAAAAATATTGTATATCACCTGATATGTGATATACAAAATTTCATCGTGCAAAAAAGGAAAAATTTAGAGGTTTTTTTCAAATAGCAAGTATAGTTATTAAAATATTATAATAATAAAAAACTGAGCCGGTAGATTTTAATATTATATTTCAATTGAAGTAAAAATCTACTTCCTATGCCTCGTAGTTTTTTTAGTTACTTACAATAAAAAAGGGTTTTACTTAAACTAATTTACAAGATATGTATGTAAGTATTAAACAAATTTAAAAAAAACTCATGCATTAGAATAAAGATGTACATACAAACTGTTCCTTATTTCAAAGACATATCTTTCGAGGGTATTAGGGAAATCAATTTCAAAATACACTATATAGCCTAATATTGCCTCTTAATTTTGTCTTCAACTTTGACTATGTAGTTTCTAGTGACTTTGGTTCTCCATCGGCTTTTCCGGTGTAAGGACAAAAAAAATATATGGGAAATGAGAAAATCAAAGGGGGCTCTGTACAAATATTGAGTATCAAAATTTAATTTACTTACGGAGATCTCGATGCATTGCTATGAATTTTAAGGACATTGCTCTGTTTTTGACGACGCTTGACAAAGTTCAGAAAGGGGTTGAAATTAGAATATATTTATGGATCCCTGACATGTGACGCTGTTCTAGTTTCAAGTAAAAGGGTTGTAATTAAATGAATCATTTGATATTAATTATGAATTATGTTTTTCAAACAGATGTACATGGTCTAGTTTACGATTTTGACGATTATAATCGCTAATTTAGTGTTGCATGTTGTAAAAGTATGTTGCTGAAAAACACCACCTATGTGTGAATAAATCAACTATCTTTGACTTGGCATCTGATATAATCGTATGATATAATGGAACTATTTGCACGCCAACGTCAAAATTATCTACTATTTTTTTTTCGCTATTCTAGTATGAATCATGCATGCGTAACAAAAGTAATAATTCAATGATAACAAAAAAGTGCAAAAATATTGTACAAGCATTTTCAAATCACTTAAAAATTGATAGATTTTTGTCCCACTGCTTAATTTTTTTAACATTAAATAAAATTGTGTCAAATTGATCTGTTCATAATTTATTCCATCGAGAATGATAGTCCGTTGAAAAATTAAATAAAGCAAGAACAGTAATTTTAATTTAAGCGGTTATACACAAAAGTCAATTTCCAGCCCAGAAAAGCAAGATTTATGTGAAAAATGAAAAAGAAAAGTCAATGTATGGAAGTGACGGTTGTCAAGAGACTATGTGATCTTGAACGACTGTTACTTCCATAGATTGAATTATCATTTCATTTTCTTTTCGATCGCTAAATGACGCGTTGACTAGGCGCGTAATCCGAACCAATAAATAAATTAATGATTGATTGATTAATCAATGAATGAATTAATTGGCTTATATATTAATTTATTTATTTATTTGTACCTTCATTCATTTTTTACTTCATTTATTAATTATATAGATAAATAAATTTATTAATCTAATAGGATACTAATTTATTTATTGTTTTTTTTTAAGTTACTTTTTTTAATAGATAGTAAAAAAAATATGTCCTTGTTAAACGAGTACATATACATCTTCCTACATTCCCTAAAATAAGCATAAATGCTTGTGCTAAAGGTGAACGAAATCGGTAGAGGCAGGATTCGAACTCGCGACCACTGGATTACTAGCCCAGAGCGCTAACAGCTCTGCCATCAGCCCACTTATTTATTAATTAATAGGTTTATTATTTTTTATTTTTTTTATTGATTTATTCGTTTATTTTAAATTCATTTATTCGTTTATTTTGTTATTCGTTTATTCATCAATTCATTTATTTATTTATTCGTTCAATTCTTTAATTATTTATTTATCATTTTTTTATTTGTTTATTAATTTATTTATTTGTATATTTATTAATCCAACTGTCGATTCGTTCATGAGAATTCAATTCTCTTAATGAATCGACATTATTAAGCCAAGATGCGTGTACGAAGGAAAATTTTGTATGGTGTAGTGGACTTTTTGCATGCCAATAACACCAACTAGAGGCCTCGCTGCATATATGTTCCCATACATGGATTTACTCAGAATTCGGAGTAGAACATTTTATGTGAGTTTTGTGTGTGTGTCTGTGTGTGGGTATGTGTGTGGGTGTGTGTGTGTGGTGTGTGTGTGTGTGTGTGTGTGTGTGTGTGTGTGTGTGTGTGTGTGTGTGTGTGTGTGTCCCTTATTACTTTTGATCCGCTCTATTTACAGAGCCCAAATTTTTAGAATATGTAAACAGTTATAGGCCTACAAAACTTTTATACTCAGAAGTGTGAATTTTAGTTTCAGTCAGGGGTTATCAACTTTTGAAATTTTGGTTTATTTTTCCATATATCTCAGAAACCATAAAAGCTAGAACGCTGAAATTTGTTATAAACATAGACAAATACAAAATCTCAAATTAATTTTTTTTAAAAAAATCCACGGTTTCTCAAACATTTTTTATTAAGAAAAATATTTTTTTTATGATAAATTTATGAGTTCAACTGCCTATATTTCCAATTTTTTTAAAAATATCAAAAAAATCCGAAACACCCCAACTAGACAATTTAATTTTATATAAAAAATATTAATATTGTATTAGCACATCTCAAATTTTTTTTTAATAATTTTTATAAAAATTGAATTTAGTGACGACATTGCTTCATACAATTTGTATGGCAATCGCCTACACACAATATCTAAGAAGACTTAATTGTTTGATACTAATCTCCAAACATACATACATACCATCATTCTGTTTTCATATTCTGGGTAGGATCAAAGGACTGACCTCCATACCATCCTATCTTGACATACATTCATATGTAGGTACGTGTGTTGTATAGAAAATCAAATATCTTAAAATATTAAATTATTTGTATTCATGGGATTATACATAGCTTGGTACTTATTCTTCAACTATACATACTATCGCTATCGACAGTTGGATCTCATGTGTTACATGCAACTAGTTTTAATAATAATTTATTTATTTATATTTTTTTTTATTTATTTGTTTATTTATAAAATATGTCTAAATAAATTTACCCATACATTCATCTTGCATACGTATACACTTACTAACAGTATGTCGACAGGCGTTCAAGGAATGTTAATATTATACCAACTCACATACATTCGTATTAATATCTATGGGGGTGGCAAGCTTTTACTCTTTACGTTGTTGCCAACTTGAAACTAATAACTATGGATTATCTAAATAGAAAACAATGTCCCAAGATATGATCAAAGACCACTCTGAAATAGAATAATGTCCACTTAGTTAGATTGCTGTACGAGGGGATACCTACCTACCTACATCACCTCATCCAACCATCAGACTAAGGTAAGACTCCTTCTGTGTCTTTACTTCAAGGACCCGTCCCCCTTTAGCTTAAGGGAAACCTTATGGCTTCTTTGATTATGATATTGGTCCTCGGGTCAGACATTTCAAGATATTATGAATAGGAGACCGTCAACTGACTAATCCTCAATACAGGATGATTTTAAATTTATGTTAATTTTATTTTATTATATTAAATATTGCGTGACGAGTCACCGTCGAGCGAGACATTAAGACGACTGTCCTGTTCTTCCATAGGTAAGAATTGAAAGGAGCACCGACCTTTTTTCCAGAATCCTAGGATGGGGCTGCGGCCACCCCTAACTTTACTGGCTAGGCCCTGTGCTAGTCCCCTATGGCCGCTGCCTAGCCCCACTGGGAAAGAACAAGGAAAGGAAATCGGGGTCAGGGGGGCTACTTATGACACGTTCTTAATACGTTCTTAGCTTGCCTTAATCTTAAAAATGTATAAAAAAAGTACTCGATTATTATCCAATCTTAATCTTTCTCTACATTATCATGATTTATTGTATAAATTAATATTATTATTCAATTAATTTTACCATAAATATTGCTAAAGTCAGAAGCTGATCTTAATTTTACTGTTATCAACTTCATATGCTTAAAGATAAATTAATATTCTTTAGTTTTTTTCATGAAAATACAAAGTGATTTAGACAACGCAATATCCGGACTTAGGTTATTCCATAGTATTGCTGATTTTACTTCGAACGACGAGCTGAGAAATTCTGTATTATGGATGGGGATGGAAAGTGTTGAACGTTCAGCAGTTCGGTGTGCCAGGCCATGATCGGATAAATAAGCCAATTTGTTTTTAAGTTACTGTGGCAGGTTTGGATTATAGGGAATATTGTACAATAGTGACGGAATGTGTATATTGCGCCGCTGGCGTATCTTGGGCCAACAAAGAAGATTGCGGTAAGATGCTAATATAGGATATTGCATGATAATTGATCATCATTGGCGCTACAGCCCTGTGTGGGCCCTGACCTCCTCCAGAATCCTTCTTCAGCCGTCCCTGTCCTCCACCGCTCTCCTCCAGTTTGCTATTCCGATCGCTCTTATGTCGTCTTCTGTATCGTCCAACCACCTTAGCTTGAGCCTGCCTCTACTTCTTCTGCCCTCTGGAATGGTATTAAGAACCTTTTTGGGGACACGATCATCATTCATCCGGCTGACATGTCCCAACCACTGCAGTCTACGTACTTTTATGACTTGAACAATGTTGGGTTCGTCATATTATGCCTGTAGTTCGTGATTATATAGCATCCTCCAAAGTCCATTATCATTAACACCTATTTCTTGCCTTAATTTCGGTGCTGCAATTATTTTCATGAGTCACGAAAGCGCCTAGATAACAAAAAGATTCAACCGACTCCACTGTATGTGTTTCCACATCAATAGGACGCAGGTTATCATTATGTGGTGTTTTTTTGCTATCATATATTTGGTTTTTGCAGTGTTAATTTTAAGGCCCATATTTTTCATTATAATAGATAGATTAATAAAAAAATAATACGGAACATCCTAGTTAGGAGTAGGATATTACATAGGTACGTATTTAAAGGAATAGATTGAAATAATATACTGTATTGTACATAGGTATGTATGTGTGTGAAGTCATTCTCCGTAAAGTGAGGTGTACGGCAATTATTCAAGCAGGACTCGGTTGGAAGTGTTTGCAGAGAAGCGGTCGAGAAATTTGAATAGTCACCTAACATCTTACCTCAGTGCCACCCACAATACACAATAGGAATCTACTATAAACTGGGGGTGAATATCAAACTTACCACTTCACTTAAATTATATCGAAGGGCAGCTCGTAACGGTCAATATTTATTTATTTTATTTAATTATATCTACAGATAACATAATACAAAATGGCCTGTATTGAGGTCGGCAATTTAACAAATAATAGTAAAGACAGCGTGTGATATAGTGATATATTGAACTTTCCTTGCGAAACGACTATGTGTATAGCACCTGAGTACGAAGTTTGGGAGAATTCCGGTAGAGGAACGATTGGTGGTCGAATAAAAACAATTTTTTCAGCATTAATTTGTTGACAGTAAACGGTTGCGCTTTTCTTCATAAATAATACCCGATTCTGAAAAAAGTCTCTCACTATAGACAGTACTGCCAGGAGACGATAGATAAATCTTAGCAAATTTCGTCAGGACTGGGTATGATTTTGCGTTTGCTGACCACCATTCGTATGGGTCTGTCGTCCGATTTAGGCGAGCAGTTTTTAAATAAAAATCAATTTCATTTGCCACAGAACTTTTTTCTGCATCTTCATCGTTTTGCTTATCTGTAGCGACTTCTTCAAAACAGTCCCAAAAGCTGTCGTGTATTTCTTTATTATTATTTTTTTCAGTTTCATTGGTGTTTCTTTTCTTACGAAGTGGTGAAGACTCATCATCATCAATAATGTTTGCTTCGTCACAACTCATTTTCAGAGCTTCTATAAGAATTTTCTGTCTTGCTCTTTCCGTTTGAACTAACCCCATGAAACTAGTTTTAAAACGTGGGTAAAAAAAAGTGGCAACCAGATATTTGTCACGCGCGGAACGTAATTTTATGCACACGTCTGCGGCCGAACATTCGGCGGCCGAATATTCAGCCATTCGGCCGAGGGGGAAGCCGAATATTCGTTATTCGGCCAAATCATTATTCGTGGCAACTCTAGTTATCACACTGGCGACGAGTATGGGATTCAGTAGGTACAAGTGATATTCAACTTTTGAGGAAAAAGTTGGTGAAAAAAAATTTGTGGTGACAATTTTAAGAATTATTTGAAGTTAATTTTGGTCAGCGACTGGTCTGGAAAATCAGTACAGAGGACCTAGGGGTTTCGTTCGACGTTTTTATAACAAAATTTGAACAAAAATACAAACCAACAAAAAACAATTAAATATGAATGAAAAAATAAGCTCATAATTAAAATACACCATACTGCAGTTGCCGACAGTTGGGTAACTATGGTGAAAACTGCATCAATAATCCTACACATGCGTGTATACCCACACACCAGACTCACCTCACCTAAAAAGGCATTACATTCATAATGGGTGGTGAATATCATTGCTGAACTATGTGCGATGTAAGATGTCATTTGGTGTGTTGTATTTTTTATCACTCGGCTCGTACGCGACACTCAATAACGGTGGAAGCACTATTCTAAGCCGGTGTTTCGCAGCAGTCACAGCAACAGATGAAGAATTAGAATAAATTATTATTTTGATTTCAAAAATTATAAGAATCACGAGTCGTCAGTGAAATTTCAGTCCAACTTCCTGTTTATAAACTGCGGCCAATTCGTTATCCGGTCGTTCTGTCGTTAGACTATCTGGCAAAACTAAATCCCGTGTCGTTATACGGCGTAACGGCCCGTTATTGAGGGTAGCACAATACACAGTACATACATACACACTCTGTCTGTCTACACAGGTATTTATACCAGACAACCGATAAAGTCTTCAATATCATCTGAAATATTAAGTATACTTGTTATAAACCCGTCAGAAATTACAAAATTTTATGTTATCTATTACCTTCTGCATGTGATGTTAGCCTGGTAGATGCAACTTATTTCACATGCAGTACCTTTTTCTCTTATTTTCTGCCTTATTCTATACGCTCCTGATATTTGAACCATATTTATTAAACAACTTATCTTGCATTATTCAATTCTAACATAGATTTTGTCACGTATTTTTCACAACCTCGTTTCTCAATTTTTGTCATTTTTGAGTTAAATAACCAAAAAATCGAAAAATTTTATTTCGATATATATATTTTTTTATTTATTATCTAGTAATGCAATTTTTCTTAAAATTTCTCATCAGGTATCATATAGAAAATATATACTATGAGTTTTGTGACAATATTTTTGTGTGTATGGTGTATTGAGAAAACTCTTGTCATCTGGGAAACTTATATTTGTTTATAAATCTAATATAAATGTTCTTCATAAAAATGAATTCAGAGATTGTCAACATTTCAAGAAGAAAAAATGGACACTTACTATGGTGTGGAGAGTTTAGTGTTGCCCACAACCCACTCGTTTTAAATTCGAAGTTGTTAAAAAGACCTGACGATTTCTTAGTCTATGATTCCCTGATATTTTGACGTCGATGCGCATTACATACGCGAAGTACACCATAATATGTATTTATATTATATTCTACCTCTTGATAATCTATGTTCGTCTGATACGATTAAACTTGTTTTTAACAGCATTATAAACATTCAAACATACATGGTGAATTATGTATGTTGATTGCGCTTCGTTTTATTGTAAGAGAATGAATATCTCTCAATTGTATACATCTAAAACTGACATCATAATATATGCTTTGTTTTGAGCATAAATCTGAAAGTTTTAATGAGGCAATTTACAATAACTTTTTGAGCGAATGTTTAGTATAAAACACATAATTATTTGTTTCTATTTTGAGTACAATCAAAGCTTTTCCGCGATACATTGAACGAATTTCGTTCAGACATTTTTCATATACCTATGTACTTACAAAAAGTCATGAAACAATATTATGTAACTAAAAAAATACTTGAAAATTTAATCTTGCCAAATAATTGTTGAATTTTTTACTGTCAATTTTATGCTTTATGCAGGTATGGTGAAGATTATCAATAAACAAATGGGTTGTGGCCAACGCTATTACTTCACAAAGTATTCAATATTTTTTGTATGGAAAATTTTAAGATTTTTAAATAAATAATAATAAAAAAAATTTCGTTTTCTGAACTTGGGGTCACATCCAAATATTTTCCACTAAAAAATATGAGAACCACTATTCAGATATCCTTCATAATCTAATGGAGTCTAAGCGAATATTAGAATATACAAATTTACAAAATTTGAAAAGAATCGAATGAATGAATATATTAGTCTATAATCGATAAAGTAGAATAAACACGCTGTAAATACCATATAGTATACAGCACATACACAGATTCATTGTGATGAAACTTTCAGAATACAATCTCAGCATGATACTTGTTGATAATTTGTAATAAAAAATAACATATAAAATTGCTAATTCATAACTCCCCACTAAGGGATACCCTTGGGGTTGTGAAAAGTAAAAAATGGAAATCTATTTTCTCATCCTATCTATGTAAGTGGCGTAATTTATTTGTAACGAAAACTTCTATTACTAAGAGAACATGTATTGTTTTCAATAAATAAAAAAAAATCTTTACAGAGATTTTACATAGTTTTTATTTTTAAATTGAATTTTTGTAATATAAAAAAAACAAAATTAAATGGTAATCGATTCACTGTGCCTCCACCTCCCCCAACCCAAAATATTTCGTTACTACAATTTTCCTGTGTTGAAAATCTATGGTATCAGGAGGACATGTATGCAAAGAGGCTATTGTCTAATCAAGTAACTTCGCATAATAGGTAGGTATATGTCGTCAAACAAAACAGATGTCATTTAAGATCCCGATATATGGCCAGGATATCCATTGTGTTCACGGTTCTAATCCGACCGGTCGTTAAGAATATCCGAAATACCTCCTCGCTGAGATGGATTCCCAGGATACATCCAACATTAACTACCCCATATACTATGAATTTAATTCCTTATATTCTATTGTTGGTCCTGTCCTTTTAGTCTAAGGAGGTGATTTTGCAAGGCCTTGCATTAATTTTAATGTGCCGTATTAAATGGAATAGATTCTAGTTTATTGTTTTGGCGCAACACTTAAAATAATAGTTTCTCCTGGTCTTCAGGGAAACTGTAAATTTCCTTATCGTTTGATTTAGATGCCTAAATTAATTATTTATTGTGCGCAGAGAGGTAAGGAGATGTTAATGTTTTATGTGTTCCTTGTCATAAATTAAATTTTAAATCCAAGGAGGAACAGGGGAACATAAATATAAGTAGTCGGTAAATGTTATATGAGTTTAAGGATATGTGTATAGTGTGTAGATTAAAATCTATTGTCAATAAAATTTAATAATAACAATTTGAATTAGATAGCAAAATAGAATATACATGTTGATATATATTCATGTTGATATACAAACCATATTTATCGAGTTTGTGGTCAAAACACACCTTAGTACAAATATTATCAGAGCTAAGATGGCACAGATTTTGTGATATTAGAAGGTGAAAATGTACATAATTAAATTATTTAAGAATACCGTAAATCTTCCGCTTTGCCGTAAAAACATCGCATAAATTATATTTGAACCCGCATCCTTTAGTAATTGTTTCGTGTTATTCAGTTAATATGTATTGATTATAATTTTATTAACCAAATAATCGCATAACAAGATTGATTAGAACTCTAAGGTTGTGTTTCTCGAACAAAGGAATCGGTAAAAGTATAGTTAGAATACTTTGATTTCATAAAATCGTGCAATACTTTTGGTTGTTTCATTGTCGTCAAACAGTGATATGTAATGAATAGATTTGCAATGCCATACAAATTATTCTCAAAAAACTGCCTCGCCAAAGGTCCAGCCATGGGGGTATAAGGTCCAGCAGTGTCTCGTACTAGTTTAAAACTCCTATATTTTGTCCTGTTCTAATGCATACCTTTCGGCGCACATTCTTTCTCTCACACGGCATCTAATAACAGTCAATCTCTCCGTCTCTTTTGTTTCCATACGCCTGATACAATCTCTCTCTCCAATTTATGCATTAGATGTGACAGGGTTGTCAGGTATTTCATTTATGTATTTTTTTTAAATTTACATTAAATTAACGTTACGAAATACATAAAAAATAAAATATTACAATAATTAAATAGATACTTACTGCGTAAAAAGTATACCTATATAATATATTTACGTAAAAAAATAGAAAGCGATACAAAATACAGTATTTTACATGAACTTTATGAATGTATATTGTACATTTTATTAAAAACAAAAAATCCTTAATAACTAAACACTGAAAAATAACATATAATGGCGAAATAATGAAGGGGACATGACGTGATGATTTGTATGTATGTAGTAATCCAACTGTAGATTCGTTCAAGAGAATTTATTTATTTTATTGAATCGGCAGTATAAACCCAACACGCGTATTGGGAATATGAGAACAGTAGTGTTGGTGTTTTTTGCATGCAAAAAACACCAACTTGGAGGCTTCGCAGCATATATGTTCTATACATGGATTTACTCAGAATTTGGAGTAGAACATGTTATGTGAGTTTTGTATGTGTGTGTCTATGTGTGTGTCCCTTATAACTTTTGATACGCTGGATGCTCAGATCCTAAAATTTCAAAATGTATACTAAATTTTAGGTACACAATACTTTTATATTCAGAATTTCGAATTTTTGTTCCAGTCAGGGGTTATCAACATTTTAATTTTTATTGTATTTTTCCACATATCTCAAACTCTATGAATTCTATAAAGCTGAAATTTTGTATAAATAAAGACAAATACAATATCTCGAAAAAGTTTTTTAAAAAATAATTCTAGGGTTTCTCAATCTGTTTTTATTAAGAAACAAAAAAATGGTATGACAAATTGTTGTCTTCTTTTAACTGCCTACATTTCCATTTTTTTAAGTATCGAAAAATGACAAAATGCGTAAACTAGAGAATTCAATTTACCATAAAAAATATACGCATTGTAGTAAATATCTCAAACTTTTCATAACAATGTTTGTAAAAAATTGAATTTAGTGACGATATTGCTTCATACATTTTGTATGAAAGAATACATAATATCTAAATACGGGGGACCCTTTATAGGTAGTTTGATATGTACTTAATCGTCATACATACATACATACGTACCATCAAGCTGTTTACCTATTCAGGGTATTAGTGTTTACGTCATATAAGTCGTAAACCAGCCGATGACAGGTCGTAAGCCCTGTAGGTGCCTCGAGTTCCTGGTTCTTCTACAATATCCCAACTTCGTCCCTATTGAGATGTTAAAAAAATGTTTGTCAATAAAAATATCATTTGACTCCCGAAAGGGAAAAAAATCCAATATTTGCGTATATGCAATTAAAAAAATATTCGATTTACATACACTGGTATAAGTAGGTTAAAAAGCCAAAAATGAAATAATATTTCTGGCGCAGTTCAGGGTTGACATCTATGCGAGACACAGTCATCTCATTTATAAGGACTGTTGCTTTCATTGTTTACAAATAAACTAATTTCTTGATTTCTCAATAGATGGCGTTAAAAAAAGGCTTTTCCGTTACTCCATAGATGGCAATTGTATAGTTCCTTATTTTCAGGTAAATTGTTACACACTTTTCAAATATATAGAACTTTCAAAAATTACATTTATAAGGGAATTCAATAAGAAGGCATAATTGGTGAACGTTGCGCAAGCGCATAAAGTGATCAGGTAAACCAACCGATGACAGGTCGGAAGCCCTGTAGTTGCAATGAGTTCCTGGTTCTTCTACAATATCCCAACTTCGTCTCTATTGAGATGTTAAAAAAAATGTTTGTCAATAAAAATTTCATTTTGAAAGTGCTTTGAACAAATGCGTGAATATTTTGATGGACACCAATATTGATCACAGCGATTTCTTCTTAAAAACTTAATCTACTTTTCTCTCCTTCGTATTGCATTTGGAAACCTGATTGAAATAAAAATAATTTAAAAATAAAATTTGTGAAAGCCCTAATATGTCAGTTTAGCTGAGTATCGTACATATTTCATACCAGCAAACAATTTTGACACATTCACAAGAAAAAATAATACTAAACAAGGAATCTTTATGTACATGTAAGAAATGAAATGACCTTTTTAGTAGTGTACACGTTTTTTTAAGTCTAGACAGTATCCAACGGTCAATCCCGAATAAGAAAATAAAAATTTAAAATATCCAAGGTTTTTTCGATCTAAAATTAATAAATTCCGATTTTATTTTTGTACTTTCTTATGAAAAGTAACTCCATCGTCTTTCTTCACAACATTAGACCTATTACGGCAACATTTTACGACACAGAATGTCATTTTCAATTACAAATAAGTGAGAAGCGACACGTACAAAGGTTCGTCAACGACTAATATTCGCTAGGACACATGTTTTGATTAGGACTCATGTTTTAGTGTGCAGATTTTTGAATTCTATTGCATATCTATTCATTACATATCACTGGCTAGGACACATGTTTTGATTAGGACTCATGTTTTAGTGTGCAGATTTTTGAATTCTATTGCATATCTATTCATTACATATCACTGCCGTCAAACGACACAATTTTGAACAATTTTATTTATTTATTTATATAGGGACAAATAAAGTCTTGAAATACTAAAATAGAATAATACATTATAAAATAATAACAAACAGACCAATCACATAAATATGTCCACAGATATTAAATATTAAACATTTTAAACATCATAAATTTAAATATAACTAAGATTTACTGTAGGTATGTTTGCCTGTGACGGGAAAGGAAGGAAAGAGAAAAAAAAGGATGGGGAAAAGGATTGTGACAGTTAAATTGTTTTATTTTTGTTACAAACAACAACAAAAAATGTAAATAAAAGTATACAAAAGATAATATTAGAAAAAAACACAAATAATGAACAAAAAAAAATTAAAATACGAGTTCATGCTATGCACTTTTAGAGAGAATTTTTGTATGCGTTATTACTAGCGGTGAATATAATATCAGAATGTGTGATACTGGCCGAGAGGTTGACATTATAGAAGTTACAAGCCCTTTTAATGAACTCATTTTGACTAGAATTAATGTTACTTCGAGGAACGTAAAACACGTAGTTTAATCTGCCATTTTATGAAATCAAAGTATTTTAACTATACGATCACTGATACTTTTGTCGAAACAACCCAGCCTTAGAATAACCTAAAACTTTACATCCAGCATTTACTAAATATTAAAAAAACATATAAAAAAAACTTGCACAACATCAAACTGTTATATTAATTTTATGCATAAACTAATAAAATAATTCAATTTATTTTAACCTCAAGGATTTCTAAAGTCTGAACCTGATCTTATTTTAATCTGCAGTATTTTCCCAAGAATAGATGAAATTACGTAAAAGATATTAGAAAATGATATGAATTCGATCCAGGACCCCTGCATAAAAATAAGAAGCTAATACTATCAATGTACGTACTTTTTACTCGCATTAACAACCATTTACCTACCAACATATAACAGGTCGATATTTTTTTTCCTATTCCAGATTTTATATTAAAAAACGTAACACAAAATCGAATAATCATTATATCTATAACGAACCAATTACACTACAAGGGCTCCATCGAAGCTAAGGTGAAACTCGCCTCCAAAAAATTGAGCGTACTATATAGAGCGCGCAGATATTTTACTAAGACCCAGATCTGTATACTCTACAAAGCGCAAATACGCCCAATTATTGAATATGGCAGTCACCTCTGGAGTGGCGCCCCCCAATACCTACTGAATACCCTCGACGCTGTCCAAAGGCGTGCTATACGTCTGATTGATGATCCATCACTGACTGATGGATTGCAATCACTAGAACACAGACGCAGAGTCGGTATTTTAAGTTTATTCTATAGATACTACCACGGGAACTGCTCAGAAGAACTTGCATCTTTGGTCCCTCCTTCACCCACTCGCAACAGAGTCACTCGCTTCACTCAATCGCAGCATCCATTCACAGTGGACCTTCAACATATACGAACAAGTCGCTTCTCGAACTCCTTTATTAACACAGCAGCCCGACTGTGGAACGATCTTCCGAATTCTGTGTTTCCATCTTCGTACAACCCGGGTCTTTTTAAAATCCGAATTAATAAACTCTTTTCTAGATTGCAAACCCCTCCCAACGCTACGTAGTGCGCTTCTCCGGAAGAGTAAAATGGACCCAAATCCTAATAGCTGGCGTCCCCTACGTAGACATGTTAAAAAAAAAAAAAAAAAAAATTGGTCGCACACAATACAATTCTCATGATATGTTTTCAATATAAAAAGGCCAATCGGAATAATCTCTTGTGATCCCCCTTTTCAGAAATTGTATCATTATCCACCCACTGATAGACGAATGTAAAGTTTTATAATGACGCGGTGAGCATCCCTGATCCTCATTCCAACCCTCAAACGCCACTCAGGGACACCTCACTTGAGTGATCAGATGCACAGCAGATGATGGAGACCAATGATTGTGGTGATGATATAAGGGAAGATGATGTGTGGATTATGATCTCTTGAAAATGTTATACTCAAATTGGATAACACGAAATAGTACTGATTTTAATTATTGACTATACTAAATATAAAAAATGTCAGTTATGTATAGATAGAAGACAGAAAAAGTTAAAGGAAAGAGCATCCAGCAGTGGAGAGATTCCTGAAAGAATTACTGATTTCCTCAGTTTCTCGTTTCAAGTACATTCAGAAAGACTATGATGTAACACCGTGTGTGAAGTCAATTAACTTAGAGCTGATTAATTTTCCATAGACAACGATGCTTTTTGATGTGATTTCATAAGTTAAAACTTTAAATGCTCCCACGGTCTGTAAAATCGAGATTTTCTTATTTTGTTCGAATTTTTGATACAGTAGATATACACTTTTCAAAAGTGCATTCGCACAGAAGAGAAGTGACTTACCACCGTGGTAAGCCAATTGTGTTCTGTGCGTTAGTTGGAATAAATTGCCATATGGCAATTCACTAGCCACTTGCGCAGGGTGCAAGGAAGTGTTTATTATTATTATGTTGGCGATTTGATCACTTACGATTGATAAAACACCAAAAAGTGATTGCCCGCATATTTTTTTTTTCAATCTGTGTTGAAAAATCTAAAGTGACGACAAGTGTTGGTACAATTAGACCTCATACCACTCGACATAAAGGGATGGAGTCATTATATCGATACCAACCCACTGGAAGTTACAATCGTATTCACTTGTCACTTTAAAAAAATTACAATTGATTCATCTGGCGCTTTAAAGTGAGCACTGACACCTCGCCCACCCCCCAATACGTGCTTGGTGACTCGCGTACCTTATCACTTGTGTAATTAATAGGAAATCCCTTTCAACCCTAGGCGAGAGGCATTCCCTCTCTCTAGCGCCACAAAAAGATTACTGAGTTGGAAACATTCATTTCAAATGTCATCATATCTCAAGCCATTTGTATCCGCGGGCTGTGAAAGTAGGGTGTCAGATTCTTCAGACCGATTGATGAAATGATTTTAATTCGATTTAATTTCAATGATTCAATTTCACACTTTATAAATTTCACAAGTTTTGTAATTCGTCCCGACTATAACTCTAGAACGAATTTCGAGGGACTTTTTTTAGACCCATTGGACACGCTGACCTATATATGTATCAGATTCATCTTTGGGTTGAAAACTTTTGATCATATATCATCGTACCGCAATCTTCTGTGTTCGCCCAAGATACTCCATCGGCGCAATAAACGCATTCTGTCTCTATTGTACAATATTCTCTCTAATCCAAACCTGTCACAGTACCTACCTCAAAAACAAATTCACTTATTTGTTCAATCATGGACTTCCACTCCGATTTGTTGAACGTACGACACTATCTATCCCTGTCCAAAACACACAATTTATCAGCTCATCGTTTGAAGTAGATACTATCAGCAAGTCTATGGAATAGTCTTAGTCCAGATATTGCGTCGTCTAACTCACTTTTGATAATCAAGAAAAAACTAAAGAAAGAATATTTATCCCTAAACACCTGATCCCAATGTCCTTTCCTTTCCTCTCCATGATTTTTCCCAATCCTTTGTTGTGATGATTGTTTTTTATGTTTATCTTAGTGAAATGCATATTTTCTTTGTTTTTTTTTTTCGCTTTCATTTTTTGTTAATGTACATACATATTTTGTCATACCTTGTAATCTGGTTGGTTGGAAGAAATTGCCTAATGACAATAAGCCCGCCAGAGTGTATTACACATTGGGAAGAAATAAAAATGATCTCTATACTATCTATTAAATCTATCGATTCCTCACCATTGAGTAACGTTTAAAATAATAGTATTTTAGTTGGACAGTTCGTTTTGGTGAAATCTCACCTCAAGAGAGCTCAGTGTGCCCCCCATTAAAATATAATGTAACTATATTGTGTTGGATGACTATACATACAAATCCTTAACACGTATGTATGACTTTCAATAATATTATAATCTGAGATAGGCGTGAGTGCATTCACCACACGCCAATCCCCACCAACCCTAAACGACAATGATTGATTACGATACGCAAATCGTATATGTAATATATGGGGAGCGAATTCGCATATTTAATTTTCGTTACTGGAGACAGATTTTTTCCAAGTGTCCATCAGACTGCGACACAAGCATTTTTGGATGCTTTTCGTCATCCGAAGTAATGACGTTTGTCTTTTGAGACAAAATCTTGGTTCGATACCGGGAGGCATGATTCCAAAATGTACAAAAAAAAAAATCATTCAACGATATATAAAGTATTATCCTGTATAAGTCTACAATGTATTATCCAGTATATTATGTCTGTATACCATATTCCTGCGACTTATTTTTACAAAATATTAAAATATATTTATTATGAAAAAAATGTTAAGTGTAAAACTCCGCTTCGTGACACATGTTTCATACTACCTCATACTTTTAATAGTTTTTCATACTTTTCATAGTTTGCGGTCTGCACACTTGTATGAAAAACGACCTCAACTATGCGAGATAAACTAAACTAACTTAGCTTAGCTCTTGGTCTGCAACCGGCTTAATAACTTTATACACAGCGTAAAATTAAGAAATTATTAATAACCGTACTGTTTTTATAAGAATTGAAAAGCTACAGAGCCCCAGTAGGATGTATATGTTGGTAATTTTTTTGGATATTGTAAATTAGAAGTAATTGTTTGATTATTTTTTGGTGGCTTTAGTTATGGAAGTGGTATGTTCGTTGTTATTTGTGCGTGTGTGTTTTGGTTTCTTTTTTATTCATTTGTTTCTCTTTGTTTTTTCTTACACTGCTTAGCTGTAATAAGGTATGTATTAATGTTTACATAATATAATTGATGCTTAGCGTGACTATGTTTTATATATTGTATATCACCTGTATAATTGTCCAGTCATTACTGAGTACTTTAAATAAAGTGAAATAAAATTCAGGGGCCATTTAAACTTAAACACCTCAATTTCAAACCAAATCCCTCAAATATGTTAAACAGTGTGTTTCTAGAAAAAATAGTATAAGTCTTTTCAACATTTCTCTAGTTAATGTTCGTCACACAATTTTAAAATTCATCCTAAGTTCCCATAAATAAATTATTAAAAATATCCTAAAAGATTTATTTCTCTACGACACATGTTTATGGAGTAATTTTAAAAAAATGCTGTATAAAAGGATATTTTTAGTAATTTACCTATGGGAATTAGGTTGAATTTTAAAATTGTGTGACGAACATTCACTAGAGAAATGTTGAAAAGGCTTATACTATTTTTTCTAGAAACACACTGTTTAACATATTTGAGGGATTTGGTTTGAAATTGAGGTGTTTAGGTTTATATGGCCCCTTAGCTCTGTGTTTGTTGGTTTATTTTGATGTATTCACTATGTCATACGATAAATAAATAAACAATTATTTTAATTGACAACTATGTAATAAACTTTAAATTAACTCTGTAGCGAAAGGTCCCGGGTTCGAATCCCGGTGGAGACACAGTTTTTAACTGTATCTGCGAGACGATAAACAACGTCATCTCCAGAATCTAGCTTCTTGGGTGCATGTTATTTTTTTTTTTATTTATTATAATAAATTTATTATAAATTAATAAACCTAAATATTTGTTCATAACAGAAAACCGTACCAGGAACAAATATAAATATATACATCCAAAATTAAACACATCATTTGCGCAGCACCATTACATATACATGGCAGAACATTTTTTCAAAAAACCTACAACGGACATAAGACAATCAAATTATGTAAGGCTAGGTAACAAAATAAAGAAATACTTTAAAGTAAAAGAATAGAAAAGCGGTTAATAGAATCTTGGGGTTTAAATAAATGAAGATGTTTTTTTGAAGAATGAAGAAGCTGTGAGGCACCGGCTTAGAATAGTGCTTCCACTCTTTTCTATTACTGTTTTCGAGTGTCCCGTAAGAGCCGGGTAATCGAAAATACAACAGGCAACAATAACATCTGACATAGTTCAGCAATGAGGTTCACCACCCATTCTGAATGTAGTGCCTTTTTAGGTGAGACGAGACTGGTGTGTGGGTATACACATGTGTTGTGCTCCCTTTTATAAGGCAATGCACACCCGCACACCTTTCGCTGGTTACCCCACATTGTGGGATATGCCGTGATGGTATGAATGAATGAATGAATGAAGATGCTTTTTTGTATGGATGCTATTTGTATTGATGCTTTTTGTATTGATGTTATTTTTTGTTTTGATGCTTTTTGTATTGATGTTTTATTTTCGTGTACCTATAGTTATAATATTGTTGATTTTATATATTTTGTATGTTTTTATGTTTTTATATGATTGAATCGTTCTAAAAAAAACTGTGTACAAATTCAAATAATTGTTGTATTATATTGTTTTATTGAATAAATAAATTTAAAAAAAAATAAAATAAAATATGAAAATATATTTTTTGTTTTAACCACTGTGAATACTTGGTGTCTAACCGGTTTTCGGAGCTGACCGCCCCCTCCTCAGGACAGACTTGTACTTGTACTTGAGTACAAGTCTGTCCTGAGGAGGGAGCGGTCAGCTCCGAAAACCGGTTAGACACCAAGTATTCACAGTGGTTAAAACAAAAAATATATTTGTACCAAATTTCAATTTGCGAAAATATTTAAAATGTGCCACAAAGTTAAAGCAACGTATGAAGAAAATATGAAATTTCACAACTCAAATATAGATTTACATAACTATAGATTAGCAAGTATAAATATGGGAAGCTACCTTTATGAGGCACTAGTTTAGAATAGTAGGTACCTACTTATTTTATTTGTATTATCATCGTTTTAGGATGTACCGTAAGTGCCGGGTACAGCATGCAACAATAACATATTACATAGTTCAGCAATGAGGTTCACCACCCATTCTCTATGTAGTTCCTTTTTAGATGATGATACACGCATGCGTTGTGCTTCCTTTGATAAGGAGTTGCACACCCGCACACTTGTACCTGGTAACCCCACATTGTGGGCTATGCAGTGATGGTAAGAATGAATGAACATCTACATTTGAATATTTGTATAGATGTCTGTTTTGGTCGGATGTTAAGTACCTACCTATTATTATGAAGGGTGTAGGAAGTGACAAATAAATCATATAGCAACATAAATCACTACGACACAATGTTGCCAACATATAAACCAGAAAATAAAAGCTGTTAGATAATATCATTCTACTAACGTAAAGAGTACACAAATATAGGTATTTTTTTTGTGCTGAGAAACAAAAATCTATAGCTTGCCGTAAATAGGTACCTCAAATAAATATATATTTTTTATGTGGACTTTGTAATAAAAAAATAAATATAGACTTGTAATACTTGTCAGGCTACTTATTATTTATTTATTTATTTATATATTTATTTATTTATTTATTTATTTAGTTATTTTTTTTTATTTATTAATTAATTGATTAATTAATTTATTTATTTATTTATTTATTTATTTATTTATTTATTTATTTACTTATTTATTTATTTATTTATTTATATATTTATTTATTTATTTATTTATTTATTTGTTTATGTATTTATTTATTTATTTATTTATTTATTTATTTATTTATTTATTTATTTATTTATTTATTTATTTATTTATTTATTTATTTATTTATTTATTTATTTATTTATTTATTTATTTATTTATTTATTTATTTATTTATTTATTTATTTATTTATTTATTTCTTTATTTCTTTATTTCTTTATTTCTTTATTTCTTTCTTTCTTTCTTTCTTTCTTTCTTTATTTATTTATTCATTTATTTATACATAATACACTAATAGACATTACAATAATTATTGAATCTGCAATGCCCCTCTAGGCAAAAAACCTGTGCCGGGGCCAATGCATCTAGAGACATTGACATTGTATTAGTTGATGCCAACATCAATCGTGCATAAAAAGTTATAATATTACAAATTACAAAGAAAATTTAAAAAATGGCTTAGTTTATTAGATATCTGACTTTACAGCGAAAGGTCCCGGGTTCAATTGACGATGGAGATACCTAATCAAATGAATCAATTACAGTTTTTAAACAAATTATTTAATTACACATTGACCAATAATCGAAAATACAACAGGCATCAAAAAAATCGCACATAGTTCAGTAATGAGGTTCACCACCCATTCTGAATGTAGGGCCTTTTTAAGTGAGACGAAGTGTGTGGGCATTCACACATGTGTCGTGTTTCATTTTATAGGGTAATGCACACCCGCAATCCGGTCGCTGGATACCGCACATTGTGGGACACGCCGTGATGTTTTATGGATGAATAGAAAATTTATTTTTTATCTTATTTTATTTCTATTGGTCGATAGAGAGTTATACAGTACTACACAATTTATAAAACAGACAATGTACATTGCTTTATTAGTGGACCAGTGAAAACTCCATGCATTATTCAATAGGATAATTAATATTGATACAAAAAATTACACATAATATATAATTGATTTACCAGTACATATAAAAAAAACACTAAAATGCTGATTAAATCAAAGTACTAGGAAAGATAGAAGGAGACAGCTGTCCTAAACACACAGAGAGCTCGCTGAGATGTCTAGTGTATTAAAGAAAGCATTGTTCACCGTACGTTATGTACGCATATGCATATATGCAATTAATTAATCAAGTGATTCTATATGTTATAGAAAACCATGGATAGCCAAATATGGTTAGTGGAATCTTTTTTATCTTTTTTTATACCTTTTAATATTTAATATAATTTTTAAAAATATATTTTCAGTTTGGTATGCGATATATTTAAAACATCCACGTAAGTCTCCAAAATGTATCAACTTGTTGTTATTTTATTCATATTTTTGTACACAATACATTGCGCACTACCGGGACTATTGCCATTAGGCAGTTTCTTACAACCCACCATTACAAATTAAAATGTAGTATGTACGACAGCAATAAAATATCGGGTGTGTATTTAATTTATTAATATATGACTTAGCAAGTGTTGGTTGCCAGAGAAGCAATACAAAATAATTATAATATGTATTTTATAGCGCCGTTTATTGATTCAAGCTCATTCCAAGAGCGTTGATAGTTTACAAAATAAAATACATTAAAATTAGCTTTTATTCACTAGGTAGACAAGATGTTCGTTAAATGTTATTTGGGCGTTAATTTAACATAATTTATGATAGTGTAACGTGGAAGTCAATACGCATAACGATTGCTGTCCGATTTTTGCCTTATTAATCACTCTACAAAATATCAATCGTCATCGTTACATTATATTCTGCTGGTCCCACCACCACTCCATCTGGGTGGTGCTAGGCAGCCTCTCCCTTTGCACGAGATAAAAGGCAGATTTTACGAGTTAATATTGTTTTTAATGCAAGTCACTACCTACCTATACAAGCTGTTATAATATTTGTATGTATATCTGAATAGTTCGAATTCTTAGTAGTAGATTGTGGTTCAGTTATATGGATTCATTTAGACTGACTCCTGAGACAAATGTTCCGAGTTCAATTACCAGTGAAGATATACATACATACATCCTATCAAGACATAATCCCACAAGATGGGGTAGCTAACGACAACAACCAGAGACAGTTAGTTGTGCAGGCGTGTATAACCATATGAGATGATACACGACACATGCGTGTATGTATTTTTTAGTAGGTATGTACAATAAAGTGTTATTGTACATACCTACTAAAAAAAAATAGTATCGTATCATACAAACCTATATAACTGGAATAATTTGAGTCCTGATATAACTTCGTCAAACTCGCTTTCCATTTTCAAGAAAAGACTAAAGCAGGGATATCTCTCCGAAAATACCTGATCCCTCTCCTTTTCCTTCCTTCCCTTTGCTATGTAATATTTATCCCTAAACACCCGATCTCGATTTTCTCTTCTTGTTCCTTACCAATCCCTTTTTTGTTGCTATGATGTTTTTTTTATTATTTTTTTATCTTGGTGTTATGTTTTTTTTATTTGTTCTTTTGTAGCTTTCATTTTTTGTTTATGTACATGTATAATTCTGTCACTCTGTAATCTGGTTGGTTGGAAGAAATTGCCTAATGGGAATAAGCCCGCCAGCGAGCATTATATTTGTTTATATTATGTACAAAAAGTTAAATAAATAAACATATAGAAATTGGATTTATGACAGGTATTATGGCGGACATTGGGACCTGGTTGATCTGTTTTGTGTGAGCCCATATGTTTGTTGAGGTAATGATTGTGAATGCAGAAAGTTGAGATTGTGTACATATTTAGTGTGGAACGGGAACAATCACCTGGTTCATAATTGCATATAATTGTCAATAACAATTGTAAACTGCTAGCCCAAGAACAGGATTTCCTAGTTGGGCAGCAGTAATCTATTTATTGTTGTCATTATAAATATGGTGTGATAAAAGGTAAATAAAATAAATAAATAAATATTTTTTTATCTAAAAACAATACATTCGTACACATTCCGGCATATCCCAAAATTTGGGGAAACCAGCGAAAGGTGTGCGGGTATGCACTACCTTATGAATGGAAGCACGACACATGGGTGTATGTCTTCACTATAGTACTTATCGTATCTAACAAACCCAAAAAAATATTTTAAAACAATAGGTACATACCTACATACAATCACGGCATATCCTACAATGTAGGGTAGCCAGCGGATGGTGTGCGGGTGTGCATTACCTTAAAAAGCACGACACAAGCGTGTATGGCCACACACTAATATCGTATCTTACAAACTAAAAATAATTTATCCAAAAAAAATACATTCATACCTAAATACCTATTCCACATATTCCACAATGTGGAGTAACCATACATTACATTACCTTATAAAAGAAAACGCGGCACATGCGTGTATGCCCACACACTGGTATCGTCTCAAATTAAACTCACTCAGAATGGACCAAACTGCTGAACTTTGTGAGATGTTATTTTAAAATAATATTTCGGTATTTCGAATACAAAACAAAAATAGTATTTTGTTTTCTATTCGAAATACCGATGAAAAACAAAATACTATTTTTTGTAATTCAGACGACCTAAAACTCTCACTACCTCACTCCTTCCTCCCCTAATGGGGTAGGGGGTGTGGAATAGAAAGCCATTAATCATATACAGGGTCTCTTTAATCCACTTGCATTAATGTCGAGAATCCTATTCACTTACTTACATAACTTCCTCGTTGTATATATATCTATATATTACCTATATATCAAAATGTAAGCTAGAGAGACCTAATTGCTAAACAATTAACATTCGTATCACGAATAGGTGGGATAAATAATAATGAAAGAAAAAGAAGGGCGAAGAAATTAATAAAGATGTTTTTTTTATGCTGATACTGAATGTGGGCATTTAGGTACCGTTGAAAATGACTGAAACTGTTTTAATGAATTTAATACAAATGCGACTGGTGATGTTTGGAATTATTGCAGTTATCATGCGGATACAGGTGGAATTATTGCAGTTATAATGCGTATACAGATTGAATTATTGCAGTTATCATGCGGATACAGGTGGAATTATTGCAGTTATAATGCGTATACAGATGGAATTATTGCAGTTATCATGCGGATACAGATGGAATTATTGCAGTTATCATGCGGATACAGATGGAATTATTGCAGTTATCATTCAGATACAGATTGAATTATTGCAGTTATCATGCGGATACAGATGGAATTATTGCAGTTATCATGCGGATACAGATGGAATTATTGCAGTTATCATTCAGATACAGATTGAATTATTGCAGTAATCATGCGGATACAGATGAAATTATCGCAGTTATCATGCGGATAATGAACTTGTGATTATTTTTGCTTCTCTTTTTCTTTGTAACAATTTTTTTCTCCCTCTTACAATTGCTTAATATTTTACCTTATTTATTGTACCTACCAACGAGATCCTTAAAATTTTTATAAAATACATAATTTGTAATTTTTTATACCTGTTTTATTATTATTATAAACTATTGGTTCTATATATCAATAAAATAAATAATAAATAAATTAATTAAAGGTTTTATTATTATTGGAGCACTTGAAATATGACCTTGTCGCCCCGCATAACCTCGATTCACTACAAAACTACTGCTCTCATTCGATTTTTTTTCTCTTTTGCGTGTCAAAATAAAACAATGTGGCTATCGGTTCTCTCTGCTAACTCCATTAGAGAGTTGAATAAATCAACAAATATACATAAATATTGTAGGAGTGAGTAATATATATTGTGAGTAATATATATTGTTTCTAATATACCATCACAATTTTAACTGAGCTAAATCGCTTACAAAATATAAAACGTAAGCATATTTACGCTGCAAAATGCACATGTCATAATATGTAATATGCCGAGTCTTGCAATTTCTTCAATTCCGTACAATTATGGCAGCAAAATAAATTATCATTTAACCGTGAATATAACTACAGTACCAATCTTGTTTACAGCGACAATCTGTACAAGGATAAAAAAAAAATTGGTTACATTTAATCAATAAAAATTGATATGGGAAGAAGAGAAATAAGCAGTAAAAGTCAATCGACTTGAATATTAGCAGTAATGAATGTACCTATTGTACGCATTTTGTTGCGAATACACAACTTGTCATTCTTTATTTGACAACGTATGATAACAAATAATAAAATGTATTTTTACGAAATATCAATATCTCCGAAATTATTTTATTTATATGTATATATTTAATTTGTCTATCGACAGTTCTTGATAGAGCTCCACAATAATATAAAAACATTACTAGCAAAACCCGGCAGACATTGCTCTCTGCATGTAATACAGTCTGAGAAATGGGAAAGTTTCCGATCTTCTTCTTCTTCCGGTGCCATGTCAGGAACCCCCAACGTCGGCTATCACTCTGGCAAATCCCTCTCTGTCCTGTGCTGCCCGGAATATCTGTTCCACCTAATGTTGTGCAGCCAGGACATCTGTCTCCTTCCAGTTCCTCGGCGACCTTCTATATTGCCCTTCAGTATTAGTTGGAGCAAGTGATACTTCTCTCCCCTCATTATGTGACCCAGATATGTGATCTTGCAGACCTTTATTGTGGACAAGAGTTTCCTGGTTGTTCTGGCTCGGCTTAAGACTTCTGAGTTCGTAACCAGATCTGTCCAAGGGATTTTGAGCATTCTGTGATGCAACCACATCTCAAAAGCTTCCAGCCTGTTCATGGTGTTAACCTTCAATGTCCAAGTCTCACAGCCATATAGCAATACAGACCACACATAACATCTCATCATCCGCTGTCTCAGGTCCATATTGAGCTTTTCGTTGCAGAAGAAAGATCTCATTTTATTAAAAGCAGCTCTTGCTACCTCAATTCTGCACTTGATCTCCATATCCGGGTCAAGGGACTCCGAAAGAATACTGCCAAGGTACTTAAATTTATCCACCTTATCTATAACCTTGCCCATTAATTGCAAGGAAGAACCAGGATATTCACATCGACCAAATGTCATCCACTTTGTTTTGGCTACATTTATAGATAAGCCCAAATGTTCACCAAATACATTGACATTGTTTAACAGTTCCTGGAGATCAGAAATAGAATCCGCCAGTAATACAGTATCATCGGCGTACCTGATATTATTAATTACTACGCCGTTGAAAGTTTCCGATAATTCATTTTATTTATTTATATAATTTATGTACATAAGACTCAAAGTTAAATTGGTACAATACTTATTTAGTGAGAAATAAATTGCAAAAATATAAAATAAAGGAGTAAGAAAAAAATACAAAGAGAAAAAAAATTAAAAGAAAGTAAAAAAAAAATAATAAAAATAACACTGATCATAGCAATGAGGAAAAGGAGGTTACGAAAGGATAAAGAAGGAATTCAGGAACTATTTGACAAACAAAGTTTTTTTTAGTTTACCTTTAAATATTTGAATGGATTGAGATGACGTTACTTCATCACTTAGGCCATTCCATAGTCTAGCTGATTGTACTTGAAAAGAGGAGCTGAAAACTTCTGTATTGTGAATGGTGATAGCTAGTGTAGTACGTTCAGCAGATCGAAGGGATAGGCCGTGACTTGACAAGAAAACGACGTTATTTTACTTTCTAGTATATAAATGAGTATAATATGTATGTATGTATCACCAAAATGGTTGCTACACCTTCTTCGTTGATCCTTAAGTAAGTTAGAATCCCATGTTATGATTCTAGAATATAATCCTCTCTGTACTATTCCCTGTATGTTTCAGGTGTGTTCCTATAATTTTGTTTTTTCTCATTTTTCGTAAATTGTATGTTAAGCTTTTAAAATTATCTGATATGATGTCCTATTATTATGTACTGTAGTCTACATTGACTTGTTTTTTTTTTCATTGTCTTTTAATATCATTATGCTCTACTGTACTGTTGGATATCCAAAAAAATAAATAAAAATAAAATAAAATATTGTGGTGAATAGGGATCATAAATAATCTTATAAAGTAATGACAGAATGTAAATGTTACGACGATCTCGTATCTTTGGCCAACGAAGTATATTTCTATAAGTCGAAACATGTTCGTATTTTAATGGTTGATTTTTTAATATTTCCTTTCTTATTGAATATAGGCACGAAAAAGCCAAGTCTGGCACCTGAGAGTTGTTGAGTTTACCAGTGCGCATCTCTTTTATAGACGAAAATTACAGATTTAAACATTATTTCAAAATAATTTGTACTTGTATATTATTTGTAAACCAATTTACATACAACAAAACTACATAATCATGAAAAAAATACTACTTCATGACCTCTTCGATAGAATGATTGTGTCTGATCTCATGCTCCTCTATAAGATAAATAATAATTATTTTAGCTCCTCTTACCTTGTCAGACAGATACATTACCATGTTCTAACAAGAAATACCCGCCAAATTATAACTTTTATATGTAAGACGTCTAACGCTAACTATTTATATAACACACCATTGAATAGAATTCATCGATTGGGCAATGACTTTGGTTATCTGACTGACCCTTTCTTTAATTCTTTTTTTTTATTAAAAAATGAATATGTCCTTGTTAAACAAGTACATTTACATCTTCCTACATTCCCTAAATAAGCATAAATGCTTGTGATATCATCATCATCATCATCAATGGCTCCACAGCCCATTGCGGGCCTTGGCCTCCTCCAGCATTCCTCGCCATCTCCCTCTGTCCTGACATGCTTCCCTCCAGTTCCTTACACCAACAGCCTCCACATCCCGCTGCACGCCATCCAGCCATCGGAGCTTGGGTCTACCAACGTTTCGTCTACCTTGTGGCTTTGTGTGCAGGACCCTTTTTGGAACTCTTTCATCGGCCATTCTTTCCACGTGCCCTGCCCATCGTAGCCTCCCTATTTTTATCATCTTTATAATGTTGGGCTCATTATAATTATTGTAGATCTCATCATTGAGACAATTCATCTTTTTTACTCAATACCCAGCACTAGAACCATAAGTTAGTACGGGGCGTAGCAACGTTTTGTAGATTGTTACTTTGGTTTTTCTAGACATCGTGCGAGATGCCAGATGTCTTCTTAGACCAAAGAAGCATCTGTTTGCAGTATATATCCTAATGCTTGTGCTATAGGTGAACGAAATAAAATTTAAGGACTATAAATACACTTTATTAAAACATTTTCAAAAAATTATTTTAGTCACTTGTTTACATTTACCTATATGTATTTTTGTGCATGTAAATTATATTTGATTTGATTTTTATTTTATTAAATTCAATAATGTAGTTTATTATCACATCTGGCAGCATTCACTGATTCAATATGGCTTAGTATGTAGGTAGTTATTCACATCATTCATCTTTATATATTATATTCAGTCAGTAATATTCTTAAGATGTATTTACTTTATTTGATTTGAGTCGTTTTTTTATTTGTTCTTTGGTTCTTAATGTATGTACTTTCGAGTTTAATTTACCTTTCTTATGTGTTTTTATTTTTTATATTATCTGTTTATGTTGATCTGTAGAGATATTATGAATGTTTAAAATATTGTGTTTCTTTGATTGAGTTTATGCTGTGTCATCTAATATTTTGTTTTGTAAAGGGCTTTAAGCCGTGAATGTCTCAATAAATAAATAAATAATATTATGTACCTTTCAAACAAATCATTTAAGTGATTGCCTGTTAAAATTAATGTTGCTGCTCATGTTTCCTCAAATGACGATTTCAACTTGATGAAGTAAGTTATAAGTGAAGAAGTTTTCATTATACATCATTAAGAAATGTTACAGTTAATAAAACGAAAAGCTATGGATCAAATTCGTGGCACGTCTGTATCAATCTTAACAGCCCTTGTGCTCTGTGTCATAATATTTTAAACCAAGAATACTTAAACGTTTTCAACCAAATAAATTTAAATAACTTAAAGGAAAATGTTGATTGAAAGATGAATATTAAATACAATATTAGGAGTATGGAAGTCATACTATTTCTGATTATGGAAATCATAAAAAGTTTGTTTAAAAAAAAATGTTTCTGATAAAGGTCACCAAGTGATCAATCCAAGTTACATAGTATAAAGAAAAGAGTTGGCCACTGAACTTAGAATATTGGTGGTGGCAGATCGGTTAGAGCACTGGGTTCGAATCCTGCCACGACCGATTTCGTTCACCTATAGCACAAGAATTTGTTTTATTTATGGAATGTTGGAATATGTATATGTTCTTAATTAACAAGTAGGTACGTTCTTAGTTAACAATGTAATCTCGTTTGAACTGTGATATTTTTTAAATTTTCTGTAATTTAGATTCTTTCTTTTTCTTTAAGATTTGCAATACATTTTTTTTTGCTTGCCTACTTTGCATGTATAGTATAATATTATACTATAAATGTGATTATAATATATTTTTTTTGTTATTTGTTTTGTTTCATCATTTAGTTTTTATTTTCCTAAGTATGTACCCATATGTTTGTTTTTATAGTTCTTTTATTTTCTTTACATTATTATTATTTTTTTATATAAAATTTTTGTTGTTTTATTATACAGTTTTTTATATTTTTTATGATAATTATTATTTTTTCTTTTTTTTTCTAAGTGCGTAGGTATATTATTTTAGTATATTTTAATGATTTTTATGTCTCAACCTAAGTACCTATATCTTTTATTTTAAATTGTATTTTTTTTTTCCACTTAATATTATTTTTTATATTTACTAATTTTGTTACAGTACCTTCTTTTTCTTTTATGTTTATGATAGTTTTATTATTTTATTTTGTAATTTCAATGTGTGTACTTAATTGTTGTTCATGTTTGTAAAAGGCAATTTGCCGTAAATAAATAATAAATAAATAAATATTCATTAATAAAAATGAATTCATTTATAAAAAGGCTAAATCAAAACCTTCGTGATTACACATATCATGGATCTAATTATCGTATGGAGTTCTATGACATCTAAAGATATTATAGAACCTCATATAATAATTATATCCATGATATGAGTAATCGTGAGGGTTTTGATTTCGCCGGTTGGACCAGACTTACCCCTCTGACTTGCCTCTCCCTGGATTGATTTTGCGATCTATAACAATTTGTCTTATACTCGGTATTATACTTTTTATCCTTTTTTTACCAAAACCGATTTGTATTTACATAATGTAATTCAATTTTTCATAAAACAAATATTTTTTAAAATACATATACGCAAACAGTGGATTTTTTCTATGACATTTATATGACAATTCTTTTTTTAAATGCATAATTGGTGAAAGTGCGCGAGCGCATAAAGTGATCACGTAAACCAGCCCATGACAGGTCGTACACCCTGTAGGCGCCTTGACATCCCGGTTCTCCTATAAATGTATATTCCAATTTCATTTAATTTCTATTTCAAAGTTTGTCAAAAAGTATGTTATATTATATTTTTCTCCGGTCTGTAATATTCCCTCCCGCCTATAATATTCCAGCTTCGTCTATATGTCCTATTCTGATTCGTTTCAGCTTACGAAAACGTCTGTACCCAACGGGCGACCGTGGATAAAAGGATTTTATCCGCGCGTTGTGTCGTAATAAATCCCGTATAAATGCAGTCAACTTTTTGACATCTCTCATATACTGAAATTCAGACGGATAAATTTAGACGAATCAAAATAGGGCATATTGAGATATTAAAAAGTTATGGTAAAAATATAACAGGTCAAATTAACACGCACTCAATAAAAAGTTGCCACATTCTGGAGACTTGCGATATTTATCGTCTCACAGATCCAGACTGAAAACAAAATTAAAAACTGAGTCTCCACTGGGAATAAAACCAAAAACCTTTCGCTCTGGATCAGATAACCAAATACCAAAATTTTACCAGTAATTGAAAACATTGATGGCAGATAGAGGGACGACAAATGAAGAAGATAAACGGGACAGCTTCTGCATATTTCAAAGGATCGGCAAGAAATAGTTGAGAGCATAAGCTGAAGGAGGTTTTGGCTCGATTAGAGAAGAAAATTGAAACTTTGAGGAACGTTGAAAATATATTTAGTAGATAGTTGGCCGTATCTCTTTTGCAAATGATCATTTCCTTCCTAGCAAGAAATCAAGCGGAGTGTTTGTTAATTTATTCCTTAAGCCTCCTTTAATTGTGCCTCCCGTTAGATAATATATATACATGTTATATACAATTGTTTGTTTGTATACCTCCCGACGCCGGCGTCGGCGTCCTGCTAACGGCGTCGTTAATGAACGGTCGTTAGCGCGAGTCGTGCGTAACGCTCGTAATCGTCCTCATCTAACGGATTTCGTTTGACGGTCGTGTTGAGATTAACGAATAACGGAAGTTGACTTGCACAAAGAGCAGCTCCGTCAGAGACACAATGATTTCTTTGACAGCATAATGGAAAAATGATAAAGAAATATAAATTATTTATTAATTCATGGCACACACGTGAATGGAGTTGAACAACAAACATAAATATATCATTAAATTGATCAATAAATAAATGAATTAATAAAAAATAACTACAATGGTTCACCTGTCGATTTGTTCAAGAGAATTAATTTCTCTTAACATATCGACAGATCTATATTTTTTGTGGTTTATTCAACTTTGAAGTCAAAAAACAACTTAGAGGCTTTGCAGCATATATGTTCCATATATGGATTTACTCAGAATTCGGAGAATAACATTTAGTGTGTCTGTGTGTGTGTGTGTGTCCGCCCCCCCTAATAACTTTTGATTCGCTTGATGCACAGAACCGAAATTTAACTTTGTTTTTACATATAATACATATATGTAAATCATGTTGCTATATAAAATACGCATTTTCATGGAAACTGTACGAAATACGATGAAAATATTGTATATAGATGTATTTTCATCCCTTCCCATCCCTTTAGTCTCTCCATCCGTCTTTTCCCTTCAGTCCTTATTGTCCGTGTTAACTATTTAACTATTGTAGTACGATGGACACATAATTTTCGCAGTCTTTGCGGTTTTTAGCTAGACAAATACGAAATCTCAAATACATATTTTTAAAAAGTTCCATAGATTCTCAAATATTTTCTATTAAGAAAAACTATTTTTATGATAAATTTATGTGTTTAAGTGCCTATAAAAACGCCGTTGCTAGGAAGAGATTGCCTTACGGCATTACAAAATCTCCTTTGTGCACTTGATTTTACAAAGATAAATAAATAATATGTTACCGAATCGTTTGACACGATATTTTATACCGCCATAGACATATTATTTTGAAACCAAAATATACAGGAAACGTGCAATAAATTTTGCATCCTGACTTCCGGTCCTTGTTGCATAGTTGACTACCAAATCCTCTGCCTTCTAAATCACCCTTTACATAACTTTCTGCTTTTCGTTCCTCTCTCTTATCTATGATGTCTAGTATAATAGAAAGGGTGAGATACGAACAAATGATTTCAGATATATCTTTCCATTTACCGCATATTTTTGTGGCAGAAATATTATATTGGAGAACGTGAATCACAACCAAAGGTGATGGAAGATTGTCAATGAGATCGAGAGATGCCACCAGACGTCATGCTGATGTCAATGTCTTCTTCTACTTCTCTACAATATTCTTAACAACAAAATTGATTCTCCTGCTCTTTTAAATTATATACCTATCTTTCAATATCCCTACCCATAGAACTAGACACACTCCTCTTTTCCACCTAACCACTCAACACACCAACTATGCTCAACATGCAACAATCTACAGAATCTGTAATACATACATACAATAGACATTTCCAAGAGTTCGACATATTCTTACTAAGCGCCCCCACATTTAAACAAATATATCAGACTTAAAATTTCATCCTCATAATCAAACTCAACACTTAATATACTGCACATATTTAGATAAACAATTTCAAACATAATTCACACAATATCTCACCATAATAATGTAACTATTCCTAACTTATCTTAACACCATTAATCCAACTGTCGATTTGTTCAGGAGAACTTTGTTCTCTTAACATATCGATAATGTATCAAGCCAGAATACGCGAGAATTGTATGGAGAGGTCTACTTTTTTCACGGCTTTTCCAACTTTGAAGTCAAAAAACACCAACTTAGAGGCTTCGCAGCATATATGTTCCATACACGGATTTACTCAGAATTCGGAGTAGAACATTTCGTGTGTCTGTCTGTGTGTGTGTGTGTGTATGTCTGTGTGTGTGTGTGTGTGTCCGTCCCCCCCTTATAACTTTTGATCCGCTCAATTTACAGAGCCTTAAATTTCAGAATACATAAACAGTTACAGGCCTACAAAACTTTTATACTCGGAATTTTGAATTTTTGTTTCAGTCAGGGGTTATCAACTTTTGAATTTTTATTTTATTTTTCCCTATATCTCAGAAACCATAAAAGCTAGAACGCTGAAAATTGGTATAAACATAGACAAATACAAAATCTCAAATAATTTTTTTCAAAAAAATTCCAGGGTTTCTCAAACATTTTTTATTAAGAAAAGTATTTTTTTTATGATAAATTTATGAGTTTAACTGCCTATATTTCCATTTATTTTTAAAATATCGAAAAAAGCCGAAACACCCCAACTAGATAATTTAATTTTATATAAAAAATATTAACATTGTAGCAGTACATCTCAAATTTTTTTTAACAATTTTTATAAAAATTTAATTTAGTGACGACATCGCTTCATACAATTTGTATGGTAGTCACCTTTACACAATATCAAAGAAGACTTAATAGTTTGATACTTCATCTCTAAACATACAATATACATATACCATCATGCTGTTTTCATATTCCGGGTAGGAAAAAAAGACTGACCTCCATACTATCCTATCTTGACTACCTAGGTACATGTGTTGTATAGAAAACTAAATATCATAAAATAATAAATAATTTGTATTTATGGGTTTGGTACTTATTCTTCAATTATACATACTATCGCTGTCGACAGTTGGATCTCATGTGTTACATGCAACTAGTTTTTATATTATTCAGTCAGTAATATCCTTATGTTCATGTTATGTAGTATTTTTTATTTGAGTATTTTTTTCAGTATTTATTTGAGTATTTCTTTATTCTTTGGTTTTTAATGTATGTACTTTGTTGTTTAATTTACCTTTCTTATATGTTTTTATTTTTCTTTATATATCCTCTGCTACCGTGCGTTGTTATACATATCTAGATGTTTATAAATTGTATTTCTTTGGTTTATGTTGTGTCATGTAATATTTAATTTTGTAAAGGGCTTTGAGCCGTGAATCAATAAATAAATAAATAAATAAATATTTTATTTTATTTGTATTCAAATTGAAGCTACCAATGTACGAAGTAACATAATATTTTATAGGTGCATGTACATAATATATCCGTATCTCATGGTATCACTGTGTTCATATGTGTAGTTTGTGTGTGTGAGAGTGAATGTGTTATGTGTGTGAGGGTGTGTATGTGTGAGTGATGCGTACCTATGTAATGGTGCATGCAAATGTGCGTCATTATAAACATATGAAGTAAGTGTTTTTAACTATTGACGAAATGAATTTCTAGTATCGTTGAATAGGTCCAACTGGACTTATTGTAGTATATCGTTAAATATCTATTTATTTATTAGAAAACCAACAGTTTTTTTTTTACATAATAAATAAAAAACTGTTGAAAATGGAGAAATTATGTTTCGAATTTACCCTATTACCGGGTGATGAAAGTGATGAAAAATCAAATATTTTTTCAATTACTTCAATAACAACAACTGAAAATAAAGTGTATTCAATACCAGAAAAGCTACAATCAGTTAATCATCATAAAGAAATAACCAAAACATCTACATATAATAAAATAAAAAATAGTTTAAAAAAAAGATACCAAGTTAGACGAGTTTGGATTAAAATGACAGAAAAACTAAAAAATACATACATAGATGAGGATGATAACTTACAATTTCAAGATCAATATCTAGAAGAAATGAATCAAGAACAACATGTTACTGCATCTAAAAAAGGTACAGATACCAGTACATTAGAAATACTAATAGAGAAATTAGTAGAGAATACAAAACAAAATAAAGAACAAGATTCAAAACAAATATCAGTAAAAATTCATGATTGAAAAGTTTACAACAAAAAATTTAAATGTCGTTTTATAAGGGTACTTAGTATTATTTTTATCTTGCTTGACAAATGAAACTCTTTGTTGTTGCACTGAATATTTAATTATTTATAATTATTTACAGGAAACGACATTTAAAGTTTCTTATTCAATTGCCAAATTAAAATACAATATTTTTATCAAAATTCATTTCACATGTTTTCATAGGTGTTCGAATTTAGAACACCTACAATAAATCCTTTTTAAGAAAGTACTTATTAGGTATTTTCTTTACATAGATATAAACATAAGAAATATCAAACAAAGAAACTAATGACAGGTTTTCACTTAAAGTAATGCATTAAAGAAATATATATAACCATATAAACACGATGAATTAACAGATTAACATGAGAAATTAACATAAGAAACTATCAAACAAAGAAGCTAGTGACAGGTTTTCACTTAAAGTATGTAATCCATTAAACATATAAACACGATGAATTAACAGAGAGAAAAATATATACATATAATATACATACATATATACACATATACACACTACTCCAAAAATATATACATATAATATTCATAACTACATATATACAATATACTACAATAACTCCAGTGACAACCAGTAATTGGCTTTAATATTTACTCAAATCATCTTTATTTTATATAATTTATTATACGCTGTATGTTATCCTCTAAATAAATAAATATTTCATTATTTCAACGTTTATCGAACCTTCATTTCCGTTGTCCTTAGGATCATACTCGTATCACAATAATACGTAAATATTGAAAGTAAGAAATAACCATTTTTTGTCTTTTGAATTATTTATATAGCAGGTAAATACGACTTTTTATTAATGGAGGTAGAACGAAATAAATAACAAAGGCATTTATGATTATGCACGTGTTATCAAAAATATATTTGAAGACTACCCCACCCCTTCCTTTCATAATAATAACATAAAAATAAAAAATCATTTTCCCGCGCAAACGGATGACAAAGGAACATGACAGATTGCCTTGTCTCTCCGTGCTCATGCACCACTAACATATTCAACCCCGCACCGGGAACGAAAGAGAGATGACATACGACAACGGCTGCGAGTGAATGAGACGCTCGATAACAATTTTGTTTATGTCAAGGCATCGCTTGAAATGCCGTGGATTTTTGGCGGTTTGATTTATGGCCCAAGGTGGAGAAACTCGTCGGCGTATTTTCGAACCCTCAAAAAAAATTTAATAATTTATAAGAGTCTAATTTAACTTGTCATGTCCGCTACAGAACTTCAATCAGTGAAGTATATTTCAGCAATAATTGCTATTGCACATTATCTCTCTCGAAGTAAATTGTTTTATTAAAATTCATATAATACTTATACATAGTGTGATATAATTTGAAAGATTTTCCAATGTAAAAATATCAACTGATTAAGAGGTAGGTTCAATACGTTTGGCACCTAACAAAAAGTAAAAAGTTTAATTTTTATTTTTATTATTCATTTATTTATTCATACATATATACAATTGACAAATAATATTCGTAACTGCAAACTGCAATGCCCCACTAGGTTAAAAACCTGTGCCTGCACTAAAGTATTTTGAAATAATGATACTTTTAACCATAGAATTTTTTAACATTGAATACCAACTAATAAAACATTCACAAAAATAGCATTCGAAATTGGAGAACGAACGTTGAACATTATTGAACGCTGCACGTTGTTAGCTTTTTTTTTTTATAATAAACATGACATTTTACATACAGAAGTTTGAGAACAGTAATAAAGGTACATATATAAAAAAAAGATTAGATGCTATACATATTTCAGACAGAGACAATGGAAAGGTGCACATACACATCCAAACCATTGACACTCTCTTGCTAGCTTTTTATCTATATTATATTTATTTGAACAATCGACGGGCATTTATGAGACGATGCATGGATCTGAAGGAAGCCAGGAATGTGTACAAAAATAGAGTATGGTGCTTGGCTTACTCTGGTTACTCGTGACATGGCGCTTTGGTATGTATGTATATTTATAGCATTGAAAAATCTGTTTTTTAAGGTGTGCAAGATAATCAAATGATAATATTTATTAATTTATTTTATTCAATATTCCATCTCGGGCAACTAACAATAATAATTGTATTTATTTCATCTTATTTACTTTAATGTTTGATTAATTTGTTGTTATTTTCTCTATCAATTTTGTTTTATTTATTTTATTCGTCAATACTTTTTATGCTGACCATTAAATATGTAATATATCACGTGTGAATTTGTAATTAGTATATATTTAAAAAAAATGTGCACCATATTATGTAATATATTCTGTGAAATAACCAACAAATAAAAATTAATAAAATATAATAAATATAAGAGGGGTTTTCAACTCCGCGACCCATACATTTCAGCTACCGTCTTACGCAGACTGCAGACAGTAGTATAGATTGCTTGTGCTGTAGTTTGGAATCAAATCACTTTTTCAAAAATACATAATAATATATGTTCTCTCATTGTGCAGAATCAATCGGTCGGAAATCAAAACCGCTATAACCATAATAACTTTAAACCCCACAACAAAACATTACGTAATATATCAAAATCAAATGGATTTTTTTTCATTTGATATGACGCGTTGATATTTTTGAAATTTTTTTATTTATTGGTATCGTATTTCAAAACGAAATAAATAAATATATAATACGTATACAGATAGATTCTCTTTAAAAATATTGTCATTGATTATGATTTTCTTTTCCTAATTTTCCCATTCCTATGCATTCTCTTGTGTCTACAATCCGCATTTATTTATTTATACATCTTCTTGTACATAATATAAACAAATATAATTGTACACTGGCGGGCTTATTGCCATTAGGCAATTTCTTCCAACCAACCAGATTTCAAAGTATGACAACATTGTGTATGTACAACAGCAAATAAAAAAGAGTAAAAGAAATCAAATAAAATACGTATAACACTTAAATACTATTAAACAAAAAAAAATATAATTCATAGCAATAAAAAGGATATGGTAAGGACAGGAGAGGAAATCGGGATCAGGTGTTCAAGGATAAATATTCCTTCTTTAGTTTTTTCTAGAAAATATTTCCGCAAAAAAAAAAAAAAGGCTATTCCATAATCTTGCTGATTGTACTTCGAACGAAGAGCTGAGAAATTCTGTATTATGGATAGGTATGGATAGTGTTGTACGTTCAGCAGATCGGAGTGGAAGTCCATGATTGGATAAATAAGTGAATTTGCTTTTTAGGTACTGTGGCAGGTTTGGGTTCGAGAGAATATTGTACAATAGTGACAAAATGTGTATATTGCGCCGCTGGCGTATCCTGGGCCAACAAAGAAGATTGCATTTACCATTCCACATTCTGTTTCCGGTTGGCTCTCTGATTGGTTGAGATCTCGTAGTATTGAGTCATATGAGCTGTGAAATTTTATATTAAATTCGGGAATTAAAAAAATATATATAAAATTAATTTTATTATTAGATGGGTCGATGGCAGAGCGGTTAGTGCATTGGGTTAGTAATCCAGAGGTCGCGAGTTCGAATCCTGCCTCGACCGATTTCGTTCACCTATAGCAAAAGCATTTATGCTTATTTTAGGGAACGCAGGAAGATGTATATGTACTTGTTTAACAAGGACATATTCATTTTTTTATTAAAAAAAATAAATTATAATTCAATTTTATAAAGCAACTCGCTCACGCGAGTCACCATTATTATAATTATTATTATAAACAAACTTAAACCTTACCTAAGAATGCAGAAAAGAAATGCTGGGACTGGACGCTACTCTGACTCATCAGTTAAATTCTTCCCTTCCTCTTTACTTCTTGCCTACTCCTTCTTTTTAGATAATTTTTACGATATTAAAAAAAACTAAATTTGTATTTTTTTTTGTCTAGGCAAAGCTGTGGTATTCAATAAATTTAGTAAATAAAAAAATATATGCCGAATAGGTCCTCAAATTTTCTCTTAAGGACTCAACATCTTGGAGGACTCAAATTAGCTCTTAAGAGACTTTTTAAACCGCAAATAAACACGATTTACATAAATACCAGAGATCGAAAGAACCATTCAATAATATAAATGAGTACAAGGGAATAATTTAAACAAATTCCCCAGAATGCGGAAGAATTTCCAGCAAACAATGTCAGCGTCGCACGCCCCAATGGTAGTCCACAATTAGCAGATATTGTGGAGTGGAATTCCATAAATCACACTCGTGGGTTGGGGGGTGGGGGTCGAGCCCCTCGAGGTGGCGTAGTTCTCCCCCTATCTGCCAACCTCGGTGTAATGATCCTGTCAATCCGACACTGTCATCGTCGGAAGTCGAACCTCACACAGCAGAGACATAAGTCAGACGTTTAAGATATTGGAAAAATCACATGTCAACAGTGTGAACGCGGAACTTACCTACATACATCCAATACACAGTATGTAACTTGCATGCATACTTATCCAACTGTCTGTGATTTGTTCATGAGAATTTATTTCTCTTAACAGATCGACAAAGTGTGAAGCTAAAATACGCGAGATTTGTATGCCAGGTCTATCTTAACAATTTATATAAAAATTGAATTTAGTGACGACATCGTTTCATACAATTTGTAAGGCAGTATACACTACACAATATCTCACTCAGTAGTTTGATACCTATGTGCTTAATATCCAAACATACATACAACTTTGCATTCCTCTTTCAATTAACGACAGGAAATAATCACTTCGTTCTGCATCTTCATCCATGGTTGGAAAATTATTTGAAATAAACAGGGTGCATACCACTAATTTCGGCGATCGTGCGTTTGCTGTGGCTGAACCAAATGCATGGAATAAGCTCCCAAATACTCTCGGACAAACTGAAAATATATCTACCTTCAGAAAAAATCTCAAAAAACACCTTTTTCGCAAATCTTACCAAAGCCATAATGATACATCTTAATCAATTTTCAGCGCCCTTGAGGTTTGATATTCACGAAAACGGCGCTATATAAATCATCCAAATTATATTATATACCATCATGAAGTTTTCATAATCTGGGTAGAAAAAACAGACTGACCTCCATACTATCCTATCCTGACATACATACTCACATGTTTTATATAGAAAACAAAATATCTTAAAATATTTATGCAAGCGCATAAAGTGATCACGTAAACCAGCCGATGACAGGTCGTAAGCACTGTAGGTGACTCGAGTTCCTGGTTCTTCTATAATATCCCAACTTCGTCTTTATTGAGATATTAAAAGTTTGTAAATAAAAATATCATTTGACTCCCGATAGAGAACAAAATCCAATGTTTGCCTTTAAACAATTAAAAAAATATTCGATTTACATACACATTGGTACATCTAGGTAAACAAGCCAAAAATGAAATAATATTTCTGGCGCAGTTCAGGGGTGACATCTGTGCGAGACACTGTCATCTCATTTATAAGGACTGTTGCTTTCATTCTTTACAATTAAACCAATTTCTCAATAGATGGCGTTACAAAGATGGCTTCATAGATGGGAATACTACTCACGCATTATTTTCAAATGAATCGTTTCACATTATTCAAATAAATAGAACTTTCAAAAATTACATTGATAAGGGAACTCAATAAGAAGGCATAATTGGCGAACGTTGCGCAAGCACATAAAATGATCACCTAAACCAGCCGATGACAAGTCGTAAGCCCTGTAGGTGTCTTGAGTTCCTGGTTCTTCTATAATATCGATGTAAGTAGAAAATAACATAATAGAGCAAATAATGGACTTTAAATTCCTGGGAATAGACATTACTAGCATCGGTAGCCTATACGACGAAACATTGACACAAGTAAATAAAGCAGCTGCAATATCGGGATGCCTTAAGGGAAGTATATGGAGCTCACATGTTAACAGAATGGATGAAAATAGACTCCCACGTATCGCTCTCCAAGAGAACCCAGCTGAAAGAAGACTTCCAAAGACATGGCGAGACAGTTGGCAGTCCACTTCGCAGGTGACAGAATAGCGGTAGCAACAGATCTTCGGATCTATAAAAAGGAAGACGAATAAAGAAATCCCCTTGAAGAATTTTTTCATAGTCGTCATCATATTCCTATGGTTTTCAATTCGACGTATTCCAAGCGGAAGATCATTGAAAAAAATTTCTCCAAAAAAGAATACTGATGCAAATGTCGAATCTCGTCTATCTATTAAGAAAACAAATTTATGTCTTGTACTATTTTCAACTACAAAGTTGTGATATTCAGGTTCTCTTTGTATTTGCAGTATGGCATATTTATTAAATAAGTCTGAGAATCTAGGTACTTTAAACCTGGTCTGTGGGGAAGTCTCGTGGTTTTTTTGGAATTATCTTTATGACTAGTTGCATGTAACACATGAGATCCAACTGTCGATAGCGATAGTATGTATAGTTGAAGAATATGTACCAAACTATAAACCCATACATAGATACAAATTATTGAATATTTTCAGATATTTTGTTTTCTATACAACATATGTAGGTATGTATGTCAAGATAGGATAGTATGGAGGAAGATCCTTTTTCCTACCCAGAATATGCAAATTGCATGATGGTATGTATGTATGTTTGGAGATGAATTAACAAACTATTAAGTCTTCTTACATATTGTGTATAGGCGACTGCCATACAAAATGTATGAAGCGATGTCGTCACTAAATTCAATTTTTAAAAAAATTGTTAAAAAAAAATTGAGATCTTCTACTACAATGTTTATATTTTTTATAGAAAATTAAATTATCTAGTTGGGGTGTTTCGGCTTTTTTCGATAATTGTAAAAGTTTTGGAAATATAGGCAGTTAAACTCATAAATTTATCATAAAAAAAATATTTTTCTTAATAAAAAATGTTTGAGAAACCCTGGAATTTTTTTGAAAAAACTAATTTGAGATTTTGTATTTGTCTATGTTTGTACCAATTTTCAGCGTTCTAGCGTTTATGGTTTCTGAGATATATGGAAAAATAAAATAAAAATTCAAAAGTTGATAACCCCTGACTGAAACAAAAATTCAAAATTCCGAGTATAAAAATTTTGTAGGCCTGTAACTGTTTATATATTCTGAAATTTTAGGCTCTGTAAATTGAGCGGATCAAAAGTTATAAGGGGGGGACGGACACACAGACACACAGACACACACACACACACAGACACACACACACACACACACACAGACACACACACACACACAGACACACGAAATGTTCTACTCCTAATTCTGAGTAAATCCGTGTATGGAACATATATGCTGCGAAGCCTCTAAGTTGGTGTTTTTTGATTTCAAAGTTGGAAAAGCCATGAAAAAAGTAGACCTCTCCATACAATTCTCGCGTATTCTGGCTTGATACATTGTCGATATGTTAAGAGAACAAAGTTCTCCTGAACAAATCGACAGTTGGATTAGTTTCTGTGCAATATCTACATACTTAAGGCTGCTATTAAAAGCCACTCTCCAGCTGCTAACTGAGTACTGTAGTAACGATTGCACTAGTCCATAGTACCTACTCGGTATACTTTAGCATACATCCCTTGTATCAGACGATAACCTTATTTTAGCACACAGCCTTAATAATTGTATCAGTCGACTAGTTGCATGTAACACATGAGATCCAACTGTCGATAGCGATAGTATGTATAGTTGAAGAATATGTACCAAACTATAAACCCATAGATACAAATTATTGAATATTTTCAGATATTTTGTTTTCTATACAACATATGTAGGTATGTATGTCAAGATAGGATAGTATGGAGGAAGATCCTTTTTCCTACCCAGAATATGCAAATAGCATGATGGTATGTATGTATGTATGTTTGGAGATGAAGTATCAAACTATTAAGTCTTCTTACATATTGTGTATAGGCGACTGCCATACAAAATGTATGAAGCGATGTCGTCACTAAATTCAATTTTTAAAAAAATTGTTAAAAAAAAATTGAGATCTTCTACTACAATGTTAATATTTTTTATAGAAAATTAAATTATCTAGTTGGGGTGTTTCGGCTTTTTTCGATAATTGTAAAAGTTTTGGAAATATAGGCAGTTAAACTCATAAATTTATCATAAAAAAAATATTTTTCTTAATAAAAAATGTTTGAGAAACCCTGGAATTTTTTTGAAAAAACTAATTTGAGATTTTGTATTTGTCTATGTTTGTACCAATTTTCAGCGTTCTACCGTTTATGGTTTCTGAGATATATGGAAAAATAAAATAAAAATTCAAAAGTTGATAACCCCTGACCGAAACAAAAATTCAAAATTCCGAGTATAAAAGTTTTGTAGGCCTGTAACTGTTTATATATTCTGAAATTTTAGGCTCTGTAAATTGAGCGGATCAAAAGTTATAAGGGGGGGACGGACACACAGACACACAGACACACAGACACACAGACACACACACACACACACACAGACACACGAAATGTTCTACTCCGAATTCTGAGTAAATCCGTGTATGGAACATATATGCTGCGAAGCCTCTAAGTTGGTGTTTTTTGACTTCAAAGATGGAAAAGCCGTGAAAAAAGTAGACCTCTCCATACAATTCTCGCGTATTCTGGCTTGATACATTGTCGATATGTTAAGAGAACGAAGTTCTCCTGAACAAATCGACAGTTGGAAAATGCACATTTTGTTATAACTAGTTGCATGTAACACATGAGATCCAACTGTCGATAGCGATAGTATGTATAGTTGAAGAATATGTACCAAACTATAAACCCATAGATACAAATTATTGAATATTTTCAGATATTTTGTTTTCTATACAACATATGTAGGTATGTATGTCAAGATAGGATAGTATGGAAGAAGATCCTTTTTCCTACCCAGAATATGCAAATTGCATGATGGTATGTATGTATGTTTGGAGATGAAGTAACAAACTATTAAGTCTTCTTACATATTGTGTATAGGCGACTGCCATACAAAATGTATGAAGCGATGTCGTCACTAAATTCAATTTTTAAAAAAATTGTTAAAAAAAAATTGAGATCTTCTACTACAATGTTAATATTTTTTATAGAAAATTAAATTATCTAGTTGGGGTGTTTCGGCTTTTTTCGATAATTGTAAAAGTTTTGGAAATATAGGCAGTTAAACTCATAAATTTATCATAAAAAAAATATTTTTCTTAATAAAAAATGTTTGAGAAACCCTGGAATTTTTTTGAAAAAACTAATTTGAGATTTTGTATTTGTCTATGTTTGTACCAATTTTCAGCGTTCTACCGTTTATGGTTTCTGAGATATATGGAAAAATAAAATAAAAATTCAAAAGTTGATAACCCCTGACCGAAACAAAAATTCAAAATTCCGAGTATAAAAGTTTTGTAGGCCTGTAACTGTTTATATATTCTGAAATTTTAGGCTCTGTAAATTGAGCGGATCAAAAGTTATAAGGGGGGGACGGACACACAGACACACAGACACACAGACACACAGACACACACACACACACACACAGACACACGAAATGTTCTACTCCGAATTCTGAGTAAATCCGTGTATGGAACATATATGCTGCGAAGCCTCTAAGTTGGTGTTTTTTGACTTCAAAGATGGAAAAGCCGTGAAAAAAGTAGACCTCTCCATACAATTCTCGCGTATTCTGGCTTGATACATTGTCGATATGTTAAGAGAACGAAGTTCTCCTGAACAAATCGACAGTTGGAAAATGCACATTTTGTTATAACTAGTTGCATGTAACACATGAGATCCAACTGTCGATAGCGATAGTATGTATAGTTGAAGAATATGTACCAAACTATAAACCCATAGATACAAATTATTGAATATTTTCAGATATTTTGTTTTCTATACAACATATGTAGGTATGTATGTCAAGATAGGATAGTATGGAAGAAGATCCTTTTTCCTACCCAGAATATGCAAATTGCATGATGGTATGTATGTATGTTTGGAGATGAAGTAACAAACTATTAAGTCTTCTTACATATTGTGTATAGGCGACTGCCATACAAAATGTATGAAGCGATGTCGTCACTAAATTCAATTTTTAAAAAAATTGTTAAAAAAAAATTGAGATCTTCTACTACAATGTTAATATTTTTTATAGAAAATTAAATTATCTAGTTGGGGTGTTTCGGCTTTTTTCGATAATTGTAAAAGTTTTGGAAATATAGGCAGTTAAACTCATAAATTTATCATAAAAAAAATATTTTTCTTAATAAAAAATGTTTGAGAAACCCTGGAATTTTTTTGAAAAAACTAATTTGAGATTTTGTATTTGTCTATGTTTGTACCAATTTTCAGCGTTCTACCGTTTATGGTTTCTGAGATATATGGAAAAATAAAATAAAAATTCAAAAGTTGATAACCCCTGACTGAAACAAAAATTCAAAATTCCGAGTATAAAAGTTTTGTAGGCCTGTAACTGTTTATATATTCTGAAATTTTAGGCTCTGTAAATTGAGCGGATCAAAAGTTATAAGGGGGGGACGGACACACAGACACACACACAGACACACGAAATGTTCTACTCCGAATTCTGAGTAAATCCGTGTATGGAACATATATGCTGCGAAGCCTCTAAGTTGGTGTTTTTTGACTTCAAAGTTGGAAAATCCATGAAAAAAGTAGACCTCTCCATACAATTCTCGCGTATTCTGGCTTGATACATTGTCGATATGTTAAAAGAACAAAGTTCTCCTGAACAAATCGACAGTTGGATAAAGTCCTAATCAACAGAAACGATTGTCCCGTGGAAGAAATAAATAGGTTATTCGATTTATAGAAAACCCAAGTATATTTTTGAACATATTCATTGTCTATATATATTGACATATAATTTTCCAATTCCAATTTATGCCGATGATAGGCCTACATAACTACAGGTTCGAATGCACCAACGAAAACATTTTCATATGTGTAATATATTAATACGTAATTATGTTTGACAACTGTAAAAACATTAATGTATCAAACTGTCATAATGTTATAGAAGGTTTCCCCATTTTGATTTTTCAAAATAGTAATCATAAAATTGTGAAATCATATTTGTTCAATTTGATTAACAAATAAATGTCGACGTAGAAAATTTCATTAAACTTTCGAATTTCGTTGTGAATTGGTTTATATTATATCCTGTGTCGTTTCGATTTCCAATTGGGATGGCCAAAAGTTACTAACTCCATTGAGATTTCAAAAAGTGTGATTTTTTTTATATTCTAACGATATCAGACTATACTATATACCATCACGCCATGTCCCCCACCGGGTAAGCATCGTTCTATTACAAATCTTCTTCAACGATCTTATTTCAACTGAATTTATTCTGCTTTCGTGCGACTTCTGCCATGTCCATGATTCACTTTCATTCTTTTTATGACAGATGAATTCAATGAGGTCAATTACATAACGATGAAACTCATAGTAAGCACTTTACATGAGACATATTTAGAAAACAAAGTAAAGAATATTTAGGTACTTAATTTTTCATAACGTTAAATACTTTCGTCACAATTAATTGTAACTTTGGTAACTGGTTTCGGGATTAACCGTTCCCACTTCAGGCCAATAGGCATGATGACTAATTTTGGGAAACTATCTCACGATGTTTTTACGCATCCACTGTTTTCAAATATATATGCATTTCTACATAAAATAAAGGTTAAGTAGCAAAAATTGCCATTTCAAAATCCAATTTGACATTTACGTCAAAAAACGCTTGCAGTATAATGGCGTCCGTCGGAGCTGACGGTGACGTCACGGTTTCGTAAACCGCATATCACTACTATATGTACTATATGTATTCTAAGACGATTTGTGTATTTAAAATAAATTCAAAAGTGCATAAGTGTTGTGCGGTCCCAAAATGTACAAACACATCGAAAAAAATACTTACTGAGGTAGTTGTTTTCGTCCCACGCGAATATAAACGAGAAATAAGTGGTTAAATTTGATGTAAGTTGTATTTAAATTATAGATAAATGAAGTACTTATATGCATAGAATAATAAAAATACGCTTATATGTAAGTTTTTACCTTTCTAAATTCTGATGAGCAAGTCATTTTTCGATGCAAAGTAATTTCATATATAATTGTATTGAAACTGTGACGTCATAATATTTTGATTCACTCTGATTGGTGTTTCTCATAAAATGGCGGACTCACATATTTTGTATTTTTATTTAAATAATATTAATATTATTCGCTCTTTTAAAATGAATAGAAATGTATTTTTTCAAATCTTTATAACCTATTTTATTTTATAAAATTAAAATTTCAATGATTTTTTCATACTGTCATCACGCCCATTCGCAACTTATGGGGGCAGTGATGAATCAGCCTGATGATGTATGTAATGTGGTGGAAAAAAATTATTACAATGTAGATATAAAAACAAATTAAGTGCGTATCACTTATTTATCCAATCATGGACTTCCACTCCGATCTGCTGAACGTATAACACTATCCATCCCTATCCATAACACAGAATTTCTCACCTCGTCGTTCGAAGTACAATCAGCAAGACTATTGAATAACCTAAGTCCGGATATTGCGTCGTCGAACTCACTTTGTATTTTCAAGAAAAAACTAAAGAGGGAATATTTATCCCTAAACACATGATTTCCTCTCCTTGTCCTTTCCGAATCCTTTTTTTTTTCTATGAAATATTTTCATTTTTGTTTTTTTTTTTTTTTAATTCTTATCTCAGCGCCCTTGGAATCATTAAACAGCGCTTTATTAGTTATTTATTAATATTATTATTTGTGTAAAGAATCTTTTCTTTGGTTTTTCATTTTAATTATTTTCTTGATGTACATATTTAGTGTACAATTTTTCTTTGATGCATTGGCCCTGGCACAGGCTTTTTGCCTAGTGGGACATTGCAGATTCAATCATTATTGTAATTTTTATCAGTGTAGGTATATAAATAAATAAATATATAATATTGACATACTTTGTAATCTGGTTGTTTGAAAGAAATTGCGTAATAAGAATTTTATATAATTATATTATGAACAAAAAGATTAATAATTCCATATAACATAATTTGATAATACAAAAATGTTTAATCATTACCCTCCACTGCTCCATAGAAGTGGAGATTTGTTTGTTAAATGAAATTGAAATATATATTTTATATAAAAAAAATATTTAGTTAAAAATATATTGCATAATTATTGCCGGTATAACCTCAGAACAGGCTCTAGCCTAGTAAGGTAATAAATTCTTTTTTAATATTTTAAGTTTAATTGTACAAAATTGTTTGTGTTATGGAAATGAATGAATTGAATAAATGCATTAACAGAAGTTATGAGAATGTACATGCGTAGCGGCAAAGCGCCTAGCGAACACCCTGTCAGATGGATACATATTCCTCCGAGCGACCAATCATCGAGCATCGATCTTTTTAGAATTTGGCGCTAGGGAGATATTTAACTGATCGTGCAGGCGACGCGATTCAGTGCCAATCAATTATATATTTCTTTCATTGCTATGAAGTGTTAACTTATTTATTTGTTTATTGATTGCTTTCAAATTGGGATATTTTTTCATTACTTACTATGAGTATAATTCTTCTTTTTTAATTTCAATATTTCAATCATGTAGCTAGAAGTGGACTTGTTATTAAAATTGTGATAAAATTGTCCTTACTTAAAACAGGAATTACTCCTAGTTAGATAGACAAAGATTTATTGGAGGAACTAAAAACACATGGTAGGTACTTCCCAACAAATATTTTATTTTATACTATTTTTATTTTATTTTATACACAGTAAATCATAAATTGCATGTTCAAAAAACCTTAGTTCCTGTATGTATTTTGCTATGGAAAATTAATAAATATTTTTATTATTATTATTATTACTATATAGATTGATCTAGTGTTTAATTAATAGTGTTTAATTATACCTAACATTAATAGTGTTTAATTATACCCAATTAATAGTGTTTAATTATACCTAATTAATAGTGTTTAATTATAATAAATTAGTGTTTAATTATACCTAACTTTAGACTTACCTATTGACCACGTGTCTCTAGTGTGTCACCCAAGTGTATATATCCGTGCATATTGTGCTCCTAGAAGCGCCGTAAAGTAGACTTTTACAAAAGGGTATAATTCTACCTACTCTTTGACCACGTGCTCTATAGTATGTCACCCACGTGTTGTTATGCGTGCATACTGTGCTCCTAGAAACGTGCCATATAATTTAGCCATATGTTTGTTTCTGGACGTGCTGGACGTGAGATCATCGTTCGCCGCACTATACACAGTGGAGACCGTCATCCTCGTACGACCTTTTGACCGACATTCTTCTCTTCTCACACTGTACACAGTCGTCGAGACCGTCAACCTGTAAGACTCTTGGCCCACACACTTCATTTACTTCGTCATTTGAGCAATTCTGTGATGCGGCACATTGTACGCGTAAGCGACCGTTTTTGTGAACTACAACTAGGACGACATCCGCCACAGCAAATTCGTCACCATAGTGGGTCAGGATATTTGTAGAAATGCTTGTAACAAAAAGGACATTCTTGCTAATTTTAAGTTTTTTTTTTTTTTTTTTTTTTTTTTTTTTTTTTTTTTTTTTTTTTTTTTTTTTTTTTTTTTTTTTTTTTTTTTTTTTTTTTTTTTTTAGTCTAATGTATACTTAGTATGTAAGCAACAAAACCCCCTGGATTCCTTCGGGATACATCGATGCAGCCTGCCACTCGTCATGTAACGGTCCAGGGGGTAGGCAAAAAGAGGAGAACAGAATGCAGAATAGGAGTGTGGAATATTAGAGGTGGAATGGATAGAAAGATGAACGAAATGTGTGACGTGATGAAAGAGAAAGAGATTGATATTATGTGTGTAAGTGAAACAAAAAAGAAAGGTAAAGGGATGAACGTACGAAACGATGGTATGATAGAGCTTTGGTCGGGTGTGAAGAGTGACGATTTTGCATGCAAGGGAGTCGGGCTGATTCTAGCGAAACGAATGGGGACATGTATGAAAGAGTACAAGCTTGAATGGTCTAGACTGATGTGGGTAAGGCTGAAGATTGGAATTACAAGCGTATTTCTAATTATAGGATACGCACCTGTGAACTCCGATAGCGAAAGTGAAAAGGATGAATTCTGGAACAGGCTGACTGAAATAATGAACATGAAAAAAGATAATGAAAGAGTGATTCTGGCTGGAGATCTTAATGGGTGGGTGGGCGTCCGTCGGAAAGATTTTGAGTCTGTCCTTGGTCCCCACGGTGATAGTAGAGTGAATGAAAATGGTAAGAGACTTCTGGAAGTCTGTACGGAAGGAAATCTATTTGTGGCGAATACTGTATTCAGCCACAAAAGAGTTCACCAGTATACATGGCAAAGAGGGAACGAAAGGTCGATAATTGATTATGTATGTGTGGACGCCGCACTGAGGAAAGCGACAGTGGATACTAGGGTGTATAGGGGCGCGGAGCTGGAAACAGACCATTACTTGGTGATATCCAAAATTGATCTGTTCACCGGTTGGCGCTCAAAAACCCACCGTAGTGATCCACCGAAGCGAACCAAAGTGGAAAGGCTGCAAGATGAGAATGTAAGAAAACAATATGTGAAAGATATCGGAAGCAAACTTCTTTTAGCTATAGACAGTAAAGGAATCATCGAAGAAGCATGGACGACCTTGAAAGAGACCGTATGTAAGACTGCAGAGAGAGTTTGTGGTGTTGCTAAAAGAGGCGGAAAGAAAGGCGACGCATGGTGGAATGAGAGAGTAAAATTTGTTGTGGGTGAGAAGAAAAAAGCATGGATGGCATTAATAGCTGCGAAAGGATCTAACAGTGAAGAAAGAGCAAAAGAGAAGTATAAAGAATGTAAAAAAATGGTAAAAGATATTGTAAAAAGAGAAAAAGATTTTCTGAAAGAGAAAGAAAGCCTGAAATTAGCCAATGACTTTCCTGGTAACATGAAAATGTTCTGGAAAGGCGTGGCGAAAAGAAAAAATGGAAATGTCAAAGTATCGCAAGGTATAAATGATAAAGATGGAAAATTAATTATGGATGAAGATGGCGTAAAAGAACGATGGAAAGAATACTTCAAGGAGCTGTATGATTGCGGTTTGAGTGTTGACATGAATCAGAGAGCATGGCAAGTATACGAAGATGAAAAAGATGAAATTACGAAAGACGAAGTGTTTGAAGCAGTTAAACACGCGAAAGCGGGAAAAGCTGCTGGGTATGACAGTGTATCAGCTGAACTTATAAAGTATGGCGGCGATCAGATGTTGGAGTGGTGTCACTCTCTTTTCAACAAATGTTGGGAAGCAGGACGCACTCCTTCAGACTGGAGAAATGCAGTCGTAGTCCCCTTGTACAAAGGTAAAGGATCGAAGCTTGACTGCAAAAACTATAGAGCCATAAGTTTGCTAAGCTCAGTTGGTAAGATGTATGCAAGAATTTTGGATCAAAGAGTACGAAAGGTTACAGAAAGCAAGATATGGGATGTCCAAGGAGCGTTTGTGGGCGGCAGAGGATGTATAGACCAAATTTTTTCTCTGCGTATGGTTACAGAAAAGGTCCTGGATAAAAACCAGAAGCTTTTTTGTGCTTTTATAGACCTTGAAAAGGCCTATGATAAAGTCAACAGAGAAAAACTATGGAATATATTGTCAGTGTACGGAGTGAAGAGCAAGCTGATACGCGCAATCGCGTCATTGTATGAGAATAGCGAGGCATGTGTTCGTGTCAACGACACAGTAACGTCGTGGTTCTCTATTAATAGTGGCGTAAGACAGGGGTGCGTGTTGTCACCATGGCTCTTTAATCTGTACATTGATTTCTGCATAAGAGCCCTTAGGGATGAAAATAAGGGTCTGAAACTGAGTACTGTAACAGTGCGTGATTTGATGTATGCAGACGATAAAGTCCTGTTAGCAGAAAGCGTGGAAGAGTTACAGTATCTAGTAAGCATGGTATATGAAGGATGCATAGAGTACGGACTGAGGATGAATGCTAGCAAATCAAAGGTAATGGTCTTTGAAAAGTGTGAAAGCAGAACATCGTGTCAAATAAAAGTAGAGAATGAATGGCTTGAACAAGTCGACGAATATGTTTATCTGGGAAGCATGTTCCAACGGAATGGACGGCCTGATGAGGATATTGAAAGAAGAGTTATGGCAGGAAACAGAGTGAATGGAGCACTTAAACCAGTTATGAATGATCGTAACGTATCAAAGGAAGCTAAAGTTGCCATTCATAACGCAATTGTAGTGCCAACCTTGATGTATGCAAGTGAAACCTGGACATGGCAGAAGTCGCATGAAAGTAGAATAAATGCAGTGGAAATGAGATCGTTAAGAAGAATTTGTAATAGAACGATGTATGATAGAGTTAGAAATGAGGTCACTAGGAAAGAATGTAAGATGAAGAAAGATGTAGTAACTAGAATGAAAGTTAACACACTTAGATGGTTTGGTCACGTGGAAAGAATGAATGAAGAACGCTTGACGAAAAAAATATATAAGGCTGACAGGAATGGAAAAAGAGGTCGGGGGCGCCCAAGAAAAGGATGGCACGACCATGTGAACGATATTCTGAAAGAAGGAAATGTTAGAAGTCTGAACAATAGAAGAACATGCATGAGACGTAGCATGAATGTTGACGAGGCGGTAAATGTATGTCAAGATAGAATAGTGTGGCGTTCTGTTCTCTCTGCCTACCCCGCGAGGGACATGGCGTGATGGTATGTATGTATGTATGTATGTAGATTGATCTCGGTTATGATCCGGTAATTTCCTTCACAACGGAGCGTACTCAAGTTGTGAGGCTATGTGTTTGTGTGTTTGTGTGGTTGTGTGTAGTTGTTTAAAGTGGTACCTGTAGAAATTTTCTGAATATTGTGCATGTGTTGATAATTGTAGTTTTTTGTATGTTGGTGATTACGTATGGGGGTAACTTTAGTATGTCTATATTTTTTTGGAGAGTTTTTGGTATGATGCCTGTAGACGATAATATTATTGGGACTATTGTTACTTTTTCTTGTTTCCACTGTGATTTTATCTGTTCTGCTAAAGGTATGTATTTATCTATTTTTTCTAAATGTTTCTTTTGTAGATTTGCTGTATTTGGTATCGATATTTCTATTAGATATGTGTGTTTATGTATTTTGTCGATTAATGTAATGTCTGGTCGGTTATGTAGGTTTGTTCTGTCTGTGATTATGTCTCTATTCCAGTATAGTTTGTAGTTATCATTTTCTGTTACAGCTGGGGGTGTATATTGATACCACTTTTATTATTATTATAGATTGATCTCGGTTATGGTCCAGTAATTTCCTTCACAACGGAGCGTACTCAAGTTGTGAGGCTATGTGTTTATGTGTCTGTGTGGTTGTGTGTAGTTGTTTAAAGTGGTACCTGTAGAAATTTTCTGACTATTGTGCATGTGTTGATAATTGTAGTTTTTTGTATGTTGGTGATTACGTATGGGGGTAACTTTAGTATGTCTATATTTTTTGGAGAGTTTTTGGTATGATGCCTGTAGATGATAATATTATTGGGACTATTGTAACTTTTTCTTGTTTCCACTGTGATTTTATCTGTTCTGCTAGAGGTATGTATTTATCTATTTTTTCTAAATGTTTCTTTTGTAAATTTGCTGTATTTGGTATCGATATTTCTATTAGATATGTGTGTTTATGTATTTTGTCGATTAATGTAATGTCTGGTCGGTTATGTAGGTTTGTTCTGTCTGTGATTATGTCTCTATTCCAGTATAGTTTGTAGTTATCATTTTCTGTTACAGCTGGGGGTGTGTATTGATACCACTTGGGGTGTGTTTCGATAAGTTTATGTTTGTGGGCTAGTTCCAAATATATGTGTTTGCAGATGTTATCGTGTCTTATTGTATATTCCGTCGGTGCAAGAGTTGAGCAGCCACCTGTTATGTGTTCTATTGTTTCTTTTTGTAATTTGCATTTTCTGCATGTGTCGTTTGTTATTGTATTGTCTTTTATAATATGTTTCGTGTAGTTTTTTGTTTTTATTATTTTGTCCTGAATAGCTATGATAAATCCTTCTGTTTCTGCGTAGAGGTCTGAGTGTTTGAGCCAATTATTACTAAGGGCTTTATCAATATGTTGTTGTTGTAGATGACTTGGGTGTATTCCATGTTATGTTTTATTTTTCCATGTTTCGATTTTTGCGTCATGTGTTGTAATTTCTAGATTGCGTTCGTTGTCGTTAAGTGTAAGTGGTGAGTATGTGTGATCTATGTTTATGATTTCATTATGTATTGGGCTATTTCGTTTTGTGTAGAAGTATTGCCTTAAGTTATTTATTTGTGTATGGTGTAGATTTTTAATGTCTATGAGTCCTCTTCCTCCTTCCTCTCTTGGCAGTGTGAATCTTTCTATTGCTGAATGTTCGTGGTGAATTCTATGTTTTGATGATGTTGTTCTGAGTTTAATGTTGAGATCGTCAAGTTCCGTATTGGTCCATTTAATTATTCCAAATGTATATGTTAGTACTGGTATTGCGTATGTGTTTATTGCTTTAGTCATATTTTTTCCATTTAGTTGTGTTTTGAGGAGGATATTTAGTCTTTTAAGGTATTCGTTTTTGGTGGTTTCTTTTATCTTTTTATCTTTTATGCTTGGGTTCTGGAGAATTCCCAAGTATTTATAAAATTCATCTTCGTCCATTGCGCATATTATTTCATTCGTATCCTTCAAGGTGCTTCCCGTGTGTTCCTTGGGTTTACCTCTTACTATTGAGCATGTGTTGCATTTATCAATACCGAATTTCATTTTTATGTCATTACTAAAGCATTCAGTTTTATAAATTAGTTGTTTTAGTTCGTCATTATTTTTGCCATATAGTTTTAGATCGTCCATGTATAAAAGGTGGTTGGTTTTTATGGGATTGGTATTTAAGTTGTGTGTTGTGATTTTGTAGCCAAGTTTGCTTTTTTAAGCATCTTGGAGAGTGGGTTGAGGGAGATACAGAACCATAGTGCGCTTAGGGAGTCATCTTGAAAGATTCCGGTTTTAATGTTTATTTGTTTTGATTTTATCATTTTGTTGTTTAGTTTTAGGTATATTGTCGTGTTCCAGGTGTTCATTATTTGTTTTAAAAATTCTACAAGTTTTATGTCAATTTTGTATATTTCTAGAACTTCTTCTAACCATGAGTGGGGGACACTATCAAAGGCTTTTTGGTAATCTATGTATGCACAGTACATGTTCCTTTTCTTCTTTATCGCCTGATTTGTTATCGTCCGGTCGATGATGATTTGTTCTTTGTATCCTCTGCTTTGCTTTCTGCATCCTTTTTGTTCTTCTGTTAATATGTTATTTTGTGTTAGGAAAAGATCTATTTTTGTAGTTATAATTGAGGTAAGAATTTTGTATATTATGGGTAGACATGTGATTGGACGATATTTAGATGGATTTTTTGTGTCTGTTGATTTAGGTTTGAGATATGTGATACCTTTAGTGAAAAAAGATGGGAGGTTTTGGTTTTCCGTTACGCATTTGTGTAATAGTTCGGAGAATTTTTCATGTGTTACAGGGAGATATTTGTACCAGTAATTTTGGATATTATCTATGCCTGGTGTCTTCCAGTTGTGTGTCTTCTTTATAGCAGTTTTGAAGTCAGTTATATTTATTTGTATTGTGGCCATGTTTTGAAATTGGTTATTGTCATTTTCTTCCTCTGTTATCCATGTGGCATTTTCGTTGTGTTTTTTGTTTTCAGACCAAATGTTCTCCCAGTATGATTCTATTTCATTTAATTTAGGTGCGTCTGTAATTTCTATATTGTTGTTTTTTAGGTTGTTGTAGAAGCTTTTTTGGCTTGTTTGAAAATTGAGATTGTGTGTTTTCCTGTCATAGCATTTTTTGTAGCGTTTTAATCTATGTGATTGTGCTGATAACTTTTGTGTTAGCGTATCAAGGAGTATGGTTAGGTTGTGTTCATTGTATTTGTCTTTAATCGTTTCAATTTCCCGTAGTTTTCTTGGATTTTTTAGATTATTTTTAATTTTTTGTGTTACTTTGCCTATTTCATTTCTTAATGAGTTGATTTTGATTTGTATTCTGTGTTGCCATGCTGGTATAGTGCTTCTGTGTGTTCTATGGGAGTTTTCTGTTATTAATCTCTCCTCTTTCGTATCAATATTATTAATAATAGTTTGACATCTGTGAGTGTCAATATTTAAAGATTCAATTCGGTTCCGACCTAATTGAATCTGCATATACGGGATTCAAAATCCGAGTAAATCTTAACAATAATAAAACACTCATTCATACCAGTTGGGTGTGCATTTTTTTGCTGTGGAATAATATTATTGCCACAAAAATGATTTAAGGTACCCAACTGCGTATAGTAAATATTGTATTTTTGTGTGGTGGGTGCATGGATGTAGATGTAATGTATAAATATTCATTCATTCATTCATTCATACATACCATCACGGCATATCCCACAATGTGGGGTAACCAGCGAAAGGTGTGCGGGTGTACATTGCCTTATAAAAGGGAGCACAACATATCTGTGTATACCCACACACCAGTCTCGTCTCACCTCAAAAGTCACTATATTCAGAATGGGTGGTGAACCTCATTGCTGAACTATGTGAGATGTTATAATTGTTGTATAAATATAATATTTTAAATCTCCAACCTCGAAACAGGCGTAGTCCTAGTGAGGTTGGAATAGTATTTATAAATGATTTTATAAGTGTCGAGATGATATAAATAAAAATATATGTTACACGTGCACTTGTTACAACGACATTTTTTTTTTATTGAGTATATATAATATAAACACATAGTACTTACAAAAATTTAAATAAATACAGTTTTTTTTTCAATAGGCACTGTCCCAATAAAGTTAAAAACTTGCTCTTGGGACAGGAGCAAATAACATATCTACATTTTACATATTACATATATTTTACTTATAATAATAGAATCATTTAATAAATTGTAAATCAAGTTCAACTTACAGCTAAACAATACAGATGATTAAAGTTTTTTTTTTTTTTACTGAATATAGAATACAAACCAAAATTTATCTAAAAAGGAGAAAAAATAAATTCACATATACAAATACACATACACATATATACACACACATACATTTATACAACATACACATATATAATATACGCATACTTACACACATACATACACATATACACATACATACACACACACACACATATGTACACATATACACATACATACACGTACATATACATATATATACATGCCTCGACCGATCTCGTTCACCTATAGGACAAGCATTTATGCTTAGTTTAGGGAACGTAGGAAGATGTATATGTACTTGTTTAACAAGGACATATTCATTTTTTATTTAAAAAAAATATATACATACACATACATACATATATACATACACACACATACATACATATACACACATACATACATATACACACATACATACATATACATATTCATTATTTAAAAAAAAATTGTGCCGTAAAAACGATAAAGCAAAAAGTCCTTTCTTAAATCGTTTATAAAGAATTCCTGGAAATTACCGTAAAGTATTTTAATTGTTTCCTTAGATTAATTGATCTTACAAAAAACTTCCCACACATTCGTTTGTAGGTATATGTCGGATGCTGTGATTAATACATTCCAAATTCTTATGCAATTTACACAGCTTTTATTTTCAAAATTAACATTTTTAACCTCCCGACCCTCTCTGGAACGTTCCATGTTTCTTACGTATGGTGTCTTGTCATGTCATTGTCAGATGTCGCTCTAGTCTGACGTTCAAAGAAATCCGTCGCCAATCTGTGACATTTTGAAATTTAAAAATAGAATAGAATTTATTTTTCAAAATCGATTTAACAAATTCCTCTCAAAATAGATTACACAATGTCTTTTCCAAAATTGAACACGCAGTGGATATATGTAAATCTAACACATACAGTAATGTTAAGGACACTGGCCGATTTATTAATGATATTAAGGGGGGGACTGTTGCCAACGTACCTATTTTTCAATTTGATATACCATCATTATTTCTTATCATATTGTTTTGAAAAAAATAATTAAGGCAGTTTCGGTATTAATAAAGAAAAATGTATCTTTACTTTTTGATAATGTTCTGAATAAATTCTTGTAGAAAAATAATGGCATACTTTGATTTTCAACGTTTATCTTATATTTTTAATAAAATATAAGGCGTAGTTCAACATATTTTTTCTTAAATTAAAGAAGACAAAAATATCTAGAAAAATATGATGTGACGTTGTAATAATGCTTCAGGTTTAGTAAATAAACCTAAAAAACATTAATTTTCCATTCAGCGCCATTGGGAAATATAAGTTTTTTTGGTTTATTAACTTAACCTGATGCATTAATGCAACTAACATCGTATTTTTCCAGATATTTTGATCTTCTTTAATTTATAAAAAGAATCTAATGCTCTATACCTTATACTTTTTTAGAAATTTAAGATAAATTAATGTCAAAAATCGGGGTATACTTAGAATTTTCCTACAAGAATATATACAGAACATAATTAAAAAATTAAGATATATTTTTCTTTATTAATATCCAAACTAACTAGGTTATTTTATTCAAAATGATTCGTTTTGTAGTAATATTGCAAATTCAAATTGAAAAAATAGGTTCGTTGGGAGAAGTCACCCTCTTAATGATATTAACAACAATTCAGTACTATAAATAACAAAAATACAAAACACATTACATGCACATCGGTACAAGTAGGCAAACAATCCAAAAATGAAATAATATATCTGGCGCTCTTCAAGAGTGACATCTGTGCGAGAGCATTGTCACCTCATGTATAAGTACGGTTGCTTTCATTGTTTACAAAAAAAAACAATTTCTCAATATGGCCATGGTGTTTATCTGCTTATTTTCAAACAGTCAGTATCTCATTATTAAAATAGATATGTAGAGCTTTCATAATCGCATTGATAAGGGAACTCTATATGAAGAAATAATTGGTGAACGTTGCGCAAGTGCATAAAGTGATCACGAAAACCAGCCGATGACAGGTCGTTAGCCCTCTCTTCTGATTACTTCTTCTTATAAAATAATTTTTTTTATTTCAATCATTTGATAGGTATTTGTTTTTATTTTTATCTTCATAATTTTTGTATGCATTTAGGTATCATGTTTTAATATTGTTTAATTTTTTTGTATACAAGACTGTTAAACCGCAAACCATAATATAGTCTTTTAATCTCATTACTTCAAAATGATTTTTAACACATTATTTTTACTCTCCACTACCAACTATGGAATAGTGGAGAGTCATGATTTCACAATTTTTAAGCGTATTTTTTTTACTTCAATTTCTCAATGGGTATCATGTAGAGAGTGTATACTTTGAGTTTCATCGTGATGTTTTTGTGTGTATGCCGTATGCCGTACCTACACAAATTTGAAAATTTGTGTCCTCTGTACAGCCCAAACCAAATGACTGATGAACTTCATATTGATACCATATGTGTGAAGTACATAAACTTAGAGCTGATTAGTTTTCCATAGACAACAGTTAATTATTTCTCTATGATTTCATCTGTAAAACTTTAAAAATGCTCTCACGACCTGGAAATTTGAGATATTTTCATTTTATTTGAATTATTTATGCAAAAAAAAGAATTTTCACAAAACTGCATTCAGAGTTTGCCAACCTTAAAAGAAAAATATATATCCTTTCAATAATTATGTTTCTATTAATCGATATTTTGTATGAAAAATATATAGGAGAATTTTTATGTTTAGCAATGTTTAGTTACATATTTGATTTCATATTGATATTAGAGTGTAATATTAGCAGGGAAGCTTCATTGTATAGTGGAGAGTTTAGTGTTGGCCACAACCCACTCGTTTTTACTTTAAGGGGGTCTTTTGCATTATATTTATCTATTAACTAATTCAATTTTGAAGAATTATTACTACAAAAGCAATCATTTAAAACTTATTGGTTGCGTGTCAAATTAATATTTGAGATTTGTAGATCTTGTTTGTTAGTTGCCCGAGAAGCAAAACAAAATAAAATAAAATATATGGCGTGTAGTTCTCTCTGCCTACTCCGTTAGAGACATGACCCCGTGATGGTATGTGTGTAATATATGATACAGTGGTGCAAAGTGTCCTCTACAAACGCTAATGATTGACATAAATATATCTGTAATGAACGTTTTTATAGGGTGGGGGGGGTGTATTTCTAGTGTCTCTTAGCTACCGATTGTCATACATACGGGTAACGGTAAGGGATGCTATTATCTAAGGGATGCTGTATGTATATGCAGTGATACATACTCACTGATGTAAATACATTAGATGGGATTTGTTTTATTATATTACCTAGAAAAGAAATTAGGGGATGAAAAGTAGCTGGTTATATGTACGGTAGTATTATGACTGAACAAATTGCATTGAGATGTTTTTATTTTGTATTGTTTAAAAATATTTTTTTACACAAACAGAAAACATAATTAAAAACTGTATCCGCCAGGAATAGAAACTGAAACTTTGGTTCAGGAATCAGATATTCAACTACTGAGCTACAACAATCAACAAAAAACAACAAATAACGAAGGCCAACAATCTTAAGTTTATTTATATATTTATTTATAATTTTTGGAAGACTAACAGCTATACATCAGTGTTACATTTAATATAATAATCAACTAGAAGTCTCCGCTGATAGGCCATACCGTTGAATACAAGACAAAAAATATAACATCATGATATAATATGTTTCTGTAACAGATATAGTTCCATCCTGCAACTGAGGAAAATATAATATTAAATAAGAGAAAAAAGGAGTTAATCACAGAAAAGATCATACGTAACTTAAAAATTCTTATAGATTTTTTTTTATGCTGGAAAATAAATTACGTATTAAAAAAATTGCACTAAGAATACATCTCGCTGTCGTAATGCTACACTGAAATATATCAAATTCAGGTGAATTGTGTATTGAGTTATTCATATTGTTATAGACACGCCAAAGAAATGAATTTTGTCTATAATTACATAGTTGATACTTGCTTTGAAGAAAATATGGGATTATGGCGTCGCGATTGAGTAGTAGTAACCCGCAGATTAATTTTGCTAAGTAGATCTGGGCAGTCGATATGACTTTAAAATTTTAAGTAAATAAACCTTGTCAGCAATATCACGGCGTTTTTAAAGAGGCAAAAGGTGGTACTGTTTAAATGACTGTAAGAAGTCAGTTTGATTAGCTTTATAATTGAGAAATCGTTTTTGTACTCCTTCAATACGAAAGATGTAGACATTATACATCTGATTCCACACTTGGGATGCATATTCAAGCTGGCTTCTGACATAGGTGCAATAAAGAATTTTCAGTCTTGATGTTTTGAAAATCGTTCGTGGCTCTCATAATGAATTCCAGTGACTTGGATGCTTTATTGACAATAACATTAATATGAGAGTCAAATAATAGTTTAGCATCAAGTAATAATCCCAAATCTCTTATTTCAGATACTCTTTGTAATTCATGACCTGTAAGTTTATAAAGATATGGAATTGATTTAGTTTTTCATGTGAATATAATGCAAAAACACTTTATAGGATTCAAGTCGATTTTTTTTTGACAGTACCTACTCATCAAGTCGGGTGAGGGCTCCCTGTATCTCGAAAATATAATTTTTAGCGTTGATGGATAAAAATATCTTCACGTCATCAGCAAAGACCAATACTGATGAGTTAACGAAACAAGTATCAATATCAGAAACAAAAAAATTAAATAACAAAGGACCTAGGAGAGAGCCTTGTGGGACTCCGCTAGAAATATCAATCCAGCTAGAAAACTCATATATAATTCTATTTTTTAAATCGTATTTACATTTACTTGGCCGACAACTGAATCCAATTTTTCTCTTGTCTTGTGTACTTGCTTTCTTAGACTATCATAGCTAATTTGTTGTATGGCCAAACCATTAAATGGCATGACTAAGTTTTTAGTGTGGCAACATACTTACAAACATACTTTTTACCAACTTTTGGCAAGTATCAAAATTTCATTTTACTCAGGGGTCCTATGATGTGTTATTCGATTCGTTTCCAGATGCAAAACAAGTTGAAATGGAATTAGTTAAACTATTTTGAAACATTTATTTTAGAGCATTTTTTTATTATAAAATACAAATTGCTATCCAGTTCCAGTTACGATATCCATATTTCATCGATTATAACAACTCCTTAATCGGATATTACATTCTTTGTAAAACATCGTAAAAAAATCTAATTTATTTTATAGCCATCCAAGTTTTTTTTTATTTGTTGACTATCTTATTAAGAGAGAAATAAAACAGCTAAAATTGGTGCTTTGTGATAAAGAAGTGGGATATTATTAACGGTAATAATTTTATTAGCGCTAAAATAGGGTTTAGCTGAGCTAAGCTCCACTGTACACAGAAGAAATTTCCATATTTCTTCAGATTACGCACTTTATAACGTTTTTATAGTTTTTGTAATCCTTTGTTATCCTATATTGTAATCTTTTTTCTTGTCTTTCTTCAAAGAAATCTTCCCCTTTCTTAAAAATGTTCAATCTAACCATGTTAGCGAATCGGTGCGTGTTTGTGAATTTGGCGAATTCTATTATTTCATTTCAAAATTTTAAATGTTTTATATAATATCATTTATTTTATTTTATGTAGCTTCTCGTGCAACTAACAGGAGCTATGTCAAATAATTATATAACACGCACCCAATAAAATGTTGCTACATTCTAGATACTTACGATATTCATCGTCTCACAGATCCAGACTGAAAACACAATTTTTAAAAGCGGTGTCTCCACCAGCAGTCAGATACCTAACCAACTGAGCCACGAAGGCCTACATAAGACTGTTTTAATTATTCCACTATTTATTTATTTATTTAACTACAACCTACAACCAGTTTCGTGCTAAGAACATTTTCAGATAGATATTTTTTATTTGTAATATTTAAAAAAAATTGAAATGAAATTCCATCACAACTATCGGCTGAAAAATTATTTTTTTATATTATTAAGATGTTATAAAGTTACTGAGACTGGTTCTATTCTCATCCAAGAGTATTTTATCGAGTTGAGTTTAAGGGTTACTTTGAGCTGTCAGTGATACCTTCAGCAACATGGAGGGGGGATGTTTTAACCAATCTACCGCTCCGGGACATAAAATAAAAGGCACTTAAAATCTGACCCCAGGTGTTTCAGGCCAACGAAAGAAGATATTTTATTTCTTGTTCAGACATCATTACCTAACATGCGACCCCCCTCAACCGTATCGTCTTACACTGTAGAAACCTCAAATAAAGTAATGATTGAAAGCATTGCGCGAGTTTGTAAAGTGATCACGTATTACTCTCCGGACAAATCAAGAAACCTGTCAATTCCTGATCTCATTATTGTTTTGATCAAAACATCATAGTACCTGCCAAACTAAAGAATGCGGGTGACGTCAACTCCGCACAAACCATTTTAAGTACACACAATAATTTGAATCAATCAATTAACAGTTGGCGTTTGAAGTTTTGTAGCGTATTGCTTGTCACTTGTGGTAAGACCTTTGCAACTATGTAGTATAAAAATCTCACCCGCGTTCTCTCACTTGTCAAGCTCTACTGTGTGCATTTTTTAAACTTTTTTGATATAGGGATAGGATTTTATTGCCATATAGTAATCTATTTCAACTAACCAGGATTTCTGATTCCTCGGGGTCGCTTTGAAATATTTGACAGAAAAAAAAATTGAGATGCCTCAGATATCCTTCATAATATATTGGGGTCTAGGCGAGATATACAAATTGGAAAAGAATCGAATGAGTATTTTAGTCTATAATCGATAAAGAATAAACACGCAGTACATAGCACATAGTACCTACACAGCACACACAGATACATTTCATTATGATGAAACTTCACTCAAAATAAAACCTCAGCATGATACTAGTTGATAATCTGCAATAAAAAAAACTAGAAAAATACGAAATCAATCACTACCCATGTATATATACATTTATAACTTAATTCCACTGTTTATATAGACTACAACCTACAACTGGTTTCGTGCTAAGCACATTTTCAAGTTGACTACAAATTTTTGGATCGAATTTTTTTAATGGAATTCCATTAAAATTTCTTAAAATTGTTAATAAGCACTAAAAATAAAAAAATGTTTATAACTTAATTCCACTGTTTATTTAGACCTACAATCGGTTTCGTGCTAAGCATATTTTCAAGTTTACTACTTCAATTTGCTTAGCACGATACCGGTTGTAGATTGTAGTCTAAATAAAAATTAAATTACAAACTTTTTTTTTTATTTATAATGCTTATTAAAAAATTTAAGAAATTTTAAACTATTTGTATAAATTAAGATGACGTAAATCACTTATAGTATTCTCTTACGAGGAACTCCATTGAATCCACCATGACTAGATATTTTTCTATTTCCTTGTTTGTGTAATATGACTCAGGAATCTCTATTGGTGTGATGATTCAGCACAACATGGCGAAATGCAATAAACGTGTAATCCAACAGATTCAATTAGCCAAAGCCAGCCTAGAGGATATAGGTTGGTACTCTACCACAAGGAGGACGAATAAGACTGCAGTTGAATTCTTTTAGGTTATTTCGAAGTCGATATGACATGTATGTATCGAATGTCGCAATAATAAAAATGCGTATAGCGCTGTTTTTGAAACGAGACCATTCAAAGGACGCTCGATCTTAGTTTTAAATAATTTACTGAAGGTGTCAAAACTCGGTACTTCACCAATATCATAAATTGTCGGCCTTCTTGGCTCAGTTGGTTAGGTATCTGACTGCTGATCCAAAGGTCCCGGGTTCGATTCCTGGTAGAGACACAGTTTTTAATTGGGTTTTCAGTCTGGATCTGTGAGACAATTAATACTCTATCTGCAGAATCTGCAGAATGTGGCAACTTGTTATTGGGTGCGTGTTAAATTAATATTTGACATAGTACCTGTTAGTTAAAGTTAAAGATTTCACGTCTTGCTCGAGCTAGTTGGGGCCTTAAATTTCCAGTAGCAAGACTGTTTTACAACGCTACCTTTCTGAGTATTATGTGTTATGCCGCTCCTTGTTGGGCTCATCGTTGTGAAACCCAATACATTAGACGTCTGCTGCTTTCTGGACAGCGCTTCGCTCTAATAGCTTTAGCAAAGGCTTACAGAACCTGCGCTACCGACACACTTCCTATTCTCACAGGTATGGCTCCCCTTGATCTGGAAACACAGCGACGAGCTTCAATTCACAACCTGTATAGAGGCCGAAGCTCAATTTTGGGTGGTGTTTCTCTCCCACCTGTAAATTTACCCACAGTTCGTGGAGTGATCGAGAACTTGGCCCGGAGTTCTCTTTTAGATGCTTGGCAACGTCACTGGTCCTCTTCTTCCGTGGGCAGACTGACATTTTTATTTCTTCCCGATGTGAGGACTCGAATTTTTTCCTCGTGGATTGTTCCCGATTATTGGACCACGCAATTCCTTACTGGACACGGCAGTTTCAAAAGCTATCTCTTTCGTTTTCACTTATCCGATTCGTCCTCATGTCAGCTTTGTGATAACCCTGAACAGACTTCTGAGCATATCCTATGGGAATGCACTAACTTCTCCGTGTCAACTTTCCGACGAGAACTCTACGACGATGTCCGTGGGAATTTCTTTGGACCCATTGGACATGCGGACCTTGTAGCCACGAAGAGCAATTTTAGGGCTTTCAAGACTTTCTGTCTTAAATTCGGTGCACTATTATCTTCACTATCACTGAGCAGTGAGCCAGTTGTTTCAACATGATTAGCTCTCTTTGGCACATTAAGTGCAGTGTCTGCAAGGTTTTAGAATTCTCCGGACTCTTCATATGTTCTTTATGTGTTCTTTCAGAGTTTTGCAAGGGGCCGTTATTAGTCCCCATAATCAGAACGGGTGGTGGTGGGGGAAGAACAGTACCTGTTAGTTGCCCGAGAAACAAAAATAAATAAATAAATTAATTAATTAAGGAGTTACATCCCGATTATACTAGTGACTGATATTATAATATATTAATTAACTATATTTTTAATTATTTTTTGTTGTGTAATAGGTACGTATGTGATTATTTAATGGACAAACGTTATAAGTCTGTTTTTTATTATTCCATAGTGAATTTTTCATATATGTTATAAGACTGTATTCGTCCATTAAAAATAAATAAAGTGAAACCTCTTGAAACAATTTGAAGTTACATGTTAGTAACTTTAAATTGTTTGTAAGGGTAACTATCTCATGCGTTGAAATGAGTTTATACACAAGTGATTTAAATGATCGGAAACCCAAAATTTGTTGATTTTTTTGTATTATTTAAAAATAAACCTGACTAAAATAAAAAAATATCGATCATTCACATTGATTTTATGCAATTTTTAAGCTCTTAAAATATTTTTTTATGTACGACAGATAGTTATAGGGTAGTTAAAAAAATTCTACAAAAAATATAATTATATTTTTAGGGGAATTCATGCTGGATTACAAAATTATGTGACGAAAATTCACAAGAAAATTTGAAAATATTTATATCTTTTTAGAAACACTATTTAAAACATATTTGTCGATAACTTTGATTTTAGTCCTTGATACACTTAATTATTCTTCCATAAAAAGTCGGAGAAACATTTTTTTAATATTTTAAATAGTTTTTTTTTTGTTTATAAAAACTTATCTTTTTATTTTAAAAAATTATGTAAACAAATTGGATTTGTGTTTACATCAAAAAACAACAATACTACACAAGCATATACATACATACAAACCAGCACGGTATAACGCACAATGTGGGGTAAACAGCGACAGGTTTGACACATGCGTTTATCATCACACACCAGTCTCGTCTCAATATTCAGAATGGGTGGTGAGCCTCATTGCTGAACTATGTAAAATGTTGTTTTGCATTTGTATTTTAAATTAGGTACATATATCAATCTTTTAAGTTAATTATGGAGTTATTTCATGAAATAGGAATGATAAAACTATCTCATCATTTTTTCATTACTTTAATTCATACGATGTATCCACAAAACAGGACATACCCTACTGAAATTATTTTTTGATACTTCCACTATAATAATACCATCACGCCACTTCCCTTAGGAGGTAAGCATAGAGAACCGAGTGCCATACTCCTACATTTTTACAAACCATCTCCTGGCTTCATTTACATCCATGCATCGTCTCGTACATACTCGTCGATTGTTCAAGCTTCTTATGTTTCCTTCTTTCAAAATATCATTCACATGGTCATATGGTCATGTCATTTCTTTCTGGGGCTTTCTAGCCAATTGCTATTCACTCCATCTCTTACATCCATGTATATTAGTTAGACGTTCATCGTTCATTCTTTTCATATTCTTCTTTATATACATTTTATTATTTTGTTAAAAAAAATAGTTACTATATTTGGTAATTATTTTAGTAGGTACTGCATTGCTTAATATTTTTTTAAACTTACATTCTCTCCTTATGTCATTATTTTTAATTCTATCATATATCGTTCTATTATATACCTACATCTAATATAAAATATATAAAGACTTATTTTCTAAAGGAACCTATAAGGATTTCTTTGGGAGTATAAGAATATGTAAATATAAGCAAAGTATTTATTTATTTTTGATGATCAAAGCTGAAGTTCCATGTGTATTATTTTTAAATTAAACAAACCCATATGATTTTCCCATGTGGGAAATTGATATGGCTTTTCAATAGATCGAACCACGACTCTTTGTAGAGATAAACAAATATTATTGATGGAAATCTGCACTTAGTGGGAGGGCATAGTATCTAAGTATGTGGAGTAGACTGGCTATGTTTGCAGAAAGTATTCAAATACCCATTATTTTGATACATCTTATGTGCATTTGATGTGCATATATTTATGCAAATACTCTTACCAAAATATGAATTAAAAAATATCGTTCGTTTTTAATTCTTTGTGTGTCTTTGCTCTTTTATATAACAAAGAATATTACCAGTAGGATAATTTTTTTTAGCAAAAATTGTTCAAAATGATGTTATTTAACGGCATTTTATTTCAACGAAACAACCTAAAGTATTGCATAATTTTCAGTGGCGTAGCTACCCAACAGTAGGGTCAAGGGTCATTCGAAGCACGAGGGCCCAGCTTACAAGGGGCCACTTTTTCTAACGCTATATGAAAACAAATTCATATAACATTAGACAAAACATAATTCTTATAACGTTAACGTTAAGTTAAACAAATACAATTTAAAGAAGATTCGATAGTAAAACTTTGAAACTAATGTTTTCGAAATATAAAATATATTTATAAAATCGATGAGTTTATTTACAATCTCTTATGTGCATTTTTATTATGAGCAAATTTGCAGTTAAATTGATGTCAATACACTTTTTCTAAGGGAGCCCCTCACGTCATTTTTGCATGAGGGCCTTAAAGTTACGCCACTGACAATTTTTATGAAATCAAAGTATTTTACTAGATACTTTTACTTTAATATTTGTTTTGGGTAGCAAAACCACGAAATATACTAGAAGAAAAAAAAATATTCTTTCTATGTAAATAGAATATTTTTAATACGCAAACATTGGATTTTTGTCATTGATATTTTATGTTTTATAGGAGAAGCAGGAACTCAAGGCACCTACAGGGCTTGTTAACGTTCAGCACTTACACATCCTTCAAAAATTATGTCTTCTTAGGTACTGAGAGGAAGCTCAATAAGAAGGCAACAATTTTGAACGTTGCGCAAGCGCATAAAGTGATCACATAAACCAGTCTATGACAGGTCGTGAGCCCTGTAGGTGCCTTGAGTTCTTGGTTCTCCTACAATATTCCAACTTCGTCTATATTGAGATTTTTGTCATAAAACTCTTTGTTATATCAAAACTCAAAGCTGGGTTCATTGGAAGCATCCTTGCCTTTATCTACCTTCATTTTCATTTCAATAATTATTTATGAGTGTAAATTTTACTACAGTAACTTCACTAGCTAATAGAATTTCACCTTTTGTTTTTTTTATTGAGGTTTATTTGAGTATAATAACATTTTTAAAAACATATATAGTCAACCATCGAAACCTTCAATCTGTATCTGAGGTTGAAGAGTTCAATTATGTAAGATGCAGGTTCGACGACCTGCGACAGCCGAGCTTCCAAATATGTAGTTCAAATCTTCCAAATTCGTAGTTTCCAATGTGGACTCTTCGCGCAACGACACAATAATTTCAGTGCTAAATTATGTAGTATCTCTACGTACAGACCTCTAGATCCTAAACTACATAAGTAAATTATTTTGTTTAAGTTAACGCAACCAGTCTAGACAGGAATCGAACCCACGGTACCGGATTACTAATCCGCCGCACTAGTCGCTCTGCCGCCGTCCTTTATTAAAAATATCTCCTGAAAATACTACTAATTTTCTTTAACTTCACTTGTCTGTCTGTATGTATATATGTAGTCTGTATCTCTGTATGTATATATGTCTGTATGTCCGTATGTCCGTATATCCGTATGTATGTATGTCTGTATGTCTATATGTCTATATGTCTGTATGTATGTATGTATGTATGTCTGTATGTATGTATGTCTGTATGTCTGTATGTCTGTATATCTGTATGTCTGTCTGTCTGTATGTCTGTATATCTGTAGGTCTGCTTGTCTGTAAATATATATGTCTGTGGGTCAGTTTTTCTATATATCTGTAAGTCTAAATGTCTGTTTGTCTGTATATCTGTATGTGTGATTGTCTATATCTTTGTATGTCCCTATGTCTATAAGTTTGTATGTCTGTCTGTAGGTAAGTTTTTCTGTATATCTGTATGTCTGTATGTCTGTTTGTCTGTATATCTTTATGTCTGACTGTCTATATCTTTGTATGTCTCTTTGTATGTTAGTTTGTATGACTGTCTGTAGGTCAGTTTTTCTGTATATCTGTATGTCTGTTTGTCTGTATATCTTTATGTCTGACTGTCTATATCTTTGTATATCTCTTTGTCTGTAAGTTTGTATGTCTGTCTGTCTGTCTGTACTGGAATTTATAATCGATTTTTGAATAACTTCCCGACTACATCCGTGTATTTCCGATGCACGATAGCTTGATACTTGTGTTATTATGATAAAATAGAACAATTTTGTATTTCATACAATGTAAACAAGGCAATAATGTTTTACTGTTTTTACATGTTTTCGACATAATAACAGTTACAATGAGTGAAAAATCGATTACAAATTTAATATGTGACGAAATCATGTGATCATTGTGATTTTTTATGAAATTGTTTATCTATGCACGATGAATATGTTTGCATAGGACAATTTTTTGAAAGTGAAAATACACATCACATAATATAACGGTTACACAATGGATAAGTATTTTTATGAAATTGTTTATCTATGCACGATGAATATTAAAAGTGAATATACACATCACATAATATGTATAGCGGTTACACAATGGATAAGTATTTTTATGAAATTGTTTATCTATGCACGATGAATATGTGAAAATACACATCACATAATATAACGGTTACACAATGGATAAGTATTTTTATGAAATTGTTTATCTATGCACGATGAATATGTGAAAATACACATCACATAATATGTATAGCGGTTACACAATGGATAAGTATTTTTATGAAATTGTTTATCTATGCACGATGAATATGTTTGCATAGGACAATTTTTTGAAAGTGAAAATACACATCACATAATATAACGGTTACACAATGGATAAGTATTTTTATGAAATTGTTTATCTATGCACGATTTATATTAAAAGTGAAAATACACATCACATAATATGTATAGCGGTTACACAATGGATAAGTATTTTTATGAAATTGTTTATCTATGCACGATGAATATGTGAAAATACACATCACATAATATAACGGTTACACAATGGATAAGTATTTTTATGAAATTGTTTATCTATGCACGATGAATATGTGAAAATACACATCACATAATATGTATAGCGGTTACACAATGGATAAGTATTTTTATGAAATTGTTTATCTATGCACGATGAATATGTGAAAATACACATCACATAATATGTATAGCGGTTACACAATGGATAAGTATTTTTATGAAATTGTTTATCTATGCACGATGAATATGTGAAAATACACATCACATAATATAACGGTTACACAATGGATAAGTATTTTTATGAAATTGTTTATCTATGCACGATGAATATGTTTGCATAGGACAATTTTTTGAAAGTGAAAATACACATCACATAATGTAACGGTTACACAATGGATAAGTATTTTTATGAAATTGTTTATCTATGCACGATGAATATTAAAAGTGAAAATACACATCACATAATATGTATAGCGGTTACACAATGGATAAGTATTTTTATGAAATTGTTTATCTATGCACGATGAATATGTGAAAATACACATCACATAATATAACGGTTACACAATGGATAAGTATTTTTATGAAATTGTTTATCTATGCACGATGAATATGTGAAAATACACATCACATAATATGTATAGCGGTTACACAATGGATAAGTATTTTTCAATAGTTTGATTACTTTAAGTTTACTATCTGTGCTACAAGTTATAGTAAATATTTTGTTTATCACTTTCCTGAAGGATTTTTTTTGTTATGCATTCGCATTTTTTAAAGTTATTATTTTTTATTGCCGTCCCCTGTGGCACTGTTGGTAAGCCATTTGGTTTCTGTGTGGGCGTCCTGGGTGCGACCTTTCCGTGTTGATTAAGAGGCAAGTACTGCCTCGAATTAGGGCACGCGTGCTTTGAATTGAACACGTATTAGCAGGAACATTTTGCGTTGCTAAACCGTGTGCATTTGCATTTGGAGGACACATACCTTAAATTCAACACTAGTTTTTAAGTGCATTAGCGCAACAAACTAGTGCCTAATTCGAGGCAGTACTTGCCTCTTAATCAACCCGGAAAGGTAAATATGCGTCCTGGGTTCGATTTATTGAAATTCATTTCTCACGCCAATATTGCTTCTCTGGGCTGGAATTACTGGTTGGTTGGAGGAAATTGCCATATGGCAATAAACTCGGCACTTGCGCAGGGTGCAAGGAAGTATTTATTATTATCAACAATTATCATGCTGTATTATATTCTGAAAGTTTCATCACAATGTTTCAGTGTGTGTATGCTGTGTACTATGTACGGCGTGTTTGTTCTACTTCATCGTTTATAGTCTAAAGTACTCATTTGATTCATTTCAAATTTTACAGATTTGTATATCTAATACTCGCTTAGACCCCATTAGATTTTAAACGATATATTAATAGTGCTTCTCAATTTTTTTAACTGTCAAATATTTCAAAGTGACCCTAAACTCAGGAATCTTAAAATTTGAAATTTTTATTTTCAAATTGGTAAAAAGGCACATCACTTTCATAAAATGGCATTGAATAGTTATCAAGTTTTCATAATAAAATATTTAAATAAAAAATAATCTAACAAACTCATTTCATGAAAATGCTGAAAATTTTCCATACAAAATTTGAATACTTTATAGAATGACTTGTTAGTGAGGAGTTTGGCCACAACCAACTCGTTTTCTGAGATCTAATGTAATTTTGTTATTACTGTTCTTTTCAACAGCGAATATATGATCTAAATTGTACAGCACAAATCCTTCTCTATTGTTGGCTGGGCAGACCATCTTATATTTCGAGACTTTGCCATATGTAGTAGTTATTTTTTGAGATATGCAAAATAAAGAACATATAACTATAATTTGTGCTTGATTGGAATAAAAAAATATAATTGTGCGCATATATTGATTGTGTCAAATAACTTGTTAATAGAGCTCGACAAATAATAGAATGCGGGTGACAGTTTCATTTTTTGTTGCAAATGTTGGTTGCAGGTTGGTCAGGGAAAAAAGTGATCAAATTTTACTAAAAATGGTTTATGTGCAGATGACGTCACCCGCATTCTTTTGATTGGCGATCTCTATAATGTTTTGATCAAAACTATAATGAGATCAAGAATTGGCACGTTTCATCATTTGGTCGGAGAGTAATTCATGTCATTAATTTTTTTGAAGTTTCTACAATTGAATGTTTTCCTGCATTTCCAATTGGTTTGTGCACAGGTGATGTCACCAGCATTCTTTCACCTGGCGAGCCCCGCCTAATACAAATTTAATAAGCACATTTTTTTTAAAATATAGATTATGGGACTTTGTGGCTCAGTTTGTTTCATATCTGATTACTGAGCAAATGGTTTTTTTTCCAAAAATAGCGTTACAATATTTTGCACATCTCAAATATTATAAGCTACTTTCATATCATGTGATAAGTAGCAGTGTGTGATTTTAATGAATATAATTAAGGTATATATAGGTGTAAAATAAATAACAAAATATAATATATATAAACATATAATATATTATAATATTTAAAAATATTAAGCAAAAATATTGAACAAAAAATAATTATATAGGTACTTATATGATTCATAATGTTATATCTATACTGCGAAAATTTTTTTTTCAATTTTATCTAACTATTCAAAATTTTAATATACTTTGTATAAGTATAGTAAGTAGATACCTACATATTTTGTTATGTAGAGGGATCGGCAAAAATCTCGTATAATGAATGGCGTCGCAGCGCAGAACTCAAATTTTAGGGTTTTATCTTGGCTGGTAGATGCGCAAACCTTCCTCCAATACGCCAAAAATTGTCAATATATTTGCCGATACCTATACATCAATTCAAATATAATTCATATTTTGAATCACAGTACGTTACCGATTATCAAATAAATATTTATTAAAAAAATAGATTTAACTAAAATAATGATATCATGAAATATGATCAATACATTGTATTAGATAAGATAATAATGTTTTTGTGTTATTTGAGTTGAAATAGATTTAAAAATATCAAATAAAATTTTCAAATATTTGTAATGGTTTCTTTGAGATGTATATAATACTGAGTAATCACGATGAAAACGTTCGGTCGTAATAAATTAAATGTGTGGAGAAATACTCGTTTAGTTGATATTTTTAAAGTTGATAAAAATATAATTTATACAAATATATAAGTTGAAAATTAAATAAACCTAATTTTCATGAATATAATTCAAATAATTATTTGATTAAAATTCTTGAAATGTTACAGAGATAATTTTGAAAATAGAAATGATAAATTATTGCAGATGATTTTGAGTTTTGATATTGTAGACGCAAATGAAATTGATTGGTGATGATAACGATGTAAAAGAAACTGAAGATGTTGATGATTACGGTGATGTTAATGATATGATGACTTCAATATACATAAGGAAGAATGATGATGTCAATGATGATTTTTATAAAAAAGTAGCTGATGATGGTGATGTAGATGTATGTTGACTTCGGTAAAAATGAGGATGACTAGACCAATGTAAACGAATAACATAGATGATACCGTTGATGATGATGACGACTTCGATGAAAATGAAGATGATTATATCAATGACAATGTAGGTAGATGATGATAATGACTCCGGTGAAGTTGAGGATGATTTTACCAGTGGTTATAATTATGATGATGATGCTGATGACGTTGACGATGATGATTCTGATGAAGATGTACTATTAGACCAGTGACGATGATTTCGAATGTGATGCTGATAACTTTGATGTAGATGATTTTATAAATAGAGATGTTGATGAAGACTCCGATGAAAATTTAGTTGATTATTGCAGTGATGATAATGGTAAAGACGATGCTGATAGCGATGACGTAGATAATCACAGATGATAATATCTCCGGTGGAAATGACGACGATTTTGTAGCTATTTTAGGCGAAAAATATATTGGATCGTAATAGCGATGAAATTCGGTTCAATTATATCAGGGGTGATGATTGTGAGTATGATACTGATAACTTCAAACTTCAACATTGCTGATGATGATTACTCCCATAGAAATGAAGATGATTATTATAATGAAGATGAAGATGATGATGCTTGTGATGACACCGGTGAAAGTGAAGATGAAAATAACAAAGGTGATGATGCTGATGCTGGTGCTGCTGATGATGAAGATGATGGTGACCCCGATGAATGTGATGATGACAGTGAGAATGATGATGAAGCGATACCCAATTTAGTTTGTGTAGAGCAGTGTGAGTGTGTTCCATTCATTCATCCCCTTGTACCTGGAACATTTCAAAAATTACTGCAGTTTCACTCTTATAAAAAAATTTTGCTTCTTATGGATAAATTGTGATTTGAAATAAAAACGAAATAAGTTCTTGACACACATGGAAAAATAAAGACATCTGTGTCATCAGTTGAGTCAGAATGTATACAAAAGATATGCGTGCCTATAGTGAAATGTGTGTTGGGAGAAATAGAGGACTACAATACAAAACATCGTGATGACAGGAAGAGAGGCTGATCTCGACCCTTAGCAATGAGAAAGACGCCACTGATGATGATTATAGTAATATACGCTGTAGAGACGCAGGTTAACACTTCTCGATCCAAAAGGTTAGTCAGAATATCTGAGATTGTAATTCACTAGTTGAAAAGGTCGTCCTGATAAAAACAGGTAGAAGAAAAAAATGTGCTTTAATTTATAATGAGAGGTCCTAAGACCCATTTCCCTGAAAACTCTCGAAAAAGATCGACTCCCCAATGCAGGTAATAGAAAAACCTGTGAAATAGGGGACGTCATCAGGTATAGTATATCCAGAAAATATTGATATTGGAGAGATCATGTAGCCAGAATGAATAAGGACAGGCTCACTTATATAGCAGCCAATCAGTCTGAATCACTCCATCGAACTACAAAATTAATACGTAATACACCATTTCAAAACTATTTGATTCAATAAAAGTATTCAGCGATTTTTGAACAACTCAGACAGAATTCATATTTCCAAAACAATTTTTATGGAAAAAAATTAAATTAAAAACGTATAGAAGAGGAAACGACAGTCCTATGAGAAAAAGGAGGAAAATTCATAGAATTGTGGCGATGGTGCTTACACATCACTATTTACCCCTCGAAAAATAATGAATATGTAAAATTGTTAACCTCAATACAGGCCAGTCTTACTTGGATAATTAGATATTATTATAACTTTTAAATTAATTAAATAAATGTAACAAAATAAACAATATCACTCATAAAATATTTCGTAGATTGTGTAAAATCGTCTTTTATTAGATAAACAGAAGCGCACTTCAATCTTAAATATACACAGCCATTAGATAAGGCTTTCAAACCTAACTAAACAATTTGGCATGACAATAAAAGCACGGCTTTATTAAGTCTCTTGTACCATTATGCAAATCATTTGCCGAGGTTGTTGGTACGATAAGGAATATGTTAGTGTTAAGTGGGTATGAACAAGGAAAGCTTCCGGAGACGGAAATGTGTGAAACCTGTTCGTTACAAACTACACACGTCACAGACCTTATTCTCCAAACAGGATATCTCTTAATACCATGCAAGGAGAAGGCAGGTGATATCATTAAGCAATTGAATTAGTCAAACAACATCAAACTGTCTGATAAATTTCCTAGTAGAAACTAAAGTTTTAATAGAATATATCTTTCATAGTATTCATATTATCAAAGTTAGCATTGCACGTTTTTAAACAATTTAAGTTAGCACAATTCACTTTCATTTATACCATATATGAGTTATTTGATTCAAACGCCACGAGGAAAAAGGACTTGGTCCCTTCGAAACCGGCCATATTAAAGATCTTATTCACGGTTTAAAACAGGTGATATCAAATAACTCATTCTTGGTTTAAAACCGGTCATATCTAATAACTCATTCTTGGTATAAAACAAATTAAATTGTGATATTATGTAATTCGAAAATGTAAATTAATTTTTTTTTTAATTTTTTAGTACCTACCTAAATATTAAAAATAAAAAAAACTTTTATAACTTAAATCCACTGTTTATGTATTTATAAACCATCTGCAGAAAGACACAGAGAAAGGTTAACGTGTTTGGAAAGGCGATATTAGCTCTACGAGGGAAAGACAAAAGCGGCGGTTACTCAATGACGCCGACAACGGGATCACACGTGTAGGGTGGGACGGACAGGACCCATTTATGACACACCACCAGCAGAGACCTTTATACTAGGGTCATTTACGATAGGCAGTTGTATCCTTCTGGCAGCCCGGCTACTCCCAATTGCAAAGCAATAGGAAAAGAGAAAAATATTACAATGTCCTCAATCAAGATCTGAAGAATGCGCTACTCCTGGGTCGTCGAGAACCATCTGGCTGACAACATCAAGAACTTTATGTGCGGCGGACCTGGCCTCCTAGTCCTCAGTAATAAAAGACTAATGTGTATGTGAAAAAGTGTATAATAAGGTGTATAAGAATTAAGACCAAGTATTGTGTATAAACTGTGCCTAGTTATAAGTACTTTTCGCCTATAAAAATAGCTAATAATATAGTATAAGTTAGTATAGTATCGTAATGATAGTATGAGTATCGGAGTGATAGTTTAGTATAAGTATCTTAGTGACAAAATAGATTTCTATCTAGATGTAAGCTGTGTATTGTAGGATAAACGGGACTAACATAGTGTGTTAAGTAGGTATTTATATTTGTATTAAGTGTCTGTAACTAGGATAGATATGTGTAATTGTATGTAGATGATGAATGTGTGTGAAAGTGGGATGAATGCATAAGTGAAGGAAGGAAAACCTCCTGGACTCCGTTGGGTGACCATCGATGCAGCCCGCCACTCGTCATGGTATGGTCCGGGGGGTAGGCGAAAAGAGAAGAACCGAGTGCAGAGTGGGAGTGTGGAATATCAGAGGAGGGATGGATAGAAAGATGAACGAACTGTGCGACATAATGAAAGGTAAAGAAATAGATGTAATGTGTGTAAGTGAGACAAAAAAGAAAGGAAGTGGGATGAACGTTAGGAATGATGGTATGATAGAGCTGTGGTCGGGAGTGAAGAGTGACGAGTTTGCATGCAAAAGGGTCGGTGTGATTCTAGCGAAACGAATGGGGAAATGTATGAAAGAGTACAAGCTTGTAAGGCCTAGACTGATGTGGGTAAGGATGAAGATCGGAATAACAAGCGTATTTCTAATAGTAGGATATGCGCCTGGGAACTCCGACAGTGAAAGTGAAAAGGATGATTTTTGGAACAGTGTGATCGAAATAATGAACGAGAGGAAGGATAATGAAAGAGTGATTCTGGCTGGAGATCTAAATGGATGGGTGGGTGTCCGCAGGAAAGATTTCGAGTCTGTCCTCGGCCCCCACGGCGATATTAGAGTGAATGATAATGGAAAGAGGCTACTAGAAGTGTGGAAGGAAGGGAATTTATTTGTGGCGAACTCAGTATTCAGCCACAAAAGAGTGCACCAGTATACATGGGAAAGAGGGAATGAAAGGTCGATTATTGATTATGTATGTGTTGATGCCGCACTGAGGAAAGCGACAGTGGACACTAGAGTGTATAGGGGCGCGGAGCTGGAGACTGATCACTACTTGGTGATATCAAGAATTGATCTGTTCACCGGCTGGCGCTCAAAAACCCACCGAAGTGAACCACCGAAGCGAACCAAAGTTGAAAGGCTGCAAGATGAGAGTGTAAGAAATGTATATGGAAAAAGACTGGAAACGAACTTCTTAGAGCAACACATAGTAAAAAAAAATATGGAAGACGCATGGACGACCCTGAAAGAGACCGTGTGCAAGACAGCGAAGAATGTCTGTGGTGTTGCTAAAAGAGGTGGAAAGAAAGGCGACGCATGGTGGAATGAGAAAGTTAAGTTAGCTGTGGGTGAAAAGAAAAAAGCATGGATGGAATTAATAGCTGCGAAAGGATCGGATAGTGAAGATAGAGCAAAAGAGAAGTATAAAGTGTGCAAGAAACTAGTAAAAGACACCGTAAAAAGAGAAAAAGACTGTGTGAAAGAAAAAGAAAGCCTGAAAATAGCCAACGACTTTCCTGGAAACATGAAAATGTTCTGGAAAGGCGTAGCGAAAAGGAAAAATGGAACTGTGAAAGCATTGCAAGGAATTAATGATAAAGACGGAAAAATAATTATGGATGAAGAGGGCGTGAAAGAACGATGGAAAGAATATTTCATGGAGCTATATGATAGCGGTATAAGCGGGGGTGTGACTCAGAGAGCATGGCAAGTAAGTGAAGACGAAAAAGATGAAATTACGCGAGAGGAGGTGCTTGAAGCAGTAAAACACGCGAAAGCGGGAAAAGCTGCCGGATATGATAGTGTATCAGCTGAACTTATAAAATATGGCGGCGAGCAGACGTTGGAGTGGTACCACTCTCTTTTCAACTTATGTTGGGAAGCAGGACGCACTCCTGCGGACTGGAGAAATGCAGTTGTGGTACCTTTGTATAAAGGTAAAGGATCGAAACTCGACTGCAAAAACTATAGAGCCATAAGTTTGTTAAGCTCAGTTGGTAAAATGTACGCAAGGATCCTGGATCAAAGAGTACGAAAGGTTACTGAATGCAAGATATGGGATGTCCAAGGAGCGTTTGTGGGCGGCAGAGGATGTATAGACCAAATTTTTTCTCTACGAATGGTCACAGAGAAGGTTCTGGATAAAAACCAGAAACTTTTCTGTGCTTTTATAGACCTAGAAAAGGCCTATGATAAAGTTGTTAGAGAAAAACTATGGGATATACTATCAGTGTATGGAGTGAAGAGTAAGCTGATACGCGCAATCGCGTCATTATATGAGAACAGCGAAGCATGTGTTCGTGTCAACGACACAGTAACATCGTGGTTCTCGATAAATAATGGCGTTAGACAGGGATGCGTGCTGTCTCCATGGCTCTTCAACCTGTACATTGACTTCTGTATAAGAGCCCTTAAGGATGAAAGCAAGGTTTTGAAACTGAGCACTGTAACAGTGCGTGATTTGATGTATGCAGATGACAAAGTACTGTTAGCTGAAAGTGTGGAAGAGTTACAGTATCTTGTAAGCATGGTATATGAAGGATGCATAGAGAACGGTCTGAGAATGAATGCCAGCAAATCAAAGGTAATGGTCTTTGAAAAGAGTGAAAGCAGAACAGCGTGTAAAATAAGAGTAGAGAATGAATGGCTCGAGCAAGTCGACGAGTATGTATATCTGGGAAGCATGTTTCAACGGAATGGACGACCTGATAAGGATATCGAAAGAAGAGTTATGGCAGGAAACAGAATGAATGGAGCACTGAGACCAGTTATGAATGATCGCAACATATCAAAGGTTGCCAAAGTTGCCATTCATAACGCTATCTTAGTGCCAACGTTGACGTATGCAAGTGAAACCTGGATATGGCAGAAGTCGCACGAAAGCAGAATAAATGCTGTTGAAATGAGATCGCTAAGAAGAATCTGCAATAGAACGATGTATGACAGGGTAAGAAATGAGAACATAAGGAAAGAATGTAAGATGAAGAAAGATATCATTAATAGAATGAAAGTGAACACACTGAGATGGTTTGGCCACATGGGTAGAATGAATGAGGAACGCCTGACGAAGAAAATATACAATGCGGATAGGATTGGATTGAGAGGCCGGGGCCGCCCAAGAAAGGGATGGCACGACCATGTGAATGATATTTTGAAAGACGGAAATGTTAGAAGCGTGAACAACAGACGAACATGTATAAGACGATGTATGAATGTTGTCGAGGCGATGAATGTATGTCAAGATAGAAGTAAGTGGCGTTCGGTTCTCTCTGCCTACCCCGTAAGGGACATGGCGTGATGGTATGTATGTATGTATGTAAACAATGGAATGAAGTGGAGTTATAAACGTTTTTTTTTATTTTTAATAGTTATTAAAATTTTTAAGAAATCTTAATGGGATTTCATCAAGAACTAGCGATCAATAAATTAAATCTAAGTAAATTAAAATACTTTTTATCATCTGTTCCACTAAATTATAACCTCGACCACCAATCAGAAGACGCTCTTTGAACAAAACGCATCAATGGTCGAGGTCACATTAATATATTTATTATTATTACTTCAATTTATTTATCTCCCGTCACTTTACTTTCTTTATTCAATTTACTAGAGTAAACTAAAATTATGGAAAAAATTATATTTAATTTTAGTTGATTATGGAGTTCTATCATGAAGTGACAGTTTCAAACATTGAAAAAATTACTAGAATAAATAAAGTATATAATATCACACTTTTATAATGGAATTCCCTCACGTACTTACATTGGAGAAGTTTGAAGTGAAGTAAATTATAAATAAAATTATACAAAATTTATACAATAAAACTTTTGTACAATCAAACATATTTAGTTATAAGCTTATTATAACCATGTAACTAAGTAAGTAATAAAAAATAAAAAAATAATACCACACCTTGAGAAAGGTGCATAATATTATATAGTTAAAAATGTTGAGAATCGATGGTGAAATTTTGGTGAAAATGGGGTTGAGTCATTTCCTCAATACCTGCTGACAATTCTACAAATGTGTTTAGAAGCTACCGTCAATGGTACTCGATCCCATTACTTAGTAACTCATAACTTTTCTATTATCGGGGATCGTTAAAGCGATACTAAACCCCTTTACTCTTAGTTATTATGCCTATATGATCAAGTGAAAGGAATCATCATACTGTAATTCAAGTACCCGATCCTTTATGAAGTATTGGCTTTAAAAAGTAGTTGAAATAAATGTACATGTCGAAGTTAAATTACGTAGACAATGATAAATGTAGCTTATAAACCTACTTCGCGAAGGGTCTGCAAGAAAACCAGTTAGAAATCGTTTAAAGAATAACATTCGGGTATGGTCCAGGAGGAAGCTAGAGGAGGACCTGTTCCACAACACACAGGAAATTTTGAGTTTCTCCCAAGTGATCGTCAACGCCGGGGGTCCCGACAGGACACACAAAGAAGACGATAAGAACAATAGTAGCATGACGGTGAAGATGCCTGCTATGCTGGATATTTTTGAAAAAAACAGTTAGATTATATAGACAAGTGAGGGATAATAATCAGTCGTCTAATGAAGAACTATACAACATGTTAAAATACCGGACCTTGTATCTCAACACGTCATATGAACTTATTTAATATGAAGATGAACTGGATCTGTAGCAATTACCGATTAAGTCAGACACACTAGTTTCAAAAAAAGAACACCCAAATAATAAAAGTAATGTAGAAAGACTCAGAAGAGTGAAAGAGGTATAATTTTCAATCTTATGCGGGGCCGTTCTTCTGTGAAAATTTACAAAATACCTGGCAGACCCATTGACCCTGCTCAGTGGGAAGAATAACCTTTTTATTTTTTCCTAACGTGAGGAATCGACTTAAATCATCCTATGTTGTCCTTTACTTTGCTGTCCGTGGGACTCTTCAAGGTCCCACTGGTCGTGCGGATTATGTGACCTTGAAGAACAAGTTTAAAGCTTCTGTCATATTCATGGTGCCTTACTATCGGTAGATTCCCATTTAGTTAATTATTTACAGGGATCTTGGTCAAACCTCTGATGCTTTTCATTTGAAAATACCTGAAGTCAATAACAGTCCACGAGTGTGAACCTTCCATTCACATTCGTCGATTGCTCTTTTTGCTTTATGGTGTTGAGATTGCCAATCTAGAGGGCTCCATGAGCTACTTTACGTGCTATGCATTTTTTTCTTGTTGCTCACTTAGCGTTCTCTGATGGGGCCGTTTACAGTCCCCATATGCAGAGCGAGAGCTGGTAGGAGTTGCAAATCCAACAGTGAAGAGATAGATGACTTAAAGAAAAACAAATAGAAGATTTAATGATTACTGCGGAAGATCGACAACAGGCTGAAGAATCCATTTCAATAAATCTGTTGTATTATGAACTCAATCTCTACAAAATATCCCTAATCTGATAATAGAGGGGCGATAAATTTCGTTTTGTTTGAAAAAATGAATTACCCACTTTCAAATGTAACGGGGTGAGTTAAAGATGCCTCGTAAATAAATCAGAGAAATCGTAAATTGAAATTGGGATTCTTTATCTTTATGAGGACGGAAACAGAAGAGGGGGACGAAAGTTGAAGAAAGAAAGATGTTGGTTGGTAGTATGATGTTTTGACTGGCGTCATTTCTTCACTCTTTTAACAGCGAGACTCGGTCCTTCTCAAGGCGGCTGCAAATTCGAAGCGTCTGGTACGAAAACCGATCGATAATCAATTTTTTTTTAATTTTAAATTCTAGAAAATAAATTGTGATATGAAGCAGAAAAAGATATTAGAAGAAGCACTTGGATAGGATGGATCCAGAAAGACTCCCCAGTATTGCAATGAATTCGGGAATATTGAAATCCAGAGGGTCAGCGACAACTGTAAAGACCACCAAAGAAATGGAATGAAAGTTGTATATTCTTATCCTATGTCGAGATAAATTCTTATAAAACAGATTTCATAGATATATAAAAAGATGAAAATGAAACAAATTAATCTTTATTAGCCAAAAAGAACCATGCTAAACCAACTTTGGCGACTCAACACCTCTGGTTCATAAGAGAATGCAAGAAAGAAGGGATCACTCCGAAGTTCGTCAACATCAGGACTACGACGAAGACATCGGTGGTAACCAAGGTTCTGCAAGCTGCCCAAAATAGATGGCTGAAGTCGGAGTATCATAAATGGTGTAACTTGAGAAAAAATGTAAGTGTATGATATTAAACTATTTTTGTTTTTCTTTATATAAGTTCTTGTTCACTTACCATTGGTTGTCAATCCCTGTACTAATTTATAAATATACTCCATGTAATACAAAAATTTATTCACTGCTCTGAAGATGCTCGTCTAGAGCGAAACTAGTTAGTCTATTAAATCAATTGGAAGAAAATTTTAAATCAGTATTTTATTTTAAAATATTATAATGGAATTCCATCAAGTATTGTCGATGGAAAAAGTTAAAAAATATAAAATTTTATAAAACAGAGTAAATTGGATTTTTTTTATACACGATTCGTTTTCGAAAAGTGCGCTTTTAACAAAAGTAATCCAATATTTCTTATTTTACATATTTGAAGCATTTATGATGTTTGCGTTTCGCTGAAAATACATTATGCGATAAATCAGCGAAGAAGAAGATGAAAAAATATTACTTTTGTTCATCACATCTGTATCAGGGTATTATGAGAAAGGAGGAGGTGATCATATCACACATGCTGTAATATCAACGTGCATTCGTAAATTTTATAGCTCAACTCAATTACCCTTCATACATTATGCACTTCTGATACATTGATTGATTTACATATTATTTGCGCAGCAAATAATATCAAAGATTTTATTTATTTATTTATCAGTATTTACACAATTTCAACAAATATATTAGATATTGGTTGGCTTATGGCCACTTGATAATTTATCCGGTTATATTGCTCGATAATGGAATTCTGCAAAAATGAAACGGACACAATCAAGATTGATGACTACAGTAGAAGATTATTTCATTTAACTGTTTTAAATATTTTTTTATTAGCGAGGAAAAATATTTTTTTAATTAGTGAAAAAAAATAAATAATCACGCATTTCTCTTTATTTTTCAAAACGATTATTTTGAGTAAATATTTGAAATTGTTTTAATTTTACAAATCATTTAACCGTAACAATTTAACAATTTCACATACATTATTGCTTCATATACCATAACTCATATAGTAATGTTAACTCATTGACATTTTAATGTTCTTCCTTAAATATTTATGACAAAATTTACTTGCACCATAATACAAGTACCTACCTTTGTCTACGAGAAAGAGCTTTGACGTATGCTCAACCAGGTCTGTCAAAGATGGGGCACGGGATCCACGTATATGTGATTAACATCACAAAAATAAAAAGATTCAGATAACTCTTGAAAAAATTTAAACTAACATCAACGCAGTTGGCCAAGAACAGAATATCCTGGAAAAACTGAACGAGAGATCTCATACTACGCAATGGGGCGGCCATTGGTTGATTGAAATATTAAACACGCAAGAATGAAAAATATTACATATTCGCACTGTTTGAATATTTTTTTAAAATAAAAAATGAATAAATCTATAATGAATATATATATAGTAGAGAAAGGAGGCCTTCGTCCAATACTGGACAGCTGACGATTGACGATCGATTTAAAAAAATGATAAAAATCAAAACAAGTGGTAGGAAAATGAGCGTCAACGATAAAATTATGGGTATATACACGAAGCAATTTTTTTTCGTGTCAGCAAAGGAATGTGTGGCGTTTAAATATCTTAGACCACCCTCACATTAATAGTGTGTCATCTGCACTTTCAGCGCCCTTGGAGTAGCCATGCATCATCAATCCGCGCTATCAAAATATGACTATTATTATCTCTACCTCCGCTTACGACACGAATGCAAATTCTGTTACTACAATAATTAAATTAGAGTATTTTTTAGTTAGTTTGGAAGCAAAGTCGATTTGCGATTATTAACATGGAAAAATATAAAGGCAATTTTTAAAATTAAGAAATGATGTAAAACCCATTCTTTACATATAACCTATATGATTGTATACTTGAAGCCTTATCGTGATAGATATTCTTAAATCATTATGATTTCCGTTTAGATAGATATTCATGTTGTGATTGTATATTATAATTTGTTTATTTGAAATTGTGATATATAACAATTATGTGATAGACATAATGTGATAGATGTGTACATGGACTGTGTCATTTATGTAAAATAAATCTAAAGCAATTCCGACACAAGCACTGCTTAGTGGAATAGTTCTTATCAACTGGATGTTGGTACTGATAGATTATATTCATTTTGTCAGTGCCAACATATTCTAAATTGTCTATGTTTCATAATTTAATTGTATTCTTGTTGCGCTGTTGTATTTTGTATGTTAATGTGGATTTAAATAAATAAAATTTAAATTGTATGTTGAATTTTGTATTGTATTTCATGACATTGTTCAATAATTTTTATTGAGTATTTTTTTTTCTCATTATTGCTTTTTTATTCCTTCCTCAAGAAAGTGGACCTTTAAAGCGTCCTCCCAAAACAAGGAGAGACAGCTAACAGTCCATGTCACAGGAAGGAAGCTGGCGCAGGACTTAAAAAGTCCAACAGGCCTAAAAAGAGAGTTAAAAGAAGAAGTTTCTATACGTGTATTTTTAAAAATTATGTTATAAAACTATCATTCGCCTATTATTTTGTTTGTAAAATACTATTAAACCGGTCAATGTATAAATATACAAACAAAAGTTTTTTTTTATATAGGGAAACCAACTGCGAAGTATCGACACAAAATAGTCCTTCTATTCTTTTCTATTATAATGTCCCTTAAGACCCGGGTAATGAAAAATATGAACAGGCTAAGCATAGTTCAGTAATGAGGTTCACCACCCATACTGAATACAGAGCCTTTTTAGGTGAGACGAGAAGGATGTGTGGGCATACAATAATGTGTCATGCTATCATAATGAAATGCACACGCGCACACCTGTTGCTGGTTACTCCGAAAAAAATATCGTTAAGTCGAAATCGTTTTTTTTTTATTTATTAAAAAACATTTTGAACTTGTTAAAAGTTGACCACACCTGCCAGAACACAATTCTTGTTGAAATAATCACATTGTAGTATAGTTTCTGTTGAATATCTTTTGTTCTAACAATTGGACGGGGTAACCCGTTCTGCTGTGTCAGCTAATTTCCTGAAACTTTTTAATAAGACACTAAAACAGGAATTTCATTTCCTTCTCTTGAACATACAACGTCTTACTCTCCTTCTCAACATATCTACTTATATCTTTATACAATTCTACATCCACTTATTCTCGTTCGTACTACACAATTTAAACAACTACATGCAATAATTATTTGTCGTGCAGGAATTAAATAGTTTTGTACACGAACATTATTTTCAGTACTAAAACATTATTACATTTTTGATGCAAACTATTATTGTGATTCAAATAGTGGAATACAATGAACGATAAAGGAAATGAACGATATACAAAAGCAAAACATGATATAAGATTATTTGTAAATTGTAAAAAGAAAACACAGTTTGAAACTCAATGTGGAATCAAACTGTGTTTTCTTTTTATAAGTTTTTTTTACAATTTATAATTATGAACTTCCACTGTGTCAACGAAAAAACCTTCAAGTTATTAAGATTATTTGGTTGAATCATGTCACAAATTTAATTCATAAAAAAAACATTAGATTTATTAGAGATTCTTAAATTTTGCAGCACATACCTATAGTTGAATAGGTTAATTTTATTGTATATGGCTTCTCGGACAGGTAGGTAGTTATTATGTAAAATATTAATTTAACACGCACCCAATAACAAGTTGTCACGTGAATAAGGCGAGAAATGTATGTCAAGAGAGAGGAGTCTGGCGTTCGGTTCTCTTTGCCTACCCCAAATAGGGAGGAGTTGTTCTCCGGCAAAATATCAGTGCATGGTCCTTTGAAATCGAAAAGTTGTTTATCTTTCGTAAATGTATACCTTCTTGTTAATTATTGTTATTTATATGTAAACTGCTATTTGTTTATTACAAGTTTATTTCAATTCACTAAACTAGACAACCATCGTTTTACTAACTATAACCATCGAAATAAAAGACCTTGGTTGAATGTTAGATGGTAAATTACTCTTGAACGAGCACATACGTAGAATAAATAGAATCACTTATAAATGATACAAAACCCTTGGAGATTGATAATGTGTTCTCCGTTCGTGCAGATATACAGTCTCATAATGTTTCCACATTTTGAAACTCTCTTTACAGCATACGTTCCCAGGAATAACAAGATCCTCTATCATCAATACAGAGTTATTACTATCCCCAAGTTGCAAACCACAGACATTTCAAATATTACGCCATCAAATTACACAATCGACTACCAACTACACAAAAACTTCTATCACATCATTACACATCGTCACAAAACTATAAATAACTAAATATGAATGAAAGACAAATAACTCTCAGGTCAGCATCAAACATAGCAATCGGAAAGGTATGCCAAGTTAATCGAGTGAACAAGACAAAAAACGGTCCCACAGACTTCAAAAAACTACTAAAGGCACTCCTTTTTAGAAAAATCACATGAAAATATCTCAACCACACCAATCTGATCAACATCAAATGGCTTTATTTCTAAATGTCTCATGGCATTAAACTAGTAACAAAATTTGTATCTGTTTTAAATAAATTTAAAATTTAGATCACCAACCTATGTGAAATCCAATACAAAATGCCCTTTTAGTGAGCTTTCACGAAAACAGCGCTATATATCATCAAATTATTAATATAGGTTCAGGAGTTCCTAATGAGGTGATCATTGTACCATATTTTTTTTTAATATTATGTTAATAATTATATTATTGAATATGCATCCAATATCTGGTCTCCTTCATATGCCATTTAATACAAAATCAGAATCGAGTTTTGCAAAAAATCTTATTTTTTTTAGATATCTAAAGTCTAGTTTTGCGCTAGAGATAATATCACAAAAACGCATGTTTTTATCATCGGCTCCAAAAACCGCGAAGAGACATCAAATCCTCAATTTGAGTTCATTTTCTTGCAGTCCCTATATTATTCAATTCACAATTCTTATATAGTATTTAATGACTCATTACAAAAATCAAGAAAGCCGTTAAAATGGCTGTCCTCTATTGATAATATTGATTCAACAAAGAACATTTTACGGTTTTTTTCTTTTACAAGTCAATAAAATCTTTTAAAATGTCGCGCTAAAAGCACTAAAATTGTATTCACATACGTTACATTGTTGTCAAACAATAAATTATGATGAAAATCATTGTTTGTCTAAAATAAATTTAGTTTTATTTACAATTGTGAAGGAACCTATACTTAAAATCTTTATGGTATATTTAATATCCGACTTTGTAATGCGTAACACTGTGGTCATTTGAGATATGGACGCTGTCGCTATATCCGCATATCGAAGAAGGAGCAGATGGTTATTAATTTTTAGATAAATTTCCAGATTACATTCCAGACACCTCTTAAGCAGAAACAAGTTGATTTTCTGCTAAGGAGGAATATCTCAACCAACACATCATGATAGCACAAAAATAAGGGATATGTATTGAACTTTTATTTTAGACCTACTTATAATTTTACTCATATAAAGAATAAAAAATAAGATAAATCAATTTCCAGATAACATTTTAGATAATTTTCCAGAAATCTTCCAAGTAACTTTACTAATACTATTGATATTAGATTAATTTATTGTAGGAAAAACGGAATGAATTCCATTATATAATGACTACGTATATAATGACTATGAACATCTAGCATATAATGACTACGCACTAACATTAACAATTAACATATTAGATAATTTTCCAGAAATCTTCCAAGTATCTTTCGAGATAGGTAACTTTACTAATACTATTAATATTAGATTAATATATTGATTGCTAGGAATAAAGGAATCAATTCTATTATCACAACCAGCATATGATGATTGCTCATAAAGTAAGAGGACAGGTTCTGTACTACTGACCATTTAAGCTCATAAATGCCCTATAACAAGGCGAAATAGGTCTATCGCATAAATTAAATTCATGTAGAATCAAAAAAGTGTTTTACTCTTAATTATAGACATCATTTATAATGGAATTCTACAAAATAAAAACTTCGTCAGTTTTTAACTATTTTGTACATTAAAAAATCCTCTGTAGTTTGTGATTTTCATATACAATTCATGTCTTTTTATATCTTATTTTAAAGAAAATAACACAATTTCAATTGCAACCATAAAAAGAAAACTTAAAAATAACGACAAAAAAGATAAAAGAATATTATTGAAATCAACCACACTTGCCGGATAACATTATTATGTATTAAGGTCGTATGGAAAATAACCCAATACAAAAATAAATCATGTGAAGCTATACACCGCCTATTTTGTATTTGTATGCATTTGGAACTATTTTTATTTTTACAAAATTCAATTCCACTCTTTTTCGTATTGTCCGGGTAAATTATTTTTAAAATCTTGTTTTTATATAAAACTTGTCAGATTATACATACCAAATATTGTGTAGTCACATTCAACTCCTGTTTACACGGTATTTAAAAATAAAATATGCCTACTTTTATCTCATGTGATTGTTTACAATTACTTGTAGTAATAACCACATATTTATTAAAGGACTTGAAAGATGAAAATGACATATAAATAGTAAATGGAAAGAATTGGTGAGTTATTGAATTTCTTCTTAAACTTTCCTATTCCAGACTAAACAATTGGTAGAAAAAAAATCGACTGACTTTCACAAAAGAAGCATTATTTTTTTCATTATTAACCAATATTTAATTTAGATTCTTTCTTTTTCTTTAAGATTTGCAATACATTTTTTTTGCTTGCCTACTTTGCATGTATAGTATAATATTATACTATAAATGTGATTATAATATATTTTTTTTGTTATTTGTTTTGTTTCATCATTTAGTTTTTATTTTCCTAAGTATGTACCCATATGTTTGTTTTTATAGTTCTTTTATTTTCTTTACATTATTATTATTTTTTCTTTTTTTTCTAAGTGCGTAGGTATATTATTTTAGTATATTTTAATGATTTTTATGTCTCAACCTAAGTACCTATATCTTTTATTTTAAATTGTATTTTTTTTTCCACTTAATATTATTTTTTATATTTACTAATTTTGTTACAGTACCTTCTTTTTCTTTTATGTTTATGATAGTTTTATTATTTCATTTTGTAATTTCAATGTGTGTACTTAATTGTTGTTCATGTTTGTAAAAGGCAATTTGCCGTAAATAAATAAATAAAATAAAATAAAATATTCTATTTAGAAAAGATCGATCCTTAAGGATATCATTATTTTTAATATCATATAAAGGAAATTGTAATATTTTGTAAAGAATAATTTTACAATGATTACACCTCGATTACAACAATATAATTATTTCCTTCCTTCAATATATTTCTACATTTTTTTCGTATGGCAGTAAAATGAGATTTGAGTGCAGATAATACTGACCGTCTAATGACTAAGAACTTAAATCAGCGACTGTTCCCAAAAATAAATATAAATAAAAACCATTTGGACGATGCTCGTTGAAGAGCGAAACCGGTGAATAGCAGTGGCGTTAGCAATAAAGACAACCATAAAACATTTCTTTAAATATTTAATTTAATTTTAATAAAAGGTGAAAATATTTATTTTAATAAAACATTACTATAAACATTTATTTTAATATTTAACAGTATTTATTTTATTACACCAGTTGAAAAGGCCTTACCAGGCGAAATGGTCGTCCTAGAAAGAAGTAAAAATAAAAGTGAAGAAGAAAATACAGTGTTTTTAAAATATTTAATTTGCATAATGGAATTATACATAGACAACGCCGTCAGTATGGAAAAAATAAAAAAGTGCATTTAACGAGTCGATTGACCAAGTTAAACATTCGTTAAATTTGGTTACAAAATCAGATGAACCAATTGACCAAGTCAAACATTCGTTAAATTTGGTTACAAAATCAGACGAACCAATTGACCAAGTCAAACATGCGTTAAATTTAGATTCATAAAACAAAAAAAATTGATAAAAGTTATCGACTTTCGATAGTCTTTTATGTTAGTACCTACAGCTGAAGAACACATGTCATGTTGTTTAAAATATACATAGACATATATTATTAATTTTAATCTAGAGATTTTTTTGAAATGGCACATTCATGATCTACGGGGTGAAAATTCTGAAAGAAAAAATATTTAAAGTCTATTGATCCTCGCAGATTTAAAAAAAAACATTGATTGGTCGAGTACATATTTTACACTAGTACAGTATCAAAAAAACGGAAAGAAACGATAATCGTATCGGTAGATTAAATCTGTCGAAGCGGAATTGTATCCAGATTTGTTGCATTATTTACATAGCTGTATTTTAATTTTACTTTACCTGACTGAAAGGCCTGATTTATTCAAAAGTATCCGCCATTATCATAAGAACAGCTGAATAACATACGTTGTCTATGTATTAATTTCAAGTTTAAAATATACATAGACCAAAATTATTAATTGTAATCTTGAGAATTATTTGAAATGTCACATTCATGATCTACGGGGTGAAAATTCTGAAAGGAATTAATATGTTCAATCTACCTACTGATCCTCGCAGATTATAAAAATCATCGATGAATCGAGTTCATGTTTTACACCTGTTCAGTATAAAAAATGTTAATCGTATCGGCAATTTAAATCTATCGAAGCGGAATGGAATCCAGATTTTGTGAATAATTTATGTGATGTCCAACGCTTTAAACTGTTCTTCGAAATATTAAGCTGATTAAAAAAGTATTACTCTGGATTAACTTTATTTTAATCCTCTTTAATAAAATACATGCAAATAATCTCTAAAAGAAATTGTTTCATTTGCATATCCATAATATGTTATGGTGTCGAGAATTTGAAACTAGTGAGGTGTTCATTGTACCGTCGCAATTCCACTCTCACACCCGTACATCAAAATGAATAACCATCCATACGATCTTGGTTTTCCCGAGGTAAAGAGCTCCCTATAGTCCAAATACGAAGAATTTGAGGCGCTCTACGAGAATGCTAAACACTACGTGTGGAAAACTACGTTTGTGGTGAATAGACATCAGGTAGGTGAGGATATGGTATTGACGAATACTGTGGAAGGAATTAAAGATATTAAAGCTAGAGTTATCAGCTCTCCTTATCGAGTGAAGAGAAGCGAAGATGTCTTGTTCCGGTGACATCGGACGGGCTGGCGGAGGCTCTGGCCGAGATCGAGAGGTTGTCTCGGGAACTGGATCAGGCTAGCAGCGAGAACAGACAGTCCGCACAGTATGATATTGTTTTGCTCGATGTAAAGAGCTCCCTACAGTCCAAAATTGAAGAATTTGAGGCGCTCTACGAGAATGCTAAACACGTACTGGACATTACACAAGAGGCCCTCGCCAAATTCTAGACATTACAAAAGGTGACGACTAAAACATGCATTGAACAAGAAGATGCTCTGGTCAGTGAGAATATATATGTTCAAAACTAAAGACGAACAAAATGCGAGATACGAGTGGAGAATGTATAATAAGAACAAGTGGATGAATATTTATACTTAGGAAGCATGTTTCAGCGTGATGGAGGATTGGAAAAAGATATTGAAAGGAGAGTAACGGCAGGTAATAGAGTGAATGGTGCATTAAGACCGGTAATGGCTGACCCAATTATTTCGAGGCAAGCAAAGCTCGCGGTACACAATGGTATCGTCGCACTCTAATGTATGCTAGTGAGACATGGACATGGCAGAAGACGCATGAAAGTAGAATTAACGCGGTTGAAATGAGGTCACTAAGACGAATGTGTGGTAAAACGATGTATGATAGAATAAGAAATGAGGATATTAGACGAGAATGTATGATTGAAAGAAATATCGTAAGTAAGATGAAAATAAATGCCCTAAGGTGGTTCGGCCACAGAGAAATAAAACATTCGTCAATTATCAACTACTTTGTACTTTAAAAAATCCTCTGCAGTGTGTGATTTTCATATAAATTTCATGTCTTTTTAGATCTTATTTTAAAGAAAATAAGACAATTTCAATTGAAACCATAAAAATAAAACTTTAAAATAACGACAAAAAAGACAAAAGAATATTATTGAAATTAACCACACTTGCCGGATAACATTATTATGTATTAAGGTCGTATGGAAAATAACCCAATACAAAAATAAATCATGTGAAGCTATACACCGCCTATTTTGTATTTGTATGCATTTGGAACTATTTTTATTTTTACAAAATTCAATTCCACTCTTTTTCGTATTGTCCGGGTAAATTATTTTTAAATCCTTGTTTTTATATAAAACTTGTCAGATTATACATACCAAATATTGTGTAGTCACATTCAACTCCTGTTTACACGGTATTTAAAAATAATATATGCCTACTTTTATCTCATGTGATTGTTCACTATTACTTGTAATAATAACCACATTTTTATTACAGGACTTGAAAGATGAAAATGACATTTAAATAGTAAATGGGACGAGTTGGTGAGTTATTGAATTTCCTCTTAAACTTTCCTATTTCAGACTAAACAATTGGTAGAAAAAAAATCAACTGACTTTCACAAAAGAAGCATTGTTTTTTTATTTATTCTGTCCAATATATAGAGAAAATTACTATATATTGGACAGAATTCAAACAGAATTGGTAATATTACAAAAAAACATTTCAAAGCCGCTTTTTATACCAATAAAAATTTAAACAAACTCGTATTTAATTGTAAGAATAAACAGGATGCAATGGATACGAGTGGCGTGTATAGTATTAGTTGTAATAATTGTGATGACGTTTATATTGGACAATGTGGCAGAGACATTGGAACTCGAATAAAAGAACATGAAAGGGCATTCAGAGGGCTTTCTGGGTACTCCGAGATGGTGGATCACTGTATCGAAAATAATCATTCCTTTGATTATAGCGGTGTTAAGGTCCTACATCAGGAGTCAAAAGGTCGCAAACTGAATGCTCTCGAAACTTTGGAAATAAACAGAACAATTAAATCCGGTAGAAAAATAATTAATATTCAAATTCCTGTGTCTTCTCCATTACTTAAATAATAATTATTCTGTATGTTTATCTAACTAGCCTTATGAATTATGTTTTATTTTAAATTATTTATATTGACTTAACAATAAGACACTATAGTTTTACTTCCACTCAATAAATTAACTTTTATAAATTAATTATTGTAACGTTTTCGGACTTTCGTCCATCATCAGCAACTGATCGGACAGCAAATAAAAAAGTGCATTTAACGAGTCGCTTGACCAAGTTAAACATTCGTTAAATTTGGTTACAAAATCAGATGAACCAATTGACCAAGTCAAACATGCGTTAAATTTGGATTCATGACACAGAAAAAAATTATAAAAGTTATCGACTTTCGATAGTCTTTTATGTAAGTACCTACAGCTGAAGAACACATGTCATGTTGTTTAAAATATACATAGGCATATATTATTAATTTTAATCTAGAGACTTTTTTGAAATGGCATATTCATGATCTACGGGGTGAAAATTCTGAAAGAAAAAATATTTAAAGTCTATTGATCCTCGCAGATTTAAAAAAAAACATTGATTGGTCGAGTACATATTTTACACTAGTACAGTATCAAAAAAACGGAAAGAAACGATAATCGTATCGGTAGATTAAATCTGTCGAAGTGGAATTGTATCCAGATTTGTTGCATTATTTACATAGATGTATTTTAGTTTTACTTTATCTGACTAAAAGGCCTGATTTATTCAAAAGTATCCACCATTATCATAAGAACAGCTGAATAACATACGTTGTCTATGTATTAATTTCAAGTTTAAAATATACATAGACCAAAATTATTAATTGTAATCTTGAGAATTATTGAAATGGCTCATTCATGATCTACGGGGTGAAAATTCTGAAAGGAATTAATATGTTCAATCTACCTACTGATCCTCGCAGATTATAAAAATCATCGTTGAATCGAGTTCATGTTTTACACCTGTTCAGTATAAAAAATGTTAATCGTATCGGCAATTTAAATCTATCGAAGCGGAATGGAATCCAGATTTTGTGAATAATTTATGTGATGTCCAACGATTTAAACTGTTCTTCGAAATATTAAGCTGATTAAAAAAGTATCACTCTGGATTAACTTTATTTTAATCCTCTTTAATAAAATACATGCAAATAATCTCTAAAAGAAATTGTTTCATTTGCAGATCCATAAAATATTATGGTATCGAGAATTTGAAACTATACACACATCTCGGCACAGTACTTCCTAGTGAGGAGTTAATTGTACCGTCGCAATTGCACACTCACATGTACACAAACACATCTTATAGCATGTAATTGAATTGTAACTTCTTTATATTATTAATAAAAAAATTGCAAAATAAATATTGAAATAATAATACTAAAGTATCCAAAGGAGGCTCAATTCTCAAGAGAGCACATGGAAAGGATGAATTCTGAAAGGCAAAAGAATGGCCACCACCAAGAAGTCATCAAAGAGATACCTTAAGAGGGAGAGTTGGGCCTTCTCTTCCCATGAACTGGAAGAACTCCTGCAAAAATACTTCATTTACATCTGATGATGGTATTCGATAGCCAGATACCGGTTAGTGCTGTTACTAAATTTAAAAGTATTTTAATTTAGGTTATATTGGGAGAGTTAGGTTATAAATTTAAAAGTATTTTAATTAGGTTATATTGGGTGAAACCGACATCAACGACGAATATCTTAAAGCGATTAAAATTGGTGTTCATCAACCAAAAAAATCAAAACTGTTAAGAAACGAAGAAAAAAAGTATTGATAAAAAGAAAAGATTAAAGTTAAATTAAGAATCACGAAAAAAAACTGTCGGCGGTCCACGAAATTCTATCTCAATTCTAAGAATTAATGTTTGTTTTGTGCTATAGGATTTTACCTTTTAAACAACCCTTGATTATATATGAATATTTTTTTGCAATGTAGCTCGCCATTCGTCATGCTAAAGTATGTGTGATACATTATGTCTATATAAGCTATTAAATGCCCTAACAAGGCGAAATAGGACTATCGCACGTAATAAAATTCATGTAGAATCAAAAAGTGCTTTACTTTTAATTATAGACAAAAAAATTTAATGGAATTCTACAAAATAAAAACTTCGTCGATCATTATATGTGATACGTTCCGCGAAAACAGATGTAGATTAGGAGTATGGAGCATAAGAATGGATAGAAAGATGAATGAATTGTACGGTATAATTAAATGGGGTGCTAGGTTCTCTCTGCCAACCCCGCTTCTTGGGACATGACGTGATGGTTTGTGCGCCTAGTGATATGTTTGCTGCTAAAACCGAGTATTTGTGGAGGTCTATCGAAAATTATCTATCGAAAAACAAAGCATAAAATAATATATTTCAAAGACAATTATTTTAAAACATTCCAATAATAAAAGGATTCGAATTATTCAAATGGCAACCCTGTACCATGTTCGTGTAGACAATATTCTTAGAAAACTTATTTGGTTAATGTAATAATTCAAGTCTCACTCAATTGGCTTTTAATGTCCAACGATTCATGAGCATATTTCTCCATCGGACAATGGCTTCGGACATATTCTTTCTTCGCATATTGGCATATAATCACGTACAAAAACATTAAAATAGTCATTCGGGCGCCATTACCGACCGCTTTATGGCAGGAACATTTTCGAATCTCGAACAATGGAACGAATCAAAACGTCGACCAATAGTGATGTTACGCGGGAAGCGATCCCATTGGTGGGGTTATAGTTCCCCGGAGGTCACGTGGTAATAAGAATTATTATTGTATCGCTTCTTTTACGATTTGAAAAAGGAATAAATTATGTATTTTGTCAATTCAATACCACAATATTTATCCGATGTTTTAGGATTATATAAATTATCTTTTGCACAACATACAAACATTAATTTCTATATTGTTTAAAAACCATTTTCTCAATAGATGGCGTTACTAAAAGCTTTATTCGGCATTTCACATATGGCGATGGTGTTTTTTCGGATATTTTTAAACGAACATATTTTTTACGATTTTTCATGAGAACTTTCATAAATTGGATTGATAGGGAATTCAATAAGAAGGAATAATAAAGTGATCACGTACATCAGCTGATGACAGATCGTAAGCCCTGTAGGTGCCTCGAGTTCCTGGTTCTCTAATAATGTTCCATCATCGTATCTATTGAGATGTTGAAATTGAATGTATGAGGATGTATATGTAATTGTTACAAAGGCATATGTATTCATTTTTAAAACTTTGTATTTATTTTGATATTTTATTGAAATTTTTGAAACTTCTCTGATGCTCTACACGTTGTAAGATCTAAAGCACGACAGTCCACGATTCTATTCAGAATCTTTGAATGTTCTTTTACCACCATGGTGCAGAGATTGCTAATCCAGAGGGCTAGGCGAGCTATTCTTCGCGCTATGCATTTTTGCTGTTGTTCTGTGAGTATGGATGGATCACAGAATGGATGGTGGCGTGTGTGACAAAATATTATCCAACTCAAACATTATTTCACACAGTAAATAATATTTAAGAAGAGATTACCTATGTCCTGTTTAGGATTATAGGCCAACCTAAAAAGAAACGGTTAGTTAACAATATTTTCAAAATGGCAACTCTTGCGCACAATTATTGTTGAATTGCAAATAATCTTTAAAACTAATATTTTTTTTGAAAAAATATATTAAAACTATCAAAAAATTGTATTGATAGGGGACTCAATAAGAAGGCATAATTGGTGAACGTTGCGCAAGCGCATAAAGTGATCCCGTAGATCAGCCGATGACAGGTCATAAAAACATTCAAAATGTCAGGAACAAGGTGTCTACACGAAATAGGTAGACTCCAAAATGAAATGAATGTGTCAACAATAATAACTTAACTTCTTTAGGTTTCTTCTGCATAATTGTATTTATGGCTGTCATCTTTTTTTGTGAATAATTAATATTTTTACTGTGAATTTTTTAATGGTATTTTTTTGTACAATATGTATACACTGTATACAGTGTTATATTATGTTGTATTGTAACATGTACTAACTTTACAAACTTTACTGATGGTTGCTTCGGAACAGACTCTGTTTAGTGAAGCAGTTATCTTTAGTAAGTATATTTTCTTTTTAATATTGTTGTACTAAGTATATAAATAAAATAAATATGCTCTGTATGTGCCTTGAGTTCCTGGTTCTTCTATGATATCCCAACTTCGTCTAAATTGAGATGTTAAAAAGTTTGTCAGTGAAAAATATCATTTGACTCCCGACAGGGAAAAAAATCCAATGTTTGCGTATATGCAATTTAAATAAAAAAATATTCGATCGCTTTGAAGATAGGGAGTCTGGGAAGAATTATACAGAGAATTGGAAACATTTATAGTCGACGATGTGTCGGCCAAAATCAGATATCGATCTTGAAGAGTATCCAAGAATGGAGTGCGAGGTTACAAATAACCTACTCGAATTGGAGCCGGATAGAAAGGCTTTAGCCCAACTGATAGCTGACGTTGGGGAAACCTGACATAGCACAATCAATAGAAGAAAGTGACACTATGCACAGGATGAAAAACAGCGTCCCTTCTTTAAAATCTGTTTCTTGATGAAACGGATACAAAAATAAAAAAAACAAACACAATATTTAATTTCTTTATCAAATGCGAAATTAGTACACTAAGTGTCCTGAGGAAGAGAACATTGTTCTTGAAACATGTAGACTTGTTTCTAATAAAAGTGGTTTAGGTATACAAAGTAATTTATTGTTATTAATTACAATATTTAATGTATATTCCTTAAAAAAATAATTACTGGTATCATCACCTATCCACACTTAACTACGATAGTCAGTTCTTTAGTTTTATTTGCTGTTATTATACTGTCGCAGTTTGTTTGCTTTTGAAAAATATGTAAAACGAATTACAAAGATGCATCTAACATTCTAAATTGGTTGTTTTCGATTTGTTGTTTGATATGTTTCAATTGCCAGTATTTCCTTTTTTTTATTTGAATATGTGTTTTGATATTATTAATTAATTGTCAAGTTTAACTATAGTCTCCATCTACCACCATTGTTCAAATATTCAGTACACAGAAACTGACCAATCAAAAATCATGTAAGCACCACCCTTTACTAATTAGGCGAAATAGCTATCGACATAAGTATAAAATATATTGTAGAATCCAAACACAGTGTTTAATTTTAATAATAATAATAATAATGTGTTTTGATATGTTTTATTGTCTGTATTCCTCATTTTTATTTATTTTTAAACTTTTTTAATGTTTGTTTGATTTTTTGTCCATTTACAATTTTGATTTATTTACTTTATGTATGACTTTGATTTAACTGCTTTGTATTTGATATTTTTTATTTGTCAGTTTAAGTGATTCCCTCATCAAGTACAAGATTTCAATATTTTAGATGAGGCATTGCAAAAAAAAAACTATTTATAAAAATTACTATACTAGTGAATTGTATATTTATGTGTATTATAATATGTTAAATAAATAAATAAATATGACACCGGTTTATATAATGTGGCCTGATAATACGTAATTAATTACAGAAATAGAAGAAAATATGTTACTTTATTTCTTGGTTGAAATTAATGTGTACATTTTTTCTTTCTTGCTTTGCATAATTTTCTATTTATTTTTAAATGAAAAATGTATGTGTGATTATAAATTGTAATATTGGTAATATGTAATTTTTTTTTCAGTGCGAAAAAGCAGGGACGTGTCTCAGTAACTAACCAAATTAAGTGACTGCCCCCTATACATATCCAGATATCCACTCTCCGCAATGCAACACAATACGCCTTGGATAGTTGAGCATTTGGGGAAAATGCGGTTTCTTTGATCAATCAAATCATTCAGGTGGGCTTCGCCGGTATGTGGACTGTTTCTCAATATCCACAGTCCACTGTACCACATAGTAATAACACAAACACGATATGTGTGCAGTCGATATCACAGCGTGGTTAAAAATAAATGATCACCGTACCAAAAATTTTAATTCTGTGGATTATAAAAGATAAAATAATAAATAAAAGAGAATCGATTTTAGGAAGGTTTGACCGTAAAAAAATCAATGTAAAACTCCTCTAAAACATGGCTTAAAATTGTAAATGGAATTCCATCAAGTATTGTCAGTTGATAAATTATATTAAATTACTCCAAACCTATTTTGAAACTTAGTAAATATGATTTATCGAACATAATGAGAATCATTAGATTGTCTAGAATGACCCATGTATAAAAAAAAGATTTTAAGATGGTTAAACCAAAAAATAAATTAAGGTAAAACTCCTCAAAAACGTGATTTAACACTTAGCACAGAAAATTCATCGAATTTTATTTGAATGCCTCTGGAATCTGTTGACATATATATAAAAAAAACAAATTAATAAGGTTGAACCAAAAAAAAAAACTCCACGATTCACCAAACTTATTACAAGTAGAATCATTAGAAATAAGTTACTTTAAAAATACGGGATTACTGAATGAACAATCTATTATTTTATTTGTTTATGTATTTCTAAAATAGTTTTGCACTATTGTTATGTAAAATTACTGTTGCATTAAATCGATTTCCTTTCATTTATCCGTTATGTTATTTTTTTTTATCACAATGATTTTCGATAAGTATCAAAAATGTACAAATATATTATGGGATAATTGAGAATTGAAGATGCTTGATTTTTTTAATTTTTTATCTCATTGAATTTTTTTGTTCCATTCAATTTCGTCCTGTTGAAACAGATTAATGATTCAAAATAATTACCACAATGATTTTCGAAAAGTATCAAAAATGTACAAATATATTATGGGATAAATGAGAATTAAAGATGCTAGATTTTTTTATTTTTTTGTCTCATTGAATTTTTTCGTCCCATTGTCAATATTTTTTTTTTCTAGACTCCTACACTCTTACAGCTTTGCCACCACGTCACAGCATTTGTTATTTTTATTATATTTATTGTTGAATTTGTATTTAAATAAGAAAATCTAATCGAATATTTTTATTATTGCATATGCGCAAACATTGGATTCTTTCCCTGTCGGGAGTCAAAGATATTTTTTAACAGATTTTTAATTATCTCAATTGAGACGAAGTTGGAATATTTACTGTAGGAGAACCGGGAAATCAAGGCGCAATTCAGGGGTGACTTCTATGCGAAAAATGCATTGTCACCTCAGGTATAAGAATTGTTCCTTACATTATTTACAAAAAAAAAACAATTCTCTCAATATATGGCGTAACAACAAAAATAAATAAAAATAATAAGAATGTTGTTCATAAATTCACACATAGTTGGCTGTAGTAAAAATCCTTATTTTCAAGCGAATAAAATTTCAGTATTGCAATATATAGAACTTTCAAAAATTGAATTGTTAGGGATCTCATTAAAAAAGGCATATTTGTTAAACGTTGCGCAAGCGCATAAAGTGATCACGTAATCCCTATAAGTGCCTTGATTTCCCGGTTCTTCTACAGTAAATATTCCAACTTCGTCTCTATTGAGATAATTAAAAATCTGTTAGAAAATCTAAGGTTTTTTTCGACGGAGTCCATGTGAAAATTGTGAGAATAGGAATTCAACATGTCGTGAACGAATAGAACTATTCGCCTTTTTCATGTCTATGTGAAAAGTAATGCAGAGATTTATATAACAATGAATGAATGAATGATTCGTTTTTCTTTATAACGTAACAAATGCAATACAAACAGATGCTTTATTCGTAAGGAAACAAATAAACATTATGTGTAAAGCAACACAAACATTAATTTGTTTGGTAACAAAAAATTCATACCGCAATATGAATCATTTCATTCATATAGTAACAAGTAACTATACACTAGAGCAAAAAGAAATATTTTATTCTTACGACAAAAAAATTATATGTTCCTACTTTTAACTGTCAAAAATTGTACAGTACATACTAAACCCCCGGTAGACGTAGTTGTCATGGAAGCCACAACCTTGTGCAGAGCAATATTGGCGTAACAATATGATACAGGGTGGGTATAGATGATATCCGATAATGTCCGTGACTTAATAATGCCAACGCCCCTGTTATTATTGATAGATTTGTATCAATAGATAGACATACATGCAACATTATTACGAAAATCCCACCTAATTGCCGAGCGACCAATTTGACAAAATTATCTGGGATAATTAAAGAGAGGAAAACAAATAAACAGATATTAAGATAAATTGTGCAAACCGTTAGCGATGAATCAAATATTTACGTGGAATTTATTAAATATGGCAGACACCAATAGTTAAATTGTGTTCTACAACCTGTAAATTCAACACATCTCAAAGTCAATGGAGGTGTGGAGCAGTAGTGGCACATCTCTAATTACCCCACAAAGACAATCCCGAACAGAGATAATATATTATAGAGGTCGCTGTAGCAGCACCTACCACTCTGCTCGGGAAATTCGTTAACAAACATTAGCCTCGTATTTCTAAATCTTTAAAATTAATTGTTGTAATTATTTGCTAGTAACTAGGTAGTTTTAATTTTATATGTTAATCATTCAAGTGTTTTATAAATAAATTCCTGTAAGATGCACTCGCTTATTTACTGTTAATACTTAATTCTTGTTTTACAAATATTCATGCTAATAATTATTTGATATTCAAGTACTTCTTGAACTTGGAAAGTCTGTCGGGGAATGGTTTGGTCATAGAATACGCTTTGCGTTCTGAAAATACTAGTAATTGGTTCGATTCCTGTTACTAGGACTTATTTCAAAGAAAAATCTTCTAATCATTTAATGAATATTATTTTAATTCAAAAAGATAATCTTGAAAATGTCCTCGTATGACAAGTGGCTAGACACATAATCGACACCACAAAAATATAATACGTAAAAAAACTTGAAAATTAAAATTAAATCTTTGATGTGCAGTGCTCGGTAGAAGAGGTTGTATCAAAATATACAGATAAGTGATCTAGAAATAAATCCAAGTCAATTAAACGAAAATAGTAAAAAAATCACCCCAACCAAGAGATATTGGAAAAATATGTTTATCAAATAATTATTTTTGAAAGAAATTTCTTCTATCCTTTAATTCCCTCCTTTGAAAAAAAAACAAATCATTACCAGATTTGAATCGAACCGCGATTTTACAAATGAATGCGCACTTGTGTCAAAGCCGCGAGATATTATGTAGGTGTCATGTATACTGGTGAATAATTAATAAATGGTCCATGTTGTATAATTTTTTATGGGTTTTTTAACTATTGAATTGTTGTTTTTTATCTTGTTTGTCCGATGAATCAGTGCAAGACGGAAAAAAAATTACATTTGAAAGTTTGTTGAATAGAGTTGCCAGAATATGAAAAATAAACACAGCATTATCATCGGTTGTGAATAGATTTGTATAATATGCCGTGTCTTCAGAAAGAATGCATTGACATTGCCGACAGTGGCAACTCGTGGAGGAATATCCATAGAAGATAAGGTGGAAAACGTTGAATACAGTACCTATATCAAAATTGATAAATGAAGAAACAAAAAAAGACCCTAAAAAGGTTGTCGTCATATTAGAAGATATCACTTTGACAAAATAAGAAACTGCCAAGATAATACAAAATCTTCCAGAGAGAGTGAAGAAAAATAGATGTATTCAAAAATGGTTCAAAAACATTGTTGATCAACAATGATTAATTCATCAAACGTAGTAAGTATTTTTGTACAAATAATAACTTACAGTTGAATTACATATTTTCTTTCAAATAAAAAAAAGCAATGAGAAGACAAGCAATAAAATAATTTTTTCATAAAAATTTGAGTCATGTTCGCCAAAGTTGTTATTTTCGTAATTAATTTATGGCTCCAAGTTTTAATCAATCATCAATTAAATGTAAAAATGTATTTTGAATTTGATCTTAATCTCTCCATCTATTTTTTGTTAATTTAATTTTTATATTAGCAATTTTGAGACTTGCATTAACATATTGACTAAGGCACCGGCTTAGAATAGTGCTTCCATTCTTTTAAATCAATGTTTTCGAGTGTCCCGTAAGAGCCGGGTAATCGAAAATACAACAGGCAACAATAACATCTCACATTGATCAGCAATGAGGTTCACCACCCATTCTGAATGTAGTGCCTTTTTTGGTGAAACGAGACTGGTGTGTGGGTATACATAGATCATAGGTATACATAGACCGCATACCTTTCGCTGGTTACCCCACATTGTGGGATATGCCGTGATGGTATGAATGAATGAATGAATGAATGTATATTTATGATTATTTAAATGAGTTAGTGCATGATCTGTTTCGGTTAGCCTATGCTCATGCCCAAATAAATGTATTATGATGTATTGCCGCAATATACCTATTTACTAGAAACAAAAAAAAATCGTATGAAATATGTGAATCTCTTTAAAATGTGAGTTGATATTGTTTTGATTCACAGACCGTCAGCAATCTATCACACAGTTCAAATATTAGATAAACTGGATATTGTAGAAATAAATATACCTACTCAGTAAAATGCAGCAATAACAATATTTTCTTCACAATGCTGATCGCCAACATCCAGGGGAGAAAATAGGTATTGTCTAGAAAAACAATTCGCGAATGCCGTATAGATCTCGAAAAACAAACTTACTTACTAAACTTACAGATTTGTTTGGTCCATAATAATCAAATTATGTGTAAAAAAAAAAACAAATGTGTTTTGTGTATAAATTTGTAACATTTGCTTATCGTAAACATTTTCAAAACATATTTACTAAAATATTTGATTTATTAGTAAAAATAAATTGTTTAAACAATTCAAATCTAATTAGAGAAAAGAACCATAGCTAAAAAATCATATTTTTGCGTCATTTTATACTTGAGTACATATACGAATTTCATGTATTCGCATTTTTAAATTGACTGTTGACTATTGATTTACAGTTGAATGTTGTCCAAAGAACATACAAGATGTTGATGCCATTTGAGAAAAAAATGCGTCAATGGTACAAATAAACTAAACGAGTGCAATTGGTACCAGTCTTAATGATGTAGGTTTCCAGACCTCAACCAATTCATGGCTAGAATACATTACTTTTTTCATATGGGTATAAAATATAACCAAAAAAATAAAATAACTGCCAACTTAGAGTTGTATCAATTGTTACTGTTCAAGTTTTCGACGTGGTTACATAATGTTACAAAATGAATAGTTTTTTTTAATGTTTATATGGCACCAAAAGAATATTTTCGTTGATTTAATTACCAAAATCTTAAAAAAGCGATTCAGAGAGGTACTGATCACGTTACGAAGACGTCCAAATACTTCATATATTATGGTGAGAATACCACACGACAAATATATCAGAGTTAACAGTTTTAAGCAATTATTTATTTTAAATGTTGAAATATCGGCAACAGAATTGAACCATCGGACATAAGACCAACAAAAATATGGAGGAACAGTTAGATGTCCGTCTCCTAGGAGCAGAACCCGAGTAGACGCAGTCCCAACATAAAGGGGAAAATGGATGTGAAAATTTAAAAACGTCCTTATACAGTGAAATAATATTTTTAAAATAATTCCTGATCGATTTTTTTCTGCAACCTACGATTCCTTCCCTCATTGCTGGGATTAATTTATTTATGGAATCGGTTTATTTTTCAACATTTCTTAATAATGTCCATACTGACTTGTTTGATCAATTTATTTTCGCAAAAAAATAAATGGTCATATTGCCACACTACGTCTCTGCAACACGAAATACAGTCACCCACAAAATATGTATCCCACCTGCCTTTGAGAGCAAAGAGATTTAATAATAATGGTCCAATATCTAGAGGCAGTTTGTCCATGAAAGGATTTGGTAAGTATGGGGAGTAATAATAATAATAATACTAGTTTATTTGTCAATGGAATGACGAGGCGACTCGCCCTCGCTATGGACATATTATTATGAAATGTTTACCCCACAAATAAAATCAACTCTAGGATCCGACATGAAAGAAACCTTATACTACGTCAATCCACCAATCTTTACTCTTTTTTTTTACCAAAACATGACTAGTTATTTAATTTTACAACAATAAAAGTGTAAAGTTTTTTCGTGCCAATTAAATATTCCAAAATCTGACTAAATATAGTCCCTTCTTCAGTCAAGGAATCGGAAATTATTATTTGAATGAGTATTGTTGGTAATTATTAAACATTTGTAATCACTGTATTTATCTCAAAAGTGAAGATGATCTCGAATTGTAAAAAAAATGATTATTCGGAATCATTTAAACTCTTATACCAATTGCGTCTTATCGTATCAAAAATAGCTTACGAAAGGGGAGGTTTTAGCATTTGAAAAATAAGAGAGAAAATGGACCTGGAAAAGTTCAATTCAAGAAGTCCACATCAATATAATATCTGAACTTGGTCAAAATATGCTATTCTTCTGGACATTGCAATTGAAACAATGCCTGCGATAAAAGTGAATAAAATAATTAACTCCGGATTACTCCACGAATCTAAAAGTATTATTCCACAAATCTAATAGTTTTATTCCACAAATCTAATAGTGACATTTAGAACTGTTTTTATTCTTTATAAATTTGGTAGGTATCTTTATACTATGGTGAATGGTGGGTATATCCCATAATTTCAACATATACATACAGTTAGTTTGTTAAGAATAAATGACCAGGTATGTTTTTATTCTTTAAAAATTTAGTAGGTATCTTTATACTCTGGTGAATGTATGTAATTGAATGGTGGGTATATCCCATAATTTCAACATATACATACAGTTAGTTTGTTAAGAATAAATGACCAGGTATGTTTTTATTCTTTAAAAATTTAGTAGGTATCTTTATACTCTGGTGAATGTATGTAATTGAATGGTGGGTATATCCCATAATTTCAACATATACATACAGTTAGTTTGTTAAGAATAAATGACCAGGTATGTTTTTTGTTTGTAATAGGTATGTTTTATCGGTAGTTTCCACCCCTTCTCTCCATTGTTAATTTGGTATTCAGTGTATTTTGGTATTTTATATCTAAACAAAATCTATATCATGTACTGTGCCGGTTGAAAAGGCCTCCACCAGGCGAAATGGTCGTCCTCATTGAAAATATACAATTTGTAGAAGTAAAAAAATGCGTTTTCATTTTAAATAGCTAACTCCAACTATTACATAACTCGGATCAACTGGTTGTTGAGTTTTTCAATGTTTTTATCTTAGGATGCGTGCTATTATTTAAACTATGGATATTTGAAAAACATGGCAGCAAAAATTTTAATAATTTAGGGGATAACGTTGAACCTTCGTCGATAAAATACACCACTCGAAGAGAGACACCGTGAAATAAATATTATGGTAATTGAGAAGTGATAGGAGTCATGATTGAATGTCATGAAATTAGGTCCATCGCAAAATTGAATTGACGTTAGAATACATTGGGATAATAACGAGCATACTTATATAAATTTTTGATATTTTTCGGTACTTAATTCTTCTGTGTCAAAGAAAAAACTTACATTTAACCATCAAAAGAATAATCTTTGGTCATGATGATTAGCATGGTAGTATCACTAGAAGTAGACTGCCTATTGAGATTAGACGCAAATCCAACTAACAAATACGTTATATAACGACACTTACGAAAACTAGAAGTACAGGTAATAGAAAAGATTATGGCATCTCAAAAGTTAGACTTCGGACTTCTGAACATATCCTATGGTAATGCACTACATAACTTATCCATATCATCATTGCGACAAGAACTCTACAACGATATCCGACGTAATTTCTTTGAATCCTTTGAACATGCCACAAAGACCAAATTCACGGCAAAATACGGTCCACTCTTACTACGGTGAACCAGCTGTTGCCTTATAATCAGCTCTCTTTATAATGAGCACTGAAAGTGCAATGTCTGCAAGGTTTTAGATTTCTCCAGGCGCTCTTTTTTTTCTTAGTATGTTCACGAGTTTAACAAGAGCCTGTCATTTGTTCCCACAAACAAAACGGGTGGTGGTGGGAAAATAACAACTCAAAAGTCATTTTAACGTAAATTCCACCAAACTGTCCAACGTCGAAAAAAATGACATTTTACTTAAAGAATTAATTGCGAACTAGTATAGTAATAATTTCTATAAAATTTGTACAATTATGACCTGAATGATTGAAATAATTAAAACTATAACCGGATGGTTGAAAAACATATAAGATGTACCCAAAGGGGTAGGAGGCTTTGCGGATTCCAATATTTAAGACAGTTGTGAAATCAAAGAATGCCGTCAATGACATTACATAGCCAAATGAATCACCGAGTTAAATATGTACCCGGATTGGTAGGAGTTTTTGCGTATTTCAAGAGCCAGGAAAGGTGATAAATCAAAGAATGACAGTAACGAAGCATAGTGTACTATGCTTCACCGGTTGCTATAAAATCTGTACACTTATGACCTGAATGATTAAAAGAATTAATTATTTACCCGGATGGGTGAAAAAAATATAATATGTAGAAGGCTTTGCGGATTCGAAGATTTAAGACAGTTGTGAAATCAACGAATGACGCTTATGACCACGCTTTGCCAAATGGTTCACAGAATTCAACTTATACCCGTATGGGTAAAAGTTTTCTCGGATTCCAAGAGTTGGAATCGGGATGAATGCAAAAACAATGCTATCAAGGATATTAATGATTCATACACTTAGACCAGAATTGTTTTAAATAATAAAATATGTGCCCAGAAAATATACAAAATGTTTCCGAAGGGGTTGGAAGTTTTGAGGTTTGTGTGTAACGGATATTAAAAATGTCTAATTAATAAAGCCATCAACCGCGAACGTAATACAAACTCGACTAATGACGCAACTGAGTCCCCGAAATCTCTAGTTTTTCTCCCGTATATCAAAGGTACAACCGACAAAATCAGTCATTTATTTCGTTAAAATAATATCAAAACCATTTTCAGAATTAACAATAAAATAAACTCGTTACTCAGAAGCCCCAAAGATAACCTTCCGTTAGAATCTTACGGCGTTTACCAAATACCTTGCGCGGACAAGGAGAAATTCACAAAAACAATAATATGAATAGTCGGGACGACGGTATAAGGATACCACATACTTGGAAAAATATAATTAGATTTAACTTTTTTTTTTTTTTATATCTAGTTCATATTTATTCATATTAAAACTTATTTATTTGTTTTATATAATTTCTATATATTGGTTTTATATAATTTATTTTAAGTTTTATATAATTTACTTGTTTTAGTTTACATGTTTTTATATAGTTTTTACTAATTTACTTTTTTTATATAATTTCTATTTCATATTTATTCATATTTAAACTTTTTTACTAGTTTTATATATTTTTTTGTTTTATATAACAAACTTGTTTTAGTTTATTTGTTTTATATAGTTTCTACTTTTTCACTTGATTTATATAATTTCTTATTTAATATAATTTACTTGTTTTAGTTTTCATATTTATTCACATTTAAACTTATTTGGAAAAAAAAAATAATAATAATAATAATAATAATAATTGTTTTTAAGTAGGTATATAACTTTTTCATTTTTTAGACGTGTATTTGTTTTATATAATTGTTTTTAGTTCACATAGTATTTAACTTATTGTTTTTAATAGTAACCTAGCTCCAGATTCACTTGTTTGCTATCCATGAAAAAATCTAACTTGTCTTTGTATAAATACTCTGTTAAACTTATGTATATTTACTACTTGAAAATGTGCTTAGCACGAAACCGGTCGTGGGTTGTAGTCCTCAAATAAATAGTGGAATTAATTTTAAACAAGTGTTTTTATTTTTATTTATTAAAAATATAAATTAATTTTAATGGAAAAATATACTTATTGACTGCAAAATATATCCGAAATTACCAACAATTAAACCGATTCCATGTAATGACTCTGTGAAAGTACGTATTAATACAATCGTTACAGAGAACAACGTCATTAATCCTACCCCTAATTTATTATTTGTAAAAATGTGCCACAAAATAATAGCAAAATCGTATGAAGATGTTATTTTTACTACAATATGTTTTATTTTAATTTGTGTGATCTTATCTGTTTTTCTGATTTTTTATCTATTGAGGCACTACAGCAACAAATATCATGAAATGACAATTCCATAAATTATTGTGATAAACAAATAAAAAAAATGAATATCCAGATATTATTGTGGTCAAAATTGACTTTCTGACCCCTCGGCTCTAATAAGAACAGATAAAATTATGTAGGTATGCTGTACAAGTTTTGTATGTCTATATTCAAGATTAATGGCTGTGTAATGATCATACGATATAATATTCCTCTTTCGTTTTTTCTATAAAGAGTTCCATGCCTCAGTGAAATTTGATTGATTGGGTCATTTGATATTGTGGTTAGTTTCAGTCCTTTGATTTTGGAGACTGTATAATATGGCTTTGTGAGTATCAAATAGAAATTGTGGACAGTCCAAACGGATGATTTATGAGTGGCACTTAATTTCAAAGGTGTGCTATTATGAAACGTTGATGATCTGGACATTTCGACGATTGAAAGATATGAATTAGGGGGTTATAAGACAATTTGTTTTATTTTTGATTAGAAATTAGACTGTTATTAGATGAAAAGGAAAATCTAAATGTTGTAAATTACATATGAGATATAACTCTTTATTTTGTGAAGCTACATGTTATTAAATTTGATCTTCAGTGTGTAGGTAATAAATGAGTAGCGATGGCCAAATTTATTTTAGGAAAAAAAAAAATATTTATTGATTCTAAATTGAAATTTCAATTATTTATATATTTTTTTATCACATATAGTGTACCTACATATATGGAGAGGTAGGATATAGAGACAATCATATACTCCGTAGCACAAAATCAAATATTTGTAAATGGGTTTGTGATAATTAAAGCAATTTTAAAATGACAATTTAATAATTAGTTGTCCATAGACAACGCCAATTCATAATGTTTATTTTCAACAGTCAGTGGTTTTTAAATTATTGTTAGCAGAGCGGTTAGTGTGCTTAACTAGCAATAATGTGGATTCAAGTTTGAATCGTTTTGATTATTTTATGAAATGCATCTGTAGTGTCTATGTACCTACTTGTTTCAAAGACATAAAAAAATAATTGAAATTTTAATAAGCAGTTTGTGTTATTAACAATTTAGTATAGTGCGAAAGTGCGAAAAGTGCGAAAAAAAATTGGCAGTGTTTCTGTTTAGTTGTGGCTGTGACGTTAAAAATATCAGGTGCCCCATGAAAGAAAGTCTTCAGGTATAACTGGCTGAAGAGTCTTGAAGATTGCTATAACGATTGTTGAAAACACTTCGGCTAAAACTTACATATCAATCTTCTCGCAAACCTCACTGTTACTCCAATTTATACTTACATCACATCCAAATAATAAGGTCATTTTTTTAAAACAAAACGTTTGATGAAATCTGTGATTTGTATTGAACCACAGTCACAATCGATAAAATAGATGTCGAACTTGTAACTTTTTAGTACAATTAAAAAAAAGTCATATTTGTAAATTAGCCTAATGAGGGAACGGTTAATTACGAAACCGGTCGCATACTTTCAACAAATAATGCAATTAATATATATTGAATAAAAATAAAGTAAAAATGTATAAGAATTTCAACAATGTATTTTGTTTTTTTTTTCGTTAAATCTATCTCGATCAAATCTTCATGCACAAATGGGTATACTTCTGCAATAAAATAATCGAATGATTGTAAAATAGATTATTTTATGCACGTAATAGATTCCTTACAAAGCCTTGTATTGTTAAAAAGGCATTCTTACATTTTTTTTTCCCAAAAAAGTAGAAAAATAGACTAACAAGCGTCTGACTAAACGAATATATGAATCTGGACGAGTTCGAAGTAAAAAAATGAAAGTTAGATGTCAGTATACGTGACTACGTGAATTTGTCAAATATCATAATATATTCTCCTTGCCTCTCTTAAAAGAGACATTGCGAGATGATACAAGTAAGTATGTAGTTTGTGATCTAAAGAATTAAGGATATTTTCATCCATAAAAAAAGTATTTTATTGATGTCAAAATTAAATGAAAACACCACCATTTTGAAGCTTTCAATCAAACGTCTAAGATAATCCCTCTCCATCAAACAAACAAATCGGACAACAAAAATACTGAACCACAAAGATATCCGTCTTTCACTTATTACGTACCCCACTGTACATCCTACAGATCAAAATGTTTGTCTCTGTCGGTCGCCATTATCGATTATGCGGACGAAACGGGACAGATAGATACTACTCTGTTCCTTTTCCCTAGGAAAAGAGACAGATGAAATGGAAAATTTAATACATTAGAAAAATATCGCTTTTGTATGTACAGTCGCGGCCGATATCAAAGAAACATGACACCCAATTTATTTTGTACAATATTTGTGATAGGGGGATGTAGGACCGTAGGTATCATCTTTTGACAGTTTAAAACTTGACGTCTGACCGTGTGTATAGAATTACCAATAAGAAGGACTTGAAAACAAATCGACAAAGAAAACTCCGGATACAAATATAAAGTTAAATCTAAACTTATCATTATTCTGCAGACGTCATCACTATTGACATATTCACGTTGTCTTTATCGTTTGAATGAGAATTTTAGATTAGTTGAAATTTGAAATCAAATGCTAATTAAAAACAAATTAAAATGTTACAAATATACGTATATTCCGAAAATAATATACAAAGGTACACAGAATAATCCTTTCCTTTTTGAATAATTCACTTGGATTTGTTTAAAAAAATAAACATCATTGGCATTCGAAAAGCACAAAAATATACATCATTGCCATGTGAAAAGCACAAAATATTCATCATTGCCATGTGAATAGCATAAGTACATATTTCATCGTAAAACAACTGAAAGCTCGGAAATACTTATGTATTATAGGCATAAGTATGACAAACCAAAAAAGTTTTCATTGCAATATTTAGTTCGTCCGAATAAAATTAAATAATATCTGATTCTTTTGTTCAATAAGAATCAAATATCTGATTCTTTTGGTGAATAAGAATCAAATATATTATTTTTTCGTGGTGGAAAGGTCGCAAAAATGGTGCTAGTTTATAGAGTTTTACTTATAAAGAAAATATGCTCTGTGACTTATGTAAATAAGGGCGTCTTGTTTAACTTGTGGCGAATAGCCAACATAGGTACATTGAAAGTACATCCGTCTGCAAGTAGTTCATAAACGCGCGAGGGGAGGTCATTGACCACTAGTATCGGCTTTACAACAATATTCTTTTTAATCATATGTACCTACCTAGTAACGGGGTGTTCAATGACCCTGTGTTTATTAATGAACCTCGGGGGTGAGATACATAAGAAAAACATTATTGCATTCATAATCTCGTTTAGTTCCTGGTCTAAAAGTGTAATTTTCGCGCGCTTATTATTTTCAATTTACGAAACTGCTATTTTTTATTGTTTTAATTCTATTGTTAATGTACTCAACATTTATTTTATTTTATTTTATTTCGTGTGTATAAATCAAGTGTTACTCAGTAAATCAAATGTAAGTGTACCTAATGTGTTTCTTTACTCTCTGCTTAATTTACCCACTGACTGTAAATATTTAATTTAATGGTACATGAATATTTAGTTAAGTAATCACCCTCTGTGAATGCGTCGTCTTCTTATTGTGACTTGTAAGCGAAGATCAGTTTATAAATTTAAACTAAGTAAAGCTTCACTTTACTTAGTGGACAGAATCTGTCCTGGTGACCTCGTTTTCAATCTTCGGAATTGATCGCTAACACGTCACAATAGGAAGCGACTCGGGTACCTACTCTAACTGCATTACCTTCAGGAGTCAAGAATCGATTCTGGACCAAACGGAGTTGAGCCTTCGGTTCGGACTTTACTGAAAGTACCTTAAACCTCAGGGGCTCCAGTCCACAAACTTAACGGAAAATCCAAAGAATATGTAGTCAAAATCATTAGAGGCGACTAAGTAAGAAAGACTTCAAAGTGTCAAAGCATCGGATTCGATTCCAAATAGAAAAAGATTATTTTCTTTGCAAAAATTAAAGAATTCATAAGTGCCTTTAATTTGGACATTTGATAAGACAAAACAAAATAAATGGATTCATTACATTTTTGGGAGAGAGAAAAAAACTCAAGCTAATATAGTTACATATAAATAAATAATGATTTGATCCTATTGCTTATGTATTAAAGACACAAGCAATAGGATTCTGAAAATCAGCTGCTGGGAGGCTTGACTTCCTGCAACATAGCTGAGCATGGTCCTTTTGAGTTAGAAAGGTTGTTTTTTCTTTTTATTTGTTATTTAATATGTTAACTTCCTTTCGTCTCAATAAATATTTTATTTATTTATTTGTGTTCGTGTATAACCCACACTATAATAATGACAAGGCAACTATATTTTGTTAGAAATTTTTATTTAAAAAAACAAAGATGAAAGATTGTTTATATAATTTTATCAAGTAACATCAAGTGTATTATAGATATTGGTATATTTAAATTAATAGACCAATTAATATTGGTTTATATAAATTAATAGACCAATGACTTTCATGACATTGGATTGCATAAATGAATAGAAAAAAATGATGAATTATTAAAATCAAAATAGTTAACCATTGACGACAATAAACAAACATTCGTAATAAATAAAATGAAATTTTGGAAAAAAATGTTGTTTCATAAGTCAAATAAAAATAAATAATCTCCTTTATTGTTTTAATTAGCATTTGAGTTATTTCATTTTGTAATCTGAGTCAATTATACAAATTTGTATACTTACAAATGTGTATTTGTATGGATGGTTGAAAGAGATTGCCTGTCGATAGTGAACTATCCAGTGCGTCTTTACGATGAACGAAAATTTATAATTACTGAGACGAATGTTCATATGACCCGTGATTATATGTATATACAGATTAAAGAATATAAAACTCACAACCATGCACAACCATCCACTTGGTTGAACGGGTGTGCGCTCGCCGCCAATTCAAAACACAACTCAATATACAAGTCGAAACCCCCCTTGAAAATGGTCAGTGCTATCTGGCTGAAACGTTGGGAGTTAAACAACAGTCTTTCTCAAGACTATACGCGGGTTACCCTAGACAACAATCCATCATATATATATATATATATATATATATATATATATATATATATATATATATATATATATATATATATATATATATATATATATATATATATATATATATATATATATATATATATATATATATATATATATATATATATATATATATATATATATATATATATATATATATATATATATATATATATATATATATATATATATATATATATATATATATATATATATATGTTATATTTGATGTTTTCACGCTACGAGTCACTTGACGGTGAGCTTTCAGTTTGAGTAGACGTGTGTCGCGCGCGTGCTTTTCGTTAAGTCCTTGAAAATGCCTGGTGATATTCAGGCGAAACGTCGGAAGACAAATGGTCTTAGTCAAGACCTACTGACACGGGAAAACCGAGATAAAAATATTATAATATATATATATATATATATATATATATATATATATATATATATATATATATATATATATATATATATATATATATATATATATATATATATATATATATATATATATATATATATATATATATATATATATATATATGAAGTATGTATGAGAACACATAGGAGTTTGGAGTAGGTATTGATACTGCATCTCAGTAGAGATGAAAGATCTACTCTAAATGATAACACATATTAGTTTGAATATTCCTCAATAGATGGCAACCACATAGAGGCGTTATTTTCAAGCGAAATGTTTCTGTCAAGTTTAATATATATACAACTTTCAAATTTTACAAACCCGTTCAAGGAGTTCCACTCTAAGACATTTAATGGTGAACGTTACGCTAGCACGTAAAGTGATCACTAAAACCAGCCGATGACAGGTCGTAAGCCCTGTAGGAATGTCTTGGAGCTCCTTCCATACCTACCTCCCTTTCATCTCTACTGAGATGCAGTATCAATACCTACTCCAAACTCCTATGTGTTCTCATACATACTTCACATATACCTAAGCATGTGTTGAATGCAGAATACTTCTCCATCACATCCAGGTATAAATATAGATTTCATACAATAGAAAGCCACCTGTCTTTCACTTATCAGTTGTTTGATTTTAGAAAACGTCATAGAAAATATGCGCTGGCCATAAACCATCGAAGCCGATAGCTCCTATCGTGAAATTTGATATTGATGTGGTCATTTTAATGATCATCATTATTTGAGAACAAAAAAATATCAAGTTTCAAGATGGTGCATCTTCTGTGCCCAGTTTGGATTAAAATAAAGTAATACACTGGAGATGTTGACTAAAACATAAAACGATGAGAAAAAATCAGAAAAAATGTCTAGTTCGCGTAGACGAATGAGAAAATACACTGAAAATATTGGATATCCCAATTGTTAGACCGTATTATTTAACCAAACTTTTGTGTTTGGTAACCAAAGTAATAACTAATATAAGTTTTTTACTTTTAAAACCTATTTACTAACTATTATAAAACACACAACCATGTCTATTATAGTTCAAGATCAGGGATTAATCTTAATTAGAAGAGATAAATTGTACTGTGATATTTGTTATTTGTGCATTTCATACATAAAACAAAAAGTCAATAATTAAGGTAATGCACAGAAGACCTAAAAGATACCCCACAGAACAAATATATATAGACAGTGGATTTTTGGATGTTAGACAGCTCTATATGAGACTGATACTGTCTCATTTGCATAAAAACACTGCTGAGTTCCAGCCGGACTATTATATTGATACATGGCACTAGAAACAGCTAAGACCGCCACAACCAAGAACGAAACATGCGCAGCGTCAATATAGTTTTTTGGCACCACGACTCTATAGTAAAATAATGATAGATATTGAACAAAACATATCGCATGATGCGAAAAATTTCAAAGACCTCGTTACTCGTTGGCTGAAGCAGATTGGAAGAGAAGGATCTGCCTCGATAAGAAGTTTTTGAGATAGAGGTTTTAGAGTTTTTCATCCTGGTTGTCCGATGTTCTAAGTGAATGGAATATGTGAAGAAAAAAAAGAAAACAAATCATATGATCGCAGAGTAGCCATAGCAATTTTAAACTAGTACTGCCTCAGAACAGACTATGTCTAGCGAGGCAGTAAAATTTCCAAATGTGTGAAAAAAAAAAATATTGTAAAACTGTAATAAGTATAAATTAAATTGTATTTTGTTCCTTTGTAATATTTATACTGTTGGAAATATATTATTCATTCATTCATTCATTCATGATTTTTTAAGATATATCAGCGATAATCCGCTGACATCTAAAACGCATCAATAGAAAATACATGGGACTAAAAATCAAAAATCACAATTTAGCATACTACTAAAAGTGTTTCAAGCTGGTTCGAAGAAAATAATAGTATGGTATTAAGTGGCCTGGTAACAGCCCAGATAATAATCCGATAGAAAACTTGTGGGCCAGGTTGAAAATTTTGGTCTCCAAGGAGAGACCATCGAATAAGAGGGGCCCTGATTGAAGCTGTAATAAAATCATGGTTCAAGGTCATCAATAATGAAGATTTGGAGAAGTTGGTGGACTCGATGCCTCGAAGAATCGAGGCTGTGATAAAAAAATAAAGGCTACCCAACTAAATACTAAAGTGATTTATCTTAAACACGTGAATTTTAAATTTTATCGTCATTAACAATTTTCCATTGCTGAGCACAATATTTTTTATATTTTATTCAATGTACAATAATTTTAATAAAATGTGCATTATATCTGAATATTTTATGTATAAATGATAATTCATGCATAACCACACTATAATAAATACAAATCTAAGAAGGAAGATTTTCTATATAATATAGTCAAGCATAAAAAAGTTTCCATTCTTTTGGCCACTACTTTGTGCATACATGATTCTTTAAGAATCTATCAGCGATAATCCGCTGACATCTAAAACGCGTCAATAGAAAATACATGGGATTAAAAATCAAAAATCACAATTTAATATAGATCCAACTAACCACTGTAATATCCTATGGTTTCAACTGGAAAAATAATACTTTTCAGATGTTTATTCAAGAATGTCTCAATGGCAAGCATAAAAATGGAATCACATTATTAAAATAAGACGTCTCATACTAAATATATACGGATTAGGTATGGCAGCCAATGATTGTATTTTGTAAGTGACCCCTGTTTGGTTCAAATCGTGTTTCCTTGACATCTGATGAAAATGCTGTCTTCAAAACATCATCTTATTGAATTACCTTATTCATCTTGGACTGACTCAATTGAAAAGGGGATACGATCTGCACTTTCATACAAAATTATTTTTAGCTTTATATTTACATTACTTATATATTATTCATTTTAATGCGACGCTGGCCGATTTACTAATGATATTAATAACAATTAAGCACTACAAATAATAATACTCAATTATTATTATTACCATTATACACTTCCTCAAAAGAATTAGCAGATCAATGCGTAAATTGTAATTTATTTAAAAGAGCAAAATAAAATGCAACAAACGCATCATCAAGTTTTCAATTGGGAATAGTTCACCCATCCAGATACTTAACATATCAAAGGATTAGGCTCTGAGGAGGTCTCTATACTACCTAGCAGCCCTACTGATTCCCGAATATTAACGTTTAAAAAATCTTTAACAATTCTACATGTATTCATTATTACCGTTTTATGCATTTTTATTATTAAGTTTTTCGATCAATCTATAATTTCTAAATTACGGATTAACGATTTTGGAATAATGAAAATTAATTATTTGTATATATTTTTCATTATAATTGTTATAAATTTAAAATATAAAACACAAACTTTGTAAATACTTCTACTATACAACTAGCGAACGAAGTTATTACTTTTTATTCTGCACTTAAAAAAAATTATTGCAACAACTCTAGTTGTTGACATACTCATAAAAGTGTATGTTTCATAAACACATGCACTTCACTTGGTGGTAAGCTTTCGACTCGATTGGACGTGCGCACACGATCTCTCGAGACGGAAATTTATTACGACCTTGAAGATGCCTATTGAGATCTAGGCGAAACGTCGGTTGACGACAGATCCTCCCGAGGATCAGAATTTGACGCAAGTTATACCCAAAGAAATTAATTCTCATAGACATATAAAGGTGTTTTCAATTAAGATAATATTAGAAGAATGATGTTCCCTCATTGGCAATCTTTGGGGCAGTGTCTGATCAGTTTTATAGTTTTTAAATGTTCTGCCATTTGTTGATCCCATTCACCAAAAGCAGATGGACTCAATAAAGAGCGCCCTTAAAATATTCTTGTTATACATATATAAACATATGTATAAATATTTATTTAAATTATTTTTGACCAGTTTAATATCAAACACACCCCCGTCAGCTGGTCATTAACTTTGCATTGAAAGTAGCTCAAACCATAGCTGAAAATAAATTTGTGGAGCCTACTGAAGATTGAACCCGGAACCGATGGCTCGAAAGTCGGATATCTGACTAACTGAGACACGATGGCCGTTACATTTTTCGTATGGATTGCTTATTGTTGAAGCGGTGAAACTGTAACAAATAAATTAGTATGCTTTGGATTGTATAAATCCCCATAGTTTATGGAAAACTTGACTTGAACTTGAAATGACTTATATATAGATATGTACATACGTCCATAGTATGTTACTTTTATTTACAATAGTTCCAGGTCAGTTCCAAAACCACTCTACTCAAAGTAATACTGGTCTCAACAAAGACATTTTAATATTATCAAGAAATTCATCATATTAGAACTATTTTGTAATGTAATCACATTGAGGTTCAAGTGTCTCTATTTTGTGTTATTTTTAACTGGATTCAAACACAGAATCTTTAGCCCAAAAGATTTATTGATCTTTTGGAACAAATTCACTTGCGTGTTCCAACGAATTCACTTGCGTGTTCCATTGCGTGTTAATATATATTCATCTCGCCAATGCCAAGACTATCCAAGACTAAATCATGTAGGTACATACAAGTTTAACTATAGTCATCCTTGATTGTTGTTTTCAAATTTTCTGTTGTTGATATAAATAAGAAAGAAATATTTCTCAACATATTTTTGAAACATATATTTCTATTTTTGAATAAATCAACATATTTTCAACTGGATTCAAAAATAGTATCACTAAACCAAAAGATTGATTGACCTCATCTTTTGGAACAAATTCACTTGCGTGTTCCATCAAGACATTATCTTTTGGAACAAATTCAATTGCGTGTTCCATAGAGACCGCGTGGAAGTGCATGTTTTTCCATAGAAAATGTATATACCTAATATATTCATCTCGCCAATGCAAAGACTATCCAAGACTAAATCAAGTTTTACCATAGTAACCCTTGATTGTTGTTTTCAAATTTTCTGTTGTTGATATAAATAAGAAAGAATTATTTCTCAACATTTTTTTGAAACATATATTTCTATTTTTGAATAAATAAATTTAAAAAAAATCGCAATATAAAACTGTCGCCGTAATAGTCATTGATAATAAATAATACATACATACGAATACCATTTTTTTTTGTTTTGTCCATCAAAAATATGCTTTGATTGGACGTGCGCGCACGATCTCTCGATACGGAAATTTATTAGCAAGACCTTGAAGATGCCTGTTGAGATCTAGGCGAAACGTCGGTTGACGACTGATCCTCCCTAGGATCAGAATCTGACGCGGGTTATCCCCAAAGAAATTAATTCTTATATAGACATTTAAAGGTGTTGTCAATTAAGATAATATTAATAGAATGATGTTCCCCCATTGGCGATCTTTGGGGCAGTGTCTGATCAGTTTTATAGTTTTTCAATGTTCTGCCATTTGTTGATCCCATTTGGATTCAAACACAAAATCTTTAGCACAAAAAAATTTATTGATCTCATCTTTTGGAACAAATTCAATTGCGTGTTCCATCGAGACCGCGTGGAAGTGCATGTTTTTCCTTATAAAATGTATGTACATAATATATATTCATCTCGCCAGACTATCCAAGACTAAATCAAGTTTATCCATAGTAACCCTTGATTGTTGTTTTCAAATTTTCTGTTGTTGATATGAATAAGAAAGAAATATTCCACAACATTTTTTTGAAACATATATTTCTATTTTTGAATAAATAAATAAATAAATATTGCAATATAAAACCGTTGTTATCATTGATGATCTAGGGAATGGTAAATAAATTTTTTTGTTAAACCAAAGTCTCCCTTTAGCAATGCTATAAAATTTTCTATCATAGATATTGACAATCAAAATGCGCTGAAATCTCCACCTCCCAAGATTCAAATACCCTAATTTAATAAAAAAAAATTTTACTGGATTCTAACACAAAATCTTTAGCCCAAAAAGATTGATTGATCTCATCTTTTGAAACTAATTCACTTGCATGTTCCATCAAAACTTATATTTTGGAAATAATTCAATTGCGTGTTCCATCGAGACCGCGTGGAAGTGCATGTTTTTCCATAGAAAATGTGTGTACATACATAATATATATTCATCTCGCCAATGCAAAGACTATCCAAGACTAAATCATGTACAAACAAGTTTAACTATAGTCACCCTTGATTGTTGTTTTCAAATTTTCTGTTGTTGATATAAATAAGAAAGAAATAGTTCTCAACATATTTTTGAAAAATATATATTTTTTTTCAATTACATTTTGAACCATTGTCACCCTTGATTGTTGTTTTCAAATTTTCTGTTGTTGATATAAATAAGAAAGAAATATTTCTCAACATATTTTTGAAACATATATTTCTATTTTTGAATTACATTTTGAACCATAATCACCCTTGATTGTTGTTTTCAATTTTTCTGTTGTTGATATAAATAAGAAAGAAATATTTCTCAACATATATTTGAAAAATATATATTTTTTTTCAATTACATTTTGAACCATTGTCACCCTTGATTGTTGTTTTCAAATTTTCTGTTGTTGATATAAATAAGAAAGAAATATTTCTCAACATATTTTTGAAACATATATTTCTATTTTTGAATTACATTTTGAACCATAATCACCCTTGATTGGTGTTTTCAAATTTTCTGTTGTTGATATAAATAAGAAAGAAATATTTCTCAACATTTTTTTGAAACATATATTTCTATTTTTGAATTACATTTTGAACCATAGTCACCCTTGATTGTTGTTTTCAAATTTTCTGTTGTTGATATAAATAAGAAAGAAATATTTCTCAACATTTTTTTTTGAAACATATATTTCTATTTTTGAATTACATTTTGAACCATAGTCACCCCTGATTGTTGTTTTCAAATTTTCTGTTGTTGATATAAATAAGAAAGAAATATTTCTCAACATATTTTTGAAACATATATTTCTATTTTTGATTTACATTTTGAACCATAGTCACCCTTGATTGTTGTTTTCAAATTTTCTGTTGTTGATATAAATAAGAAAGAAATATTTCTCAACATATTTTTGAAAAATATATATTTTTTTTTCAATTACATTTTAAACCATAGTCACCCTTGATTGTTGTTTTCAAATTTTCTGTTGTTGATATATATAAGAAAGAAATATTTCTCAACATAGTTTTGAAACATATATTTCTATTTTTGAATTACATTTTTAACCATAGTCACCCTTGATTGTTGTTTTCAAATTTTCTGTTGTTGATATAAATAAGGAAGAAATATTTCTCAACATATTTTTGAAACATATATTTCTATTTTTGAATTACATTTTGAACCATAGTCACCCTTGATTGTTGTTTTCAAATTTTCTGTTGTTGATATAAATAAGAAAGAAATATTTCTCAACATATTTTTGAAAAATATATATTTTTTTTTCAATTACATTTTGAACCATTGTCACCCTTGATTGTTGTTTTCAAATTTTCTGTTGTTGATATAAATAAGAAAGAAATATTTCTCAACATATTTTTGAAACATATATTTCTATTTTTGAATTACATTTTGAACCATAATCACCCTTGATTGTTGTTTTCAAATTTTCTGTTGTTGATATAAATAAGAAAGAAATATTTCTCAACATTTTTTTGAAACATATATTTCTATTTTTGAATTACATTTTGAACCATAGTCACCCTTGATTGTTGTTTTCAAATTTTCTGTTGTTGATATAAATAAGAAAGAAATATTTCTCAACATTTTTTTTTGAAACATATATTTCTATTTTTGAATTACATTTTTAACCATAGTCACCCTTGATTGTTGTTTTCAAATTTTCTGTTGTTGATATAAATAAGGAAGAAATATTTCTCAACATTTTTTTTGAAACATATATTTCTATTTTTGATTTACATTTTGAACCATAGTCACCCATGATTGTTGTTTTCAAATTTTCTGTTGTTGATATAAATAAGAAAGAAATATTTCTAAACATTTTTTTTGAAACATATATTTCTATTTTTGAATTACATTTTGAACCATAGTCACCCCTGATTGTTGTTTTCAAATTTTCTGTTGTTGATATAAATAAGAAAGAAATATTTCTCAACATATTTTTGAAACATATATTTCTATTTTTGATTTACATTTTGAACCATAGTCACCCTTGATTGTTGTTTTCAAATTTTCTGTTGTTGATATATATATAAGAAAGAAATATTTCTCAACATAGTTTTGAAACATATATTTCTATTTTTGAATTACATTTTTAACCATAGTCACCCTTGATTGTTGTTTTCAAATTTTCTGTTGTTGATATATATAAGAAAGAAATATTTCTCAACATAGTTTTGAAACATATATTTCTATTTTTGAATTACATTTTTAACCATAGTCACCCTTGATTGTTGTTTTCAAATTTTCTGTTGTTGATATAAATAAGAAAGAAATATTTCTCAACATTTTTTTTTGAAACATATATTTCTATTTTTGAATTACATTTTGAACCATAGTCACCCTTGATTGTTGTTTTCAAATTTTCTGTTGTTGATATAAATAAGAAAGAAATATTTCTCAACATTTTTTTTGAAACATATATTTCTATTTTTGAATAATAAATTAAAAAATATCGCAATATAAAACCGTCGTAGTCATTGATGGTGCGATGTTTTGGCGAATGTAATAATACAAAATAGATACTCCCCTCTCTTAACACGAGATTTTATCTCAATTTAAGAGGGTTATTATGAATCATATAATAAAATTTGTAAACCTTTTTAAATTGTGATTAATATGTTAACTTTGTATTGATTTGTATTAAATAAATATAAAAAAAATAGTATGACGAAATCACTTTCGACCAAACGAATTAAAAAGGTACGAAGATTTTTATTCATTATTATTTATTTTTTTCGTTAGATAGTCATGAAGATGTCCTAGCAAGGCGAAATAGCTATCGACGAATTAACAAATATACGTAGAATTTAAAATTAAAATTTTGTATTGCACAACAATAGAATTATATAAATATATTGATTTTAACGTATTTAGACTCATCGAGGGAATGGTAAATCAATCATAGGCACCCTTTAGCATTGCTCGAAAATTTTCATTCTTAGATATTGACAATCAAAAAACACTGAAATCTCCACCTCAAAAGATTCAAATACCCTTTTTTAAAATATTTTTATTTTCGATCTAGTAAATAAAAAAACAACGCAATTTTTAAAGTCTAGTCTACTCTAGACTAGACTTTAAAAATTGAAATGGCTATCGACGAAATCTAAACGTATATCTTATATTTTTGACTATTGTAATTAATCAATATTTTTTACAATTCACTAAGTCCCCTATCTTTGTAAAGAAGTAGTTTTTTTTAATTATTTTCTAATGGTACATTATACATACATAATAATACATACATACGAATACCAATCTTTATCAGATAATAATTCTCAAACACGCGAGTTTTTTTTGTTTTGTCCATCAAAAATATGCTTGTGTCTCGGTACACAATGCATGAATTTAACAGAGTATTAATGTCGGATTATACAATGAAAAGATGTCAGTGGATATTCCCATCACCCATCACTGATTTCTTTTTCAATTCAAAGTCCATATAACATCACCTACAAGATGAATAAACACGGTCAGATGAACACTAAATACATCAGTTCTCAAACTTTTCAGGTCGGTTCACTCTCCTGACTTAATTTTTTACTTTGGAATTCCATTTCAATTGCTGCTTGACAACGTGAAGATGCGCATTGTACAAAACCAAGTAGTCAAACCTATACATCAAAATTTATTTTATTATTTTTCAACTTCATTCCATAAAAAGTATTTCTTTTTTGTAACTAAGAGTTACATTTAGAAGCGAAAATACAGAGAAAAAAATCGTTTAATAAGTTGTGTTTATCGATCAAAGGTTCTGTAACATTTTTTTTTATGTTAATAAAAACTTAACTTGAAGATAACATGATTAATTAGTTTTAATATTAACGATAATTATTATTGATTGTAGATTTATTCTGCGTTCTTCAATTCCGTCCTAGCTTTCCTCGTTGTTTTTATGGTCAGTAAGAATATTGTTGTAATTTTTTTTCGTCTCGGACACTGTTGCCTATTACACTTACTTGAGGCTTAGCGTTGCTAGGATTGGTTGGAAGAGATGGTCTGATGACAATAGCTCACCTTTGTGTACATTGTATATGAAATAAATATTTGACAATTCTCGATATAACTCTATATCTAATATGTTTAAAATTTTCACTGTAAACCATCGATATAAAACTAATTTTAATGTTGATATGTTATAAAAATATAAAAATACTTGGTTAAAGTTCTATTATATTTATTGGATTATTGACGCGTTTCGTGCAAAGCACATCATCAGAATAATGCTCTGCAAGACTGAGACTAGTGGTTATATACAAAATTTACATGACAGGTGTATAAAAATGTTGGTTTTTGAACGGTTGAAAAGAAGTTATATAATGCAAATGAATCTATACAAATCTACGTTTTAATACAATGATTAGTAGATTTGTATAGATTCATATGCATTATATAACTTCTTTTCAACCGTTCAAAAACCAACATTTTTATACACCTGTCATGTAAATTTTGTATATAACCACTAGTCTCAGTCTTGTAGAGCATTATTCTGATGATGTGCTTTGCACGAAACGCGTCAATAATCCAATAAATATAATAGAACTTTAACCAAGTATTTTTATATTTTTATAACATATCAACGTACAATGGAGTTCTATCAAGAATTGTCGATCGACAAACTAACTAATTTTAATGATTTTTTTTTGTTAATGTATTTTACCACAGTCATAGAACCACAGACCAAATGTTTTATGTGGGAACTTTTGTCATACATTATTCTCAATTGAAAGACAAGTTGAATATTTAATGACCGATGGTTTAAGATCAATGCACCATTTTGTTATGTCTAAAATGTCCTATTTTTTAAACCCTAAATCACGTACAAAAATTAGATGACAACTGACAGATATAAATGATATCTTTACAAATTTCAAATCATTTATTTAAATACTTATCGGTTTGTTTTATAGTTTTTTCTATGTAGTCTAATAAGCAAAGAACATTTCACACAGTACCAAATTCACCAAAAAAGACCGTTGAAAACTATTAAAGCTTTATTCAAATATTTCCATTTGTGATGAAAAATTGGCATTATTTTATTATAATCAGAAACCAAAGAAGAATAAATTTTTAAATATTTTTTTATGTGGTTTCAAATAAGAAATTGTTCGAACATTTTAAAACCCTGTTAGCTAAACAGTAGAGCCGCAGTAAAACGATCAAAGTTTAGCAAAATTGTGCCATTTAAAGTACAAAAGAAAACGTTTTTTTATAATTTTCGATCGAAATCGAACGATTTTGTGTAAATCTATTTTTTGTATTTCAAACAAGATATTGTTTGAACTTTTTTAAACCCCATTAGCTCGACAAAAAAACCTCGGAAAAAAGATCGACGCTTCATCAACATTGTACCATAAATATGGTGAAAAAATTATGTTGACAAAAAACTAAGTGAAAATAAAAAATGGACAAATATTGCCATTCAAACGATGGTCTACAAGTGATACCAAAACATACGTTTTATCTGTAAGATATGATAGAGGTTAACCAAGAATTTTCCGTCAAAAAACTTGATAAATTGCAAATATTTTTTTATACAATGCATAACTTTTCTTGTTTACAAAAAAAACTCGTTGAAAGAGGTCAACGTTTTTTCTACATTGTGTCATAATTATGGTGAAATATCTTTTATATCAAAATATTATCGAATATCAACAAGTTATCAATAAAATAAACATTATTTTTACAACGAAAACTCAAACCTATTCATTGAAAGCGTCTTAATCAACTCGATCAACGTTTCATCAAAATTGTGTCATATTTACGGTAAAAAAACTCAAGCATATAACTGCCAGCACACAAGTTACATAGTGAAAATCGTCAACGCTTTATCAACATATGTATGGTGAAAAGTTAATGCTGCAAAAATATAAACAGAATATATCAATGAACAGCGAGAAATGCCGTAAAAAACGATCAACGCTTTATCAACATTGTGCCATTATATAAGGTGAAAAGTTAATGCTGCAAAAAGATAAACAATATATCAATGAACAGCGAGAAATGCCGTAAAAACGATCAAAGCTTTATCAACATTGTGCTATTATATAAGGTGAAAAGTTAATGCTGCAAAAAGATAAAAAATATATCAATGAACAGCGAGAAATGCCGTAAAAAACGATCAACGCTTTATCAACATTGTACCATACGTATGGTGAAAAGTTAATGCTGCAAAAATATAAACAGAATATATCAATGAACAGCGAGAAATGCAGTAAAAAAACGATCAACGCTTTATCAACATTGTAACATACGTATGGTGAAAAGTTAATGCTGCAAAAATATAAACAGAATATATCAATGAACAGCGAGAAATGCCGTAAAAAACGATCAACGCTTTATCAACATTGTGCTATTATATAAGGTGAAAAGTTAATGCTGCAAAAAGATAAAAAATATATCAATGAACAGCGAGAAATGCCGTAAAAAACGATCAACGCTTTATCAACATTGTACCATACGTATGGTGAAAAGTTAATGCTGCAAAAATATAAACAGAATATATCAATGAACAGCGATAAATTCCGTAAAAAACGATCAACCCTTTATCAACATTGTGCCATTATATAAGGTGAAAAATTTATGTTGAAAGCATATTCTCAGAAGTTTACGTTAGTCAACAAAAACCTGATTTGTTGTATAATTTATAATATTAATAAAAGTAATTTATCCATTGAGATGGTTTGGTCACATGGGGAGAATGAATGAGGAGCGCCTGACGAAGAAAATATACAGAGCGGAAAGGAATGGAATGAGAGTACGGGGACGTCCAAGAAAGGGATGGCACGACCATGTGAACGAAATTTTGAAAGACGGAAATGTTAGAAGTGTGAGCAATAGACGAGCATGTATGAGACGATGCATGAATGTGGACGAAGCGAGGGATGCGTGCCAGGATAGAAAAATGTGGCGTTCGGTTCTCTCTGCCTACCCCGCAAAGGACATGGCGTGATGGTATGTATGTACGGTGATATGGACATTTCTAAACATAAAAATGCCAAAAGCGATCAACGCTTCATCAAAATTGTACCATATGTATGATGAAAAAAATTTGTTGGCATTACATTACCAGGAAATAAAGCTCATCAAGAAAAAAATTTCTACCACATACGACGTTTTTGTCACAGTAGAATCAACGGTCAACGCTGTATCAAAATCGTGCCATTTTTATGATGAAATATTTATTATGATATATCTTCGTGTCGACGGAGATTCCCGAATGCGTAGTCGGATGCATTCGTATATTGAATGAACAGCGGGTCATTATTCTTTTGCCTAGGCCGATCGTTTAAACACCGTACATCGTGTAATTATTATTTGTGATATATTTGCGTGCATATATTTCGAGTACTGAATTATTTTATATTGTAAATTATATTTTGTATGTGAATAAAGTCAACTTGAATAATATTCTGGACTCGTTATTCACAGACACAATATTTATTTTGTAGAAATATTTCCTCAATATATTGTAAGGTAATAGAAAATTGATTTTTGTAGCACAAGTATTATTAGGTTTGGTAATGAACTATGTGATGTTGCAGATATTTTTGTAGCACAAGTATTATTAGGTTTGGTAATGAACTATGTGATGTTGCAGATATTTTTGTAGCACAAGTATTATTAGGTTTGGTAATGAACTATGTGATGTTGCAGATATTTTTGTAGCACAAGTATTATTAGGTTTGGTAATGAACTATGTGATGTTGCAGATATTTTTGTAGCACAAGTATTATTAGGTTTGGTAATGAACTATGTGATGTTGCAGATATTTTTGTAGCACAAGTATTATTAGGTTTGGTAATGAACTATGTGATGTTGCAGATATTTTTGTAGCACAAGTATTATTAGGTTTGGTAATGAACTATGTGATGTTGCAGATATTTTTGTAGCACAAGTATTATTAGGTTTGGTAATGAACTATGTGATGTTGCAGATATTTTTGTAGCACAAGTATTATTAGGTTTGGTAATGAACTATGTGATGTTGCAGATATTTTCGGAAATAGTTTGCCGGTCTTCAAATATAAATTTTATGGATCTTTTATATCGATATAGCTGTCAACTTATATAGCTGCAGTAGATCTATTGTCACATTCGATTTTTTTCCCTGTTATCAATTTAATATTTCTAATTCTGATTCTTTTTTGCCTATTTTTATCTTAATCTGTGTTTTTATCTAAATCTATATATTTTTATTTTATCTGAATCTATATTTTATGTTTTTATATTTCATCAATGTCTATATTTTTATTTGTTTCTATATTTCATCTTAATGTGTAATTAATTATTGTAAGTGGATATTGTAACAAGTAAATGACTTATACCGTATATTTTGTAAATAAATAAATCAATAAATAAATAAATTCATTTCCAAATAATGCACAACTTTACAAACAATATAAAAAAAACTCACATAAAATTATCAACGTTTAAGCACATTTGAGCCACGTAAAGATTTATCAAAAATTATACACTTAAGTAACCACCCATGTAATTCTTAACTTATTACTAAACATTTCGTAAATTATTGTCTATTTTATGTATGAATGTGTAAAAACCATAGTTTTTAACCTAGAGAAGCAAAAATTAGGAGAGTTTATCTCAGACACTCAGGACACTGAAACTAAATTATATATAATAATAGCATGTAAATAATTTATACGTATTTTTACTTCTAAACAAGTAATAATATAAAGTTCTATCAAGAATTATTGGGTCGAAAACTAAAATTACCAAGAATAAAATTTTTACGGCGGATTATATCGTAAGAACAGTAAACAAAATGTACACCTGTTAGGCGTTTAATTTCATCCAGAATTTTACAAAAAAAAATATCTCGACTTTTGTACTAAAGAAAATGTGAATTACATAAAGTATAAGCAATTAAACTCTAGATGATGTTATATCCTTGTTTGGTACAAAAACAGAATTGTGCAATTTTTTTTACACCGGGTTAAATTTATACTCGTAATAAAACTAGATGCTCCGACCTCGTAAAAATGACAGGGAAATCCCTTGCTTACAAAGAAACTGTTGAAAAAGTCTCCCTTAAAAAACTCAATTGTCTTTTTTCGTATATTAAAATACATATGATCACCGAATTTAAGAACGGAATCGTATAGTTCAAATGTCGATGCAAAAACAGCTCTACTGAAGCATTTCCTGTTAAGCATTTAATCACAGCATCCTCGTTTGTATTCATACACAAAATAAAAAGATGTCGAGAAATTTATTAAGGAAGTTTGATGAGACAATCCAAAAAAGATGTCTTTAGTTGTCCATTAAATAATAAAAAAAACTTTATTTTATAAAAAAACCATTTTTTTACTCTGAAATAAAAGATAAAAACGATCAATAATGGTGAAAAAAAAGTTACATAAAAAAAGAAGAATGTTGACGAATATAACTTTTTGAAACTAATCGATATCATTGTTGGTATCAATTAAAAATGATGCAAATGAGTTCTTCAAATGATTTAGAGAGAGATAGTAAAATTGTAAATGAAAAAAAATGGGTGTGAAATATTTAGATTATTTAAAGACCTATTTATACGAAGAGTACATTTGTTATTTTCTTATGAAGGAGACGATCTTCTTATTCATTTCTGCACCCATAAATTATTTTACTCTCATTTTATTCACCAAAATATACTCCTGGCACATAATTTACAATTTCTTCATAACAAAATAACCGTTTTTCACGAGTTTTATATGTCTTTTATATTTCTATATTACCATATACAGAATAGAATGGACAATAAAACCATTATTTAATTCATTAAATTTCGTCTCGTTCACCTGAGCGAGTATCACACTGAGATATGGATGGATCTGGACCATTGTGGGTCAAAAACACAATGCCGAATCGAGGCAATCAAACCGTTTTATATCTCAATAAACATTTCTGGTGTACCGCAAGGGAGCGATCTTAGGCCCCTTCATAATAATAATATTCAAATGCTGGAAAGTCTATAGAAAATATATACAAGCAAGCCACGCTCGCTGGTATGGCGAGGATAATTTTATATCAGTATTCAAAACGCTTTTTAGGGCGTCGTAAAATTTCTGATTTCAATCTTACACGATGAGCGATGCTTCCGTGTAAACACCGTCGTCATTTTGGGAACATTGAGGGTTCCTTTTTTAGAGAAATAAAAACAATCTTTGTTGTAATCTGGAAGAGCTGTTTTGCGCAGCCCAGGACCGAGATTCTTTCTCACAAGTGATAGTCAATGTCGCAAGCACCTGTCACAAAGAAGAAAATGAATCGATAGTTCCGAGATAGTGACGAGTTCCGATTTGTGTTTTGAATACAGAAATCGGAACTTAATCAATTAAAAAGAAAATAATTAAAATAGAGTTTTGATAATTGCTTTAAAAGCCGTAACGGTTAGAAAAAATGTAAATCCTTACATAAAAATTACTATTTATAAAAATAGCGTGATTCCTTATTATACATAAGATTAGTAAATACTAAATATTAGTAATAGAAAAAAAGCAAGGTACATTTTCATTTTCAAACAATAATTAACCGAGTAAAATATGACTCTCGCTCTGTTACACATCACCTAAAATTTTTAAAACGTGAATTTAATTACTTTGTAAACGTGAAAATCTGCTCGATATTTTAATCGTTACAATTTTGCTTTTGTATTTAATAATAATTTTATATAAATGTCAAAATTGACTTATTGAAAGTTAGATAGATCAAGAGCTAAATATGATATTTAAAGTTGTGTAAATTATATTCTCCTAGGATCAAATAATATTTAATATATTTTAATATAAAATGGGAATTATATCATACAACAATGTCCACCAGAGAATACAGAGCATCTGATAATGAATGATTATAAGATTCACGATGAAAAATATGAAATATCAAATGTTTTAAAACATATTATTTAATACGCCGAACATTAAGACTTCAGATTGGATAATTAATGTAGATATGTTGTTTTATGACACACAAGTAAAAGTTAATACTAAGTTTTTAGGACGATTATTGGCAGTAAAATATATTTAAAATTGGAATTTTATCATACAACAATGTCCACCAGAAATACACACAAGAATAAGGTAATACTAAGTTTTAAGGACATTTAGTGACAGTAAAATATCTTTAAAATTGGAATTTTATAATACAACAATGTCCACCAGAGAATACAGAGCATCTGCTAATGAATGATTATTAGATTCACGATGAAAAATATGAAATATCAAATGTTTTAAAACATATTATTTTATACGCCGAACATTAAGACTTTAGATTGGATAATTAATGTAGATAGTTGTTTTATGACACACAAGTATAAGTCAATATAAAGTTTTAAGGACATTTAGTGGCAGTAAAATATCTTTAAAATAGGAATTTTATCATACATCAAGGTCCACCAGAGAATACAAAGTATGTAATAATGTATGGTTTTTAGATTCACGATGAAAACTATGAAATATCAATTGTTTTAAAACATATTATTTTATACGCCGAACATTAAGACTTTCGATTGGATAATTAATGTAGATATGTTGTTTTATGACACACAAGTATAAGTTAATACTAAGTTTTTAGGACATTTAAGGCAATAAAATATCTTTAAAATTGGAATTTTATCATACGACAATGTCCACCAGAGAATACAGAGCATCTGATAATGAATGGTTATTAGATTCACGATGTAAAGTATGAAATATCAAATGTTTTAAAACATATTATTTTATACGCCGAACATTAAGACATCTGATTGGATAATTAATGTAGATATGTTGTTTTATGACACACAAGTATAAGTTAATACTAAGTTTTTAGGACAATAATTGGCAGTAAAATATCTTTAAAAGTGGAATTTTATCATACGACAATGTCCACCAGAGAATACACACAAGAATAAGTTTATACAAAGTTTTAAGGACATTTAGTGACAGTAAAATATCTTTAAAATTGGAATTTTATCATACAACAAAGTCCACCAGAGAATACAAAGTATGTAATAATGTATGGTTTTTAGATTCACGATGAAAACTATGAAATATCAAATGTTTTTAAACATATTATTTTATACGCCGAACATTAAGACTTTCGATTGGATAATTAATGTAGATATGTTGTTTTATGACGCGCAAGAATAAGTTGATACTAAGTTTTAAGGACATTTATTGGCAGTAAAATATCTTTAAAATTGGTATTTTATCATACAACCATGTCCACCAGAGAATACAAAGCATGTGATAATGAATGGTTATTAGATTCACGATGAAAAATATGAAATATCAAATGTTTTTAAACATATTATTTTATACGCCGAACATTAAGACTTTAGATTGGATAATTAATGTAGATATGTTGTTTTATGACGCGCAAGAATAAGTTAATAAGTACTAAGTTTTAAGGACAGAACATATTATTTGATACGCCGAACATTAAGACCTCTGATTGGATAATTAATGTAGATATGTTGTTTTATGACACACAAGATTAAGTTAATACTAAATTTTTAGGACATTTATTGGCAGTAAAATATCTTTAAAATTGGAATTTTGTTATACAACAATGTCCAACAGAGAATACACTCAAGAATAAGATAATACTAAGTTTTAAGGACATTTAGTGACAGTAAAATATCTTTAAAATTGGAATTTTATCATACAACAATGTCCACCAGAGAATACAGAGTATCTGTTAATGAATGATTATTAGTGAAAAACATGAAATATCAAATGTTTTAAAACATATTATTTTATACGCCGAACATTAAGACTTTAGATTGGATAATTAATGTAGATATGTTGTTTTATGATACACAAGTATAAGTCAATATAAAGTTTTAAGGACATTTAGTGGCAATAAAATATCTTTAAAATAGGAATTTTATCATACATCAAGGTACACCAGAGAATACAAAGTATGTAATAATGTATGGTTTTTAGATTCACGATGAAAACTATGAAATATCAATTGTTTTAAAACATATTATTTTATACGCCGAACATTAAGACTTTCGATTGGATAATTAATGTAGATATGTTGTTTTATGACGAGCAAGAATAAGTTAATACTAAGTTTTAAGGACATTTATTGGCAGTTAAATATCTTTAAAATTGGTATTTTATCATTCAACAATGTCCACCAGAGAATACAAAGCATGTGATAATGAATGGTTATGAGATTTACGATGAAAAATATGAAATATCAAATGTTTTTAAACATATTATTTTATACGCCGAACATTAAGACTTTAGATTGGATAATTAATGTAGATATGTTGTTTTATGACGCGCAAGAATAAGTTAATACTAAGTTTTAAGGACAGAACATATTATTTGATACGCCGAACATTAAGACCTCTGATTGGATAATTAATGTGGATATGTTGTTTTATGACACACAAGTATAAGTTAATACTAAGTTTTTAGGACATTTAAGGCAATAAAATATCTTTAAAATTGGAATTTTATCATACGACAATGTCCACCAGAGAATACAGAGCATCTGATAATGAATGGTTATAAGATTCACGATGTAAAGTATGAAATATCAAATGTTTTAAAACATATTATTTTATACGCCGAACATTAAGACATCTGATTGGATAATTAATGTAGATATGTTGTTTTATGACACACAAGTATAAGTTAATACTAAGTTTTTAGGACAATAATTGGCAGTAAAATATCTTTAAAATTGGAATTTTATCATACGACAATGTCCACCAGAGAATACAGAGCATCTGATAATGAATGGTTATTAGATTCACGATGTAAAGTATGAAATATCAAATGTTTTAAAACATATTATTTTATACGCCGAACATTAAGACATCTGATTGGATAATTAATGTAGATATGTTGTTTTATGACACACAAGTATAAGTTAATACTAAGTTTTAAGGACAGAACATATTATTTGATACGCCGAACATTAAGACCTCTGATTGGATAATTAATGTAGATATGTTGTTTTATGACACACAAGTATAAGTTAATACTAAGTTTTTAGGACAATAATTGGCAGTAAAATATCTTTAAAATTGGAATTTTATCATACGACAATGTCCACCAGAGAATACAGAGCATCTGATAATGAATGGTTATTAGATTCACGATGTAAAGTATGAAATATCAAATGTTTTAAAACATATTTTATACGCCGAATATTAAGACATCTGATTGGATAATTAATGTAGATATGTTGTTTTACGACACACAAGTATAAGTTAATACTAAGTTTTTGGGACAATAATTGGCAGTAAAATATCTTTAAAATTGGAATTTTATCATACGACAATGTCCACCAGAGAATACAGAGCATCTGATAATGAATGGTTATTAGATTCACGATGTAAAGTATGAAATATCAAATGTTTTAAAACATATTATTTTATACGCCGAACATTAAGACATCTGATTGGATAATTAATGTAGATATGTTGTTTTATGACACACAAGTATAAGTTAATACTAAGTTTTTAGGACAATAATTGGCAGTAAAATATCTTTAAAATTGGAATTTTATCATACGAAAATGTCCACCAGAGAATACAGAGCATCTGATAATGAATGGTTATTAGATTCACGATGTAAAGTATGAAATATCAAATGTTTTAAAACATATTATTTTATACGCCGAACATTAAGACATCTGATTGGATAATTAATGTAGATATGTTGTTTTATGACACACAAGTATAAGTTAATACTAAGTTTTTAGGACAATAATTGGCAGTAAAATATCTTCAAAATTGGAATTTTATCATACGACAATGTCCACCAGAGAATACAGAGCATCTGATAATGAATGGTTATTAGATTCACGATGTAAAGTATGAAATATCAAATGTTTTAAAACATATTATTTTATACGCCGAACATTAAGACATCTGATTGGATAATTAATGTAGATATGTTGTTTTATGACACACAAGTATAAGTTAATACTAAGTTTTTAGGACAATAATTGGCAGTAAAATATCTTTAAAATTGGAATTTCATCATACGACAATGTCCACCAGAGAATACAGAGCATCTGATAATGAATGGTTATTAGATTCACGATGTAAAGTATGAAATATCAAATGTTTTAAAACATATTATTTTATACGCCGAACATTAAGACATCTTATTGGATAATTAATGTAGATATGTTGTTTTATGACACACAAGTATAAGTTAATACTTAGTTTTTAGGACAATAATTGGCAGTAAAATATCTTTAAAATTGGAATTTTATCATACGACAATGTCCACCAGAGAATACAGAGCATCTGATAATGAATGGTTATTAGATTCACGATGTAAAGTATGAAATATCAAATGTTTTAAAACATATTATTTTATACGCCGAACATTAAGACATCTGATTGGATAATTAATGTAGATATGTTGTTTTATGACACACAAGTATAAGTTAATACTAAGTTTTTAGGACAATAATTGGCAGTAAAATATCTTTAAAATTGGAATTTTATCATACGACAATGTCCACCAGAGAATACAGAGCATCTGATAATGAATGGTTATTAGATTCACGATGTAAAGTATGAAATATCAAATGTTTTAAAACATATTATTTTATACGCCGAACATTAAGACATCTGATTGGATAATTAATGTAGATATGTTGTTTTATGACACACAAGTATAAGTTAATACTAAGTTTTTAGGACAATAATTGGCAGTAAAATATCTTTAAAATTGGAATTTTATCATACGACAATGTCCACCAGAAAATACAGAGTATCTGATAATAAATGATTATAAGATTCACGATGAAAAATATGAAATATTAAATGTCTTAAAAACAAGGCAGAAATAAACCAAAGAAAAAATCAACTGATAATATCATCCATCTTCCAACAACAAGTATTACAGTTCAACTATTAAATATTTTCTGATAATTGAGTCTATAGCACTATGTAAAACCAAGAATATTTATTTAAAAGTGCCTATTAAAAGTGTGGAATTTCGTCATTGAAATTTTCATTGAAAAACTTTACTTATTATATCAATAATTATATCAATAATTTGGATTCCGATAGCCTATTTTGGCTGATAAAAAAACAAATAAAACTATGTAGTAAACATAAAAGTATCGACGAAAAATATTATTTATAATGTGATTTTTTATTTCAAATTACTATAGGGAATCCAATTCATCAAAGATATTCACTCTAACTATCAATCACTATCCTTATCGATGAAATGTCTTGTACATCGTATACTCCAAACATTAAAACTTCAGATTGGATAATTAATGTAGATAATAAAATACTAAAATAATATTTATAAAGTGATTTTTTTATATAATGTTATATAATTTTGTTATATTTTTATTTAGAATATCTTTAAGATATATAATATATGTACGAAATTTTTTTTTGACAAATCCTGAAGTCCACAATTCCAAAAAATATTTTTTAAAAAATTTCATAAGTGCAAGTAAACTCCTGAAAAAGGAGACATCTACTCGCTGAAACCAATCCAGTTATCGATGTTATAATTTTATTTGATAAAATATATTTTTTAAACACGAATAGTTAATCTCCAACCACAGCCAAACAAATACAAATCCTAGTCAAATAGAATGAGGACTAGGAGAGCCTACTCCAAGTTAATGGGACAAAGGCAAAGCAGAAGAAGAAAAAGGTGATAATATTTTTAAATGTTAAAGTTGCTTGTGTCGTCAAAAGGGGCCACTAAATAATGGCTCCATTAAATCTTTAATCAAAGAAAATTTTGATTAGCGAAACACTTTTACTACAAAATTATCGAGCATTATAATATTATGGACGAAGAGGAAATAAAGAGAATTCACTTTATGGGCCAATTTAAATTGAGTCTTGGGGGTAAATGTCAGATGGTGATACGGTGGACCATTAAAAATTGAGAAAATGTTGGCGAGTCATCAAAGCAGGGGAGGAATCAAGATGGAGGTGTCTTGAGTTCCGTAAAATCAAATACCAATTCGAATTCCTGGCTAATTTTGTTAAGGTACAAATAAATCTTTGATAAATATTAGTGGTTAAGGGGTGGAATGGTTCACCCTTGAAACTATTTGACTCGCTGGATCTTTACTCTTATAATAACTCTATACTATTGTTAGTGGTGTTACTAAATCAGACAGAGCTGGTCTTGTATACAGTGTTATCATCAAACATATCAGCTAAGCTGCATGTCTGATAATTATAACAACACTGTTTTTTGATAATCATTGTACTTATTAAACTATCCAGATAATTATGTTTCCTATCTTAATAAAAATTGTATCGAAATTATAAAACAAATGTTTAATTATAAGTAGGTATGTATTTTGGCTTTAGCTTCAAATGAGGCAGGAGTCCTAATAGCGGTTAAATCGAAATTGGTTCCCCAGCCACGGCTAAATTGGTTGCAATATGTTTACTTAAAAAATATTTTTTGACAATTGTTATACTCATCAAACTATCCAGATAATTATTTTTCCAATCTTAATATAAGTTCAAAGAGTCTCATAACCGATAATAATATCCATGGATATTATAGAAGAAAAAAAAATGAAATTTCAACTACCTAATTACAACTATCTGTTGGTTTTGTAGGGTCAAATAATTCAAAATGAAAATCATTCTAGGAAAAGCAATCAGAGAATCAAAGTCAGCAAAGATATTCACTCCAAATAACAATCATTTTCCTTATCGATGTAATGTCTTGTACTCCAAACATTAAAACCTCCGATTGGATAATTAATGTAGATAATATGTACATTGTTCTTTGACACTATTAGAATTAGTTATTAGGTACTATTTCTTTACAACGGTAAGTAAATTTCTTCAAAGTTTTGATAGATGCAATAGAAGTTAACTACATCTGTTGGTTTTGTAGGGTCAAATAATTCAAAATGAATCACGAAATGAAAATCATTCTAGGAACAGCAATCAGGGAATCAAATTCAGCGAAGATATTCACACCAAATAACAATCACTGTCCTTATCGATGAAATGTCTTGTAGGTACTCCAAACATTAAAACCTCCGATTGGATAATTAATGTAGATAATATGTAGTTATTTGACACTAAGAATAAAATTGTTATCATCATTAGTATCTCCCGGCAGGGAAAAATCCAATGCTTGCGTAGCTTTTAAATATTCGATATTCACATCACTAACATCACTATCCTTATTAATAGAATGTCTTGTAAGAATATTTCATACATCGAACATTAAGACCTCAGATTGGATAATTAATGTAGATATGTTGTTTTATGACGCGCAAGAATAAGTTAATACTAAGTTTTAAGGACATTTCTTTATAACAGCTGTTAAATTTCTTGAATGTTTTGATAGCTGCCATAGAAGCTTAAACTTAAACTAATTCTGTTGGTTTTTCTTCTCCAGTCTGGCAAGATCTGGTCATCGGGAACAGCAGTGGAATATAATAAAGACAAATTTAATCGGGAAATGATGGAGACATAAAGAAATATGTAGCATGATCCAGCGACACACTAAACTTTCAAACTAACTCTATAATATTTACGTTTATAAATAAGTTTAGTTGGAGCAGTTGGAGTTTTACCAAGAGTTTAAATATAGAGGATAATACATATTATTTTATTTGAATTGAAAGAAAAAATGAATCAAACATTATGAATGTAGTCAGGTGGTATAAATATGAATTTGCGTGTAAGGAAACTGGATTCATAGAGACTTAAAGCATGAATTAAACGTTATTTTTACGGAAAATAACGTAATAGTTCACCATTAATTTATTAATTCAAAACAGTCTAGTTTATAACAATAGTATACATGCACCTGAGGAAGGGAACGGACGTTCCCGAAACATGTAGTGAACAAGTAAATAAATAAGTGGAAACATACAAAGTATAGTTTGTGTTTAATTTAAATTTAAATAATTGATTACAGTCTAGTTTGACTAAGGCAAACATGACTAGTACTAAAAACCGCCAAATATAAAATAAGGTGTAAAAGGCCTATTTTCTAAAACCTCTATTGCTGCAAGACATCATTTTAAAGAACATTTTTGAAATATTATATTCCCCTAGCATATCATCGTACAAGAAAAGAAATTATCTATTAGATAAAATGTCATTTCTTCTAGTAACATAGGATACTTTTCTACTATTTGGCAGATTGTACCTATTTATTTATTTATCTAATCAATTTAAAAGAGTAAAATGAAAAAATATTGAAAATTCTGAAGTTGTTGTCCGTGTCGAGGCTGGAGGAAAATCTTTTGGTAAAATACTAATCAATAAAAAACAATGTATAACTAGACCAATTTGAAAATAATGGTATTTACTCTGAATTTGGACATTATGTCCAAGTAAGTACTCACGTCGAAGAACGGGAAGAAAACTTAAAACCCGAATTTAAATTGACATTAACATTGTAAAAACGTAAACGTAAAGATTGTATATGTTCGTGTTCTAAAACGGGAGCAGAGAGCTATTGGGACTCCTTAAAAATGTCGAAAACAATTGTCGTTAATGACAATAATCGTAGGCGGTGAATGTAGAAAACTAACAATTTCAGCATAAGGTAGCTAAAAGAAAAGAGTTATTGAAGAAGGAAAATTCATAAAAAATATAACAGCAACATATGAAGATCATCATTCGATATTTCGATGTACAATAATTAAAATGCGATAATTATTAAGTCACATATACGAGAAGACAACGTACATATTATTAATATGCTGTACAAGTTTGTAAATCGATCGTCTAACATCTAGCTGAGTTGATTAAACTATAAATATAACCTCAGACGTGAAATTATCACTTTTAACATGAATAATAATTATTGTTAGTAAGGTCACAAAGGAGCAAAAGACGACAACTTGATACTTAGGCAAATCGGTTGATTATCAGAGATTCTCCCAGGACAGAGAGTTGTGGAAATCATTCAAGAAGGCCTATTACCCAGCAGCATCAATAGACCGATTAGTCATTTTAAGAAAATAAAGAATACTCCTCTTTGAATTTATGATGAATTAAGGAAGCATTAGATCAAAAAAGATGCTGTGAACAAAATGCAGCAGCATCAATAGACTGATTGGTCATCTTAAGAAAATGAAAAATACTCCTTTTTGAATTAATGATGAATTAAAGTAGCATTAGATCAAAAAAGATGCTGTGAACAAAATGCAGCAGCATCAATAGACTGATTAGTCACTTTAAGAAAATGAAAAATACTCCTCTTTGAATTTATGATGAATTAAAGAAGCATTAGATCAAAAAAGATGCTGTGAACAAAATGAAGATTATTTCTTGTGATGGTTTGTCTTAGTGCTATTTTAAACCACTTTCTAGCAAGATGACGTATCATGGCTTTGATTCAAGAAATTTATAAAAAATAATACCGAATCAAATGATAAACTCTATAAATATTGGGAAATTGTCGTTATATGCAAAGTGTGTCAAGATGGTTCCAGCAATAATATTAAGGTACTCTCATCAGTATTGATGGTTACAAAATTCATTTTTGTACTCCAATAATATGATACGAATTTTACAAGACTTAATTACAACTTTTACAAGAACTTTAATGTTTGGTAATGAAACGTGTAAACTTCAAACGAGTTCCAATTTAAAGTTTTGATGTTAAAACTATGTTACGTTTTGATTTAAAGTATCCTCATCTTGGGTTTTCAGTTTAATGAAAGACATCATAACAGGCGAGGCTATAATATCATATAAATGGTATAGAAAGTAATGCGGATAACAACTTAATGTGCACTTACGAAGAGGCATTCACCAGACGAAACGGTTGTCCTTATTAAAAATTAAAATTTGATGTAGAAAAAAAAGAAAAAACAACTTAATATTTTCATTAACGAGTTCCTCTAGTGATCCAATAGATTTTTTTTGGAAATAAATTCATTGAAATAAATACCTACCAAGAATTGGGATAAAATTAATGGTTTAAAAAAATCTGTTTATTTTCCTTTCACCCTAAAGGATGGTAAGTTTATTACCAAACGACAAATTCTTCCAACTAATGATTTTTCCGGGAATATCTTTGGACCCATTGGACATGCGGACCTTGTAAATCTGTTTATTTTCCTTTCACCCTAAAGGATGGTAAGTTTATTACCAAATGACAAATTCTTCCAACTAACGATTTTTCCGGAAATATCTTTGGACCCATTGGACATGCGGACCTTGTAATCACGAAAAGCAACTTTTGAGTTTTCAAGACTTTTTGTCAAAGATACGGTTCACTTTTATCTTTAATGAACGGAGAGCCGTCTGTTTTCTCACAATTAGCTCTCTATGGAGTTTAAGTGCAATGTCTGCAAGGTTTTTGAGCTATCCGGACTCTCCTTATGTTTTTTATGTGTTCAGAGTTTCCCACATAAGCAGAACGGATAGAGGTGGAGGAAGAAAAGTCCAGGGAAACCAGATTTGTGTGAGAAACGAATTCAAAACAATTTCGAGTCGAATTCTGGACTGGACATCAATCCCCTTTTAAAATATTTGAAACAATTCAGAATTTACACAATGACATATAAAAAAATTTGGAATACCATTTATACATCACAGTAATATTGTCAAATTGAGATATTGGAGAAACTATATACTCAATATATCCAGATCATGAATCAGCCAATGAACGTTCTGAAAGTCGACTTATTTTGTACCACAAAAGAAACAGATACGACAGCTGCACTCCATCTTCTTAGAACACTGAAGATATTTCAACGGACAGTACTCCTGCTATCTTCGATTTGGGAAATTCTTACCATATGAAAAATGTCACCATACAGCGTACAGTTTTATACTAGTAATAGGAATCAAACAGATCATATAACCAATGAATTTTTTGACTTAATTTATACCACGCATACGAGAGTCATTTTGAGAAAAAAGATCATATTATGATAGAAAAATATAAAAAAACAAGTGGCGAGTTTAATGCCACGTGGCAATTTCTTCCAAATAACTAGTATTTCTAGCCCTCCAGCCAGCATTTTTTGTGTCTGTTGTTATATTAAAATGTTTGCCTCATCTCCGGTTCAATTCAATTTAAATTAAACCTATTTCTTTACAGTTGCTTAGCATTCTGTATTGTAAAAACACTACAGCTTAAAATGAAATTTATTCAATAGTTCTATATAGCAATTCAATCAGTTGAACTCTGAATATACAGAAAAATTCTGAAAAAAAACTCCAGCAGCTTGTAATCCAGGGAAGGATACAAGGGAGAAGAGGACCAAGGACGACGAAGAGTTTCATGGCTCCATAACCTGAGACAATTGTTCAGAAAAAGCATCACTGTTACGGGCTGCCCGCCGTGAATAAAGTCGATATAGTCCCGATGGTTGCACACCATCTTAGTAAAGGAGACGACACATATTGAAGAAGAGGACGATAACAATTCGTTTGTAGATAACTTCCGTACAAAATTCGCTATTAATTTTAACGATGTCAAACATCGCAATAGCATTTAGATTGGAAATAAAGCATAAGGCGCTTCTTGAGATTAGAGTAATTAAAGTTTATATAGCCGGGGTGCTACGAATGTTCAAAATGAATTTATGAGTGAAATGGTAAACTTTTTATTTTAACCGATCTTAAATAATGATCGTAAAAAAATTTACAACCCGCCACTCCACTGAATGCTCTGTGCCCAGAAATTGGAGATTAGTTGTTATTCTGAATCTCTAAACGAAATTAAGTTATTACAATCTGGTACAGATGTCAAATATGAAAACATTAACTTGTGGTAGGACATTTTATCGGAGTTACAAAGACTCCATGACATGACAAAATGATCATCCTGATTGAAAAATAAATACTTATTCCATATTCTGACGGTGCTCGTCGAAGAGCGATACCGATGAATGACGGAAATTGTTTAATATTATTATTTATAATGGAATTCCATCAAGAATTAACAGTCGAGAAATTTGAAATAACAATATGATTTATTATAATTCAAACATAATTCGCAAAAAAAACCGCTGTTTTAGATGCTTAGATGTGCTCCAGAAAATGTCATTAAGCAAACTCGAAGTAGTTTGTACAGGTACAACTTTTATGATCAACGTCATCAAAACTAATGATAATTTTATAAGTGATCGTTTGTTTCGTATCTTAAGTTGAGTACATTATTTCACGTATCTCTTTAGATCCAACAAAGAACCCGGCAACGTTATTATTATAACGTGAAGCCGTTAAATGAATTTCCACCAAACGAGAATTGTGGAAATAAAGTCAGCCATTCTAGATGTACCATGTTGTCTGCAGTTTTACAACATCCTTCGCTTTTTGTAACAGATATCTCCACAGCGCGAGGGTCACTCCAAAAATAAACGAGTGAATATATAATTTTTGCTATCGAAATTAATAACAGCCTGTTAGCTCATGTACATAATAGTCTAAAGAAACAACGAACAGTTTTATTCACCTGACATATAAATTTTGTATATAACCACTATTTTCAGTCAGAGTATTAAAATTGGTGACATTCGAAATTGGTGAATGTTGCAATTGCGTAAAATGGTAACTAAAGCCAGCCGATGACAGGTCATAAGTCCTGTAAGAATGTCTTTATGATTTTTCCCTGCGTTCATACACATACTCTTTTTCCAAAAATTACTTAAGTACATGCTTTTTATGTTTCATTGCTTTCATAATGAAATAGTGAAATATACAGAATATACATGGAAGATATAGAAATACATAAAAATAATATGAATAACCGGGATGATGCCATAAGACTGCTTAATATACCCAAAATTACCTACTAATATACCGATTCAAAGTATCGACTCTGTAATAGTACTTACAATCATTACAGAGAAAATGACATAAACCCCAACTTTTACAAAAGAATTACTAGGTCATAAACTATATGTACATAACGACAATAGACAAACAAATTTAGCAGGGCGCTTCACTTGGAATTTGACTTCTGGGTTGAACGGGTGTGCTCGCCACCGATTCAAAGCAGAACTCGAAATACAAGTCGAAAATCCCTTTGACAATAGACCGTGCTATTTCTCCGAATCGTTCGGTGTTAAATTAACAACAGTCATTATCAAGACTGCAATACACGGGTTACCCTAGAAAATAATTAAATAATTTATTATTAGTGTACCTAAATGATGTTCCCGCATTGGTAATATTTATCTGTACATGATCACTTTTATATTTTTCAGTAGATTGAATCAATATAGAGCGCTTTTGAAATAATCTTATTAGAAAAAAAGGTGCTTTATAAAAAATTGAATTACTTATTATTCAATGTGCGACTGCGTTCCTGGTTGTAAGCTGCAATTTGCACATATATCCTCAACAATTATCGAAGATTCCCGACAATTTACGAAGATCGACGAACCTCAGCCCATCACCGTCCTCGGAGGTCGATCGTGCAATTATTTTGATTATTCATGTGTCAACCTTTTAATTTAATAGAGTCGCGTTAAATCTAATTTATTTGTTCCGACCCACGACATTACAAACGATACAATTTATTATTTTATTGTATATTTATTTATTTCGAATAAACCAGTGTTGATCATATAAATAGATCTTGATTTGAAATACTTCATCACCATAAATTATATATTATCAAAAATAATCATTGAAATGACATTTTGCAATATCACATTCGGAGGTAGATGTTTTAAATTAATACATTTTTTTGAACAGGCATATAATATATTCCTTCTGATAAATAAATAGATAAACATATACCCGCAATAAATGAAATATACCTACTTTTTAAGAGATTAACTTTTAGGTCATACCTCACGATGATAAAATATTTTTAGGTCGTTTCATTTATAGTAAGTATCTAGGTATGAAGGTAGGTACATATTATGTATAATGCGGCAGACATATAAACCTAACCTAACCTAACAAAACCTTCTTCTCTGTCTTCCCTGACCTACGCCAACCCTCGCTCCATAGTCAGGTGACCTCACATAACCTACGGTAACAAAGAAAACTACCATAACTAAATACATCCCCATAACAGTTTCATGATATAATACAAAGTCGCTTTGATCTGCATCGAAACAAAGAACTCTTTAACTAAAATGAATAAATATGCGCAATCGACTAGAGTTTTAAAATTTCCCGAATTCATAAAAATAATAATATCTTTATGAAACTTAGCCAAAGTGCCCTCTGACGTGTTTTATCGTAAACACATTTTTAGCATAAAGCGGAAGTGTCAATTTTTTTCGCCATTTGGCAGTTGCGTACGATCAACATTCTTAATATTTTTTATACAATTCTGACAATGCTCGTCGAATTGTGAGACCTGTAAATGAACTTATAAGCTTGGTTGATTGAACAGGATATCAAAATGACAAAATATTTTTTTTTTCGTAAATTGTGAGCCACTTCCTACATACTTTTATTATAAAATATGGTCGCATAACTTCATTTTATTTAAATTAATGCGTAAAAAAATGTTTCAAGTTTCATATATTTAGATTTGCACGACTCAATCTTGTCTCAAATACAAATCCTTCTGAACCTACAAAGCGAAAACAATATTCGCCACATGGAGATGAATTTGTGAACCTTGGCATTGTATGTAAGTAGACTGAAAAACACCAATATTTGACGTTACTGTTTTTAAGTGAAAAGTTTGGTCGTTCAATAAAAAAAATTGTTTTGGTAAGTTTATTTTTTTTAACTTATATTGGTAATACAACAATAACATCTCACATAGTTCAGCAATGAGGTTCACCACCCATTCTGAATATAGTTCCTTTTTACGTGAGACGAGACTGGTGTGTGGGTATACACAGATATGTTGTGCTCCCTTTTATAAGGCAATGCACACCCGCACACCTTTCGCTGGTTACCCCACATTGTGGGATATGCCGTGATGGTATGAATGAATGAATGAATGAATGACATCACTTCCATCTGACCATAAAATGTATAAGCAAAAAACAAAGAATTGTTTTGAATATCCTGCCGATGTGACTTGCACGAAAATCTACAAAATACCTGTAGAACAAAATAAAGTATTTTATTTAAAGTAAATAAGTTAAAAATATAGTAACTAGACCTAGGAATCATTTTGTAAATTTATACTGATTTGGTAAATCTGTGTTTTGTCTACAGTAATAAATACACCAACAATGAAATATTAACAAAACATTGAACTAGAGAAAGAATTTAATACTTAAGATGGTGCTAAGTAGAACGATATAAACGATAGTTGAAAGTAGCGTCTGTTATGTAAGTTCAATTATAACCAAAACTGATTCTCACGACATAACAGAAACAGTTGAAGTAGAGAAAAAAACATAGTACAGTTATAAAAAAAAAAAAATTCGATTACTTACACATTGGTACAAGTAGGTAAATAAGACAAAAATGACCTTATAAGTCTGGCGCAATTCAGGGGTGACTTCTATGCGAAAAATGCATTGTCACCTCAGATATAAGAATTGTAGCTTTCATTATTTACAAAAAACCAATTCTCTCAATAGATGGCGTTTCAACAAAATAAATAAAAATAATAAGATTGTTGTTCATAATTTCACCCATAGATGGCTGTAGTAAAAATTCCTTATTTTCAAGCGAAAAGAATTTCAGTATTACAATATATAGAACTTTCAAAATTGAATTGATAGGGATCTCATTGAAAAAGGCATAATTGGTGAACGTTGCGCAAGCGCATAAAGTGATCACGTAAACCAGCCGATGACAGGTCGTAAGCCCTGTAGGTGCCTTGATTTCCCGGTTCTCCTACAATACATAGTATAGTTGGTACAAAATAGAACGATGAGATAGTTTATTCAAAGTAACGTCAGTCATACCCATAACCAATTATTATACTATTCATGAACCATTTACATAGTAGAGGCCATGGAGTTGGAAAAATTTTCATACTTAAGATAGTGCTATATAATATCACTGGATGAAAATCAAAAAATGAAAATCAAATCATTAAAAAGTTGACAGAGAAATAGCCCCACTGTCTTATCATATTGCAATAATGTTTGACATTGAGCAACACTAGACAAAGGGTTTCTATCGACGACTCCACGTTAATGTATAAAACATCCAGCGCTGACTGGACGAAGTTCCAGAAGAAATTCCAGAAGATCGACGTGGAAATGTTGCAGCAAACGACCCTGAAATGACATTCGAAAGATTCACGAATCCTGTAGAGTAGCGATGACCTCCCCATTAAACCCGGAAAACGAAATGAATGCCCGTGGTTGAACTCTGAGCTCGAGTGATTGAAGAAGGCCATAGCCTATAAAATAATAAGACGAATTTCCGCTAAGCTTCGCAGAAGAGCTCATCAGAAAACATTGCATGAGCAAATGAGAACTGAGATGTTCTGAATCTTCAACAGGCAAAGCCACTCATACGTTTTTCAACACCTTAAATCTTAAGCAATTGCCTTCAGGAAATATTCAAGAAAATCAGGAAATACAACAAAATGGTAAATGAGAGCTCCGAATGTTCAGTAAAATGATAACAGATTTTAACTCCATTCTATATGTTTCATTATTTCTTATAATTAATATTTTAAAATAATTAAACACTGTTTTGGATTCTACATTAATATTATAAAGATGCGCCCTAAAAAGGCGAAATAGCTATCGACTTTAAATCAATAATAGGTGTAATATGTAGAATCCAAAACAGAGTGTTTTATTTTTTAATTGATTTCTAAAATGAAATTCTACCAAATAAGTAATTCACGGTTGCTTTAAAAATTAGATTTTATAATATTTTCAAAGTATCACCATTATCATCTGAAATCTAAAGATCGTCAGCAAGTTATGATAAAACAATTCCATAGTAAAGCAAAGAATGTTGAGTAAAATTACACAAAATAATATGGCCGTATACAAAATAATATGGCCGTATACAAACAACTCCAACTAAAATATTTCAAAGTGATTTATTGATATTTACTATTAAAGGGGAAACATGTAAATACAATTCTTTCTTACGCATTATTTTTTCTAAGTATTTTTGTGTTAGGCAAAGTATGTTTCAACATTGTAAAAATCCTAACTTTGTCTTTTTGCTGGCAATGTTCTATTGTGATTCATAGCATTCTTAAAAATATCCTTTTGAAATATCTGTATGCCATAGAAATAAATTTGAGAATCTATAATTTTACGACCGGATATTAATACACTGCTGACAATGACAAAAATTAAAAGACCACGACGAGTGCCATCTGTCGGTATGTCTTCAAAACAACAATGTTGATCAAATTTAAGTAGGTAGTTTATTTCAATTAACACAGAGGGATGGACCATTTTTATGCGAATTCAACAGCAGTTCACAACACCCGTTAGGGATACGTAAACTAAAATTGTTATGAATTATTATGTGAAGAGCTTGCATTAAATTGCTTCTTTTCCTCTTAAAAATTTAGTTTCTTACCATTTTAATTTTTAATTATGATTATGCTATAAATTTTGAATCTAAGGATGCCATCTGTGTCTAGTGAAAGTGCTTAAGAAAAGCTAATTAATTTTTACCTAATTTTTAGAAGAATTATCCTCACATGGTCTTAACTTACGATCCCAACACAATAGCACACTTACGATACCAATACACCACACATCTACTAATACTTACTCGTTCACAGTACCTACATGCAGCTCGGATATGGAATCTATTGCCGGAGAGTATCAGAGATGCCACTAATTTAATAGCATTCAAAAAGCGTCACACGTCAAAAGAAGTCACACTTTTTATCCACATAACCATAAACTCGCGTCTTTTTCCCTTTGTCCCTCTAATCCTTTTCCTTTTCCTTCTCCTATCCCCCATCCAACAAACATGGTGTTTCTATTTGGTGTATTATTATTTTTTATTTTGTTCTATTTTTATTTTTAATTTCTTATTATTTTCATTTTATTTTGTATCCTCTTGTTAATTATTCCTGTAACTGATTGAATTTACTATGGTGATTGACAGGCAGAAATTGCCTGCGGGCAACAAGTCTGCCACGTTGTTTTATCACAATAAAAGTGTTTAATTATTATAAGGTATTATTATTATTATTCTGAAACAATGCTATTAATATAATGATTTACACCCAAAAATATATCCGTCTGAAACAAATCAACGCGCAAATTTGAACATAAAACGAAAACGAATAAGCAATTTTGCAAAGAAATGAATTATGGTCAAAGTGAATATTTAAAAAATGGCTGTTAATTTTTTAAATTATTTTTTTTTTCAGTTTCGATCTGATTTCGACGATACAAATGCCATTTTTTCAAATACCTACTCATTATTAAACTGGCGTCAACAGAGCAGGCTTCCTTGCAAGTAAGGAATGAAACAAGCACTCAAGATAACATTAATTTAGACTACAGGTGAGTGAGAATCTGTAATTTTTCCATGAATTTCCAGTTTATCATATGCAAAAATAAGGTAACTCCGCCACCTTAATAGATGTTTGAAAACCGCATCTTTAGAAATAGGTAATTCACCAACCTGCCTTAAGTTGTTGGTTTAATAATGTTTAGAGCGAATCGGTGTCGAATGCACTCCGTGTTCAGAGAGTCGTTAAAATTTTAATTTTTATGACCCTCCCCGGAGTTGGAGCATCCCATTGAACTGAGTGCACGCTCGAAGATACAAAAGTGCGATTACCCATTCTGATGAGGATACTTTAAACATCGTAAATAAAAATTGTGTAAGAAGAAATCAGTCAGTTTTGAAACTGGAAGAACAAAAATACGTAACTGTATTATATACTTAAATTACAATGGCATCCGCATAAAAACCTTTAAAATATTTCGAAAATGCTTTAACAAAACGAAACAGCATTGGTTTTGAAATGAAAAATAAAAAGTTATCAAAGAAGCTCTTTTGACTTGAATGTAAAATCATGAAACGAATTCCCAGCAAATGCAAAATTATTGATTAGTTTATTAATTACCACGTTTTGATGAGAATAATGCGCGTTTCGGTGAAGCAACACTTAAAAAATCATTATAATCATATATTATACCACAAAGTCACAATTTAAGCTTGAGAAAAACTATTATGTATTTATTTATATTTCTTCTAAGCCACAAAGAAGGGGTAGGTGTGAATTAAGAAGAAGCTTACAAAGCAAGGAGTCCCAAGACAGCCAAGAACCGCAAGTATGGCGAAGAAAAACAAAAGAACACGACCTCGGATTAACTGGAATAGAAAAAACTTGAGAACTTATTCTTATTCACAGATTATAATTAAGAGGACGCCATTGATATATCAAAAACTGGAACTTGGAAATAATATACCATGGAAAACGGAAAGTTATTTAGATATTTAGATATTTTTTATTTAGTTATTTTAGTTATTTAGATCCTATGGTAAACAGAAACATTTGACATGGATTGTAGACCATAAGATGAAGTTGAATTTGAATATCTAACTGACTGAGCCACATTTGACATGGATTTTAGACCATAAGATGAAGTTGAATTTGAATATCTAACTGACTGAGCCGTGAAAGTGAGCAAATTCGGTAGTCTTAGGAATAATAATGGATATTTATTGTAAGTGTTTAAGCCCATCATATCATTTTATGGTGGGTTGCCAACACAAGAAGAAAATCCCACTATTTTGTATATGAAAAATATTTTACTGACTCTGTTTGAATTAACCGATTCACAGTTTGAAATTTCTTATAATAGTGTGATATATTGATGTTGCGCCTTTCATCAGCCAATCTGTATAGCAGCTTACGAGACTGAACGAACAGGGGATTCGGCAATCTTCGGTAGTAAGGATTTTAATATATTATAGGAATGTCTGGGGTTAAGCCGGGGTCGATGAATTGGTGGATTGATCGGGTATTGAGCAATGATAGTGCTCTCACGTTGTGGTTCATTTATTAACTAATTATTTGTACTTCACTCTGTATATATCTAATAACTGTTAATTATAATAAATTGTGTTTAAGTTAAACGCGTGTGTTTATTTTACTATATCTGGTATAGCAAAGTACTAGATATCACATAATATATTGATTTTTTATTATGAAAATTTGCGGGAATTAATCAATCGTTTTGATTTGATCATTTATATTGCCAGTGGTTATCAGAAATCACGAAAAATCAATGCATTATTTACTCGTCTCAAAGACATTTTGTAAGAAAATGGTTCAAACGATGTGATTTATATAGTGAGTTAATCTAGGCTCACTTATCCCACTTAAGCCGTTTTTTGGTATGTAGTTATCTAAAACGCAAATAGCATTAACTAACCTATTAAAAATATATATTATTAATACTTATTCTGAAATAAAATACAGCCAAAAAGCTAGTACCTACATCAAATGAACTTTTTGATTTAAACTCAATGATGTGATTTAAAGACTCTTCTCTAACATATGTGCCTCAAAGAGAAATTCGTCCAAAAGTACACAGAGGTCCAGGGAATTCAGGTCATCTAACTCTTAGTAGATTCTTGGATAACAGGAAGAGTAAACTGGAAATAATGCACCATGGAAAACGGAACGGGATAGCTTTTGGATTCTATGCTACAAAAATATTTAACATGGATTGTAGACATTAAGGTGAAGTAAATTCAAAGACAAATTTTAATCTAATTAAAATTTTAATCTAACTAAAAAATTTGTACCTATACTAGGTATCATATGTATTTTAATTTATTTAGATGATGTTGGAAGTTCAAAATAATCTGAACATCCAATCATGAGCTTAGACATATATGTCCTATAGTCGGAGCAAATGGAAAAATAAACATATCGGGTTTATAAAACACAACACCGCCACTGCTTTATACATCATGATATGTATTAACTTAAAAAAGTGACGACGTTGCTGAAGATGGACGAAAGTCCTAAAACGATTCAACAATTATTTTTTTTTTGTTTTAGAGTTTTTTGGCATTCCACACTGTTATTAATAAGAACTATTCAAACATATTAAATAAGTGTCCTACAGATTCATATCTTTTCAGCATAAAAAGATTCACTTGGACAGCAACCAAAGGATTCTCCACCCCAAGCATTAAGGCAATTACAAATTTTCATTTTTGTTAATATTTCAATCCGATTCTTATTCATTCGATCTGTTTTAAGAAAATCGTTGCTTTTATTATTGTTGTGGGACAAATAATGAAATCGGCATTGTACGATGGAACCGATAAGCGATCAGTTAAATTATATAAGAGAGAATGAAAAACTCTTAAAACTATAATACAAGTGTTGGAAGGTCTCGGTAAATCCAACCGTTTTTTGAGATATGTGTCCTAGTCGGAGCAGAAGGAAATAGAAACACAATTGTGAGGGATCAGTTAAATTATTTTAAGTTTAAACAATTTAAGAAAGATTGAAATACTCAAAAAACATTGTGAAGCAATGACTTTATCTTAAATACACATACTAGTTCACGATTCATGCAACCCTGGTTGTGGAATCAACTATCCGTTTGTATATGACTATAAGAAGTTTACAAAAAAATTCTGAAGTCATACTTCCTATAGTCAAATAAGTACAAGAAACATATACCTAATGCAATGATTTTATCTTAAATACACATACTAGTTCACGATTCATGCAACCCTGGTTATGGAATTAATTACCCGTTTGTATATTCTACAAGAGGTTTACAAAAAAATTCTGAAGTCATACTTCCTATAGTCAAATAAGTACAAGAAACATATACCTAATGCAATTATTTTATCTTAAATACACATACTAGTTCACGATTCATGCAACCCTGGTTGTGGAATCAATTACCCGTTTGTATATTCTACAAGAGGTTTACAAAAAAATTCTGAAGTCATACTTCCTATAGTCAAATGAGTACAAGAAACATATACCTAATTATTTTGGAGTGGTTTTAATACACGGTGTTATTCCCTTAAGTTCTATGAATTATTCAGTTGACCTGTCAAGTTAGATCGACCTAAATAATTAAGAAATCGATTGCGAGTGTAAAGGACTAATTATTTAAAGTCGATTATTTCTCTTTACAGCGAGGATATATTCACAACTTCACTGTAAACATAAATTTGCACGCTATATAAAAAAAAACAGAGATTTTCATTTTCACTTCATATTTAAGGGTAGTTTTTCAAATCCACAATTATTTAACTCATTCAAAGCGATAACATTTTGATTATCAAATTGAAACTCATCAAAGTTAATTTAATTTGTTCCTTTATCATATCAACCCTTCACCTGACACACCTCTACATAGTAAAATATATATTACTTTTGCTCCGCCGTCACCCAAAGGGATAAACGCCACTTCGATTTGATTAAAACGTCATCATAAATATTATCCGTGCTTGAAAAAACAAAACAAATTATATTTTATTACTTATTATAATCGTATTATAAATTAAAAGACTCTTGAAATCACGCAAATGTCTAACTTTCAAACTTCTCCTTTATATAATTAATTACGTTCGAAGCTCATTCTTCCGTAGAGTATGTCATATTTATAACGTTTTGTAAGAATATTAACATAGTAGGATACTCTGAAACAAAGTATAAAAATGTCATTTTAGAGGCTCAGTGAGTCTTCATAGTAACTGGTTTCTACTCAGCTCAGTTTGACTATGACTATCACAGCAAAACAGTGCCTATACCAGCTAAAATATTATATATTGAATTTTTGCATCATTTTAATTTTTTATGGTCGATTTCATATCAACAAAAACACAAATAAATATTGCTATCAAGGAATAGCCTTATGTAACGATAAATTTACCTTAAAAAATTATTCGTAATGCTCATGATATCTGTACGACTGTGACTATCACAGCAAAACACTGCTTATACCGGCTAAAATAATATATACATAGGATTGAATTTTTACATCATTTTAATTCTTTTTGGTCGATTTCATATCAACCAAAAGACAAATAAATATTGCTATCAAAAAATAACCTTATGTAACGATAAATTTACCTAAAAAAGTTATTCGTGATGCACATGATACCTGTAGGACCGTGACTATCACAGCAAAACACTGCCTTTATCAGCTAAAATAATTTATATTGAATTTTTACATCATTTTAATTATTTATGGTCGATTTTATATCAATCAAAAGACAAATAAATATTCCTATCAAAAAATAACCTTATGTAACGATAAATTTACCTTAAAAAGTTATTCGTGATGCTCATGATACCTTACGACTGTGACTATCACAGCAAAATACTGCATTTACCAGCTAAAATAATTTATATTGAATATTTTCATCATTTTATTCTTTGTGGTCGATTTTATATCAATCAAAAGACAAATAAATATTCCTATCAAAAAATAACCTTATGTAACGATAAATTTACCTTAAAAAGTTATTCGTGATGCTCATGATACCTTACGACTATGACTATCACAGCAAAACACTGCCTTTACCAGCTAAAATAATTTATATTGAATTTTTACATAATTTTAATTCTTTATGGTCGATTTTATAACAATCAAAAGACAAATAAATATTGCTATAAAAAAATAACCTTATGTAACGATAAATTTACCTTAAAAAGTTATTCGTGATGCTCATGATACCTTATGACTGTGACTATCACAGCAAAATACTGCATTTACCAGTTAAAATAATTTATATTGAATTTTTTCATCATTTTAATTCTTTGTGGTCGATTTTATATCAATCAAAAGACAAATAAATATTCCTATCAAAAATAACCTTTTGTAACGGTAAATTTACCTTAAAAAGTTATTCGTGATGCTCATGATACCTTACGACTGTGACTATCACAGCAAAATACTGCATTTACCAGCTATAATAATTTATATTGAATTTTTACATCATTTTAATTCTTTATGGTCGATTTTATATCAATCATAAGACAAATAAATATTGCTATCAAAAAATAACCTTATGTAACAACAAATTTACCTTAAAAAGTTATTCGTGATACTCATGATACCTGTACGACTGTGACTATCACAGCAAAATACTGCATTTACCAGCTAAAATAATTTATATTGAATTTTTACATCATTTTAATTCTTTATGGTCGATTTTATATCAATCAAAAGACAAATAAATATTGCTATCAAAAAATAACCTTATGTAACGATAAATTTACCTTAAAAAGTTATTCGTGATGCTCATGATACATATGTTTAATATTTGGAGACTTTTATTTTGGCTATATAATATATTAATGTTTACATTATGAAAAAAATATAACATACTCAAGCAATATAATTGGAACATAGTATGGAAATTTTGGAAATAATTTATTAGAAATGCTCATACTCGCGTTGAATACTCATATATCACTTAGAATATCTTATATGAGTTGCATAAAACAATTTTTAACCTACTCAATATAAATGGAACATAGTTTGGAAACTTTAGAAAGAAGTTATTAGAACTGCTCCTACGTGTAATACTCATGAAGAATGTAATATCTTTAGATTATGTATATTACTTTTATCGTGTAGAATGTAATATCTTTATTTAATATTACTTTTATTTTGCTAAATAATACGATTCCTGCTCGAACAATATAAATGGAACATAGTTTGGAAACTTTAGAAAGAAGTTATTAGAACTGCCCATACGTATAATACTAATATATCGCGTAGAATGTAATATCTTTAGATTATATTACTTTTATCGTGTAGAATGTAATATCTTTATTTAATTTTACTTTTATTTTGCTAAATAAAAGGATTCCTGCTCGAAAAATATAAATGGAACATAGTTTGGAAACTTTAGAAAGAAATTATTAGAAATGCTCATACCTATGTATCACGTAGAATTGTATAAGTTTATATTACTTTTATTTGTGTTAAATAAAAATAACGATTTTCAACCTACTCAAAAAAAAGATCGCCTATAAAATAATTATACGGACGAGATGTAATGTCCACACTAGTAACTACCAAGAGATGCAGAGGCTGGCGGACAACAGATTAAACAACCCCTCTGCTTATTGCACTGTTTCTTACATTCATCCGTCCAATTCTTTTTTGTTTATCGTGTCCACAGCCGTCGTGTTACAGACGATGTGCTCTGCCATTATCACGCACGAACGGAGATGTTATCGGATTCTCCAATTCCAATCATCCACAGCATCCGACATACAGACAGACACCCCAACTAATTTATAAGAAGAACAATACAAAAACCTTCGAGAAAGATATTGTTGACACTGAATTATATGAGTTGGTTCCAAATTACCTTTATTTCTTCGGGACGATTCCGCGAGAACACAGATCAATGCAACGATCGATGTATTAAACAAAAATGAATGTGGAATATTATTTTTTACTTCCGCATCATTTCATTTTTATTCGCCAGTAAGCCGCCTACACCATCTAATTAACAATATACCGATTTAAGTGACATTTTTTTATGTCAAATAGCTAGTTTGACGAACATTATTTGATATTTTTTATTTTTACCAAAAAAAGATAAATAAAAGAAATTGCCTTAGGGCAATAAACCCGCCTTTGTGCACTTGTACATAAATAAATAAAATCAATAGTTTCTGAAATTATTGTATTTACTTATATCATTATTACTTTTTTATTTAATATTTATTTTTCAGGAATTTCTGTATTTTCATTTTGTTTTAACATGTTATCTTTTGTATTGAAATTTTTATTATATTATTAAAAAATATAGTAGGTTTATTTGTCTATGAAATATATTTTTATCACTATTCGATAAAATTTTGTTTAATGTCCGATTAAAAAAATGAAGTAATCAATATTTAAAAAGAATCTTATATTTTTATGAGCGAAAAAATGTATTTTTTACATTTCTTCCCCTGGGAATATTTTTACATACAGTAAAAATATTCATATTCGCAAAGAAAATAATGCAAAAAAATGCATTCTCTCGTGTTAAAAAAATTATAAAAAAGTATAAAAAAATTATTAGAAATAATATTTTGTGTGAATTTCATAATAAATTAACATCAAGTCAAAAATAATTATCATTATAATATTTGATTCATTGTGTAAACAAAGTAATCAACTGAATCGTTATTTTAAATTACAAATAAAATAATTAATTAATTTAAATTATAATAGATAAAAATCAATCGAAATAAACAACCCCTAAAGTTTATTCACGTATAACTGAGAATATCATACCGTGAGAAAACACACAAAAACTCTACGTAAAATATTCTCAATTATTTACATGTTTTGTGAATTCACTTACTCTGACGTTGCTTATTTTTGTGATTTTTTTTAATAATAAATAAAAAATTCTGTTGAAAAAATCAGTAAATATGCTTCAGAAACAAAATTTATAAAATATGGTATGTAAGGAAATCATATTTAAAATACTACTGGTAAAATAATAAAAAAAAAATCGTCATTTGTTGTAAATTTTATTTTGACCGCAATCAAAAACTATATTCAAAGTCAACACAGAGAGAATGAATTTCCATTTGATTTATTTATATTATAAGAAAATATTTTTTTATTTTTTAGAATACCTTTACCTAATTATTTTGTATACCAGAAAAAAATAGTTCAAAGCCTATGTAAATAGTAATAAACTAGAAAAATGGAACTATTCAAAATAAAAATAAGCAGCTCCAAGTTACTTCAGTACTCTTTTGTTTTACAGAGCTACTGCACGTTACAACCGAATATTATGCATGGATGAACAATTATTCTGACAGTGGTTAGTGAAAACATTATCACAATGTAAGCGGATATTTTTTTTTAAATATCTATATAAATAAAATATACTTCTGCAGTTACCCCTTGTTTACAGCTTTTCATTCATTAAATGAATTAAATATAGGTAAAAAAAAATTTTTAGTTTTTGATGTAATTTACGAAGACCTTGCAACGCAAAAGAGCAAGGAAGAAAGTAATTTTTTATTAAGATCCTTATGGGCGAATTCTGATTATTTTTTGATTACCTTCGACATATAACTGGTAGGTACCCACTCTAAAGTACATAAGACTCGTCCATAATTACTTCCCCAAAACTTCCAATCCGTATTTTCATTACATCGGCAGTCTGTTTCTCTAGTCAACAATTAATCTAGTCAACATTACCAAAATGCCGATAAATATTATGAAAAGAAAAAGTATTGACTATCGTGATAAAACAAGACGTGATATAAGAAGAAAGCGATGTCCAACAGTGGAACGAATTTGGATGAATAATTAAATTATTTGCTTGTAGATATGCAAACATTTGTATATAACCACTAGTCTCAGTCTTGTAGAGTATTATTCTGACGATGTGCCTGGCACGAAACGCGTCGATAATCAAATAAATTTCAATAGAACTAATACCAAGAATTTTTTTTTATATTTGTAATATATCTACATACAATGGAATTCTATCATAATTTTTTTTTTAATGAACTCGTGACCACTGGATTACTAACCCAACGCGCTAACCGCTCAGCCATCGACCCATCTATATCAATTGTCGATCGACAAACTAGACTAAGTTATTTGCATTTATTCAATATATTTTTTATTTGCATTAATTTTATTTACATTGATCGTTGCATTGATTTCACTGCGTTTAATTTGGTTAAGTTGGCATAGATGGTTGCGGAAACAGTAATGGATAGGTAGGTAGGTACTTAAACAATTTGGGAATTACATGGTCCGTGAACCAGAACACATCTCTTGCATGCAACTTGCCTACATGGCATATCACAGTCAGTACCTACTCTTGACTATTGAACTAACTGTGTGGTTGCATTCGGGTTTTTAGATAACTTCAACCACGAAAGTCTCAATTTCGAAAGATTAGAATTCTATTCGAAATTTGAATTATTTGTATTATGAAATGGTCACTTCAATAATTCTGGAAGAATTTATTCTTGGGTGAATCTCGATTATAGCCACGGACTAAATTTATTGAAAATAATTTAAAGCTTTATTCAAGCGTTGGTCACTTCAACGATTCTGATAGAATTTATTATTAAATGAATCTCGATTAAAGCCACGGAATAAAATTATTGAAAATAGTTTAAAGCTTTATTCAAGCGTTGGTCACTTCAACGATTCTGATAGAATTTATTCATTAGTGAATCTCGATTATTGCCACGGACTAAACTTCCCTAAAATCTCAATATTTTTTGTAGGTACGACCTAAACAATTTTAAAATAAATTAAATAAAATGTCTTTAAAATCTATATCCATTAACAATTTTTTTCTTTAGTGAACCTCGATAATTGCCACACACGTAATTTCTCAATAACTACTAAAATAATTATGTGAAATAGAAGGTTCACTTCGACGATTTCAATAAAATAAAAACAATATCCAAAAATAATAAAATATCAAAATATTTCATACGAATTGGCTGATGAAGCCATGATTTATACGAGATAATTTAGTTCTTTAGTGAATATTGATTAATGGGACGTATTTACTCAACTTTTTGATGACGAGAATTGCTTGAATATTAAAAGTCACTTCGTCGATTCTAAAAAAATATTGTATATTGAATCTCGATAATTCCCACGCACAATGCTGTTAAAATAAATCGATCATCAAACGTCACTGTGATGATTCTGAAAGAATTATATATATTAAATTTAAAGATATAACTTTGTATTAACCACGTTTTTTGGTTGAAACGATGCGACCGGTTTCGGAACTAACCATAATATCTAACCATATATTTCGGAACTGACAATAATATTGGAAAAAGTTTAATGAATTCCAAAGATAAAGATAATAAAATGGAAAACTCCGGCGTATACCAACTGACATGTGGAGACTGCTCTGCAGTCTACATAGGAAAAACAGGACGGAAATTTGAGACTAGAGTAAAAGAACATATTAGATGTATAAACAATGATAATTTTTCAGAATTCGCAGAACACTTAGTACTTAATGATCATCAATTTAATATGCAATCGGGAACAAAAATTTTACACGTCAACAAAGTAGGTCTCCGTCTTGATAATTTAGAGTCGCTAGAAATTAAAAAGTGTATTAATTCAAAACAGAACATAATAAACAATCAGTTAAATTTATCTTTCAGTCCATTATTAAATATGTTTCCTTTTACTTCTAATCCTTCAGCCAATCGGACCCACCCTGCACAAGACCCAACCCTAAGTACCCCCACCCTACCTCTACCTCCGCCCCGATAGATTTCTTGTAAGCACGTCGTCACATTCTGTTTCAGTTGAAAGTTAGCCTGATGAGGGAACGGTTAGTTCCGAAACCGGTCGCATCGTTTCAACCAAAAAACGTGGTTAATACAAAGTTATATCTTTAAATTTAATTTGTTAAATATGAACCACAAAGTTAACATTCAAACATTTGAAAAAAATTATACCTATATATTTTAAATTGAGGTTTGTCGCATTTGATCTTTTGCAGTCACGTTACGGGTTTATACCTAGTGAAAATGATAATACTAATCAAATTTAATAAAAACCTTTAACACACTCAAAACACAAACTTATCAATGAATAAAAATGTACGAATATAACAAGAGCAATATGACGAATGGAATATTAAAGCAAGATATTTTTAATTAATATACATTATTACTTTTTTTTATTTACAAACATTTTTTTTTTCAACATCTCAATAGAGACGAAGTAGGGATAATGTAGAAGAAACAAGAACTATTAGTTATCAATTGACTCCCGAAAGGGAAAAAAATCCAATGTTTGCGTATATGCAATTAAAAAGAATATTCGATATACATTATAACTTTCATCGGTATAAAAAATATAATATATTTATTTATAAACTATAATCAGTATTTCAGATACCTACTTAAGTACAATAAATTGAAACATCACTGTATATTGTTGGCAATTAGCGGTGTTTGTCTTGGCTAATGTACCACAGTGGTTTGAAACTTATCTCTGGAGTAATATTATCTGAATAATAATTCATTCGAAGCGTAGACACTAGTGACATCTATAATCGGATATATCACTAAAAAACAGCATAGACAAATAATTTAACAACAGTAATTAGGTAGTTAAGTCTCGTTTGACATAATTAGTTAAGTCTCGCTTGACATAAATGGGTAATTTGCTTAAAACAATAAGCCCCGGGTCTGAGTTCAATATCAAAGATTCAGAAACGAATATTATGTACCTACAGTATAAAAGAACAAGCAGTTTGTTCAAGAAAGGAACAAGACAATCGTCAATATTGATTTATTTCATTTTAAATCAATCAATTCAAACCGTTCAATTATTCTCAAAATGATCCAGGTTTAATTTGGAAAAAACGTACGTAATCTTACAGCTGTCTCTAGCGTAAACGAATCAATATAGATATAAACCGAAAAGAATTGGTAGTTATATAGATAATCATAATTTTTTTTTTAAATAATCGTCTGAGTTCAATATGAAAGATTCAAAAACGAATATTATGTACAGTTTAAAAGAACAAATTTTTAGCATGCAGTTTATTCAACCAGACAATAATCGATATAATTGATTAATTTCGTTTTAAATCAATCAATTCAAATTCTTCAATTATTCTCAAAATGATCGAGGTTTAGTTTGGAAAAAAACGTACGTAATCTTACAGCATCTGAGAATCCTAGCTGCCTCTAGCGTAAACGAGTTGCTAGTTATATAGATAATCATTAGCTGACATAAAATCGTATGGATGTTTACGTGTACCGTCTGTTGTCTATTGTAATCTGTGTTAAATGTTTTATTTTATAATATATCTATTATTATTGTTAAACCTCTTCTTGTAAAAGGTCCATGTATATAGTAAATATATTACTTCAATTACAAAGAGTTTTATTTGCATTCAAATATATAAAGTTATATCAATCGAAAAAATAAAAATTAAATATTTTTAAAGTGACAGTCATTTCCAGCTGTTACATGAATCGATTTCTACAGAAATCTTTTGAGTCTCTTGCTATTAAAAGGCACAGTACCTAACATCAAGATGGAAATAAATTATGGAGAAGAAGAAGTAGACCATATATTATTCAGGCAGTATTATAATTATTCAATGTAATGAAAAATTCATTACTCGATCATAACCACGTATGAGCCATTGTTGACTAGTTTTATTAGCAAATTTAATTTAGTTTATTGATAAAGTTTACTTTTTTAATTTAACATAAATCATTTCTACAATGGTCGATGCTAATAATTTTTCAGGTGCTATTTTACACAACTACATATAATGCCGTATGCCATTGTTGACTAGTTTTATTAATAAATTTAATTTAGTTTATTAAACAAGTTTACTTTTTTAATTTTACAAAAAAAGTAATGAAACATTTCTACAGTGGTCGATGCTAATAATTTTTCAGATGCTATTTTACACAACTACATATAATGCCGTATGCCATTGTTGACTAGTTTTATTAATAAATTTAATTTAGTTTATTGAAAAAGTTTACTTTTTTAATTTTACATAAAAAAGTAATGAATCATATCTACAATGGTCGATGCTAATAATTTTTTAGATGCTATTTTACACAACTACATATAATACCGTATGCCATTGTTGACTAGTTTTATTAATAAATTTAATTTAGTTTATTGATAAAGTTTACTTTTTTAATATTTCATAAAAAAGTAATGAACAATTTCTACAATGGTCGGTGCTAATAATTTTTCAGATGCTATTTTACACCACTACATATAATGCCGTATGCCATTGTTGACTAGTTTTATTAATAAATTTAATTTAGTTTATTGGACAAGTTTACTTTTTTAATTTTACAAAAAAAGTAATCAATCATTTCTACAATAGTCGATGCAAATAAAGAGTTTTATTTGCATTCAAATATATAAATTAAGATGGAATTATATCAATCGAAAAAATAAAAAATAAATATTTTTAAAGTGACAGTCATTTCCAGCTGTTACATGAATCGATTTCTATAGAAATCTTTTGAGTCTCTTGCTATTAAAAGGCACAGTACCTAACATCAAGATGGAAATAAATTATGGAGAAGAAGAAGTAGACCATATAATATTCAGGCAGTATTATAATTATTCAATGTAATGAAAAATTCATTACTCGATCATAACCATGTATGAGTTTCAGACAGTGGAATAATTGAAAAGTTTTTTTTTAAATTATGGATTTGTCGGTAACTTTGTGGTAGCCCATGATTATTAATAATAGCAATAAATACATTTTGTTTTAAACCACTCAATAAGTCGACGCTAATAATTTTCTCGATCCTATTTTACACAACTATAATTACTTATACCATTGTTGACTAGTTTTATAAGCAAATTTAATTTAGTTTATTGATAAAGTTTACTTTTTTAATTTAACATAAATCATTTCTACAATGGTCGATGCTAATAATTTTTCAGATGCTATTTTACACAACTACATATAATGCCGTATGCCATTGTTGACTAGTTTTATTAATAAATTTAATTTAGTTTATTGATAAAGTTTACATTTTTAATTTTACATAAAAAAGTAATGAATCATTTCTACAATGGTCCGTTCTAATATATCACGAAATTATGTTACGAAACTATAATTACCTATACCATTGCCGACTAGTTTTATTAATAAATTTTATTTTATTTATTAATAAAGTTTACTGTTAATTATAATTATCGATGAAGTTTTTATTTGGTAGAATTCCATTATATGTTATATCTATAATAAAAAGTACAGCTAGTTAATGCCCTAACAAGGCGAAATAGGCCTATCGCGCTCAATTAAATTAATGTAGAATCAAAAAGTCTTTACTTTTTATTATAGATATAACATTTACTGTTAATTTTTATCTAATAAAAAGTATGGAATCATTTCTTAAATGGTCCATTCTAATATTTCACGATGTAATTTTATGCAACTACAATTACCTATACCCACTTTTGACTAGTTTATTGATAAATTTATAATATGGTTTATTAATTAAGGTTTTTTTAATTTTATTTTGAAAAGTAATAAATCATTACCTTCAACGATCAATGCTAATAATCTTCCCGGTGTTTATGTACGCAACTATAATAACTTATACCATTTTTGACTGTGTAATTTTATTAATAAATTTTATTTTTAAAAATAAATTAAACACTTGTTTTTCTTTCTACATTTATTTTTACTCTCCAGAACGACCGTTTCGCCAAACGGTCGTTCTGGAGAGTAAAAATAAATGTAGAAAGAAAAACAAGTGTTTAATTTATTTTTAAAAATGGAATTCTACATAGTAAACGCTGTCAGTGTTAACAAAATTAAAAGTGCAAATTTTATTTTATTAAATGATAAATTTTGCTGTTTTAATTTTATCAATTAAAGGAATTGACCATTTCTACAATGGTCCATGCTAATATTTCACGATGTTATGTTGCGCATCTATATTTTTTCTTAAACCACTGTTGAATAGTTTTATGATTTAATCAATTTGTAAGAAATATTCATAAGTAACATAAAACAATATGTGCCAATTATAAGAAATATTCCAAAATATAACATGATTTTGACAAAAAACAATAAGTTAAAACAGATACAAAAATAGCTACAGACGATGTCTGTGTTTTTCAAAATGAAATTTCACCAAAGTTTTTGGTATTTCTGTTTTCAAAAATACTCAAAAAGATGCGTACAAAACTAAAATAAAAAAGATCACTAAGTATAATAATTTATGAAAATTCTTAAAAAGTTATGCGTTAAGTGAAACACGAAATAGTCGAGTTTTAAATAGCGCGGTAATATATTATGATTTCTGCCGAAATGGGTGGGGGGACAATAAATCAGCGAGGTAAGAAAGAATTATGTGGTATTTTCAAATTCGAGGTTCCCGTTCTGCTCTTGTCGTACCCCAAAACTGAGACCACACCACATTCCACGGCAAATCACTAAATCTTCGAGACAATCCCAACTTCAAATCCATAAGAATCAACAAGTTGAAACAAACTATGGGGAGGTGATGTCGTTAAATGCACAGATATTTATTCGCTAGACGAAAATAAGCATGCCCCTGACAGATATACTCCTAGACCCATTGATACTTTATAATATATACAAAAACTCTTTCAAAATGGCAACAAAACAAAATATGGTTTATTAAAGAAACTGTTGAAAAATAAACATGTGCGTGACGAACGACCGTGGAAAGTAGGTATGTAGATGCTATTAATTGTTCAAATTGGCAACGAACTTCGTGAAAAACAATAACACCGGATTTTAATTTAATAGTCGTCAGTTTTTAATGATTCTGTTGACTGATTCCAAAAAATCTTTCATAGCAATAAAATGAGATGATTGAAAAATAATCACGCTCTTGACAAATTTGATTTAAATACTACTGACGGTAACTGTAAAGTCAATATCAAATTACTATGAAAATTGTTACGAGTAACATGAAATAGATTTGAGCAACGGTCGAATCAAATTCGGACCAAATACGCCAAAGAATCACTACATGTAACAAATTATATAATGGTGACAAATACTCTTATTGATAATGATAACCTAAATACTATTTAAATCCAGGCATCCAAATATTATGGTAAACAAAGAATTCATTAAGAGATAAGAGACTGATCAACTGCAGCGAAGTGATGATCACAAATATTTTGACTCTTCGTAATGGTTACAAGGACTCTTTTTAAATATAGCGAAATAATAGTCAAAAAGACTGATCAACTACAGCGAAGTGAGGATCACAAATATTTTGACTATTCGTAATGGTAACGAGGACCCTATTTAAATATAGCGAAATAATGGTCAAAAAGACTGATCAACTACAGCGAAGTGAGAATCACAAATATTTTGACTATTCGTAATGATAACGAGGACCCTATTTAAATATAGCGAAATAATGGTCAAAAAGACTGATCAACTACAGCAAAGTGATGATCACAAATATTTTGACTAGTCGTAATGGTAACGAGGACCCTGTTTAAATATAGCGAAATAATGGTCAAATAGACTGATCAACTACAGCGAAGTGAGGATCACAAATATTTTGATATATTCGTAATGGTAACGAGGACCCTTTTTAAATATAGCGAAATAATGGTCAAAAAGACTGATCAACTACAGCGAAGTGAGGATCACAAATATTTTGACTATTCGTAATGGTAACAAGGACCCTATTTAAATATAGCGAAATAATGGTCAAAAAGACTGATCAACTACAGCGAAGTGAGGATCACAAATATTTTGACTATTCGTAATGGTAACGAGGACCCTATTTAAATATAGCGAAATAATGGTCAAAAAGACTGATCAACTACAGCGAAGTGAGGATCACAAATATTTTGACTATTCGTAATGGTAACGAGGACCCTATTTAAATATAGCGAAATAATGGTCAAATAGACTGATCAACTACAGCGAAGTGAGGATCACAAATATTTTGATATATTCGTAATGGTAACGAGGACCCTTTTTAAATATAGCGAAATAATGGTCAAAAAGACTGATCAACTACAGCGAAGTGAGGATCACAAATATTTTGACTATTCGTAATGGTAACGAGGACCCTTTTTAAATATAGCGAAATAATGGTCAAAAAGACTGATCAACTACAGCGAAGTGAGAATCACAAATATTTTGACTATTCGTAATGATAACGAGGACCCTATTTAAATATAGCGAAATAATGGTCAAAAAGACTGATCAACTACAGCGAAGTGAGGATCACAAATATTTTGACTATTCGTAATGGTAACGAGGACCCTATTTAAATATAGCGAAATAATGGTCAAAAAGACTGATCAACTACAGCGAAGTGAGGATCACAAATATTTTGACTATTCGTAATGGTAACGAGGACCCTTTTTAAATATAGCGAAATAATGGTCAAAAAGACTGATCAACTACAGCGAAGTGAGGATCACAAATATTTTGACTATTCGTAATGGTAACGAGGACCCTATTTAAATATAGCGAAATAATGGTCAAATAGACTGATCAACTACAGCGAAGTGAGGATCACAAATATTTTGATATATTCGTAATGGTAACGAGGACCCTTTTTAAATATAGCGAAATAATGGTCAAAAAGACTGATCAACTACAGCGAAGTGAGGATCACAAATTTTTTGACTATTGATAATGGCTACACGAACTCTTTTTAAATATAAGCATCAAAATTTAATGGTAAACAAATAATTCATTAAGGAATAAGAGACTGATCAACAACAGCAAAGTGATGATCACAAATATTTTGACTATTCGTAATGATAACGAGGACCCTTTTTAAATATAGCGAAATAATGGTCAAAAAGACTGATCAACTACAGCGAAGTGAGGATCACAAATTTTTTGACTATTGATAATGGCTACACGAACTCTTTTTAAATATAAGCATCAAAATTCAATGGTAAACAAATAATTCATTAAGGAATAAGAGACTGATCAACAACAGCAAAGTGATGATCACAAATATTTTGACTATTGATAGTGACTCGAACTCTCCATAAATATAGTGGTCAAAAAGACTGATCAACTACAGCGAAGTGAGGATCACAAATTTTTTGACTATTGATAATGGCTACACGAACTCTTTTTAAATATAAGCATCAAAATTTAATGGTAAACAAATAATTCATTAAGGAATAAGAGACTGATCAACAACAGCAAAGTGATGATCACAAATATTTTGACTATTGATAGTGACTCGAACTCTCCATAAATATAGTGGTCAAAAAGACTGATCAACTACAGCGAAGTGAGGATCACAAATATTTTGACTATTGATAGTGACTCGAACTCTCCATAAATATAGTGGTCAAAAAGACTGATCAACTACAGCGAAGTGATGATCACAAATATTTTGACTATTGATAGTGACTCGAACTCTCCATAAATATAGTGGTCAAAAAGACTGATCAACTACAGCGAAGTGATGATCACAAATATTTTGACTATTGATAGTGACTCGAACTCTCCATAAATATAGTGGTCAAAAAGACTGATCAACTACAGCGAAGTGATGATCACAAATAAGTTTTTTAAAGTTTTTATTTTAATAAAGCGAAGTAAAAGTCAATCTTTTGATTTCCTCATTTTACTGGTAGCAGAAATTTTAGACCGTTATATTCAATTCAGCTGTTGCTGAAGTCACAGTAGCTAACATAGCTGTATCATTTGTATGTCCAAAGTAACTCCTAAAATATAATACATACTCTGACGTCCAATGTAAAGATCTTTACGACCGGTCGACCGATGGAGGTCGACCTCCATCTTCCAACAGAAAGAAGAACAATCAGAAGTAGAAAGATGACCTCACCTGAAATAAAAAAGAAATATAATTTTTAGTTTCTGTCACAAATTGTTCACTCATCAAGCTTGTGATGCACATGTATATCAAATAAATCTAACCAATTAGATATTTTTAATCTGAAAAATGTTATCTTTATACTTTGCTGCTATTGCTTTGTGGCACATTTTAACTAATATAATTAAATAAAATCTCTTAGTTTTTAACCACGTTGAGTATATTTATATGTCAACTAGTTTCGGAGACGTAACCGCTCCTTCGTCCGGACAAACTTATACTAAACTTAGATACTATGTACATAATGTGACCCGTGTGCCTAAATTATGTATCGGAAAGTTGATGGGCGGAGCTTACATTATTGAAAGCAGAGGTTGTCAAAGGAAAAATATTAAATAATGGAGTATTGTTTAAATGTACTTGATTATTAATTATTTTTTGTTTTGTAGTTAAGGCTTTTTTTATCTCTTATGCCTCTAAGTTATCTAATCTTAAGCCCTCTTTATTACATAATTTAGGCACACGGGTCACATTATGTACATAGTATCTAAGTTTAGTATAAGTTTGTCCGGACGAAGGAGCGGTTAGGTCTCCGAAACTAGTTGACATATAAATATACTCAACGTGGTTAAAAACTAAGAGATTTTATTTAATTATATTTGAAAAATGTTATATTATAAAATAATGCTTGTATGCAGCAGTATTAGCAGTTGAAATGAGATCACTGAAAAGAATACATTATGTGTCTTGTCGCTGGTCACCCCACATTGACATTATGAGATATGCCATTATGGTATCAATGAAAATACATAATATGGTATCAATGAAAATACATAGTCTAGCAGTTCAACTGATTGTTCTTGAAAATCAGTGCTTTAAAATTGGCATTCATTCTGCTTTTGTGCCTTTAGTATCTCCGAATAAACTGCTTTAATAAGCTTCTCGAACGTTATCTTTAAAAATAAAGCAGTGTCTGTCATAATTAAGTAAGCTCGCCACAATGACTCTGATTGTATCTAAAAATTATATGCTGGAAAATATTTATTACATTCCGTCACTCTAATTAAATTGTACATATTAAAAACAGCAAAAATATGTACAACATAATATTCGCATAATATTTCAATTGGATACAAGCTGCCACACCTCTGGAATATTCCTATCGTTTTCATATGCATAACCTCTCTACCATATACATTGATGAAGTGGAGCTGCCCGAGGTGAAAGAGTTCAGGTATCTTGGTTCAGCACCCACCCACAGAACCCGCGTTGCCTGGCAGAAATGGAGATCCCTCGCAGGAGTATTATGTAACAATCGTGTACCAATAAAAACAAAAGGAAAAGTCTACAGCAGTAAGACCGGCAATCATTTATAGCGCCGAATGCTGGACCGTAAAGAAGGTACACTAGCAAAAACTCCACACTAACTAAATGAAAATGTTTAGGTGGTCCGGAGGTGTGACTAGGTTGGACAAAGTGAGAAATCAAGATATCAGAGGCAGCTTCGGGATGACCACAGTGACTGAAAAGGTAACGGAATCAAGACTGAGATGGTATGGCCATGTGATGAGGCATGAGGACCATGCAGTCCATACAGCATTCGGAATACAGGAAGGCAGGAGAGGCAGAGGCCGACCCAAACTCACATGGTGGAGCGGTATGGAAAGGGAGCTGAAAAAGTCACAATTAGATGAAACAATGGCGCAAGATAGAGAGGCATGGAGGATGAAAATAAGGAGAGCCGACCCCAAAACAAATATGGAAGAAGGATGAGGAAAAGAAGGAGAAGAAACCTCTCTATTACCATGACCAAATGTATGGGAATGAAATAGCCATCATGCCACACAGACGTGGACGTGGTGGTTATTAAATTACAATACTGACACTGCTGTCTACATCATCATATAATATATGTATTTAAAATGTATTAAATAATAGATATGTACATTTAGAGATTGTCAACCTTTCAAGAAGAAAGAAGGCGTACACTAACATAATGTAGATAGTTCAGTGATGTCATAAATCCACAAGTTTTTTTATGTAAATTAAATAAACACACGCAATAACACGTTGCTACATTCTGAAGACTAACGATATTATCGTAAAGAAAAAAACAAACACCACATTCGCACAGCGTAATTTTAAATTTCTTGGCCCCAAAATGTACAATATACTACCTGACGCTTGGAAAAATACGTATGAAAATAGACACTCTGAAAAAAACAATAAACAGTTGGCTTATTTCCATCGGCATAGATGAATCTAATAACAAATTAAGCTTATTCTAATTTGCTCGCTAATCATTTAATTATACTAAGTTTAGTTTGTCGATCGACAATTCTTGATAGAACTCCATTGTACGTTAATATGTTATAAAAAAATATAAAAATACTTGGTTATAGTTCTATTGTATTTATTAGATTATTGACGCGATTCGTGCAAAGCACATCGTCAGAACAATTTTTATTCTGACGATGTGCTTTGCACGAAACGCGTCAATAATCTAATAAATACAATAGAACTATAACCAAGTATTTTTATATTTTTTTTATAACATATTAACATTTAATTATAATTTTTATTTATTAAGTTATCAAGCATCTTAAATTGGTTAAGTTATTGATATCTACAAATCGTTTATACATATCGGACGTCCTAAAACAGGTTCACCTAGTTGGACTTCCAATGAGACAATATATTAATAATACAGAATTTTATGTTCTTATTTTAATTATGTATCCTCCTGGAGCATTTTTGCTTGTACCATATATTATATTTTTATTTTTGCAGTGATATATTATTACTGTAATCTTGAAATTATTTTGTTCTTATAGGTACTTAACGCTGTATTATGTATAATGTAAATATGTATCTGCCAAATAAATTAGATATTAATTTATTATTAAAATTAATTTATTTACTTGACTTAAAACACCGTTAAAAATGTGTTTCGACCGGGACTATTCGCTCGGAAGTTTTTTAAAAGAAGTAATTATTGTCTGTTGGCAATAAAACCGTCAATGTTCTTGCAACTGACAGTGATGAGAGCAACAAAGTACAAGTGCATAACCAATAAAGATCAGTATCTCACATGAAAGTAGGGACAAGACGTGGAACAAAGATTAATTGGTTGCCATTATGGGACGCGACCAAATATGCCAAAAGCAATTATGTTGTCGTGACCCTTAAGACAAAACAAAGCAGGGGGGGGAAGCAAAACAATGCCAGGAATTGTATTACCTTTCGAGTAAAGACAGAAAGCTGAAACCTGTTCTGGGGTAGCAAGCAAGCATGTCAGGATTTATTCAAGTATATCGTAACATTTATATCGCTGGTATGTGGTTAGAATAATAATAAACACTTCCTTGCACCCTGCACATGTGGTGATTTGGTAATCAATTAAAATAATAAATATTCTAACAAAACGCTTTGTTTTTTAATGAATTAACATGTCATTGACACAAGTACACACACATATTCATACATTCCCTATATTAAGAAAATTCTTGTGCTTTGGCTGAACAATATCGATTGAGGTAGGGTTCGAGCCCACGTCCTGTATCAACCTCCCCACTACATAATCAGTATAAACATTTTTCGATTCATCAAAATTTGATTATCCCTGAATACATTTTATTATTTACTTTTTTATTAATTAATTTCTATAGGTAGTTATTTATTTGTTTATCAATTTATTGTTATTTTTATTTGTTTATCAATTTATTTTTATTTTTATTTATTTATGTTTTTTTTTATTTATTTATTTATTTATTTATTTATTTATTTCTTCATTTATTTAATTTATTTATTTATATATTTATTTATTTATTTATTTATTTAAGTATTTATTTATTTATTTATGTATTTAGTTATTTAGTTAGTTATTTATTTATTTATTTATTTACATTTTTTTTTAAGCTAACAAACAAAAAACTATAAACATTACAAATAAGTGTTACTTAAATTGTCAACCAAAACGGTTTGCAGTAATTTTACTCGTCTTGAAGAAGTACTCCATATATAAAAATGTGACCATTAGTAGGTATATAAAAGTTATTAATTTAGTCAACATTAGGTACCTAATAAAGTATGTTTCTAATGAATACCTACCTACATCATTTTAATAAAAAATAAAACAATGTAGGTATTGTCCAGAACGCGAGAGTATTTGGAATTTTTGACAGATGAAATCGTAGAAAACAAATGTAATAATGGAAGGAAAGAAACGGATGTCTATAACGGATAACTAAACAGGTCTAAATGAATGCACTAATTCACAAATTCTGGTTGTTTGGAAGAAATTGTCTAATGGCAATAGGTAAGCCCGCAGTGTACAGTATATTTGTTTATATAACATGTGTACAGAAAGAAAAATAAATAAAAAAATTAATGCACTTTTTTAATACATATTGACGAAATTCAATGAATGCACTCTCTACATGATACATGTTGATAAATTGATATTGATTGAAAACTACACTTAAAATTTAGTAGTGGAGAGTGAAAGTGCAAAAATCATAAAATCTTCAAATTCCGACCGCCGCGCGCCGTGGCACAGTTGGGCGTCCTGGGTTCGATTCCCAGCAGAGGTAAAATTTATTATAATTCATTTCTCGCGCTATTGTGCTTCTCTGGGCTGGAAACTCGCCACTCTCGCAGGATGCAAGGAAGTGTTCTTCTTCTTCTTCTTCTTCTTCAGCTAGGACTATGTCCTGTAGTTCTCGGCACCTGCTCCTGGGAGGAGGACGTCCAGCTGTCCCTCCATCGTTTGGGTGGTCTTCCTGGAGGTCTGCTACCTGTAGGATGTTCATCAGCTGATATCCTCACTACTCGGTCTGAGCTTGCTCTCCCCACGTGGTCTCTCCAGAAACGTCTTCTTATTCTACCCCATCGTACCACGTCCTCAACATCACAAATTTTCCTTATTTCGGAGCTCCTCATTTGATCACGGAGGGTTACTCCTGCGATGGGCCGTAGAGTCTTCATCTCCGTGGTTCTAAGGAGACTTTTTGTACGGGTGGTGTCAGCTCTTGTTTCTATGGCGTATGTCTTATGCAAGTCTTGTAGATCCTGACTTTACTCTCCCTCAGCATATCCCTATTTCTCCACACAGCACTTCTCAGGCATCCAGCCACTACAGCAGCCTTGGTTGCTTGTTCATGTACTTCGTTATAGAGATCATTGCTGCTGGATATTTCTATGCCCAAGTACTTAAATCTCATCACTTTTTCTATAGTTTTATTGTCTATAGAAGTGTTCATTATTATTATTATTTAATGTTAGAAATCGACGGGCGTAATCATTCTTCGCAATCGTGAATAAATATCTTGTAAGCGAAATATAAATACTACATAATATTATGGTGTATGTACATAAGTACATAATAACACGATATAGATTAAAATAATGGAGAATGCATTAAGAAATATTTTTAACTTGTAAAAATCATTTCTCAGTGATAAATAGATATGTAGGTACCACATCTCTCTATCCTTACACACCTCTTTAACAACTTACTGTCAAGATATGTATTTCTAGCATAATGTATAAATGATAAATGTCTGATGCAAAATGATGAATCTGGAATTTACATGAAATCAATATTTGCTTGTATTTTAGCACATTTCAGCTGTGAGGCACCGGCTTAGAATAGTGCTTCCACTCTTTTCTATTATTGTTTTCGAGTGTCTCGTAAGAGCCGGGTAATCGAAAATACAACAGGCAACAATAACATCTCACATAGTTCAGCAATGAGGTTCACCACCCATTCTGAATGTAGTGCCTTTTAGGTGAGACGAGACTGGTGTGTGGGTATACACAGATGTGTTGTGCTCCCTTTTATAAGGCAATCACACCCGCACACCTTTCGCTGGTTACCCCACTTTGTGGGATATGCCGTGATGGTATGTATGTGTACAAGCATCGTCTGATACAAGCTCTTTTGTTATTATTACTCTTATGTCGATATTATATCTACGAAATATAGCATTAAATAATCAACCAGTAAGTACCAAAAAAAAACAACTATGCTTTGATCGAAATCTTTGATCGTTTTAAAGATAATCTACAAGGTACCAATCCGCACTCCATCCGACGCATTATTTAATGACTTTAATATACTAAACATATCACAATTATATGCAAAGAACGCTTGTACATACATATGTATATAAAAACATAGACAAACTTGACTCTACGCAAACATCTAGACCAACTAGACAGACCGAACAGGCTAAACTCCTAATACCTAGACTCAAGACAACTTTTGGACAAAGAAATTTCCTGTATTTTGGAGTCAAATTATACAACGAACTACCTTTAACACATAGACAAAACAGTAACCTGAAAATATTTAAGCGAGACATTAAAATTTGGATTAAAAAAAAGGGCAGAGACTATATTAAAAATAAATTAATCACCTGAACTCATAAAATACTCCCATAGTTACTAACCAAAACTGAAAACTAATAAGACATCTATACACTGTCTCAGAACAGGTTTCACCTAGTGAGGCAATTTATGACAATAGTAAAATATCTGGTAACTATTATGTAACCTAAGTTAAATATATTATATTGTATTAAAAAAAAAATTCTTTGTTACTAGATTTAAGGAAAATTGTATTTTATATAATAAATAAATAAATAAATAAAAATCGAATATTTTTTGAATTGCATGTACGCAAACATTGGATTTTTATGAAGTTACTTCATAGATGACAATAGTATAGTAATTGTTACACATTATTCAAATATATAGAACTTTCAAAATTTACATTGATAAGGGAACTCAATAAGAAGACATAATTGGTGAACGTTGCGCAAGATAATAAAGTGATCACGTAAACCAGCGGATGACAGGTCGTAAGCCCTGTAGGTGCCTTGAGTTCCTGGTTTTTCTACAATATCCCAACGTCTCTATTGAGATTTTAAAAAAGTTTGTCAATAAATAAATATGCTTTGTTTGCTAACCGCCGCCTCCGCGGCATATCTAGTGGTAAGTATATCGTTTGACTTCTATGGTAACGTCCTGAGTTAAATTCCTAGCAAATGAGAGGTTTAACTATTGTTTCTCCGCAATTATTGCTTTTCTAAGCAAGAAACACTGGTAACATGGAATAATTTGTCATTTGGCAATCTACTCACACTAACACAGGGTGTAAAGATGTGTTTATAGGTATTTATAATATCTAGTATCAATACTATTAATTTCGTCTCGATTAAAACATTCACTATGCCATCTATGAATAAAAGTAATAAATCATCCATAAATAATGCGACATTGAAGGTACCTACTTATGTCGATAAAAAATTTATAAGTTTAATCAGTGCTAGTGCAACTGTATATAATGTAGGTAGGTACCTACATAATATTACGTATCAACAAAGCAACGGTTTAGTAGATTATCCGATAGATGGCGCCGCGCCTTGTCTCTCAGTGTAAAGCTAAGAGCATAGCATTAATAGGCGTTGATCTGTGATAACGGGAGTAGATTCAATAAAGGGGTTCCTATCGTAATAATGTTATATTTACTTATGTATTATACTAAACCTTAGAAAACCCACTATTCATATTACCGATGTCGGAAGAGCTGTCAAAGTTGATATTAAACTCGAAAATTTTCAACACAAAATAATAATAAGTAGTTTTAAAAATAGTAAATATCATGCAATTAAGTACTTAAATAATATGTTGAGTTATCTAATTTATTTGAAAAATGTGACATAATCTTTTTCCTAACCTTAAATGGCAAAGGTGTTGATAAAATTATTCCTGCAAACAAATTACCTAACCAACACTACCAACACTAACTAAACCTAATTGACAGGTGTCATGTGACAGACATCTGTCACTTCCATACATTTAGTTATCAATTCTTTTTTCTTTTCTTGAGCTAAATGACATGTTGTCCAGGGGGGCTGAGCTGGAAACGCTGGTTAGTTGGAATAAATTGTCATATGGCAATAAACTCGCCACTTACGCAGGGTGCAAGGAGATGTTTGTAATTTTTAATTTAAAAGAGAAGTTAAGTGAAGTTAAAGAAAAGGGTATAAAATGACTATAAAATTTTAATTATATTGCTTTATATTGAATTGACTTCAGTCTTCGCGTTGCTTGGGTTAGTTGGAAGAGATTGCCATGTGAAAATAAGTCCATCTTTTGGCTTTTAGTTATACATACTTACATAAATGAAATAAATATTAGCTATCGAGTATTAATTTGTATTCTACAATCGAATAGGAATAATGTAGAGAATCGGCCCCAAGACCAACTAAGCAAGTACCTACATGATTATGTATTAGACATCAACAGTTAGAAGGATAATGAGACGCGTGCCATATAAGATAGGATCACTAAGTAACCCGTTCTGGTGTAGTCAACATTTTACATTGATTTATTTCAATATCTATGCCATCTGCATACGTCCATAACATCACGGCATATCCCACAATGTGGGTTAACCAGCGACAGATGTGCGGGCTTGCATTCCCTTATAAAGGGAAGCACGACACGTGCGTGCATGTCCACACATTAGTCTCGTCTCACCTAAAGAGGCACTACATTCAGAATCGATGGTGAAACTCATTGCTGAGATGTTATTTTGTCCGTTGTATTTTCGATTACGTTGCATTTTTTATCGCATATCATCAACTAGTATCATGTTGAGATTTTATTCTGAATGTTTCATCACAATGTATCTGTGGGTGTATGCTGTATATGTAGGTACGGCGTGTTTATTCTAGTTTTAAACTTTTGCAAATTTGTATATTTATAACTCGCTTAGACCCCATTAGATTTTGAAGGATATCTGATCAGTGCTTCTCAACTGTCAAATATTTCAAAGTGACCCCACGCTCAGAAAATTTAAAATTCGTTATCTTTATTGTAAAATTGCTAAAAAGGCACATCACTTTCAGTAAATGACATTGAAAAATCATCAAGTTATCATAATATTTACTAAAATCAAATAAAAGGATAACTTAAAAAAATATATAATAATAATTATGCAAAACTGAATAAAAATTTAAAATTGTTGAGGACACCTATCTCGATCGCATCATTCGATAGATGGATGTATTACATTAACTCACTCAAATCGGACTAGACATTCTTATCTGTTGTAGCCGTGACCACTCAGCCACAAAACTAAGCCTTTTTGCTACCAGCTTCCAACCAATACACACTCACACACACTCTTAGATCGTCATCTTAAGTGGTAATATCAAACGCACAATGGAGCTTGTTGCTAACACAAAAAAATAATTCGATTATACAATTAGTATGCCATAGATAAAGGGTTTATTTTATACAATCAAAATATTTTACCATCACGCCTTGTATACCATCGTACCATGTTCATAATAGGATAGGCAGAGAGAACAGAACGTCTTGCAACCAGTAGCGGAATTGCTTATAGAAGCCGAAAATCTTGGCTTGCCTATGAATATTAAGTTAAGAAATTAAAGAACTAATATTTTTTGTCTGTTTTATTGCAACCATACTACAAGATTAAAAATTGAACCGTAAGTATGTAGATACGATACTTGACAAGACCACAAATATAAATATTATTTTGGCATGTGATTTTAAAATATTTTCATGGCCACTCAAATGAATAACGATGCTAAAAAAAACATGAAATTTTCGACATTTCCCAATTCCTTTCGGGGTTTGCCTAGTCCGAAGGTTCTAGGCACGCCCCTGCTTGCAAAAGCTCCTTTTTACAGGTAAGCTTTTACAACAAACGCACCGATGAAGATTTTAATTGGGAATAATTTACCTTTCCAGATTATTAACATATCAAAATATTAGGATCTGAAGAGGTCCCTATACTACCCATCAACCCTATCGATTCCTGTATAATTATTTTCCAAAAATCTAAAAAAAAAATTTGTTTATATTTTGTATTTTTTTTTTTTAATTTCTTTTAATAATTTCGTCGAAGTAACTTACATATTTGTACATTACGAATTATTTATATTTCAAATCACATAATTAATGTGAAAAGATGGTAATTTACGAAGACAGAATAATAGGAGAGCATGTATGACGCGATGCATGTGTGTAAATGAGGCAAAACTTGTATGTCAAGATAGAGGAGTCTGGCGTTTGGTTTTCTCTGCCTGTCCCAAGAAGGAATACGGCGTGATGGTGTGTATGAAATATGAAATAATAAAATAATAATAATATTGGTGACGCCAATTTTAAAATTTCTACTCTGTCGAAACTTGATCCCAGGACACATAAGTCTAAAAAATGTTGTATAATTTGTATTGAAAAGGTAATATTTTTTTTAAAAGTCAATTTGTCCAATGAAAGTATTTAAAAAAATCAAAATAAAACACAAAATTTGTACATAGGTAGATACTTCTAATTTATAACTTGAGAAATAATTTATAACGTTTTCGAGCTTGCGCTCATCATCAGTATTATTAATATGATAATATAGTTATTACTACAATAATATAGTCGATGGCAGAGCGGTTAGCGCGCTGGGCTAGTAATCCAGTGGTCGCGAGTTCGAATCCTGCCTCGACCGATTTCATTCACCTATAGCACAAGCATTTATTTGCTTATTTTAGGGAACGTAGGAAGATGTATATGTACTTGTTTAACAAGGACATATTCATTTTTATTTAAAAAAAAAATAGTATTTATTTTTCATTCTACAAAGTTCCTCAGGCCAAGTTCAAAATAAAATACTTTGTTGCAATATACCTCTAAGTGCATATTTTTACATTTATCGACAAGTTAGTAGCATTTACCTATTAGCATATTTTTTCTAACATATGTGTTAATAATTACTTAATATTTTGTTATTTCTTTGTGTTATATTGTGACAAATGAACGAACGAACAAACACACCCCAATATATATTATATGTGGCCAGTTATGACGGATTGACTCCAAATGTCAATATGGTTGGAAGCAGGTGGCCGCTGGTGATAATTTGACAACTAGAGACATCTAGTGCCAGGCACGGCAAGCTTGACATATCACGGTCTTTACTCTAAATCAGGGGTTCTCAAGCGCACGCCTGTATGATGCATAGAAACGAGAAACAATTATTCGACGTGCTTTTTGGGCAACTTTCGGGTACCTACATATTTATTTATTTATTTTATTTATTTATTTAAAAAAAATGATACAAATACACAATATTTACAGATTATTATATAACGATTACTTATTTATGAATGACTCAACTTCAATAAGAGAATTATCTCGTGTTTTGAAGTGATACAAAACATACAAACTAACTACAGACTACATTTCACAAAAACATACAAACTAACTACAGACTAACTAAATCTACAAAAATCTTAACCTAGGCATCATATAAAGGAACATATATATTGATACAAACTAAAAAGTAAACAAAAACTTGACAACCCAAGCAAAATATATATAAATGACATAAAAAAAAATATATAAATAATAATATAAAGTAATCACAAATCATAACAATAAAAGTAAAACAAAAAAAAAATTTGAATGTTACTTTAGATATTCTTTTAATTTTACCAAGAATTTGTTAACATTGTTTTCTGCTAATTTTTTAAACTGTACTGATAAATCATTGTACCACTTTACCCCATAATATGAGTAATGATTTTGGCCGAAAGATGTATTTTTTTTTGGGATTTTAATCATTCCACTTGCGCGAGGTCCTGTACTTATATTATCTATAGGAAAAATGTTTTTATTGACAAAATATTCTTTACATATTTGTTTAATTGCATTTCTTCTGTATAAAATATGTAATTTTGTGACTTTAAATTCTGAGACATACTATGGCAAATTTTACTAAAACATGACCCAAATAAACAGCTGCCACATTTTGGAGGCTCTTGATATTTTATTACTTAGCTATAGGTAAAACAGTAAAAAAAATATAAATTTAAAAAAATATTAAAATAAAATATTGTAAAAATGAATGTGAGCGAAAAGTTCTTTCTATAAAGTAATTTGAAATTTGGTATAATATTAAATTTAGTCAGATTTTTTTTATATAATTTTGATGCTCCTAAATGATGATATATAATATACTATTTCATGTTCCAGGTAGAACAAGCAGACACTCAAACGAATTTCATATTCTAAACTGCAGTAATAATCAATGAATAAATTCATGCTTTCCACACATTCATAAGCAGTACATACAAGGTTTTATGATACTGATGTATTCAACAACACATATCCGCTATATCGCAGGAGTATATCGGCAATGACGCAATGATATGAGGCATATAATACCTAACTCCTTTATCCCTCCCTACTCCCCTCAATTCCTACATATCCCTGCATCATCTGCATGTTTTTAATTTGATTTATTTAACTTTTTTTCTCTATTTTATTTTTGTCTTTAATTTCTATTTCTTTTATCTCTAATTTCAAACTCACCCTATTGTATAGATAATGTTTTAGTTATTTTATTTTTATATTACGCATCATGAATTATGAGGAAACTATTTGAAAAATAATTAACATTTATTTTTTTACTTTTATAACTTGCTAACTGCAGTATGTTTCCCCTATAATTAAATAAACAAATAATTATGTCTCAAAATCAAAATCAAAAGTAACTACTTTAACTAAAATCAAAAATAATAAGTTACTACTTAAACTGCTGATAATAAAATAGCTTAATTGTCAATACTTCGTTGCACCCTCGGCAAAGAAACGGCAATTTCTTTCAACCAACCAGCGATGAAATATAAGCAGAGGAGATGGACTGCCGATATCGTCCAACTGGTGGGACATGGATGGAAGCAGAGTGCCCAGGATAGAGAGAAATGGAAAACCCAGGAAGAGGCCTATATTCAGCAGTGGAGTGAAAGTCCAGCAGTGTAAAAAGTAATTTTATATTTTGTTTCCTTTACAAGGACATCTGCACAGAACTTAAATATCTGATCACTATAATATGCCTCAACAATGACTTAAATTGCTATTTTCTATATTTATTTTCAATTAAAACTTATTTTTGGGTACTTTTATTGTATACGGACCGCCGCCAATACATAATTTCAAAAGCATGCAACCCGTAATGGTTAAAAGTTTGACTACACTTGCTCAATATGAAGTGGCTAGATAAAGGTAGGTAACTCACTTTGGTTTATAGCAACAACACCATATGTCAACATATTTTGGACTTGAACGATTTACATAAAATGGCACGCGATCAAGAAATTGAATAATTATTTTTATCTCTTATTAATTATAATAGTCAATATTTGCGCCAGAATTTATGACTTATTTATTTATTTATTTACGAAATAAAAAACTCAAATACGAAATGAATCATGCGTAAGGTTCCAAATCATTTAACGGCACTGTATGAACATTTTTAAAGCATGATAAAATAAGAATATTTTGAGTAGAGTAAAATTCAATATCCTGAGGTGGTTTGAGCATATTGAAACTATGGTTGACTAAAAAGATATACAAAGGTCTAAAAGTTAGGAGAGTAGGTATATGATAGGTCGTCCTAGAAAGGGATGTCATGACCATGTGAGTGATATTTATTTATTTATTTAATATTGTTTCTCGGGCAACTTACAGGTAGGTACTACGTAGAACATTTATTTAACACGCACCCAATAACAAGTTGCCACTTTCTGGAGACTTACGATATTAATCGCCTAACAGATCCAGACTGAAAACACAATTAAAAACTGTGTCTCCACCGGGAATCGAACCCAGGACCTTTGGTTCAGCAGTCAGATACCCAAACCAACTGAGCCACGAAGGCCGACAAAGTTTGAAAATTGGATAACAATCTCATAAAATCAGCGAGCATGTATGAGACGATGCATGAATGTAAACGAATCTTTAAATTGTTAGAAGGAAAGAGGTTTATTGAGTTCGGTTCTCTCTGCCAACCCAGTTTTTTTACTTTTTATTATGTATGTATGTATGAATGATGATTGTAATAAAATTACTAGCAATTCAAAATAATAACAGTATGAGTAATTTTAAATGCATGATTGATGCATCCACCACCCGCTCTTTATTTGTATACTTTAGTATTTAACATTAATAAACGTCACGATTACCCTTCTGTGTCTAGGTGTAATTACTGTATATAGTTGGTATGTCGGTAAGTGTCCATGTCATGTCATACATACATTTGCCTCTTCAATACAAATCATATTACACTCATTGACTACCCCTTTAAAAACTATTACCGTTTGTGAGTGCATATTTAAAAGACACCAGCTGCAATATTTGTTATATAGATTTTTTAACACTTATAATAATAATAAATTATAAAATTAAAAAAATAACATATATTTGCGACGTGGCTATTCCAAATTCTAGTAATATTATAAAAACTTTTGATGAAAAAATTAGAAAATACACCGCTTTAGGTAACGAGATTAAAAGACTTTGGCATTATCGTAAAATAATAATATTACCGTTCATTATTTCAGCCACTGGCATTATTCCAAAATCGTTAATCCGTAATTTAGAAATTATAGATTTATCGAAAAACTTAATAATAAAAATGCAAAAAATGGTAGTAATGAATAAATGTAGAATCGTTAAAGATTTTTTAAACGTTAATATTCGGGAATCAGTAGGGTTGTTAGGTAGTATAGAGACCTCCTCAGAGCCTAATCCTTTGATATGTTAAGTATCTGGATGGGTGAACTATTCCCAATTGAAAGCTTGATGATGCGTTTGTTACATTTTATTTTGCTCTTTTAAATAATTTACAATTTACGCATTGATCTGCTAATTCTTTTGAGGAAGTGTATAATGGTAATAATAATAATTGAGTGTTATTATTTGTAGTGCTTAATTGTTATTAATATCATTAGTAAATCGGCCAGCGCCGTAAAAAAAACATGTATTTTATCCGAAATTTGGTGGCAGTTAATGTAATGTATTTTAATATTTTCGGAATAGTTCGGAAGGAGTACCTACTCTACACTTATATCAAAAAGATCCTAAATGTTGTTGACAACGGGATTTAAATTTCGAATCAATATTTTAAACCACTGACAAGTGATGATTTTTTTCACAAATTTGCAACATCTCAATAGAGACGAAGTTGGAATATTATAGAAGAAGCAGGACCTCAAGGCAACTGCAGGACCTACGACATATATTATCATCGGCTGGTTTGCGTGATCAGTTTATACGCATGCGCAACGTTCACCAATTATGCCTTATTGAGTTCCCATATCAAAGCAATTTTAAAAGTTCTATATATTTTAATATTGGAAATTAGTTTTTGAAAAAAATGACATTTTTACTATTGCCATCTATGAAGTAACGAAGAAACCTTTTCTGTAACTCCATCTATTGAGAAGTTGTTTATTTTTTGTAAACAATGAAAGCAACAGTCCTTACACATGAAGTTACAGTGTTCTCATACAGATGTCACCCCTAAACTGTGCCAGAAATATTATTTCATTTTTGACTTGTTTACTTACTTGTACCAATGTGTATGTAAATCGAATATTTGATTCGATTCGTAATGGAGAAGGTCCGATTCTTTCTCAAGACAAACCGTTAAATTTATTATATGATTTTACACAATCAAGTATAGAAAGACGAGTTTAATGCAATAGGACAATCACTTGCAACTAACCCAAGTGGAATGAGACATAAGCAATATAGCATTATGTTTATATTAATTTTGTCTCAAATATATTTTTCTTAAATATTGAGACTACACGATATCATTATAATTTATTTTATCATACTATCCCATCACGCCATTTCCCAATTTGGGGTTGGCAGAGAGAACAAAACGTAAACTCCTCTCTCTTGACCTACATTTCTAGCTGCATTCACGTCCATGAATCGTATCATACACGCTCTTCTATTATTCTTACTTCAAACGTCTCGAAAAGTCTTTTTTTTAACAAATTTTTAATTATCTCAATAGAGACGAAGTTGGAATATTTACTGTAGGAGAACCGGGAAATTAAGGCACCTACAGGGCTTACGACCTGTCATCGGCTGGTTTACGTGATCACTTTATGCGCTTGCGCAACGTTCACCAATTATGCCTTTTTTAATGAGATCCCTATCAATTCAATTTTGAAAGTTCTATATATTGTAATACTGAAATTCTTTTCGCTTGAAAATAAGGAATTTTTACTACAGCCATCTATGTGTGAAATTATGAACAACATTCTTATTATTTTTTATTTATTTTTGTTGTAACGCCATCTATTAAGAGAATTGGTTTTTTTGTAAATAATGAGAGTAACATTTCTTATACCTGAGGTGACAAATGCATTTTTTCGCATAGAAGTCACCCCTGAATTGCGCCAGACTTATAAGGTCATTTACCTACCTCCTATTTACTTATTTGTTCAAGAAAATCAATTGTTTCACTTCAATTTCGTGTATAGGGGCAAGTAACAGCATTGTGTCAAATGTAAATATGTACAATGTACATATACTTGTGCACAAATTCATCAGAAAAGTATTAAAATTAAAAATCTTGAATAAAAAAAAATTAAATTGATGATGTACCTAAATTGATGTAATTTAAGAGGTGTCGTCTTTTGAAACAAGTCAATGTGACGATTTGTCGTACAAATTGGTTATGATTTGTTTTTATATAGGTACGGCGGACATACACCCATAGGGACATATGGCGCGTGGTATGGCCATTAGATATTCTATGTCTGAACTAAATGGTTGGTCGTCGCTAATTATTTTATTCGTTTCGGTTAATGAACCCTATGAATTTAAAGAACATTGTGTACATTTCCTTCTTGAAAAAAAGATTAAAACAAAGTGAACAGTTTAATATTCTGTTGAACATCAGGCAAAATCGCTGAACCCGTAGATTGAGCTGTGATTTTTTCAAATCACAACTAATCACAGGACACTGTAACAATGTATATTGACTATCATTTTCACGATCAAATTTTATACATCTAAGGCCATCCTTATCAACTTGTGGCGACACGAAGCTTGGCAACCTTTTAGGCAGTAGGAAGCGTCGATTTCCGATGGCAAAGGCGGGACCAATAGGAAGCGACGAAGCTTCCAGAAATAGCGCGGAGAAGCGTTATAAGATTGATGTCGCACTATTCAGTACTAATCTATTCTCTCTCCTGTTGAATACTAATGTTTATTATTTAGTGAAATTGTATTGTATTGAATTCCAATTTATTCATTCAATGTAATCATGTGGTGACACGGCACCTGGCAACATTTCAGCAAATAGGAAGCGTTTATTTCCGACGATAACGGTGGGACCAAAAGAAAGCGTTAGACTTTTCAGCATAGAATTATAACTTTCTAGAAACAGCGCGGAGAAATGTTACAAGTGGAAAATTAAGGGCGCGCCAAACAGTGCCAATACATTATATCTGCTATTCGTTACTAATGTTCTGTTCTTTATTGAAATTGTATTCTATATATAAAAAAGTTGTAAGAAAAATATAATGTTAAATATCGCGAGTAATTCATTTCTCGGTGTCCTACAAAATTCCTATCTGGTACTTTTTATTTAAAACATCTGGTCATTTCAATATTTAAATAAATATATTTTAAATAAGTTAACATGTGTGTGTCAGTAAATTATTTAGATTCGATTTGGTTTCAACTGATTCGAATCTGCATATCAGGGATTCAAAATCCGAGTAAACTTAACAATTATACCTCATACACACATTATGTGTTACAAACTCATTCCATGTGTAATGTGTAGGTACTCGCATATTTTTTTATTTATTTCATAATATCCTAAATAAATATTGTAACAATGTGTACTGCAGCAGCATGTTGTTACAATTTCCACGAACAAAAGAAAGTTTACAAGTTAACCTGACAATTACCTCAAGTGCAGTTGGAAAAGTTCTATAATGAGCTTTAGTAATGTTTGGTAATAAAGTTGTAAGTCTGGTAAATCTTCTATATTGTTCGCTAAAGGCGGTATTATGGACTGTTATTATCGGTAATCTGCTCGCTAAATGGTCGTTACAGGACTTTGCCTTCTTATAACAAGGTTCTATCGGTTTTATCTTCTCTTCTTGGGCTTAAATCTTGGGTATTGATTGATAATAAAGCGATGGATCTCTTTCTCCGCTCCGCTCCTTTATGTGTAGGAGGTACTCTTCATGTCCTCGCACATCTGTTCTAAATACTCCTCACTGGGATGCCCTCTGCCAATAGATTCCTCAACCATTACCTCCAAGATGATGTGTAGGAAATCTTCGCATCACAACACATAGCCTAACCAATTCACACCCATTATAGATATGGTAGGTATTTACATAACATGTGTCTGGTTTCTTCGATTCTGCTGAAAACACTCATCAATTGTACAAAGAACACTCCAAGATATACCCAGTATTCGTCGGTAGGTCTACATCTCGAATAATCATCTGAGTTGTCCTGTCGAAAACGTTGAGTCATAAAACAGAATACCTGTAGCATATAGATGGCGTTTTCTCATTCTCACTCACAATACGAAACGGTCGTCCCATTATCAGAGTAATTTAAATTCGTTGATTTTATTATCAAATATGATTTTACTTAAAAAAAATTACGAAAACATAAAACATACATCCATACACACATATATGCCATCACACCATGTAGGCAGATAGAACAGAACGCCACATTTTTCTATCTTGACACGCATCCACTTTGAATACTTTGAACATTATGTGTCATAATTCAAATTATTTAGATGTAATAAAAGAATATTAAAAGAACTTAAAATTGATTACTCAGAGCGCAGACTAATGACGAAGGTGTATATAATCTTTTGTTTCCGTAAATGCAAAAAACATGATGTAATCTTCAATAGCTCTGAGTTTGAACTGCTAAATATGGAAGAAACTGTTGAATGTGAAGGGAACCTCGAGTATCTAAAGTCCACCAGAAATGGGAATAAAAAAATCTAAAGTCTGCAAATGTCTCCACAGCTCTCACAGGGGTCATTGGAATATGAAGATTCGGTCTGAGGAGTATACTGCCGTTAGCGAAACTGTATCGTCAATTGTAGGTATTTATTATGTTTCATGCTTCGGGTACATTCCGTGTCATCTCTTCACGACGGTCTTCAAACTAAGATGCATTTTGTAACGAGGAATTTCGCAGACTTCACCCCATCGGGAACGTTTCGGAATATTTTGTCTTGTTCATCCCCAAGATGGCTGCTCATTGGATAACACAAGGATGCTACCAAGCCTATTTTGTAACGCTGCCCCTAAATGAAACCAAAAGTAAATAAATAAATTAACGCTTCTTAAACCCTGTGCAAATGGCGAATTTGTTGCCTTAAGACTGATGGAGAGTCCAAAATGAACAAGAATTAATGCGTAATTTAGGGAATATACAAGGATTTATGTGTAGATACCTAACTAATTTTCACAAGGGCATATTCATAATCCAACTATCGATTTGTTCAAGAAAACTCATTTATCTTAACAGCCCCCCCTAGACAACGTGTCATTTAGCTCAAGAAAAGATAACTCAATGTATGGAAGTGACAGTTGTCACGTGACGTGCAACTGTCACTTCCATATATTAAGTTATCTTCTCTTGTTTCTTTTCTTGAGCTAAATGACACGTTGTCTAGGGGGGCAGATCGACAAAGTTTCTGGCCTAGATCAAATTTATGTGTTAACTACCTATAGGTATTTAAATTTTTTTTTTAATATCGAAAAACGCCGAAACACCCCAACTAGATCATTTAATTTTCTATAAACTAGTTGCATGTAACACATGAGATCCAACTGTCGATAGCGATAGTAGGTATAGTTGAAGAATAAGAATCAAACTATAAACCCATAAATACAAATTATTTAATATTTAAAGATATTTGATTTTCTATACAACACATGTACCAAGGTATGTATGTCAAGATAGGATAGTATGGAGGTCAGTCCTTTTTTCTACCCAGAATATGAAAACAGCATGACGGTATGTATGTATGTTTGGAGATTTAAGTATCAAACTATTAAGTCTTCTTACATATTGTGTATAGGCGACTACCATACAAATTGTATGAAGCCTTGTCGTCACTAAATTCAATTTTTATAAAAATTGTTAAAAAAATTTTTAGATTAACTTGTTCAATATAAATATTTTTTATAGAAAATTAAATTATCTAGTAGGGGTGTTTCGGCTTTTTTCGATATTTTTAAAAAAAATGGAAATATAGGCAGTTAAACTCATAAATTTATCATAAAAAAAATATTTTTCTTAATAAAAAATGTTTGAGAAACCCTGGAATTTTTTTGAAAACAACTATTTTAGATTTTGTTTTTGTCTATGTTTGTACCAATTTTCAGCGTTCTAGCTTTAATGGTTTCTGAGATATATGGAAAAATAAAATAAAAATTCAATGTTGATAACCCCTGACTGATACAATAATTCTAAATTCTGAGTATAAAAGTTTTGTAGGCCTGTAATTTTTTATATATTCTGTAATTTTGGGCTCTGTAAATTGAGCGGATCAAAAGTTATAAGACACACACACACACACACACACACACACACACACACACACACACACACACACACATACAAACACACACACAGACACACGAAATGTTCTACTCCGAATTCTGAGTAAATCCGTGTATGGAACATATATGCTGCGAAGCCTCTAAGTTGGTGTTTTTTGACTTCAAAGTTGGAAAAGCCGTGAAAAAAGTAGACCTCTGCATACAATTCTCGTGTATCCTGGCTTGAAACATTGTCGATATGTTAAGAGAACAAAGTTCTCCTGAACAAATCGACAGTTGGATAAATTGAATTTTGTGACGACATCGTTTCACACAATTTGTATGACAGAATTCACAATATCTACGGGGACTCAGTTTGATATGTACTTAATAGATGTAAACATCAAGTCGTTTACCTATTCGGGGTAGGAAAAAAGGACTGAGCTCCACACTAATCTATCCTGACATACATGTTTCGAATAGGGTAGCAAAATATTTTAATATATTCAATAATTTGAATTAAAGGTTTTAAAGTTTGATACTTTTATTTATAACATACATGGATTTTTACGTATTCTTACACTATACACATACTATCGCCATCGAAAGTTAGATCTCATGTATTAAATACAACTAGTTTAAAAAATATATAACGTACCTTCAAGACAAACAATTGTCAGCTGGCGACAGATCGCAAGCCCTGTACTACTTTCCTTTCTCACAGATTATACTATATTTTTCAAAATTTACAAGACACAAATGCAACAGCATCAAAATGATTTTCCTCGTCTTGAGTAGGTATTCATTTTAAGTATTACAATAAATTTTCGCAATAATTCATTTAATTGGATTCGTACCAAATATTGGTGTGGAGTCAATGCTGCAAAAGTTTGCGAAACTCACATTTAGCCAAAATGAAAACTCAGAAACTCACAGTGAAATGAAAAGTAAAAAAATAAAAAACGTTTCTGAGTCACTCTTTAAAATACCTATACATAGATGGCGCCTAAGGCGCTTTTCTTTGAATTGTTACAAAATCCAACTTGGTATTACTGTATAATATATGTACAAGTCTCTACTTTATGCAAACCTGTATATTCTTATATATAATAATATCTTCTATAGAAATATTGAAGCCTTTGTTTCATTGTCCCGCTTCAGATATTCTCAGTGAAATATGCATTTCTTTACAAGAGAGGGAAATACAGCTTTTATGAAAGCTCGCTACATTATGATTTTTAACGCTTGTATTAAATATTTTCTTAAATAAATATTAACATATTGAAATAATTTCCTCCTCATTATACCATAAGAATGTTTTAGTTTTGTGTATGTGAAGTTTTGTGTATGTGAAGTTTTGTGTATGTGAAGTTTTGTGTATGTGAAGTTTTGTGTATCTTGATAATAAATTGTATAGCTTTATTTTATTTATTTTTCTATTTTATGTCAATTTAAAGAATCAATTTTTCTGACTTTTTCTCTCTTATTTTTTTATCTTTTCAATTTTATATTATCTGAAATCCTCCCCGAAGCACAAGGTTTCCTTCTTTTCGGGGAGAATTTCAAATTTTATTTGTGATATTTTAATTCATTGTCATGATATAGCCTATATAATTTTTTTACTTTCATATTAATAAATTTACTTAACTTTGTAATATTCTGCCCGAACGTCCTACTTTGTTCACCATTCTTGGTAATCGTTCCATCAAGACCAACCTAACCTAACTTTTTCAACCTATCCTTACTGTGAAAAAATCACAACTTTATTTCTTCATTGTTCGGATTGGGTCCAAACCACCTCTGAATAGGTATTATTATTTTTTATTTCTTGGTGATCTTATTTACAAGCATTTATTCTTACGCGTGTCTTCTGTCTTGTCTAGGTTTTACGTTTTTTCGAATACCTATATTTTTTCTGTTTCTTATCATTCTCTTTTACCGAAAAAAAAGACAATATTAAGCCAATTTAAAATATCACAGTTTAATGTTGGTGGTTCGAATATTGGCTAAACACTAAGGTACATTTACATCAGCTTCATCATTTTTGATACGATTGACAAATTTACTAATGGCTTATTTTCCTAAGAAACAGATACTTAAATCAGTAAATTTCTCTTGTTCTGGTAGATAATTCATTATTTTTTCACGCAAATATTTCCTATCTGGGCTGGATACACTTGTTTGTTGGAAGAAATTGCCATTTGTCAATAAAGTCGCCACATGGGCACGGTGCAAGAAAGTATTTATTTCTTATTATTTTACCTACTCTATGATGCAGGGGTGTAAGGTGGTTCTATAGCTCTTGAACATAATGAGGTACCAAATAATTCAAACCTTAAAAACCATGTCGTCTACCTTCCATTTCACAATTCTCCAGAATCTGGAAATCTGCTGCTACAACATCATATATTCGTATCTATATATTAGATATTATACGAATGACACCCCCGTTGCTCTCAAAAAAGTCGTTCAAACAACCCTTTCTTTTTGTTTAATCCTCTTCAACCCGAAATATAGTCCCACCCTCATCTCACTTACTACTTCTGCCATCATCATTCTATTCATAACATTTTTTGGTCGTTTTTCATTAGACTTGAAGATGTCTCCAAAGATAGCTTTCACGACAAATTAAAAAAACGCGCCAAAACACTTTTCCAGCTTTTCTTATAAATGACATATCCAATATAAAATGAAACGCTTCCAATACATCACTCCGATACTTTAACATCAATAAAAAGTTTTGATTCAATTTGGTATCCTTTCATATATATATATATATATATATATATATATATATATATATATATATATATATATATATATATATATATATATATATATATATATATATATATATATATATATATATATATATATATATATATATATATATATATATATATATATATATATATATATATATATATATATATATATATATATATATATATATATATATATATATATATATATATATATATATATATATATATATATATATATATATATATATATATATATATATATATATATATATATATATATATATATATATATATATATATATATATATATATATATATATATATATATATATATATATATATATATATATATATATATATATATATATATATATATATATATATATATATATATATATATATTAATTTATTATAAACAAAGTTGAATGTAGTTCCTTGTTGGATAAGACGAGACTGGTGTGTGGGTATAAGTCCATGTGGGTACAATGCACACTCCCACTTTCTGTGCATCGCATCGTTTCCCATTTGGGGTAGGCAAAAAGAACTAAACATCAGACTCCTCTCTCTCAATGTATATATTTCTAGCTTAATTTACGTCCATGTCCAATCTTCTTTCTGTCCCATTTTCTTACTGCACCATCGTCTTACTGTCCCGTAGTCTTTCTGTCCCATCTTCTTACTGTCCCATATTATTGCTGTTCCATCTTCCATCTTACTGTCCCATATTATTGCTATCCCATCTTCTTACTGTCCCATATTATTGCTGTCCCATCTTCTTACTGCCCCATCGTCTTACTGCCATATCGTCTTACTGTCCCATATTCTTACTATTCCATCGTCTTACTGTCCCATCTTCTTTCTCTCCTATCTTATTTCTGTCCCATTTTCTTTATGAGCAAACAATCTGAAGAGATCTATTTTAATCTTACTCAGGATAGGTCTATCAATTAGACTTTACCGTATAATATCTTCTTCTTTCTCTCTTCCTAAGATTATTATCCTTTTGTATTCCTGCAAAGTTTTCCCTCTTGGGATGTGGGTTGCCAACTGTCCTTCCATCTCTTGGATAGACATCCTAGAGTCTGCTTTCCCGGGAGAAATTATCCCTGACCACTTTTAAAGTTATCAAGCCTGCCATTCCACACAAGTGTTAGTTCCAGGACCTTCTTCCATCTTACGATATTCAAAGGATATTTTATGCAAAGGATATCCTCGACTTCGCACATCCTTCGGATCTTTGGAGGTACTCCGTCACGAAGGGTTTAGCCGACGATATTTCCGAGTACCCTCATTTCGCTGGTTCGAAAGAGATTTTCAAAACGGACAACGTCTGCACTGTATTATACGTGGGTTGTCTATGATGGCATTATTTAACAAATCTTTGGTAGTGTTAATATCATAGACAATTACATTATTATCTATGTCTTTTTTTTAATAAAAAATGAATATGTCCTTGTTAAACAAGTACATATACATTTTCTTACGTTCCCTAAAATAAGCAAATAAATGCTTGTGCTTAGGTGAACGAAATCGGTCAAGGCAGGATTCGAACTCGCGACCACTGGATTACTAGCCCAGCGCGCTAACCGCTCTGCCACCGATGTCATTAATAGAATGAAAGTGAACGCATTGAGATGGTTTGGCCACATGGGGAGAATGACTGAGGAACGCTTGACGAAGAAAATATACATTGAGGACAGGAATGGAATGGAATGTATTTTGAAAGACGGAAAAGTTAGAAAAGTGAACAACAGACGATCATGTACATATAAGACGATATATGAATGTATACGAGGCGATGAATATGTGTCAAGATAGAAATATGTGGGGTTCGGTTCTCTCTGCTTTCCCCGTTAGGGACTTGGCGTGATGGTATGTACATATGTAAGTAAATATACGTCATGTTGAATAACGTATAATATCATCATTGCTTATTATTTATTTATTTACCTATTAATTCTTCTCGGGCAACGAACAAGCACTATGTCAAATATTAATTTAGCACGCACCCAAAAACAAGTTGCCACATTCTGGAGACTTACGATATTAAACATCTCACACATCCAGACTGAAAACAATCGAAAACTGTGTCTCCACCGGGAATCGAACCCGGGACCTTTGGAGCAGCAGTCAGATACTTACATAAACAACTGAGTCACGAAGGCCGATAATTATGTAAGAATAGTTTTACTATACATTTGTCTTGGGGACATTATTTAAACTAATGCTCTTAGTCATAGCTTAGCGGAGAATTTGTTGTTGATCACGCCCCACTCAAATATCTATATAATATACACCCATTACAATTATATCAAAACTCTACGATATCCATTACAATTCTTGAAGAAATTATTACCAGCGTTTTTTAAAGGACACGTCTGAGTATGAAAACAGAAACGGGTTTAGAAATACAAGCGCCAAATGTATTTGTTTTTAAATATAAGTCTATTTCATTAAAGGACTTCCAAGGACTGGAGGGCTAGCCAAGATGCAAAAAACGAAAACGTTGACGCTGAACGTTATTTTTTTTGTATGGGATTTGACGTTTGATGACGTTATCAAACGTCAAATCCCATACAAAAAAAATAACGTTCAGCGTCAACGTTTTCGTTTTTTGCATCTTGGCTAGCCCTACGTATCACAATTTCAAATACACCTACAAATTACAATATACAACTATGATGATGATGGCTGTAAAAAAATACTTCAAGGGGTTGCAATGATTTAGTTGACATAGATAATATATGTGTTTGTTCGTGACTTGTGTTGTTTTTGTTTTCATTTTGTTTTTAGTTTTTGTTTAGTTTTAGTATTATTACTCTTCTTTTTTTTTCTCCATTTTTTTTAGTTTGGTTTTTGTTTAATTTCATTCTTTATTGTTATTGTTTTTCATTTTCAGATACTTAGATACACACATCCTCCCTCTACACAAGCTATAGCTTTAAGAGGGAGGTGATATTGTAAATTAATTAATGTATATAAACCATGTATTATTGTATATTATGTTTTTGAATAAAGAAAATAAATAAAATAATACATCACAATTTATGAATATCTATCTAAACAGAAAACACAATAATTTATGAATATCACGATAAGGCTTCAAGTATACAATCGAACTACGTTTTGGATCACATAGGTTATATGTAAAGTATGGGTTATAGGTATATCATTTCATTATTTAAAAAAATACATTTCATGTTCATTCTACCTTTGTTGAGAATCCAAGAAGATAGTTTTTTTTTCATAGCGCTTAGTGACGTTTTATTATATACTTTAGAAACATCAAATTCTTTTGTAAATATGTTTAAAATACGAGGAAATAAAATAAGATCAAAATATTTTTGATCAAATGTGGTATGAGTTTATAAGAACTATTTTATAAGTAAGGATTGACTCAATTTCACCGAAGCTTCCAAACTCTTAAATACTCCCTACTTGGGAATTTCATACACTCCCGACGGTGAAATTTGGTTTCCCTATATACATAGGAATTATTTAAGACATTGAGTTTTCCATTTCTGGAAAGCCGATTTAGCAAACTAAAATCTTTCCTAAGAAAAAGATTAAATAATTAAATTCTACAAGGCGATATGCGATATTTTTACAATATAGATTATTAAGATATACCTACTTTTATCGTTTTACGACAGCTCAATGAATAATGTTCAAGTCCAGTCCTGTCTCGTATTATCCCGAGAACGCAGACATCTCAAGTATTTCTGGTCCATTAATACTTTGGATTCTGCAAAGTTCTTAAGTACATACTCGCTCTGATCCGAGACGACTCGACAAAACCTTATTCTTTATTTTCCATCGAGTCAAATGATCCGAGACCTTACCTAAGGGTGACGATGGTTTTACCTTTGGGGTCATTAACAAAATCCCAACCGATTAAAAAAATACTTAAGTGAGTTGTACAGTTGTAGAATATTATAATAATATTTCATTTTTCGTTTGATGTAGGTAGGTACATACATACATTTGATTAGACTTAATTAAAATCCAGATAATACATGACAATTTTTCGTAATTTTTTTAATTAACTATATATTTTCAATATTTTTCTAATTCTTTTTATCGCCTTTTTGTTGTCAACGTTTATTTTTTGTTTTGCATACAATTAATGTTTTTTTTTATGAGGTACTTATTAATATTTTTGATATATTTTATTTTATTTTATATTAGGTACTTCTCGGGCAACTAACAGGTACTATGTCAAATATTAATTTAACACGCACCCAATAACAATAAGTTGCCACATTCTGCAGACTCACAGATCCAGACTGAAAACACAGTTAAAAACTGTGTCTCCACCGGGGAATCGAACCCGGAACCTTTGGATCAGCAGCCAGATACCTAACCAACTGACCCACGAAGGCCGACAAATTATATTGTGTAACTGCTTTATTTTTTTGTGTATAATTGTACCTAATAGGCTTTTGGCCGTAGATACAAATAAATCAATAAATAAATATTATGTTGTTAAACTAGCTAAAGAAAATAATGACTTAATCAAGGAATTGAAATCAGAACATTTGAATAGTAAAAAGGATCCGTTCTGAGGAAGATGCGGTCACTATGAAACCAGTCCTATTATAAATAACATATGTAGGTATTCGTCAAAGGGAATTTCGCTTTGTTTCTAGAAACAAAAAACAGTTGTTATAATAATGTATATAAATAAAAAGAATACCTAAATATGAGAAAAAAAAATTTCTATACCTATGCTTTGGTGTGCTAAGCATTAACTTAATTATTGAGAATGTTTTACAAATTTGCCTCCATGAGTTCGTCGTGATATATGTGATAGTGTGAGTGCGAGCGAGACAACATGAGTGACTCATGATGATATATATATTTTTATCTTTTTTTATTAGTGCCTGCCTCACTAGGATTAAATTCCATGGTGAGGAAGGTACTTCACCAAAACAAAATACTAACAACAATAAAAGAACAAACAAAACACATCAAAGCAAAATAAGTCATCAAAAAAGAAGAAAAATACAATAATATAGAAGGTGTGTTGTGTGCCCGGCGTCTTTCGCTTTTCGCTATGTTATTGTATTTTATTATATTATAAATTGGAAATATATGTATTAATGAGAAACTGGATTATTCATCATCTCAATTCCGCCCCAAACCAAGGATATTATAAAAAAACTATTGACACAATGACCCGCATAATATGTATGTTGTCACACCCCAGTGACTAAAAGCCGCCACTTGAGACATGATAGATATTTCTAGTATAGGTGACACATTTGCATACGGGATCATACGTGATGGGCCATTCAAAAAATTTGCTACCAGCAAAAGTGTCAACTTGGTATTGTCATCATATTTTTGGTCTACAAGCTGTCGATATTTAGTGATGAGAACTTACGAAAACGATGCTATATACATATGTAATTTATTTATTTATTTAAGTTATATAAGTTCAACGCTCATGTGAGCATTAACAAAAAAAATGTTAAACAAGAAAAAAAAACTAACATGTGCATTGTGCCTTATTAAAATCATACAAAAAAAATAAAATAAAACAACAAAATAAAAGAATACAAACAAAATAAGAAAAATATAAGCAAGTAAAACTAATAAAAGCGAAAAAAAAATACTAAAAATACCCAGAACATAATTTGAAACAATACGTAAAACGTTTCAAGAACAAACAGCAAAACAAAAACAAGTTAAAAATATAGTTTAGTAAAATAAATACACAAATGAAAATATACAGACAAAAAATGAAAAAATATATATATAAAAAAAATAATAATAAAATATTTTAATGAAAGAAAAGAACAATTATTATTGTAGTGCCCACTTTGATGTATGCAAGGGAAACATGGACGTGGCAAAAGACGCATGAAAGTAGAATAAATGCTGTGGAAATGAGATCACTAAGAAGAGTATGTAATAGAACGATAATATGATAGAATAAAAGATAAAGACATAAGGAGGGAATACAAGATGAAGAAGAGTACTATAAGTATAATGAAAGTGAATTCCTTGAGGTGGTTTGGACATATTGAAAGAATGAATGATGAACGACTGACCAAAAAAATATACATGGGTGTAAGAGATGGAGTGATTAGCAGGGGCCGCCCCAGAAAGGGATGGCATGACCATGTGAATGATATTTTGAAAGAAGGAAATATAAGAAGCTTGAATAATCGACGAGCATGTATGAGACGATGCATGGATGTAAAGGAAGCTAGGAATGTGTGCAAAAATAGAGGCGTATGGCGCTCAGTTCTCTCTGCTTACCCCGTAAGGGATATGGCATGATGGTATGTATGTATGTTTAACTCTCCACTTATATGGAATAGTGGAGAATATAATTTCACAATTTGAAAGCACATTCTTCACATGTATTTACAACGAGTATCATCTAAATAATGTATACAAGAAAAGCCGGGTAATCGTAAATATATACAACATCTTACATAGTTCAGCCATCAGGTTCAACACCCATAATCAATGTTGCCTAAACAGGTGAGACGAGAATGGTGTGTGGTGATACACGCGTGTGGCGTAGGTAGGTACTGCTCACACTCACACCCGTCGCTGATTATCCCATATTGTAGGGTATGCTGTGAAAAAACCTATTACAAGACGCCTCCGTGACCCTTGGTTTGTACCAGAACGAAAAAACATATCCGTCACCTCAATCAAGTGTATCAACTTGACAAAACAATTGAATAAGTAGATATAACAACTTGAAAGTATTAAAATCACACGATAACCCGTTCACACCCCAAATGACATATGTATCTTTAAAGATGGTTTAATTTTTTTTTAATAATGAAGCCCATGTGGTCCTTAACTATTGAGACGAATATAGGGGCAGATGAATGAAATTTAGTTGTCAATTTGAAATTTATCCACACACATAATTTGCATATTATTATTATTTTTTCGATCGTGATATGACGGTTATTCGCATATTTAACGAACTGTTAAGACACTTCAAAGTGTGAAGAATTTACCGCTATCAATATTATTGAAACATCCTTGACTCTCAATTGTTGTTTATTGAAATTATAATGGCGGTTTCGATATATGCCTGTGAAACGTGGACACTGCATTGCAGATAAAAACATGAGGCCATGAAATTAATTAAATATGGCATATAACGTATATGGCATAATCGACTGGTCATTTTTTTCTATACCGTCATGTCCTACACTTTTCTGTATTTTTCACATCTTACTTTGCATACTTCAAGATACCATTTATTTTATCTCGCCCACTTTGCATACTTCAAGATACCATTTATTTTATCTCGCCCACTGTTTCTTAGTCCACCGCTTTTTTATGTTCCTTTCTTATCAGGCTTGTATGATTGCTTTGTCAGACAATCACTCATTCGTTATATGTAGCCAATCCATCTAGAGTCATTTTTTTGTAATTTAAGATGGGAAACCTTTTAACCGAGTTAATTCTACTTTCATACGTCTTTTGTCTAGTCCATGTTTCAGGGACTCCATTTTCAACGGGTTTATTCTACTTTCATAGGTCTTTTGACGTGTCCATGTCGTAGGGAATCATTTTTAAACGGGTTTATTCTACTTTCGTAGGTCTTTTGACGTGTTCATGTCTCAAGGAATCCATTTTCAACGGGTTTATTCTACTTTCATAGTTCTTTTGACGTGTCCATGTCTCAGGGACTCCATTTTTACCGGGTTAATTCTACTTTCATAGGTCTTTTGACGTGTCCATGTCTCAAGGAATCCATTTTCAACGGGTTTATTCTACTTTCATAGGTCTTTTGACGTGTCCATGTCTCAGGGACTCCATTTTTACCGGGTTAATTCTACTTTCAAACATATTTTGTCATATCCACGTCTCAGGGACCCCATTTTCACTGGGTTTGTTCTACTTTCTTACGTCTATTGTCATATCCACGTCTCAGGGACCCCATTTTCACTGGGTTGGTTCTACTTTTATACTTCTATTGTCATCTCCACATCTCGGGGACCCCATTTTCACTGGGTTGGTTTTACTTTCATGACAATAGATGTCTCACGAGCTCCACTTTCACTGGAATAATTCTACTTTCATAAGTCATGTCCATGTCAACACTTTTTTTTCATGTAAATAGGTAGGTACATCACGATAATCATCATCATGGCTGAAGTCGAGAATGGGGTCCAATACGACACTAAAACTTTGTCGAAGTTTGCAAATTCACAGCGGAAGGATAACAGTCAAATTCCTGATACAATGTTCTACAATGGTAATGGTAGTGATGACTTACATACGATAAGTGGTTATTTTGAACATTTTTTTAGAAACATGCTGGTACCTGACACTGGATTGGGTTCAACAACCCTGCACGATCCTGAGGTGACTGTCTCGATAGGGAGCTGCAGGTTGGAGTTCCTGAACATTGTCAAGGGACTTGAAAGACTGGATGTAAGAAAACCCACAGGTCCTGATGGAATCCCAAATCATCTTTTAAAGAACTGTAGTACATATATGGCTTTCGCATTGTATGTACTCTTTAATGAATCTTTGAAGTTGGGATATTTTCCATATTACTGGAAAGCTAGCTTTATTATTCCGATATTTAAAACGGGCGAAAAATCTTATATTTGCAACTATAGGCCAATAAGTATTTTATCAGCGATCCCTAAGTTCTTTGAATCACTAGTTTTTGATAGTCTTGCTCCTATTTTGAATGGCCTGATTAACCCCTGTCAACATGGATTTATAAATGGAAGATCGACATTGACAAACCTTATTATATACGAAAATCATATTATGGAAGCATTTGCTAATAAATCTCAGGTGGACTCGGTCTATACTGATTTCAGTAAGGCGTTCGATAGAGTGCCACATAGTATACTTCTTCAAAAAATAAAATTGTACGGAATTCATAGTTCACTTCATGATTGGCTGTCAAGCTATTTATGTTCAAGAAAAATGGTGGTTAGAGTGAAGAATGTTGAGGGTAATGGTTTTGTGACATCTAGTGGTGTGCCTCAGGGTAGTCATTTGGGGCCTGTTCTATTTATTCTATTTATAAATGATATTATAAAATCCTTTGACGGAGTAAACTGCTTGCTTTTTGCTGATGATTTAAAGATGTATAAGAGAATAAACAGCATTGAGGACAGTTTGGTACTTCAAAAAAATTTAGAGAATCTTGAGATCTGGTGTAACAATAATAAACTGTTCTTAAATGCCCAAAAATGTCAAAAAATCAGCTTTCACAGAGTAAAAAACCCTATTGTGTATGAATACCGATTGAATAATACATCGCTGGAACGTGTGACAAATATAAAAGATCTTGGTGTAATATTTGATGAAGGGCTTACTTTCATTCCACACATAAACAGCGTTACAAATAAGGCTTTAAAATTACTGGGGTTTATCCTGAGACTAACTAAGGATTTTAAATCAATTAACTCGTTAAAATTACTTTTTGTATCTTTGGTTAGAAGTCAGGTGGAATACAACACACCAGTGTGGTCACCGTATTACACAATCCACTCAAAGTCTATAGAAAGGGTCCAACATAAATTCTTCCGTTATATCAACTTTAAACTTCAAATACCGATTGAGGAACTTAATTATGACTTTATTCAGTCGCTGCTTGGGTTGCAGAGGTTGTCCGACAGAAGAATAATCTCTGATTTAATAATGCTCTACAAGATTGTCAGAAATGTTTACGACTCGCCAGATTTAACAAAATTAATTTTGTACCGCACCCCAATGCGAGGTACTAGGCAGATCGTAACATTTCACTGTGATAATGTCTGTAGAAACTATCTTTATAACTCTCCAATAATAAGAATACATAGGCTTGGTAACATGTATGGTCATCTTACTGACATTTTTGCTGACTCCTTAGCATTATTCAAGAGAGCACTGTCGGACGGTTTCGAAGCTCAGCAGTGATATTATTATTGTTCATGATTAGGTATGTATTAAGAAACCTGAAATGTATATATATTTTTTTTATGTATTGATTGATATTTTTGTTTTTATTTTATTATTTTTATTTTAAATTGTTAAAGAAAAAAAGGAAATATTTTTATTTGATTGGTTTAATGTTTTTATTCTATTATTATTATTTTAATTAAAAAAATGTTGTAAGTATATTTTATTGGTATAGTATTTTTATTCTATTATTATTATAAATTTGTAAAAAAAATGTTTTTATTTGATTGGTAAAATGTTTTTATTCTATTACTATTATTTTAAATTTGTAAAAAAAATGTTTTTATTTGATTGTTAAAATGTTTTTATTCTATTACTATTATTTTAAATTTGAAAAAAAATGTTTTTATTTGATTGTTAAAATGTTTTTATTCTATTACTATTATTTTAAATTTGTAAAAAAAATGTTTTTATTTGATTGGTAAAATGTTTTTATTCTATTACTATTATTTTAAATTTGTAAAAAAAATGTTTTTATTTGATTGGTAAAATGTTTTTATTCTATTACTATTATTTTAAATTTGTAAAAAAAATGTTTTTATTTGATTGTTAAAATGTTTTTATTCTATTACTTTTATTTTAAATTTGTAAAAAAAATGTTTTTATTTGATTGGTAAAATGTTTTTATTCTATGACTATTATTTTAAATTTGTAAAAAAAATGTTTTTATTTGATTGGTAAAATGTTTTTATTCTATTACTATTATTTTAAATTTGTAAAAAAAAATGTTTTATATGGTTGGAATTTTGTCTTATTTTGATTTAATTGTAAATTACTATTCATTCTGTTATTTAAATGTCGTTTAATTCAATTATTTATTGCTATTAATTTCGTTTATAAATTAGTGTATATTACCTATATTTTTTTTTTTTTTTACTTTTTATTTTGATATAAATTGCTAATTGAATTGTTTAGTGTTTACTATTTGTTGTGATTGTGAATTTATATAATGATAATTTTATTATTTTAAATTTGTAAAAGGAAAAAATGTTTTATTTTGATATCGACCTGGCAACTTAAAATAATTGTTACGGCGGTATTGTGGAAGTTGGTGTCTCTTTCTCGCACTGTGTCTGTAGTGCTGTGTGAGCGGGACATCAACTCTGTAGGTACCTGTAGTAGTGTCAGGCATAGATTACACTAACTAGTGTCAGGTATTGTGGAAGTTGGTGTCTCTTTCTCGCACTGTGTCTGTAGTGCTGTGTGAGCGGGACATCAACTCTGTAGGTACCTGTAGTAGTGTCAGGCATAGATTACACAACTAGTGTCAGGTATTGTGGAAGTTGGTGTCTCTTTCTCGCACTGTGTCTGTAGTGCTGTGTGAGCGGGACATCAACTCTGTAGGTACCTGTAGTAGTGTCAGGCATAGATTACACTAACTAGTGTCAGGTATTGTGGAAGTTGGTGTCTCTTTCTCGCACTGTGTCTGTAGTGCTGTGTGAGCGGGACATCAACTCTGTAGGTACCTGTAGTAGTGTCAGGCATAGATTACACAACTAGTGTCAGGTATTGTGGAAGTTGGTGTCTCTTTCTCGCACTGTGTCTGTAGTGCTGTGTGAGCGGGACATCAACTCTGTAGGTACCTGTAGTAGTGTCAGGCATAGATTACACTAACTAGTGTCAGGTATTGTGGAAGTTGGTGTCTCTTTCTCGCACTGTGTCTGTAGTGCTGTGTGAGCGGGACATCAACTCTGTAGGTACCTGTAGTAGTGTCAGGCATAGATTACACTAACTAGTGTCAGGTCGATGCGGAATAATGTTATGAATATTGTGTATTAATTAATTATTCTGTTGTTTTTCTTTTTAATTGTTGTTTAATACGAGTTTTTGTTTTATTTTTAACTTTTATTTTATAATGGCCTAGAGGCCGTATATGTACTTAAATAAATAAATAAATAAATCAGTACAACCTACTGATACGTTTCTCTGAACTTAGTTACTTAAAAATTAAATCAAACTAGTCTTCATATATTGCAACCCTATGCAAATGGTGATTTTATTAAATATCAACGCAAAAAAACAATAAACTATCAACTATGTTTTTTTCCAACTAACCAATGTTTTCATCCCGGAGAAGCAAGAATTGCGCATGGTTTTATTTTGGTCATAATAATAACGTTGTCAATACGAGCCGTGCAAGTAAATGCGTGGTGAATTTAATGCTTATTGATTCTTCCCTGATTGTATGAAATTGCTAGATGGGGTGACTCAAGCATAATGTATAGTACCTACTGCTCTTTGAAGTATACCTACGTAGGTACATCCCCACTACAAACCCCACTAGACACAATAATTAGTACAGATTGTAAGTGACCTCTGGAGAAAAAGACACACATCAAGAGATATATTTTATTGATACCGCCGTGATTAAGACAGGTACCTATAATCAAATATTTATTAATTTCATCTTCTTTTTCTTCTTCCGCTTTAGTTAGGACTGTGTCCTGTTTATTCTCGGAGCCTGCTCTTGTGAGGTGGACGTCCAGCTATCCTAAATTTCATAATTGGTTTTATTGAGAAACTATTAGAATTTTTTAGTTCATTACCATCGTGTATAATATGTTATTGGATGTGATATGGAAGAAGAATAAAGGAAAATTAATATTTTTTTTTTCATTGTTTGAAACTGTCACTCCATGATAGAACTCAATAATCAACTAGAATAAGAAAAAATATATTTAATTTTTAGTTCTACTTATTTTTTTTATCGCAAACGCGACTCCCTTTCACCGGTATGCCCATCATAGAGCACCATTCTGACGATGCTCGTCATAGAGCGATACCGGTGAATGGGAGTCGCGATTGCGAAAAAAATTAAGTAGAACTAAAAATTAAATATATTTTTTTCATTAATCTAGTTGGAAAATTAATATACAAATAATTTTAAAAATATCCAGTAGAAAAAAAAATAGTTTAAGAATAGAATAAAAAACACATATTAATAAAATAAATAAACCTAATATAATACAACCTCATCATGGTTCTAGTTGATAATCTACTATATCCCATTGAGGTAGTGAGGAGTTTTAAATAATAAATAAATAAATAAAGAACACTTCCTTGCACCCTGCGCAAGTGGCGAGTTTGCCGTATGGCAATTTCTTCCAACTTACCAGTGTTTTCAGCCCAGGGAAGCAATAATAGCATGAGAAATAAATTTAAATAAATTTAAATAAATTTCTCCTCTGCTGGGAATCGAACCCAGGACGCCCGCACAGAAACCGAACGGCTTACCAACTGTGCCACGGCGGTCGGCAATTTCAGTTTTTAATTTAATCAACATATTTTTTTTTCATTTATTATACAAAGAAGTATTACATTTATATGCTGATTAATAACCCCAACTAGGCAAAAGTCTGTTATGGGACTGATTACAAAATCGAGTATTTTTATTCATATTTATTATTTTCAAAAACAGTTTTATTTAATGGATGAAAAAAATAAACTAAAAGTAAAAAAAATACATTGGATGCCTCTCGTTCAATGTCTAAAACACCGCAAAGAATTTCCTTTTTAGTAATCGAACGAGGAATATTTTTGCTATCCGATTATTATAAACGCAAGGAGAGATAAGTGTATACAAAATAATGCAAATTGTATTCCCCCCCCTTATAAAAAAAACAAATAGGTATATTCTAGTATTTATACGGTGGGTTAATTTCTTTACTTAATGCTAAGAGGGTATACTACCAAAGTCGATATAATGCTACAATGGGGAAAATAAAAAGGAACAAATCGTGGGGGAGGGTGTTATTATATCTGGATGTGAGGTATTATACTCGTAAGATGCTGGGGGGGGGGACTACGAGCTTATCACTTTGTCTAAGAACAACATAAAAAAAACAATTCAGAAGACATTTCTTTTAATCCAGAATGTTTGTACTAAGATCAAGTAGACATATCTTTATACTGGAAACAAGACTTATAATTTGAATAAATGCCGACATAACATAAAAAAAATATATATCTACCTACGTCATTGATCACATCATGCCGTGTCCTTGTTTTAATGATAGGTACAGATAACCGAGCGCCATGCACTCCTGTTTGAGAGTATTAGGTTTTGATTCTTAAAAGTCCTTCGTCGTCTTGCACTTTCCTTTTCATTTTAATCACGGCATATCCCACAATGGGGGTAACCAGCGGCATGTGCACAGGTGTGAATAACATAGACATATAAATAGACACACGAGTGTAACCCCCACACACCAGCCTCGTCACACCTTAAAAGGCACAACATTCAGATGGGTGGTGATCCTCATTGCTGAACTATGTATGTGAGATATTATTTTGGCTCTTGTATTTTTGGTTACCCGGCTATTTTGGGACACCCGAAAGCAAAGAAAATAGAAAACAGTGAAAGCACCATTCTAAGCCGGTGCCCCACAGCAAATAATCTTCTTCATTCTCTGTCATAGATCTTTTTATAACACATGTCTAAGTGGTTTAATTTCTGTCTCGTCTTTAAATACCTTTTAGTCAGAATAAGTTTTTTTTTGTTTTAAATTGGATTGTTTCCCAGTAATAACAACATTAAAAAGAGACGTTTAAATTTTATTTGAATTATTTTAAACATTCCAAGATATATCGTTCATTTAAAATAACAATAAAATGTCCATTAGAATCAATTCCAATCGTAGAATGCATGAATTTAATTTAAATTATTTTGAGACATTCAAAAAGATCTTTCTTTCTCGAATATTCTATACTTGAATTATAATGTACCGAATGCATTATCATAATTAAGGGATTGTTCTTTTATTGCATTATTTTCAATTAGGTACGACAATAGAGAATTCACTAAATATCTATGGTTTCCGAATGTCTCAGATGTAAACAGACAGGTCGCTCTGATTAAAAATACCACGCAACGTTTTTATTACACATAATCCTGATTGGTGGAGGAGATTTCAAATTAAGAACGCCCCTGTTGGAATCATTATGTTACTTTTCCCGCCCACGCCAAGTATTTCGATTGAATTTCGTTTATTCTTCTATTTCTACTGTGGAACTGAAGCGAATTATTATGGCGGGCTAATTTCCGACGACGAAAATCCCAGTTTATTGCCGGTTTATCTATGGAATCCGCATTTTTGTGTAAATTAATTTTTCGTGATATCATGTGTTGCCATAATCCGTACTTTCATAATAATTTATTACTTTATAGTTTTATTCATATACATACACTTATACCTAAGCGGAGTCTTCCCTGAATCAAAAACGTGTGTCCAATATTTTTGATTTATGAAATTTATATTTATAAATTTGATTTATATAAGTACGAAAAATGTGCAAAGATGATGTTATTGCCATAAAGAAATCGATTCCAACCAATTCGAGCGAAAAATCGAACATAAATTAAATAAATATAATATTAGGTACTTATCGAATAAATAAAAAAACATCAAACTTCAGCAAAGAAGAAATGATAATAATACACACTTTCTTGCACCCTGTGCAATTTGTATTGTATTGAGTATTTCGGTGTGGCAATTTCTTCTAACTAACCAGTGATTCCAACCCAGAGAAGCAATATTTGCGTGAGAAATAATTATTGTTAGATTTCTCCTCTCCTGGGGATCGAATCCAATGCCACGGCAGTTATAAAGAATGGAAAAATAAAATTATAGGAATCATAAGGGGAAATATTTATTAAAATCTATTTCATACGCAAATCTTACTTTTCTGGGATAAAAACATTGTTTTTTTTTTGTTCCCAGCCCAAATTTGTGTTTATAATTATAATTATAAAAACTAATAATTTGTAATTAAATCATTATTTCTGGAAACATCTATTTATAACAAAAATCACCGAAAATTACTACAGGAACTAAGAAATGTCAATTAAATTTAGGTGATAATATTTAACGTCTCCCAAATTGACAAAGGCAAAAACCATTTAAAATGAAGTTCACCCTTCCGTAGTCAGCCATTTTGCGACAAGACAGTTGTTGATGTTGGTTACAACTTGATTGATGGTCGAACGAAACAATCAAATTTAAATGCATTATTTTGAAATTGGAATTATTTTTGGCGGGAAGACTTGACACTTAATTAACCGCCTCACCCTTAACTGACTAATTCCAAAGGGAAATGTCAAATATTTACATACCTACTTTCTTATTTATGTATTTATAAATATTTCTAACTTATTTTTTGTTTTACTTTATCAGTTGAAAAGGCGAAACAGTCTTCCTATTAAAAGGATTCAATTTTCGTAGAACATTTTACCTTGTTTGATTTATATAGGTACCTGCACATACTTAATTTAATGTTTTAGTCATTTTATTTTATGATGTTTGATGAGGGAACTACTTTGGCAAATGGGTAACATTTATTATTGTATTTTATTTTATTGGGACACTAAAAACGGCATACCTACAAGAATGTATATCTTTCAATTTTATATATTGTCAATATCCTTTTAGAAATGAACACGACATGAGCAAAGTTCATCAATACACACGCTAAACGTTATTGATACATAATATATAGGTATTATAAGTACATTCACAAATACACACACACACACACACACACACACACACACACACACACACACACGCACGCACGCACGCACGCACGCACGCACGCACGCACGCACGCACGCACGCACGCACGCACGCACGCACGCACGCACGCACGCACGCACGCACGCACGCACGCACGCACGCACGCACGCACGCACGCACGCACGCACGCACGCACGCACGCACGCACGCACGCACGCACGCACGCACGCACGCACGCACGCACGCACACACGCACACAACACACACACACACACACACACACACACACACACACACACACACACACACACACACACACACACACACACACACACACACACACACACACACACACACATGAGTACATACAAGGAAACACATCATACAATTATATTAAAATATATGAGAAAAAAAAAAATTGAATACAAAACCTATACCACGCTTAAGAATCTTTAAAATATTTTATACGTATAGGTAGGTATATCCACAAACATATACAATCTCATGCATTCTATCTCTTTTTTCCTACTTTCATATACCGATACTCATACTTACATTCTCATACTTTCATATACCGATAGGTACGTACTTATCAAAAGAGTCGTGCTACTTTGGAGTATGAATTTAGTTGTAACTATTTATTTATTTCATTTTAGTGGGAAATAAACACTTATTTGCAAATTATAAAAGACAGTAATATATCTTTTTTAATCCATTGTATCGCATGTACCGCATTTAGAGAATTTATATGGAAAATAAACAGTATGAAAAAAAATAAAGGATGGAGACAGTCACGTGACCTGTCATTGGTTGGTCTTTGTAGTGATTTTACACACTTGCACAACTTTCACCAATTCAATTTCAAATTTTCTTGTTCAAGAAATTGATCACAAAATTCAACACATAAATTGAACTACTACCGCTATTCGACGACAGGCGGCGTTTATATATTAAGTAAAAAAAATACTAAACCGAATACCATAGACACCAAATTCCGTATTCAAGACCATTAATTACCTTCCTCTTCAATCAAAGATAACATAGATGTAAACATGAGCTCCATTTATATTGTTGTAATTCTAATTCCGAGTTGAAACAAGAGATGGTACCAATGTAGGTAATTAACGTTCTCCTCCGAACGGTTGTTGTCTTAACTATTAAGCCGTTATTAATGATGTACGGTTCGCGTCTCCGCTTCCTCTAATTATCGCCGAGATTATTTAAAGTTTTTGCCTTCGAGATTAGCGACATCGTTTGTCATTCCACCAAACTGTTGGGAATCGAGTCCTGTTTTTGTAATGATCTAAGAGAAGGCATTTGTAAGGTGAGGATGAGAGTATTAAATTCCATTCTTCTATATCCGATGCGATTACAAACAAATTAGTTTTTAAGAATTTTCTTGTATGGATTGAGCGGTGACTTTGAAGTATATTATATATCTGAAATAACTATTAAAACTAATGATATTTAATCGTTTTAAACTACATACATAATTCAACGAGCATGGAGCTATTAAATACCACAAAAAATATAATTGGATAAATTGTTTTCTGGAAATAGGTGATTTTCATTAGCCGATAACGCGAGAAAGATTAAAGATACAACAATTATGTCATAGTGAAAAATATAGGAAATTTTGTCTGCTTTCAAATAGGTCCCAATACTTTTTCCTTTAGAACAGAGCCTATAGTTTTCGAGTTATAAGCGCAAAACCAAAGCAAGTTCAAATTTAAGCCTTCCGAGTGTCTTCCTCATTCAGCTCACTCTTCAGATACTTTAAGGACGTCCACCGCCTAAGACTCCAAACTCATGTCTGAAGTCAAAAATTCTACCTCACTTTACACACTTATTGATTGGTCGATAAGCATTTTTTACATTTTATTTTCAACGAGTGAAAAAGTGTATGACTTCACTTTCACTTTAATATTCTGAAAAAGTGTATGACTTCAATTCATACCTCGAAAGCATACCTCGAAAGCATGCTTCAAAGCATACCTCGAGTTTCCCAGCTACGACTGCGCGAGAACCTATTATAAAATCGACAGTCTCGAGAATAGACGCACAGTAAATGATATGATGCTTCTGTACAACATTATAAATAATCCAACTGTCGATTTGTTCAGGAGAACTTTGTTCTCTTAACATATCGACAATGTATCAAGCCAGAATACGCGAGAATTGTATGGAGAGGTCTACTTTTTTCACGGCTTTTCCAACTTTGAAGTCAAAAAACACCAACTTAGAGGCTTCGCAGCATATATGTTCCATACACGGATTTACTCAGAATTCGGAGTAGAACATTTCGTGTGTCTGTGTGTGTGTGTGTGTGTCTGTGTGTCTGTGTGTCTGTGTGTGTGTCTGTGTGTGTGTGTGTCCGTCCCCCCCTTATAACTTTTGATCCGCTCAATTTACAGAGCCTAAAATTTCAGAATATATAAACAGTTACAGGCCTACAAAACTTTTATACTCGGAATTTTGAATTTTTGTTTCAGTCAGGGGTTATCAACTTTTGAATTTTTATTTTATTTTTCCATATATCTCAGAAACCATAAAAGCTAGAACGCTGAAAATTGGTACAAATATAGACAAATATAAGATCTCAAATTTTATTTTTTCAAAAACATTCCAGGGTTTCTCAAACATTTTTTATTAAGAAAAATATTTTTTTTATGATAAAATTATGAGTTTAACTGCCTATATTTCCAAAACTTATACAATTATCGAAAAAAGCCGAAACACCCCAACTAGATAATTTAATTTTCTATAAAAAATATTAATATTGTAGTAGAAGATCTCAATTTTTTTTTAACAATTTTTTTAAAAATTGAATTTAGTGACGACATCGCTTCATACATTTTGTATGGTAGTCGCCTATACACAATATGTAAGACTTAATAGTTTGATACTTCATCTCCAAACATACATACCATCATGCTATTTTCATATTCTGGGTAGGAAAAAAGGAACTTCCTCCATACTATCCTATCTTGACATACATACCTACATATGTTGTATAGAAAACAAAATATCTGAAAATATTCAATAATTTGTATTTATGGGTTTATACATAGTTTGGTACATATTCTTCAACTATACATACTATCGCTATCGACAGTTGGATCTCATGTGTTACATGCAACTAGTGGTAATCCAACTGTCGATTTGTTCAGGAGAACTTTGTTCTCTTAACATATCGACAATGTATCAAGCCAGAATACGCGAGAATTGTATGGAGAGGTCTACTTTTTTCACGGCTTTTCCAACTTTGAAGTCAAAAAACACCAACTTAGAGGCTTCGCAGCATATATGTTCCATACACGGATTTACTCAGAATTCGGAGTTGAACATTTCGTGTGTCTGTGTGTGTGTGTGTGTGTGTGTGTGTCTGTGTGTGTGTGTGTCCGTCCCCCCCTTATAACTTTTGATCCGCTCAATTTACAGAGCCTAAAATTTCAGAATATATAAACAGTTACAGGCCTACAAAACTTTTATACTCGGAATTTTGAATTTTTGTTTCAGTCAGGGGTTATCAACTTTTGAATTTTTATTTTATTTTTCCATATATCTCAGAAACCATAAACGCTAGAACGCTGAAAATTGGTACAAACATAGACAAATACAAAATCTCAAATTAATTTTTTCAAAAAAATTCCAGGGTTTCTCAAACATTTTTTATTAAGAAAAATATTTTTTTTATGATAAATTTATGAGTTTAACTGCCTATATTTCCAAAACTTTTACAATTATCGAAAAAAGCCGAAACACCCCAACTAGATAATTTAATTTTCTATAAAAAATATTAACATTGTAGTAGAAGATCTCAATTATTTTAAACAATTTTTTTAAAAATTGAATTTAGTGACGACATCGCTTCATACATTTTGTATGGCAGTCGCCTATACACAATATGTAAGAAGACTTAATAGTTTGATACTTCATCTCCAAACATACATACATACCATCATGCTATTTGCATATTCTGGGTAGGAAAAAGGATCTTCCTCCATACTATCCTATCTTGACATACATACCTACATATGTTGTATAGAAAACAAAATATCTGAAAATATTCAATAATTTATATCTATGGGTTTATAGTTTGGTACATATTCTTCAACTATACATACTATCGCTATCGACAGTTGGATCTCATGTGTTACATGCAACTAGTAATATCGACTGCCCCTCAATACTCAATACCATTTCATTTAATATTCCTACTCGCAGAACTAGACATACACATTTATTCCACCTTCCAATTCACCCCACCAATTACGCACTATTCATAGAATGTGCGATACATACAATAACAGATTTCAAGAGTTTGACATCTTCCACCTCAGCTCCACAACATTCAAATACTCTATACAAAAGAAGATCAATAACCACTTATTATAGGAAACCTTGACGGCATTTATTCTCTTTTTTCTTTTTTCCTTTTAGTTCAATATTATGTTTTAAATCATTGTTAACTTGAAATGTTGCTCTTACCTACATACCAACCTATGATCATATTTTATTTTTTTTATTTTTTGCAAACTTGTATTATTTTATGTCAATCATAACGACAAAATGTAATAGGCCTTAATACTTGATGTTACTATTGTATTGTACTATGTCTTAACGCTGTTTTTTGTCCAACTTTAACATAAATAAATAAATAAATTCAATATAATAACAATAATTTACACTTCCTTGCACCCTGCGCGAGTGGTGAGTTAATTGCGTGGCAAAGTTGGTAAGCCGTTTGGCTCCGTGCGGGCGTCCTGGGTTCGATCCCCATCAGAGGAGAAATTTATTTTAAATAATTTCTCACGCAATACTTACTTCTCTGGGCTGGAAAGGCAATCAACATATCATTAAACACTAAACTCTTTAATGATACATCGACTCGCGTGAGCGAGTCGTTTTATAAATTAAATGGAAATTGGTTGCAAGAAAAACGTTATCAACATCATTGTCATATGAGGTAAGGAATAATTTTATATTGTATTCGCATATATTTATTTTTAAATCCTTAAAAAAATAGCTACCTATATGACAATATGTTATGGGACAAAATATTAAATTTGCTAATGTTAATATGAAGAATGATTAACCATCCCCAAGAGATACTTACACAAGAATCAACAACATAGATACAAATACACGAAATAGCGTGTCCGGACAATTGATCGTACCCGATTGACCGTGGACAATTTACCGTACGCCCTTTTTACCAAATGGACAATTGACCGTGGAGTCAATTTACCGTATGGACAATTGACCGTGAGGACAATTTGCGGAAACTATTTTTAATAAATGAAAAAAACTTTTTCGTATGAGTTAAATAAAATTGCGTGTAAAAAAATGTTTGTTTATGGCGACGAACAATCCAATGTGTTGGCAGTGATTAAAACGAAATGAAATTTTACAAAATAAGCGGTAATTATGTACATAGTTCTAATTTGCTACATTTTAAAAATTTAAGAAAACGTATGTTCTTAAACTTCTTCTTGTTTGTTTATTTGAAAAGCTCTCACCTTGCAGCCATTTTTTCATCTGTTTTCTGAAAATGGAAAATGTGCTTTCTACATAATCATTTTTATGTTGAAAGTTTTCGCGTTTAATGTCAACATTGACAGCTCATCAGACCTTGGTAGAAACGAGATGTGGCGTATGCTAAGGTCTAGTCATAAGTACATAGTATTTTTTTGAACAAGGTAGCACGTAATAAGCAATTCGCATTAGGTGTAGAACATCTCCACAACTGCTTATAAAGATTAATGTAACTCTGCTGCATACAACCAAAACTCGTCGACAACTTTGCATCAAGTCTAGTGACTACTTCCTTATCTTTTATCAAATTGATGATTTTCATTCGTAAAACAACCCCCTCTAGCAGGGTAGTCCCTTCGTTTAGCCCCCCGAATGCTGCCGACAAAAGATCCGCACCGGAATTAAATGATAACGGGATGATAGATTGCCATAGAAACCACCTCATACGTCAAATGTCACATTTTAACAGATAACTACCCACCTACTCCACATGTAACAAAGTATTTAATATTATTGTTACAAGATAAAACGTAACAAACGATGTACGACAGGGTAAAAAATAAAGAAAATAATTTCATATACCCGTTTTTTGAATGCGTAACTTTGGTAAAATCAACTACATATATACGTAGTAGTCCAAGAGGTTGAATATAATCCAACTGTCGATTCGTTCAAGAGAATTTCACAGTATAAAGCAAAGATACTCGAAATTTGCAAGGCGAGGTCTATATTTTTCATGTTTTTTTTTTATTTGAAGTCGAAATAATCAACTTAGAGGTTTCGCGACATATATGTTCCATAAATGAATATACTCAGAATTCGGAGTAGAACATTTAGTGTGTCTGTGTATGTATCCTTTTGATACAATACTTTTATAGTCAAAATTTCCAATTTTTGTTTCAGTCAGGGGTTATCAACTTTTTACTTTATTTTTCCATATATCTCAAAAACCATATTATCTAGAACACTGAAAATTGGTAGTTATAAATTCAGACAAATACAAAAACTCAGATTGTTTTTTTTTTATTACGAGTTTCATTATATGATAAATTTATGTGTTTAACTGCCTATATATCCGAATTTATTAATATTTCCGAAAACGCCGAAACACCCCAACTAGATCATTTAACTATAAAAAATATACACATTCTAGTACCTACTCAAGCTTCGAAACAATTTTTATAAAAATTTAATTTCTACCACCTCGGAAGAGGATAATGATTTTTTTTTCTTTTATTTATTGTTTGTGTATTGTGATAATGTACATAGTTCGGTTTACAATAATTAAAAAAAACATTGCTCATTCGTAGCTTTGTAAAAATAATTATATATTATAGTTATAAATCTTTTTATTTATAATTTTTCAACATTCAGGGTATTGAAACCACACAACTTATAATTCTTTTTTTGACAACCTATGTACCTACTATAATTTCACAACCTGTATAGAGGCCGAAGCTCAATTTCGGGTGGTGTATCTCCCCCACCTTTACATTTACCCACAGTTCGTGGAGAGATAGAGAGTGAACTTGGCCCAGAGTTCTCTTTTAGATGCAACGTCACTGGTCTTCTTCTTTGGTGGGCAGACTGACATTTTTATTTCTTCCCGATGTGAGGACTCGAATTTCTTCTTCGTGGATTGTTCTCGATTATTGTACCACGCAATTCCTTACTGGACACGGCAATCTTTTTCGTTTTCAATTATCCGATTCGTCCTCATGTCAGCTTTGTGATAACCCTGAAAAGACTTTTGAGCATATCCTATGGGGATGCACTAACTTCTCCGTGTCAACTTTCCGACAAGAACTCTACAACGATGTCCGAGGGAATTTATTCGGACCCATTGGACCTTGTAGCCGTTATTAGTCCCCATAAGCAAAACGGGTGGTGGGGGGGGGGGAGAACAGCGTATGTAATTATAATCTATGGTATTTCAAATCAATTTGATGTTCTGTGGCGTTATAAAAAATTGTGTCAATATCTATTTTGTATCTATGAACACAAAGGTCATTGTGATACAATTGTGACATAAAGAATTGGACACAGATGATATAAAAGTGTATCATTATAAAGCAATTGAAAAGATTACAATTTAAAATCAGTTCATATTTTTCAACTTCCGGTTTCAAACGACATTATTATTATTATAAGTTTATATTTCGCACGTTGCAGTTATTTAAAAAAAAATACAAAAAGGTCCCTCGAAATCATTTATTATATTAATAACAATAATATATCCCATAACATAAATATGGCGGCGACATCTATTGTATAGATCCTGAAACACGAGGGTCACTAAATGGTCGAGCGACACCTATGTAATGGATCCATAAATATTATGATCGTATCTCCGCTGTTCACCTTTTGTCCAGACAAACGTTTGACCTTTTCGCTAATGATTCTCAAATGATATCTTCACTGTGATCTTTTAGATCGAGTCGGTAAACCGGTGGTGCGCGGGCCAAGTCTGATTGCAAAAAAAAACATATTTCAAGATTTCATTTAGTACAATCGAATATTTTTATAATTTCATTTACGCAAACATTGGATTTTTCCATGTCGTGACTCAATGATATTTTGTAACAATTGTTTTACATCTCAATAGAGACGAAGAATATTATAAGATGTAGGCGCCTTGATTTCCATGTTCCAATAATATTCCACCTTCGTCTACGAAATCTAAACCATCATATTTATTTATCGTATGGTCTTATAAAAGTACATCACATTAATCTGTTCATTTAACACAAAATATAAATTGCACAATATAATTGTTTGTCAGAGAAAATTGTGATGTGATGTACGCCAGGAGATGTAGTTATTGTCTGGCGACCGATGTGTTAGTTCATTTACAGCCAGTTTCATAAAAAGCAGCAAAAGGACCCTTTAGTTAAAGGTTCTTTAAAAATTTAAAGTCCCCTTTAAGTTGTTGCGTTTCATAAATAATAATGCCATGTAAAGGGCAGAAATGTCACCAAAATACCTGAAAGTTGGCAATATTGCTATCAAAATGTATGGAAACATATCTCATAGCATTGGTAAATCTTTCTGTCTACTACCATATAAGTTATTTCTGTAATTGAATTGATCATTGATGTATAGGACATGTTTATGGAACAAAACCTATTAAGGCGGTGTGGCCAACTAAAGGCCAGTGTGTGCCTATTACCAATTGGGTAGGTCAAATAAAATTAGTAACCAGAGGGGTTTACTTATATATATCATTAGAATCCTTAGTTAGGTTCTATATTTTTAGACTCCAGAAGGGAAATTAATGCAGAATGAACTTCTTGTTGTGACTTGCTGGAAGAGAGGTCACCAGAACAGAAACTGTTCGCTTAAATAGAGTGCGAACTCTATTAAGTATTATAAAAGGTTCCAACAAGTCACAATCAAGTTAAAGTATTTATAACAGGGTAAAGTCAGAGTAGAGATGAGAAATAACAATTTAAAATGTTAACTTACAAATTTGTATTTAGCACTATCACAGATTTTATAAATAAGAAAAATAACAATTTTCACTCGCGTATAAAACTTTAGCAGGTCGATGATTTCGCTAGGAAGTTTGACAGGTAAAGAGATGATGTACCCCCTGTTGTTTTGTTTATATACTCATTATTTGGGTACTTAGGGTTCATTGAACTGTCGTCTGTAAAACAGCCTTTAGGGTATATCAGTATGAATAATTAATTATTGTTGTATACCTAAAGAGAAAGTAACACCTTTAAGTCATTACCCTTTGGTGATTGTTTTGACTGATTAATTTACTTGTGACAGAAATACCATGTTTGATGTAGGTATTTCTGCCACACTATCAAAAAATTCTCCTTAATTCTACTTTTCCATGTGGTCGATTATTTTCCTATACACTTATCACCGCCGTATCACAGTAGGTACGCATCTTCTAATTATCTCATTTTGAAAACATAATTTTGTTATATTATTTATAAAAAAATGTTTAAATAATAACAAAACTATTGTATATTAGTAAGTAATATGCATATGATCGTCAACATTCAATTGACAATATTAACATCAACAAGAACTGACTTGATCATTATGTCATATTGCAGCACACTTTGGTGGCAAAAAAATGAACTGTTCGTAAAGAAGACTTTAGTGACTAAAGTACGAAGACACTGGACTTTAAATTAAAGTGAACTTTAAGTGACATTTTGTTGTTATGAAACGCAATTTATTTTAAAGTCGACATTAAGTCTCCTTTAATTTTTATGAAACTGACCATTAGTGTTAACCAGGGTGCACCACGAGGAGGCGAACTAACTTTACATCATGATTACCCATATCATGGATTATATTCTGAATGTAGTGCCATTTTAGGTGAGATGCGACTGGTGTGTGTGTGTGTGTGCTTACTTTTATAAGGGACTAAATGTTCACCTGTCGCTGGGAACCCCACATTGTATGATCTGCCGTTATGGAATTTATGGTATATATTGCAGTTAAACCAATGACATGAGTTACTTTATTTTAAAATTATTAAAAAAAAAAGATTTCATTACGTAGGTATATAATAAAATATATATTATACTGTTTTTTGAAAATGAATTACAATATTAATTGATAATATTTTACTACTATTTAGCACATTCAAATATAAAAAGGTGTACGATCTCTGTATGATATCATCATAATATATGAAGCGTTTAGGTTCAGGTACCTACTAAAGACATTATAATATTTGCATTTCCGTGATATTATTTAATTGTTTGCTATCTACCTTCCTTCGTTTCTTATTGTTGCAACACACATAGGATAGGGAGGGTAGGTTTTATTTAAATATATTATGTTTTATTTGAATCTAAAAGGTATTGTATTGTATTGTATTTATTGTATCGTTGATCGTGTGAGTCCTCGGACATGTATGTTAACATACATTAATTATATATAAAGGATCTAAATCGTTGTAAATTGAATGTATGTATGAACTTAAATACAAGGAATCCCTTAAACCAGTATTAGGTAAACTTATACAAAAGAACAACATTTGTCTTAGTTTATGAGAACATTTGTCTTAATCTTAAATGGAGTCTGCATAAGAAACGGCACTTAAAAAGAAGAAGATTGAAAAATTAAGAACACTATTGTGTGGAAGAGTTGTATTGACAAGAAAAAAATGCAATTACCTACCAAGTAAATGATAACTTTATATTATGTATTATGACATTTTTAAACATCTCAACAGAGACTAGAGACTTCTTCTTCTTCAATGGCTCTACAGCCCATATCGAGCCTTGGCCTCCAGCAACTTCCTCCTCCAACCTCTCCTGTCACCTGCTGCGACCCTCCAGTTTGGCACATTCAGAAGCTGGGATGCGTCCCTCCCAATATCATCTTCCCATCGCAGCCTCGGTCTCCCGACCTTTCTTTTGCCACCTGGGTGCCCCTCTAAGACTCTTTTTGGTACCCGTGATGATGGCATTCTCTGAACATGCCCGGCCCATCTTAGCCTGCTTAGTCTTATATGTTCAGACAGTTTGGGTGCTTTGTAAATGCTGTACAACTCATCGTTGTATCTAATTCTCCATGTTTGTCCATCATTCACGGGTCCCAGGATTTTACGCAGCACTCTTCTCTCAAAGATGTCCATCATCTCTGCAGACCTTATTGTCAGTGTCCAAGCCTCACACCCATATGACACAACAGTCCTGATGATTGTTTTATATAGGGTTACTTTTGTCTTTCTATGGACACTTCTAGACCTGAACACCGGTAACAGAGAGAAGAATGCTTTGTTACCTGTCATTATTCGTCTTTTTATTTCTAGGGTATCTTCATTATCTTTATTAATAGTAGAACCCAGGTATGCAAACTCCTCTACAGTTTCAAAAGTGTATTATTCTTTTTTTTTTTTTTTTGAGACTAGAGACTAAGTTGGAATATTATAGGAGAACCAGGAACTCAAGGCACCTACAGGGCTTACGACCTGTCATCGGCTGGTTTACGTGATCAATTTATAATAATAAAAATTGCGAATTCATACATAACTCCCCACTATATCCCCTTGGGTCAGTGAGGAGTAAAAAACAGTTCTCTTTAGCTACTAATAATGATAATAATAATAAATATTTCCTTGCACCCTGCGCAAGTGGCGAGTTCATTGCTATATGGTAATTTCTTCCAACTAACCAGTGTTTCCAGCCCAGAGAATGAATGAATGAATGAATAATATATTTCCAATATTTCAAATAAATATTACAAAAGAACAAAATACAATTAAATTTATACCCAATAACAATTTTATATGAGTATATATATTTTTTTTCACATATTTGGAAATTTTACTGCCTCGCTAGACATAGTCTGTTCTGAGGCAGTACTAATTTGAATTTGCTATGGCTACTCTGCGATATGTTTTATTTTTTTCTTCATATGTTCCATTCACTCAGGACATCGACAACCAGGATGAAAAAACTCTAAATCCTCTATCTCAAAAAATCCAAGAGTACTGAAGCAGATCCTTCTCTACCAATCTGCTTCAGCCAACGAGGAATGTTAACGTGAGAAATTAATTTTAATAAATTTCTCCTCTGCTGGGGATCGAACCCAGGACGCCCTCACAGAAACCAAACTGTTAACCAACTGTACCACGGAGGTCGGCCACTACCTGCGTTGAACCTTATAACAGTTACACACGTTAAAAACAAATTTATTACAATCATTTGTAACAAGAGATATTCATTCACTCAATGGGAACGTCCGTAATATGAATATTAGCACAAAAAATGGACGTCGTTTTTAAATTGTTACGTTGGTATTTGACTGTGGACATAACTCAAGGAGACAATGTAACGAAAAATTAAATGGCCCGAGAGGGTCAAAAATTCCACCGCTTCAACCCTTCATCGCTGTACACCCCATGGCGTTATTAGCATATATAATCGGTTGCCATAGACGAAATGCGACACATCTTAGCATAGAAATGACACTTGAACGACCGAATGAGGGACATGGTCTCATTCACAACGATTAGAGACGAGACATTTGTCCCGGTTGCAATAATTAATGCAGCCAGAATTTGTTTAAAATGAAGATGTGTGTGCACAGTGCATATGGGACAAATGGCAGTTTAATATGACAAGTATTATTTCATTGGCATTATTGTGAACATCGGACAATATGAATAATAATAATAATAATAATAAGCTAACAATGTCAAAATTAAAAGATCACAAACAGTCTTGACTGATCTTGACTAACGGAATTTCCAATTGCCGCTACGATATTCCAACTGTCGATTTTTTCAAGAGAATTCACTTCTCTTGATGAATCGACAACATTGAGCCAAAACGCAAGTACTGGCAAGGGATATTTTGTATGGCATAGTGGACTTTTTACATTCAAAAAACACCTACTTACAGGCTTAGTAGAATATTTTATAAAAATATATGGATGAGTTCAGAATTCGGAGTAGAACATTTAATGGCAAAATACACTTAAAACCTGAAAACTGAAAACTATAATAATTATAGTAAAAACGGACCAGATTCTTTGATTTTTTTAAATTTTTAATAATTATGAGCTATAATTTTTAATAATTATATGAGTTATAATTTTTAATAGTTATATGAGTTATAATTTTTAATAATTATATGTTTATTATAATTTTATATTTTTTAATAATTTTGTGTTTTTATAATTTTTAGTAATTATACTTGTGTTTTTTATAATTTTCAATAATTTTATATATTTTTTAATAATTATATGTTATTATAATTTTTAATAATTTTTTTATAATTTTTAGTAATTATTATTTTTTTTATAATTTTCATCATTATATGAATTAAATAATCATATATTTCTATGATTTTTAATAATTATATGAGTAAAAACGGACCAGATTATAATTCTATGATTTTTTTTCTCTTTTAATAGAACAATCGTATGTTTACATACATATCTATGATTTGGATTCTCTTATTGAAGATTACATATATATTATATTACTTATATCAGTTTTTATACATAATTTTTAAAATTATATAAAGATAAATAAAAATTAATAGAATTTCAAATCTACATTGATTTTACGTATACATTTACTATACCAGTATACCTACATATCTGGATACTAGAAATCATACTAAGTGACCCTCTATTTTTACGTAGAATAAATAATTATTAATCCGAATGATAGATAACAAATAAGCCTTATAAATACGCTAAAAATATACTTTGATGTATTGAGCTTAACAGGTGCATCTCTTTTCCCAAAAAATCCCAATAATTGAGGTATTTTGTAACTAGATACATTCGCAAAAGCGGGGTAATTGATTACCTGTGATTTTACTGAATAAACATCTAGGTATACAAAATCAACCCCTATTGTTATTTACTAATATTATACCTGCTGTTTTATATGTTTTCGCAGTATTTTTATATTTTTTAAGGGTGGATTAATCCGGCAAACAATGGTATGGTATCATTAAATCATCATTTTGGGGGAAACTCGTCGATATTGTGAAATAAAAAACTGTGAAGCGCGACCAACGCCATATTCCACCAAAGTGAGCAGATTTTATAATGCATTTTGTGAAAAAAATAAAATAAGGTATTTTTCCGCGTACTTTGGTTTTTATGACTGAACTTTTAACTAAGATGCATCATAAAATTTTGACAACATTGTAAACTCGGTTCTGGTTTTATTTCTAGTAACCAAATGAAGCCATATTTTAATGGCATTCTAGAGCAAATTTTAGGAAGAATTTTGCGCATTACAAATATGCATAGCTGTCATAGTTTGGATATAAGTTTTTTTTATGTAAGAAAATTGTATAAAAATATGAATATTAATAAATATGTTCGTTATAAGCTCTCTTAGTGTGTTAAATAATAGCTAGCTCTTCCAATCTTTCCTACTGCATACGGGATGTACACAAATATGCACACTAATTACCTTATAAAATATGAAGCACAAACAAATTCTCTCAATAGATGGCGTTCCAACAAAATAAATAAAAATAGTAAGATTGTTGTTCATAATTTCACCCATAGATGGCTGTAGTAAAAATTCCTTATTTTCAAGCGAAAAGAATTTCAGTATTACAATATATAGAACTTTCAAAATTGAATTGATAGGGATCTCATTAAAAGGCATAATTGGTGAACGTTGCGCAAGCGCATAAAGTGATCACGTAAACCAGCCGATGACAGGTCGTAAGCCCTGTAGGTGCCTTGATTTCCCGGTTCTCCTACAATAAATATTCCAACTTCGTCTCTATTGAGATAATTAAAAATCTGTTAAAAAATATCTTTGACTCCCGACAGGGAAAAAAAATCCAATGTTTGCGCATATGCAATAATAAAAATATTCGATTACAAACAAATATTGTATAACACACAAACCGGTTATATGCAACACACCTCAATCATATGTATTTTTAAAAAAAATATTTACTAGCGGGCCCAAGCAGACGTCGTTCTACTACAGACCGGATGTAGACTACCTTTTATGTAGACCGCATTTTATAAATTCTAGACACATTCGTCGATTGTTTATTAGATAAATTTTTGTCGCTCACTTAGCGTTGTTTGAAGGGATGCATAACAGAGCGGGTGGTGCTGGAATTAGCGGTAGAAACTATATTTTTACCAGTCATTTGTGTATTGTATATTCTATAGATGCGTAATACAGATACATGTCAATAGATTTTCATACCGCCATCTATTGAAAAATAACAGAACTTGAAAATTTATTACGATCCTTTTTTCCAATAAAAAATCATGGTGGGTGTAGGGAAGTCATAATTTGTGGTTGTATATATTTTTGAATGAGAAATGTAAAAAAATCGTTGAAAAAATATAAAAAATAATTCTAGATCTCAACAACAGCGCCACCTAGTGGGCCAAAAACTATACTATCTTTTGATACAAAACTAACCATACAAATTTTGAAAAAAATCGTTGAAATCGGTTTCGGTTTTCATTAGCGTGTACGAACATTGTGACACGAGATTTTTACATATAACCATAGAATTATAATGTACAGAAGCCGCGACTAGTACGAATTTCGAATTCAAATGTATGCCAAGTTTTTTTTACATGTGTGTGTGAGGCGGTAGATCGGTTGGTCTACGTGTTATGTAGGTGTGCGTGTCGGTAGGTGTACGTATACTAGAAATTCTTCTGTTTCCTCGCAGTTTTAGTTGGCATACATTCATTGCGCTGACTAGGTATCTGTATCATATATAATCTAAGCATATAACGATGGATTTGTGCCATTTATTATTGAAAAATGAATATAGGAACTCTACTTTGACGCTATGACAGCGTTGAATTATAAAAGAGGGCATTTGGGGTAAACGGATTCCATTCACAAAATAGTGAAAAATTAGACGGGAAAAGGTTTCAAATATTCCCCGATAGATGGACCGTGTGGGGTGCATCTGCTGTCACAATAACTTGGATATAAATTCGTTGTGCCATATTGGATTAGACCAACCATTTATATTATCGTTAGATCCATTTCAAGGTAATATCTCCATCAGCCAGCCTCGTGTGCCAATTTACACTAATACACCTTAATTTCATTTAATTTACTTTACAGAAAAAAAACATGGTTCCGTAATTTTAATTTGTATCGTAAGAATGAATTTTATGTACTTACAACTTTTTATATTGTCTTAAGTGAAAATTCATTCATTCATACCATCACGGCATATCCCACAATGTGGGGTAACCAGCGAAAGGTGTGCGAGTGTGCATTGCCTTATAAAAGGGAGCACAACACATCAGTGTATACCCACACACCAGTCTCGTCTCACCTATAAAGGCACTATATTCAGAATGGGTGGTGAACCTCATTGCTGAACTATGTGAGATGTTATTGTTGCCTGTTGTATTTTCGATTACCCGGCTCTTACGGGCGGTCTAGGACACTTGGCTGCGGCCACTTGGCTGCGGGACACTTTGGTGCGGGACACTTGGCTGCGAGACACTTGGCTGCGGCGGACACTTGGCTGCGGGACACTTGGGTGCGACGGACACTTGGGTGCGAGCCCACTTGGTTGCGAGTCCATTTGGTCGGGACGGACACTTGGCTGCGGGACACTTGGGTGCGACGGACACTTGGGTGCGAGCCCACTTGGTTGCGAGTCCATTTGGTCGGGACGGACACTTGGGTGCGAGCCCACTTGGTCGCGAAATAAAAAAAAAATTCTGCTTTGGAATGAAGTTTTTCATACTGATTTTTGTAATGCTCTTTATATACAGGGTGTCCCATTAGTCAACGTATTCCTTTTAAGGGCCGTTATACCAACTCATGACTCGCCAGAACATGCAAATATGACCCTGATAAAAGTTCCCTAGTTTTCGAGATATTGCCATTCCCACAAAGCGCCCGAAAATCTCCGCCTTAGATTGGTCTTTCGAGTGCCACACCTACAAACTTCAATATCTTGGAATTCTCATTTTTGTTCCACAATCTTGAATAACTCAGATAGAGGGATGGAGAGAGATTTGTGTATGAAGATCTCTGCTTGAGATCTCTTCAAAGATACCTATGAGTACATACTTCTGTCTGTTGCATTTGCTTTCATACATACCTAGCAAGTTCAGAAAAATAAAATCCAATGTTGGTGATAAATTTCACTTACAGATCTGTAGAAATGACAAACAAAATGAACAATTATTGATATTAAAACAATCAATGTAATATGAGTATATTAAAACACAAAAGTTTATTGTAAATATTTTTACTCCTCACTTACCCAAGGAGATATGGCGGGGAGTAAAAAATTCGCATTTTTAAAGTATTTTTTATTACAGATTATCAACTAGTATCATGCTGAGATTATTTTCTGAAAGTTTCATCACAGTGTGTGCTATCTAGTGATTATGTACTATGTACGGCGTGTTTATTCTTCCTTATTGATTATAGACTAATGTACCCATTCGATTCTATTCAAATTTTGAAAATTTGTACATATAGGTATCTTATACTCGCTTAGACTCCATTAGATTCCGAAAGATATCTGATCAGTGCTTCTCAATCTTTTAACTGTCAGATATTTCAAAGTGACCTCATATCAGGAAGCTCAAAATTAAAGAAGAATTATTGTTAATCAGTAAATCATCCAATACGAACATTTTATACTACTTGTCCATTGTCCATACTAACTTTTTTTTGATATTATGTGTGATTCAATATCGTGGAGATTCAACAAGAATTGTTCGTCAGCAAATTATCAAAAAAAAAACTTTTAAACGTGTACCTATATACTACTTGATTTAGTATTATGTCCAATTCAATATCATCGGGTTTCAAAAAGGATTGATCATCAGCAAATTATCAACAACAAAAAACTTTTAAAAGTGTATATACTACTTGTTCTGGTATTGTGTCCTATTCAATATCATCGGGTTTCAACAAGAATTGTTCGTCGGCAAATCATCCAAAGAAAAACTAAGAATAAAATTAATTTGATTATTTCAACAAACTGTATCCATGTTTATGTACTTATTTCATCTACTGTGATGAATGATCCTGCACCCGATATTCGAGTAATAAAAGTGTAGGTACTTATTTTTACGATCATAAAAATTTTATTTGATTTGCTTTGCTAATGAACAAATGTGCAAAATTTAAAAACGAACATTCGATTTTCTATTTAATTCAGTCTTAATATTGTCAATGAAATTATCTAAAAAAGTCGACAATCATGGCGTAAGTAGTAAGTATTTTCAATTATTTTATCTCCATAGACTGCTCAGCTAATAGTTGAAGCATGAAATCATCCTCTAAGAAATAATATTAAACTATGTTCTATACAGAATTCAACAATTACCAATTTAGAAAAAAATGGATATGTACAGCTTTGTGCCGTTCGATCAATAATTGATGGCAAGTATTTAGATTTTTAAACGAATTTAATCTTTACACAGTTCGATGCGTAAATTGAAAAAGCTTAACCCTTCATTACAAAGATAGCAGCGCGTTAAATTTTACGACGTAAGTCAAAATATTGTCAACGGCATCTATTAAATGTAATCAGCGATCCATTGGCATATCAGTGACAAATGATTTTTCATCGACGTATCAAATAGAAACATGCCTGATTGATTTCATTCTAATTCAACAATGCAAGTATTATTTATTTATAAAATAAATATATAAAATGAACTAAGGTACCCACCCATAAGGGCTCATTGCGATCGTAAAATCTCGGAGGTCGTAATTTTAAAGATTCATCCATTGTAAAGTTTGACAGGTAGCAAATTCGAAACGGAAAAAAGCGCGCGCGCGGCAACGCGTACAAAATGGCGGTCTTTGTCCACACCATAGACAAACCAAACATTGGATATTATTCTCGCTCTCACGGGCGATTCTCCAAGATCAAGAAGCGTGCCTAATTGAAACACATTTGTACCAGTGTATTTGTGTCACACAAAAAGATTTTAAAATCAAATAAATAAACCCCCACCCCTCTCAAAAGGGTTGATTTTCGTTCCGCGGATGTAGTGCCGATCTATTGTCGTACACTTTTTGTAACTTTTTTTTTTTAAATTGGCAACCCCTTCAATTTAACCAATGTCCAAAGTGATTTCTTTTAAAATGTGACAATACTCGGTGGTGTGTGCGGCCTCACAGCCATCAACTATTGACAGCCATCAAAATCGAAAGTTCAAATGCTATTGACAGTTTTTTTTAGAAATTAATTCTAAAATATCTGTAGGTGTTTGTGTTTATATGTTTTAGATGTTTATAATCTCTGACAGTATGATCATTTTTCCCTGTAGGTATCTACTTCTTTGGCCAAAGATACGAGAACTTCGTATCATTTTACAACTATTCACATTTGCCCCCTTGGGGTGAAATATTCACGAAATCAGCACTATATACATTACCTATCCAAAGAGTTTTTTTTTGTTATATTTTGTTTTGTTAAAGTTGTAGTCTGCTACTTGTCATAACCATTCCAAGAACAATCAGTAAGACTATGTATGGAACATTATGAGAATTTTCAAAAATCAGACCAGCTGAAAACCAGCTGAGACCAGTTGAACAGGCCTTTATCAGGCGAAACGGTCATCCCAAATGGGAATGAAAATAAGTTTAGTAGAAAAAGATTCTTTGATTAGTTTATTTAAACAAATAATCAAAAAATAATTGAGGACAGACTCACTAAAGTTTTCTTCACATATTAAATTTGCTATCGATTTTTCACAACATACATTACTCAATTAAGAGACTATTATTATTATTCAGTCTCTTCACGGGTTAACCGGTAAAAAAAACTAAACAACGGAGAAGTTCTCAAGTTGCTTAGTTATTATGCATAATATTTATAGTGGTGATAACAAAAATTTTCGAACTCTCGAGCATGTGTTTATGATCACTCTCTTTTGAATCTGTGTAATTATAAAATTTGGCAGATTAAGTTTCTTAGTAGAATCAAAAGGGTCGCTGGCCTTAAGTGGAGCTGGGCTGGGCATATTGCCAGATGCCAGGATTCACGATGGACCAAAAAGATCTTAGAATGGCGACCGAGAACAAGCCGAAGAGGTGTTGGCAGACCCCAGGCAAGGTGGTCTGATGACATCAAGAAATGTGCCGGAGGGAGATGGATGCAGTGTGCCCAAGACAGGGAGTTGTGGAGGATCAAAGGGGAGGCCTATGTCCAAGAATGGATGAAAACTGGCTGAAGAAGAAGAAGAAGAAAGTAGAATCATTTATATTTTTTGGTACAATTTATTATTATTATTATTGTGAGATTTGCCATGAGGGTATGAACGAAGGAATGAATGAATGTTAAATATTATCGATTTAAAACGCACCCAATAACAAGTTACCACATTCTGGAAACGTATATTTATATGTCTCAGAGATCCAGACTGAAAAATGAAAACAATAGCACACTGACAGTAAAAAAAAACCTACCTTTGTTAATTCATAAAAAAATACACATGATTTCGTATTTTTCAAAGTTATTTGATTAAAACAAGGTTATTTTATAAGTAAGCTTGCGTTATCATTTATGTATGATAAATGAGGGAACCCTGGTAGAATAATTATAATATTATTTCGAATTTTCATTGTCTGGACTGCTCTTCTGATCTCTAAACTCTCAGCCACCGACACATTCAAAAACAAAACTAAAAATAAAAAAAGTCTTTTTGAATTTTTAAAAAAACTTTTCCTAAAGGATCTATCTATTGACATTTGACAGATGAATCATAAAATTATGTAGATCATAACTTACAAAATTTTATTGCTTGCTTTTCGAATACATGAAAGCTTAATTCAAATATCCGAGCAGATTATAATATGTATAAAATGAATAAATTGCATCGCCCATCAAATAATAAATGTGACATTGCACAAATAATCATAAATGCAATCCTTTTGGTCCACATCCTGTTGCGGCACGCGTTATTTTACACTTTGATTTGACAATAGATTGACAACAAAATAAATTAGCAATGCAACAACTATACGCAGCTAACTTCATGCATATTAAATACATAGATAACATTGACACGGTCGCGGGTCGGGCTTTATGCTATCGTTCGAAATTCGAATTTAAAATAATTCCTAATTCGTTTATGCGTAGAGTAAGTACCCACGTAATACCTGAATACATTCAGAATATAAAAATATTGTATAGTCTTTTAACCATAGGTAATAAGTTTTAAAGAATTATTGAAAACCTCTTACCTGTCTGATTAAATTTATTTTAACTCAAAAAGATTCGTTTAAAAAATCTGACAACAAAAGTAAGTAAAAGTAAGACATTTCGTGCCAATTATTGTATTGTAAATATATTATTCATTCATTCATAGCATCACGGCAAATCCCACAATATGTGGTAACTAGCGACAGGTGTTCGGGTTTGCATTGCGTTTATTCTAGATTAAGATTTATATTATGATCGAGTACTGATTTATGCATTTTAAGACTAATACAAGACAAGATAAGAATGTATTAGATCGTGTAAGTGTAGAGTATTAATATTATTAAATTTAAAAATATATTATTTTTCATAACGGTGCGGGTGCGGGTGTAAATAACCTTATAAAATGAAGCACAACATTCGCATGTACTTCCACACACCAGTCTCGTCTCACATAAAAAGCCACAACATTCAGAATGGGTGGTGAAACTCATTGATGAAAAATGTGAAATGTTATTTTGCTTCTTTTTTTTTCGATTACCCGGCTCTTTCGGAATACCCGAAATATATGAGTGGAAGCACTATTCTAAGTCGGTGCTTCACACCGTAAAGTAGGTATATTGGATTTATTATATCGTACTTTGGTACTTAGGTCAAATTTACAATTTTGATATAAATATCTAGTTTTAATACCTATAGTTTAACTGTCTAGTTTTTTTATTATCTTGTTTTCAAATATTATATAATTATTCAGATTTTGTTTTTTTGTTTTTTATTTTTATTTTTGTTTATTTCTATGTTGTAATACTTTTATATTTTTTAAATCATGCTGTGTAACCACTATATTTTTAATTCACGTAAGAGGCGTAGAACCGTATAAAAAAAATAAATAAAATATAATAAAATAATAAAAATATTTAATTTTTAAATAGTTATGTAATCTAGTAATAATATGTACCTAAATTGATACAGTTGGTTGGAAGATATTGCCATATGGCAATAATCCCGCCATTGCGCACTTATTATGTAATGTGTGCAAAATGATTCAAATAAATAAATTTATTAAATCAATACCCACCTACTTAGTGATAGTTAGGTAGGTACCTACATAATTTTCACCTAGTGATTATAAAAATGCACATATTTGTATTAAAAGGGTTCAAAAATGTCCAATTATGTCACATTAAAATTTATTTAGCGTTAAGATGAGGTTACGAACACAATAATAAATCTATTCCTATTATCCATATTAAAAATACGAGCCTACCTACATTTTATTGTGAACAAATTGAACCCTTACAACACCATAGAATAGGGTCTATTTTCCATCTCAAACACCCTCAATTTTGATACGTTTGGAATCATTTGAAAAAAACTATTCGAGCGAATTTCTATAATTGAAATCGAACATGTTGTCAACTCTGATAATGTACTGTTCCCTTTTTAAAATAATTCAATTCGCCATCTTTAAAAATGGGCGACTGCGAATTTGATTTTAGAACGCGGAGAATGGACGCCATTGTTGGAATGAGATCCAATTTTAAAATATTGATGGACAATATTGTTATTATTATTTCTACTCAATAAAACACAAGTTCATTGCCATATGAAAAAAAGGGAAAACATTTTTACGACTGGCACGTGAGTTATTAAATTCTTTTGTGGTATTGAACTGAAGCCACATGTCATTTGTCATTTTTTTAGAAGCGCTAGGTACCTACGCAAGCATTTTTCGTCAAATAAATGGTAACACATATATTTTTTTTATATTTTTGCTTTTAAATATAAAATATTCAAAGTATTCAATATTTTTCATTGTTTTTAACACTATTTTAACACTTACCAAACATACTGTTTCTACATTTAAGAATTGTAGATATGAAGTAATGTACCTGTTATAGGGTTTTAATAAAACCAAACTTTTGTTTTGTCATTGCTGCTGTGAGGCACCGCCTTAGAATAGTGCTTCCACTCTTTTCTATTATCATACTTTTTTGGTGTCACGTAAGCACCGTGTGATCGAAAATACATCATTCGTCCTTTTCCTCATGACTGAGAATAGCGGCTGTAGTCTGTCGCCACACGTATGGCCCGCCTCCATGCCAATCTGTTTTGGGCTGAACGCAGAGCACCAGTCACCGAAGACCCCATTGTGGACTTAACCAAATCGCTCCATCTGGTCGGTGAGCGACCACGAGATCTCCGTACTTCCACAACAAGCTTCTCGAGGCAGTCTGGTTCCCTTCTGGCAAGTGTCCAAAGAATTGAAGGATACGTCTGTAGCTCGTCTAGAATTGACACATTCGTTCTTCTGGCTGTCCATGGGATGCGCAACATACGCCTCCAGCACCACATTTCGAAAGCATCGATCCTCTTTCGCTCTGACTCCCTAAGTATGAATGAATCATATATGTATGAATGAATATGTCGTGATGGTATGAATGAATCAGAATTATTGTTTTTTATTAAGTCTTTTTCTATTTTTTTAATTTACTACGGTAATATTTTTACAGATAGGTACATACTGATTCAACTTTTCATGCAGTCGTCACGTTGCTTGAATTGATTGAAAGAGATTGCATTGTGGCACTAAACCAGCCATTGTATACTTACATTATAGGTACATTAAGCATAAATAGATAATGTATTGCGATTAAGGTTCCAAAAATATTTCGCACTCAAGACTTCGCTCAAGACTTCAAGATTTCGCACTTTCGCAAAAGGTTCAGCACCCAAGTTTCTCGCACCCAAGTGTTCCTTTCCTTTAACAGCCGTATTGTTATGTAAATGAATGATTCTTTATGGTGCCTTTATCAGTAATTATTTTGATTTTATATACCTAACCTTAAAATGTAATTCTTTAACATCGTAAAATTACATATTTTGCACATTTAGCTGTATTAAAAAGTGTAAAAAGGACTATGTTCAATTAATAGTAGATATAAAGGTATATATTCATATTGATGTAATCCGTGTTGAAGTAAAAGTAATGGGTAAGTAAGTACCTTTACAATATAATATAGGCCTATCTTATTCACGGAGATTAAACAAATAATTCCTATGGGATTACACTCGAATATAGAAAAAAATAAATAGGATGGTTATACACCTACTGAGCCGCCATATATGAAGGGATGGGAAAAAAATATCCAACTGTCGATTTGTTCAAGATAATTTATGACAATTTTATGTGTTTGATTGCCTTTATTTACATTTTTTTTATATCTCGAAATTGCCGAAATACACAAATTATATCATTTAATTAAAAAAAAGACAATTTTTGTAAAAATTGAATTTAGTGACGACATCATTTCATACTATTTGTATGGCAGAATAGACAATATCTATGGGTACTATTATAGCTTGATACTTAATCTTCATACATACATGCAGAATATCAAGCGGTTTACCTACCTATTCGAGGTAAGAAAAAGGCCTGAGCTCCACACTATCCTATCCTGACATACATGTTTTGTACAGAAAAACATTTTCAATAATTTGGATTTATACTATGGTTGGTAAGTTTGTTTATTATTATTTTTAACATAAAATATGTATGTACTAAACACTATCGTTGGATCTCATGTGTTACATGCAACTAGTATATTTTAATTTCGAATCAAATCTAATTTATTAAAGTAAATAAAATAAACTACATACCTACATAGGTACATCGTTTTTGTAATATGTATATATTTAAATATATTTCTGCTCCCTGCATTAGGTATTTTAAGTTATTTTCAAATTCACTTTCTGTACGTACCCACAGGCAATATACAAAGGCGGGTTAATTGGATTAAGACAATCTCTTCCAACCAACCCGAGCAACGTGTCTCAAAAATATATTGGGTACAAAAGCATTTTCAAAATAAAATTGACCATCTATTCAAATTTATGTCTCGATATCGATCGTCTCTTCACAACACGGCGACGCGATCTTTGACGATTGTTATTAAATATGTTTAATTGGCTAAGTATAAATAAAATTTATGTATGATCTTAATTTTAAATGTTTTGATATCGATCGTCTTTTCACAACACGGTGACGCGTTCTTTGACGATTGTCATTATGTCAGTTTAGTTGGCAAAGTATAAATAGAATTTATGTCGAAGTGACGATCTTTATTTTATTTATGTTTCGATATCGATCATCTTATTTTCCCATCTCTATATGGCGGGCGACACGATCTTTGACGATTGTTATTTTGTCAGTTTGGTTGGCAGCAAAAGGAAATGCTAAGGTAACAATTACATTCCAGTAGAGTGACTGCGCGAGGGAATCCCTCTTTCATCTGCCGCCGCCACAATACCTGCTTTGCGGGGAAATTCTAATGAACCGGATGTGAACTGTATAAATGTAATATAATATGTTCATATATGTGCACATATACCATACATAAAACACGGTGACATCTTTGTACCGCACAGAAAAGATATGCTCATATCGGCGGAAAAATAATGGCATACCTTTGTCCCGATTTACAGAGATGGCGCATGGGTAGTTTTTTTATTCAAAGATTACTTTTCTTCTTTTCAATGTTATTATTTACTTTTTTATTTATTGTTGTTTTCACGATCATCAGAGCATTAACAAAAAATACAAAAATGTGGCGTTCTATTACCTCTGCTTACCCTGTGAGAGACATGGCGCAATGGTAAGTATGTACACTCCCTAAACAATTAAAATCCTTGTATTCTTCTTCTTCTTCTTTTCAGCCCCTTTCATTCCACAGTTGGATATAGGCCTCTTCCTGGGTTTTCCATTTCTCTCTATTCTGGGCACTCTGCTTCCACCCATGTCCCACCAGTTGGACAATATCGTCAGTCCATCTCCTCTGTGGTCTCCCTACACTTCTTTTATGATAGGGTCTCCAATTCAGAATTTTTGGGGTCCATCTATTATCCTTCTGTCTTGCCCCATGACCTGCCCACTCTTTCTGCAATGTCTGTGACCTTTGACCGGCGTCTTATTTCCTCGTACTATAGAATATGAAATAAATCGGTCGGAGCGGAATTCGATCCCGGGACCACTCAGAATCACTGAATCTTAACTAATCGTTCATCCACATCTTGTCCAAATATCGAATCTTTTATGACCGCATTTCTATATAGGTTCGCAAACACTAGTTTTATTTATTTATTTATTTATTTTATTTACTTGAGCTAGAAGTTAAGTATATGTGTACATATAAGTGTGTATATGTGTGTTATTGATAATTATGTATGTAATTGCTAGGGTACGATGAACACCTCACTAGGAAGCCCCGTGCCGAGGTGTTCATTTGAACCGTTGTGTGACATAAATAGTACATTATATGTAAAGTTCTTGAATTAAATTATACATTTAATTATTATTGAGAAATAAATGTGAAAGTTAATTATATTTCATTAGGTGTATTCTATATGATCTGGCCCCATAGACAACGTGTCATTTAGCTCAAGAAAAGAAACATGAAAAGATAACTCAATATATGGAAGTAACAGCTGTCACGTGATAACTGTCACTTCCATGCGCTGAGTTATCTTTACTTGTTTCTTTTTTTGAGCTAAATGACACTTTGTCTAGGGGGGCTGAACCGGTGTTATTTATCCATGGTGTTATGTGTATTTTGTAGTTTTGTGAGGATGTGTTTTGTGGTAGCAGTTTTTTTTTATATTCAATGTTATTTTTTGACTAATTTTATATCTCAATAGAGACAATGTTAATATATTTTTATAGGAGAATCGTGAACATTGACATAACATAATTGGAGATCGTTATGCAAGCGATCACGTAATCCAGCCGATGACAGGTTGTAGGCCCTGTTAAAATGTAAATTCCCGTTTCATCTCTGCTGAGATATCAAATTTGTATTTTTAAAAAATGTTTTAGTTATTTTAAATACAATCACTCCAAAATCAACCAGTAGCTACATAATTTGAAAAAAAACGAAAAATATTTTTCTAGTTCAAATTCTTTTCATTTTCTGCCTTTATTAATAATACAAAGTATTGAGGTATTTCAATTTGAAATCTGCCATTGAATCAATTTAGCTAATAAAATGATCCTTTTGAAGATTTATTTAATACATTATCATTGACAAAAATATATATCAGACATAATCTTAGCATCCAATTTCTCGGGCGCGCTTTGCAGTATTAACTTTTCAATTGAAAAAAAAATACGTACCTATAGATGTAAAGGATAGGGAAAAAGAAGAGGAAAAATAAGAGAGAGGCAATGAAACAATAAGATCAAAAGGACTTTTGATGTGGATGTCTGTAGGTAGATACCAAGTTATTCTCTTTTGGGAGTTATTGTTTGAAAATGAATAATTTATTATTTTTAATGATAAAATATTTTGAAATTACTAAGCATCCATACTGACATTATTCAGTCGCATTATAATATAAACATTCTAACCATTCTAACCAAAAATTGGCCCAAGTTTTGGCCGAAGCCCAATTTATTTATCAGCCGATAAAAACAATTGAAATCGAATATTTAACTTCTAAGAACCCGCGCGAATTTGCTTTAGTTTCATTGTATAAAACGTTTGAACCTGCAGGGTTCATCGTGAAGTTGATTGGCATATTATTAAGATCAGATTCAGACCTTAGAAATGTTTGAGGTTGAAATAAGTAAATAAATTATGTTAATTTATGCAAAAATTATTAAGTTTCATACTAAACTTTGATCTTTTTATGATTCAAAGTATATTAAGATTAAGATTAATTTATGATCGAGAACTGATTTTTACGTTTTTAAGATTAATACAAGATAAGATCGTATTGAGAACGTGTCATGGGTAGCCGTCCTGCCCCCCCAGACAACGTGTCATTTAGCTCAAGAAAAGAAACAAGAAAAGATAACTCAATCTATGGAGGTGACAGTTGCCAGTCACGTGACTTCCATACATTGAGTTTTCTTTTCTTGAGCTAAATGACACGTTGTCTAGGGGGGCTGACCGTTTTATTATGAATAATAATTAATTTTTTCCTTCGCCATCTATGAAGTAACGATGAAACGCTTCTGTAACTCCATCTATTGAGAAATTGTTTTATAAACAATAAAAGCAACAGTCCTTATAAATAATAATAAATAAATAATAAACACTTCCTTGCACCCTGCACAAGCGGCGAGTTTATTGCCATATGGTATTTTCTTCCAACTAACCAGTGTTTCCAGCCCAGAGAAACAATATTTGCGTGAGAAATCAATTTAAAATGATTTCTCCTCTGCTGGGGATCGAACCCAGGACACCCACACAGAAACCAAACGGCTTACCAACTGTTCCACGGTGGTCGGCATGAGGTGACAATGCTTTCGCACAGATCGGTAGGCATAATTGTTGAACGTTGCACAAGCGTGTAAAGCGTATAAAAAATCCAATGTTTGCGTATATGCAAATATAAAAATATATAATTAATTAACATAATTAATTTGTGTAAATTAACGTAATTGATAAATTCATTTTGATCTATAAGATTTCTATAGTCTGAATCCAATCTTAATAATCTTCATGAGTAGCCCAGTTGATATTTTTTCTCGTTGGCTACTTGTCTTTATTTGAAATAATATCTCATTGTTTAATGATATATTATTTCATAATGATAAAGTTATCTTTATATACCTATATAATTCTTCTGTACGTGTGTATGTCACTGAACTCTTCCTAAACGGCAAAACAGATTTTCATGAAAGTTTTAATGTGTGTTAATGCGAGTCCCTGAATGGTTTAGATTCACAAAAAGGAATTTTATACATTAATATAATAAAATAATAATAAAAATATCAGTCGTTATAAATATTTTCGGAATATTCATTTTGAATACTGGCAACATTGCTTTCGATATGTCACAATATTATGCAATGTTGGTTATGCCATTAAACTTGATGTTTTTCTCAATGCTCGCGTTGTCTGAATGTTGCCTTTTTTAGGTGAGACAAGACTGATATGTGGGTATACACGCATGTGTCGTGTTTCCTTTTATAAGGTTATCCACAACCTCACACCTGTCGCTGTGGGATATGCCGTGATAGCGTGTGGTATTTGTATGTTTGTTAAACGAGCTAATAACAGGCATGCCAACGTTCGTGCAGGACAACGTCTGTCGGGTCCGCTAGTAGAATTATATAATCTAAGGATATACTTAGTATTATTTTATGAAGAGAAAAATTGAGCCCTCCTCACTTCTCATATTAGTTTGTGAATACGGGTGTATGTACTTATAATTATTCTGGTAATAATTGACTACATCTCAATAAACACATTTTTACAGGAGAAGTCCAAAATAGGGAATATAAATAAAAAATATCAACTTTATATTTGATACTTTATTATAGGTTTGAATACCATAGAATCCTTCTAGTTTTTTCTGAAATGTCATCTTGATATGAATTAATATATCCATAGACAATGATGGATGTACACTCATGTCACGTGAGGAAGACACCGAAATCTGATACGATTAAATTAACGTAGGGTTGGTATTGCGAACAGTGTTGCCAACTTACTGAGAGTGGACGTGTAAGTACCACTGTTGAAGATGCCAAACGATAAATTAGAGTGCATAGAATCATTTTTCTTGGCCACCTAGCGGCCGTCGCAAAAATGACAAATGGTTTTAGCCGGAAATTATATTGCCGCCAAATATATCGAAAACATTGTTATTTTTTATTAAAATAAAACTGATCGATCTATGGGTAGTATGAATCCATAAAAATTGATAGAAACATATAGGCAAGATAAACGAGTACCTACCTATTCCTGGAAAATGTATGTCTAAAATAATTCAAATATGTTTAATCATTGTTGATTTAACGATTGTTTTTTTTTAAACTGTCAAAGATCCTTTATCCCATTCACACTCGTGCAAGAGCGAATACTCGCAAGGGCGAATTATATTACAAATTGAGATTAAACCATAATTAACTATCGTCTAGTAATCGTCTATCGTAAGTCTTTATATTTCGGATTATGAGTTCATGAATTCATGATTTTATAATTTACAATGCTATCACAATTAGGTACTTTTTATAAAAATTCGAATATTGAATGTGTGGTAGATACTCGAATAGCTTTTTTCAAGCATTTTTTTCGTTAAATTATTGACTGTTTGTTAAATCGCTTTCAATAATTTAACTTACAAAACAATCGAATAAATCAGTTTCACCCTTGACAAAACCCAATGTTTACATTGCAATAAAACAATATGCTTCATTACAATGCCATCTATGTACACACGACACAACCATTATCAACAATGTACATAATGAATTAAAAATTATCGCGCCCCAAACTAATGAGAGAAACAAACAAAAAAATCTCATTATCATTATTTTTTCTAGATGATAATCAATCAAGAGATGTCGTCCACCGGAGCAAACTCGTCAGACAATAGCGCCACGCGACCTAAGCGACGAAACGCGAAATGAAAAAAAATAATAATAACAATACTAGCCGAGACTCGAACCATCGGTGTATTGGCGAATAGATTTATTAATACGCGTGCACAAATTTGGTCTGCATAGCATGCGGGTGAAGTCGCACAATAAAGTGTCGGGTTATTTTTTAGTTTGCTGCTTCTTCGCCATGTCGATACTTTATACGGGAATCTATGAAAGGTCGAGGGGAGCTATGTGTCGGTTTCGTAAGGGCCTATGAACCGATCAAGTGTACGCGTAAAATGCATTATGGAAATAATTTAATGTTATTGAGATTTTATCAAAGAGATTGGATTATTTTGTAACGCGAAGTAGAGTGGTCTTTGTGAAGTATGTACATACCTATCTGTTAAAGAATGAAGGGATGTATTGTTGGTTAGATGAACAAAGATTACTGAACGACTTGGAAAAAATAACACCATAATAATAATAACTTGAATAATACACTTAATAAACAATAGATTTATTCAGATAGATACTGTATATTGTATAGCAATATTGACATTCTCTATCTAGTGTAGGTAGGTAGGTACCTAGTTATTAAGTATTTTTGTCGACTAAAGTACCTAAGTTTATCGTAAATAAACCAAAATCATCGAGATTTAATTAATTAGTGATATATTTTTTATTTCTTTTTTTTAAGCAATCAATATGTCCTTGTAACAATTACATATACATTCTCATACATTCCCCAAATTAAGCATACATGTTTGTGCTATATGTGAACGAAATCGGTCGTGGCAGGATTCGAATTTGCGACCACTGGATTACTAACCCAGTGCAATTTTCAAAACTATAATTGTTTTGGCTAGCACTGGATAATATATAATATATTTAAACAGAATATTAGGTAGTAGGTACCTATGGTAGATAGTATAGGTAGTACCTATGTACCACTATAGGTAGTACCTATATACCTATAGTAGTACCTATGTACCTACCTAAGGTATTACGATAGTACCTATGTGTAATTGAAGAATACGTACCAAATTATAAATACCTAAACACCAATTTATAAACATTTTAAGATATATTGCTTTCTATATAAAACATGTAGATATGTATGTCAGGATAGGATAGTATGGAGGTCAGTCTTTTTTTCCTATCCATAATATGAAAACAACATGATGGTAGGTATGTATGTTTGGAAAAAGAATCAAAATATTGAGTCCCCGTAGATATTGCGTAGTGTACTCCCTAAAAAGAATCAAAATATTGAGTCCCCGTAGATATTGCGTAGTGTACTCCCTAAAAAGAATCAAAATATTGAGTCCCCGTAGATATTGCGTAGTGTACTCCCTAAAAAGAATCAAAATATTGAGTCCCCGTAGATATTGCGTAGTGTACTCCCTAAAAAGAATCAAAATATTGAGTCCCCGTAGATATTGCGTAGTGTAAAGTCTGATTTTTTAAGAGTGCCAAAGCTCATAGGGTGACCATGGTGTAAAAGAAAAAAATATTATGGGATTTTTTTTATCATTTCATGATATAAAACGGTTGTAACTTTCACATGCATATATCTTCAAAACCTTCAAATCTTTTCATACCTATTCTTACTCCCGGTACCATGCGGCTTTAATGGGTCTATATTATTAGGTATTTTCTGCAAATGTTAATGGGCATCTCCTGGGAAAGTAATATTTAAACAAAATATTTATTTGATACTTTTTATTAGGAAAATAAAAGAATACATTATGAAGTAATTAATCCTTATAATAATAAACAGTTACATATTATTTTACAAAATAATAAATTATATTATACAAAATATTAACATAATAGTTCATTGAGGCAAACACACATACATAAATAATATATCTATGTAACTAATACAAATAAATAATGGACACTTATTCTATACTAAGACGGTGATAACACATGTTTATAATAATAATTATATATCGATATTAAACAAAAAATAAAATACATACCTAAGTTAGAAATAAAATGAAATTCTTAATTTAGAACACATGGTCACCATAAAAAATCAAACGTGCGCTCACTTCGAGAGATAGATACGTACTGTCGGGTTTGTTGATGTTTGTTGTTAAGGACACCAAATGGTGTAAACCAATCAGCAACCACGAGTCTACTAATACATTTACATGCGTAAATACTATGCATTTTTTGTTTATGTATAGAATTGGCACTTTAAAAAAAATCAGACTTTACTCCCTAAAAAATTGTGTTAAACAATGTCGTCACTAAATTAAATTTTTATAAAAATTGTTAGAAAAATTTTGAGATGCACTACTACAATGTCGTATTTTTATAGAAAATTAAATTATCTTGTTGGGGTGTTTCGGCTTTATTCGATATTTTTAAAAACTTTGGAAATATAGGCAGTTAAACACATAAATTTATCATAAACAAAATGTTTTTCTTAATAAAAAATATTTGATAATTTCTGGAACTTTTTTGAAAAAACGATATTGAGATTTTAAATTTGTCTATATTTATACAAATTTTCAGCGTTCTAGCTTTTATGGTTTTTGAGATATATGGAAAAATAAAGTAAAATTTCGAAAGTTGATAACCCCTGATTGAAACAAAAATTCAAAAGTTAAAAGTGTTATAGGTTTATAAATTTCTATATTTTCTAAAATTTCAGGCTCTGTGCATTCAGCGGATCAGAAGTTATATTTGGGGGGGACACAGACACACTAAATGTTCTACTATGAATTCTGAGTAAATCCATATAAGTACATATATGCTGCGAAGCCTCTAAGTTGGTGTTTTTTTTACTTAAAAGTTGAAAAAAAAACGTGAAAAATATAGACCCTGCATACAAATCTCGCATATCTTGGCTTCATACATTGTCGATATGTTAAAATAACTAAATTCTCTTGAACAAATCAACAGTTGGATTAGATGCTTTATTTACGTAAAATAATAGAATATAAAAAAAATGAAGAATGGCCGAAAGCAATTTCTCAATCGTATTAGATTTTTGAACACGTGTTACCTTTTACAATATTTTGAATAAATATAAGAACCACAAATAAAAAGTAAGTGTAGGTACCTACCACCCCATAATATTATATAAGCTTGGTTTATTGAAATACAGCAAATCCAATTCGTGCGTTGGCAACATTCAAAACACGGAAACGGAATCAAATTGCTTTTCTTATGCGCCGCTAGAGCGTGATGCACTTTCCCCTTTACCAATTTACTCGCAAAAATAAACATAAAAAAGGCGGCGCCACACCCACCCATACATCCTAAAGGGGCAAACCGTAATCTCCTTTGAAGATGACCACATCTAGGATTGAATATTAATGGAGGAGACCGCAGAGAGTGCCAATATCCACCAATTTCCTGAAACATCCGACACGGAGGGAGGGGGGGACCTATTGAGGTGTCAAAAAATTAACGAACCCTAAAAAATAAAACAACACCACGGTTCGAATATATCTATTGAAATTCTATTCTTTATGTCATAAGCAATGACAACTTTGTGTTCTTTTACTTTTTTTTACTTTTTAATTTAGATTTATATGTGTACATATATATGATATTTGTTTGTTTATAATTGTTAAAGTGCACTTCACTATTTAGTAATAAGCTGTAAACAGTTTTTGGTCCTTGAATTGTTTTGTATATGTAATTAATTGTATTCTGTTATGAGTGTTTTGTTTACATTCAAATAAAATAAAATAAATAAAATATTTATGTCATGTACGTACCCGCCCAATGATAATAAACGAAAACGAAATAATGAACAAATAGAACTAGTTGCATGTAACACATGAGATCCAATTGTCGATAGCGATAGTATGTATAGTTGAAGAATAAGTACCAAACTATAAACCAGTAAATCCAAATTATTGAATATTTTAAGATATTTTGTTTTCTATACAACACATGTAGGTATAGAAAACAAAATAGTATGTATGTCAAGATAGGATAGTATGGAGGTCAGTCCTTTTTTCCTTCCCGGAATAGGAAAAAAATATTTTTCTTAGTAAAAAATGTCTGAGAAACTCTGGAATTTTTTTGACAAAATAAATTTGAGATTTTGTATTTGTCTATATTCCTACCAATTTATAGCATTCTAGCTTTTATGGTTTTTGAGATATATGGAAAAATAAAGTAAAATTCAAAATCTGATAACCCCTGACTGAAACAAAAATTCAAAATTCTGAGTATAAAGGTTTTGTAGTCCTATTACTGTTTATATATTCTAAAAATTTCCGGCTCAAAAGTTAATAGGGGGACACACACACACACACACACAGACACACGAAATGTTCTACTCTGAATTCTGAGTAAATCCATATATATTGAACATATATGCTGCGAAGCCTCTAAGTTGGTGTTTTTTGACTTCAAAGTTGGAAAAGCCGTGTAAAACTCTTTAGTAATGTAAAACTGCATAACACATTTGAGTAGTAAAGACCTAGGTACCTAAAACATTTCGGTAATGAATTCAAAATAATGTCAGAGCTAAGAACGGTTGCCATATTCAAAAGATCACCCTACTGAATTGTAAGGGCAGACACTCAAGTAAGGGGTGGGGTATTTGACCAATGTTAGCAACACTGGCATCACACATAGGTACATACGTTATTTATGTATTTATATCGACTGGAATCCATAAATTCAACACATCACTGACACTGACATATTCAAATCTTTTAGCAAATGACAATAACCCTTACTCGATAAAAGTAAATTGTAGTTGATTATTAGGTACATTCAATTGCATAATATTCATCTATCTTTCTGCACATAATATAAACAAATATATTACATACTAGCAGGCTTATTGCCATTAGGCAAACCATATTAAAAACATGACAATATTAAGTAGGTACTTACATATATAATATGTACAAGAGCAAATCGATTGATTGCGAAAAAATAAATAAGAAAATACATTACACCAAGATAAAAATAAAGAAAACCTTCTTCATAGCATAAAAGAAAAGATTCGGAAACTAAAATGAAATGAAATCGGTTTACGTATATATATTTTGTCAATAGTTTTTTTTAATTAATATAATTAGTTACTAATTAATTAATTTGTAATTATTTATTAAATTTTAAAATATTTCATTAATTACTATATATTTAATTGTGTTAGGCGACACAATATACGAACTCAAAATATTTTTCAGAATCAATATAGGTTACTATTTATTTCGGAAGTGAATTTATTTAAATATTTCTACATAAATAAACTTATTGGTGTGTTTTTTAATATGCATATTAGATGCTAGAAATGAATTGCAATTGTGCAATTAAAATTATTATTTTATTTTCTAAATGGATTATAAAAAACATGAAATAATCGATTTTAGTTTGTAAATGTTCGGTTCTCTTTACCTACTCCATTAGGAATATGATGTGTTGGTATGTGGATAAAATATTTCAATTCGATTTCACGACAAATTTTGAAACCATGATATCAAAAAAAAAATGCCGGCGTATAAATAATAACTCTTTTCCGCTTATTTTTGATCTACCTATTGGTATAAAAAAAGTCGTATATTATGATTGTAACATTTCATTAAATTTTTTCTACCTTAGAAACATAGGTAGGTAGGTACCTATAAAAAATGCTACATCAATAAAATATTAAATTTTAAATAAAATGTTGAAGACATACCTACCCAAAAAAATCTATTCGCAAATGTAATCAATCCGTATCACAAATGAAAAGTCGTGTTTTTCATTAATAAAAAAATTCACGAAAAGGGAATCCTCAGACACCATCCAACTATTATACTAAAATTGCAGGTTCTATACAATTTGGAATTACGATTCTACGATTAATGAGACACATATACACTGTATCAAAATTATATTTACATCCAAACACAGTCAAATATTTTATAATATCTTTTTGAAATTTATTAATTTCGGCTTGTTCGTCCTTAAGAATATTTGATATTCAGGCCTCCGTACTACATATTTTTTGGACATGTCGAATACGATTTATAAATAAATATAAAAAACTACGTAGATATTGTAAAATGATATAAAATTTTCAGGTTTATAAAGTTGTCGCCAAATAACTAGACTTTTTAGCCGAGAAGGGGGGCGATTTGCACGTAAACCAACGAAGCAAAAATACACAAATTTGCGCTCTGCGCAACCGGAAGCTCGTTCATGTTTGGCGAAAATTATACCACCGTTTTTAAGTAGGTACCTACCTATTTTAAGTTGATTTTCTTCCAGAAAAACTTATACATACCTACATATTATCTGAACCGTCAACATTCACGAAATAAAAATCATAGATATTTACGAAGCATCTGAAAGAGAATTACTAAAGAGTCTTACCTTTCAAGTCCCTTTCCATCTTCATCTCCAACAGCACTTGCTCCAACGGTGGTGTCTGAGTGGCTTTGTCTGAAGAATACGTCCTTCTGCGCCTCGTTCCACTATTGCCATCGTCAAATTCGCACCAGTTAGGAAGGGTGTCAGAGCGGGACCTAGATCTCGTATCGACGAAATCGTCAAAGTCCTCCTTCAGGTTGAGATCGTCCAGCGAAAGGCAGAGCTCATTGCGGTTGCCGCTTCGTCCGCAAAACCCAGCGATACCCTCGTCGTCTGACTCCACGATCACGCCCGAATCGAACTGTCGCCGGCTCCCGCGAGATCTCGCCGCGGTTCTATAGATCTTCCTGGATCCCCCGAACTCAGATCCCGTCGATCCTCGGCGGTCCGACGAGGATTTGGCCACTGGCGAACCCGTGAAGCTGTCGTCGGACAGAATCCCGTCGAAGTCGGTTTCGCTGTAGCGACGAAATCGCTGGTCGTTGTTTTTATTCATATTTGAATAACCAATTAACTGCTTAAATTATTTAAAAATAATTAACACAATTTTAGTATCGATTTACTAAACTAAATAAAATAAACTATACACTACGCGAATGTACAACTTTTTGTTTGTAAATGAGGGTAAATATTTTTTCGTATTATTAATATTCGCGCCATACGAAGATCCGTTCGCGGTTATTTTCCGTGCAGTACTGGACCTCGTTTCTTACAATTTATAAAATTTATGACCCATTTATTGTTGTAATTAAAATTTTCAATAATATGTATTCGTAAAATTGATTTCATGTTGGTTCATTTAAAAATGTTCAAAGGAATATTTTAATTTATTTGATTTATTTACTTAACTTTTTGTACATAATATAAACAAATATAATGCACACTGGCGAGCTTATTGCCATTAGGCAATTTCTTCCAACCAACCAGATTACAGAGTGACAGAATTATATATGTAAATCAACAAAACATGAAAGCTACAAAAGAACAGAGAAAACATACATAACACCAAGATAAATAAAAAAAAATTAAAAAAAATCACAGCAAAACAAGGATTGGGAAGGAACAAGAACAGGAAATCGAGATCAGGTGTTTAGGGATTTATATTAGGTACGTAGCAAAGGGAAGGAAGGAAAATAAAAAGACTAATTGATTAATAATATCGTCACATATTTCACCTTCGTAACTTTATTATGTAGATAATGTATGACTTTTTTGCTTTATATGACCGATATACACAAAGCCCGAAGGTTGACGCAACGTTACTAAACCCAAGCTCCAATGGCTGGATGGCGTGCAGCGGAATCTTGGGGCTTTTGGTGTAAGTGACTGGAGGAACACGTGCCAGGATAGAGGAAGATTGCGAGGGGTGCTGGAGGAGGCCAAGGCTCGCAACAGTCTGTGGAGCCACTGATTACGATGATAATAACCGATACTTTTGGTTAAAGAGTCTCTTTGCACTGTGATAATAGTGTTCGGTTACTGCGTTGCATTCTATAATCAAATGAACTCGAGTGAAATTCCTATTTTTGCATGGTTAGGAATGTATAATAATTTATCTGTACCTACTTCAATTAAATCCTGTTTCACAAAGATTTGTTTTTACGAGTTATATCGATGCGTCAATTGAACCAAATTCACTGAATTTTATGTTTCAATTGAACCAAATTTACTGAAGTTGATGTTTCATTTGAACCAAATTGAAGTTGATGTTTCAATTGGACGGATTAGAAGATTTATCTTGTCAATTGATCCACCTTTGTAGAGTTTTCTTATTTCATTGTACATTAATATTATTGATATTCTAAATTCTAAATACTTGATAGGTATTTAAGAGGGTGACTGCTGCCAACGTACCTATATTTTCAATTTGAATTAACATCATTACTACAAAACGAATCATTTTGAAAATAATAACCTAGTTAGTTTGGATATTAATAAATAAAAATATAGGTACCTTAACTTTTTAATTATGTTCTGTATATTATATTCTTCTAGGAAAATAGTAATCATACCCCGATTTTTGACATTTATCTTGAATTTATAAAAAACTATAAGGTATAGAGCATTATATTTTTTTATAAATTAAAAAAGATCAAAATATCTGGAAAAATACGATGTAACGTTGCATTAATGCATCAGGTTAAGTTAATTAACCAAAAAAACTTTTATTTCGCAATGGCGCTGAATGGAAAATAAATATTTTTTAGGTTTATTTACTAATCCTGAAGCATTAATGCAACGTCACATCAAATTTTTCTAGATATTTCTGTCTTCTTTAATTTAAAAAAATATGTTGAACTACGTCTTATATTTTATAAAAAATATAAGATAAACGTTGAAAATCGGGGTATGCCATTATTTTTCTACGAGAATTTATACAGAACATTATCAAAATGTAAAGATATATTTTTCTTTATTAATACCCAAAATAAATTAATCTAAATTATTTTTTTTATAATATGGTATATAAAATTGAAAAACAGGTACGTTGGCAGCAGTCCCCCCCCCCCCCCCCTATGCAGGTTAATACAACATTATACTGGGTTAAAACCATTTCTTCATTCATTATAGTTCCTAGTCGTACCTACGAATCATTTTTAATTCTAATTGAGAATTAATCATATTTTTTTTTAATATCAAAAGATTTGAATTAGCGCCTCATCGTATTATTAACCCTCATTTCATTCTTTGATATATTTTAATTATCGTATTTTTCTATATATAAATTGAACATTTTATTATTACATGTTGTGTAAATGATAACTTTTTATTTATATTACTGTTTAATAAGAATATATGAAAAAATATACGTAGGCTTAAATTTAAAAATAGATTTGACTGACAAAATTTCTAATAAATCGAAGCATTTTTTTACGAAATGAAAACAGTATAAATGATCAATAAAACTGAATCGTCTTTTTTAATTATAAACGAATAAACTATAGTACTATTAGTATTATTGTATGACATTTTTCGAAAACTACCCTCCCTCGATGTTGTTCTAGAACTTACATACTACGGAAATGAATACTGTACAGACATCTATCGGAGGCTAGCAGAAGCTTTTGAATAAACATCAGTTTATAGGTACAAAATATTTCTATATTTTTATATTTAGGTAATAAAATTTATAGATTTTGTCAAATTTAAATAAAACAAAAATATATTTAGCTTTACTGCATGTAATGGTTCTTCTTTATGCATGCGAGTAGGTATTTTAAGAAAATAAATATAATTTTTGATAGTTCGTTTTCCTTAGCATACCCCAAAATAATATCGACAATAATTTTAAATAGCGTATATTTTTAATCATAGTACCTATGGTTTGAGTCACACAGAAAGGAAATTAATTTACTCGTAAATCATACCCTAACTACGTCTTCTTCTTCTTTGTGGATCTGTTTCTCTCTAAAAGTTACTGTGATGTAAAGAATATTAATTAATTTAAAATAATACCTATATATTTTCTCATTAAAAAAAAATAAAAATTTGGAGATGCCGGGGATCGAACCCGGGGCCTTTCACATGCAAAGCGAACGCTCTACCACTGAGCTACATCCCCGTTGACGGAGCGCTCACATTTTCTAAACTAGTGTTGTATATAAAAAGTAATTGGAATATATTCTTATTTTTTACAATAATTACTGTGAAAATACTAAGTATAATAATAAATTATATTTACCTAATATATTATTAAGATAACAAAATCAAGTTTCTACAGCCATTGAATTTACAGTGTACGGTCAGAACTACAAAATCATTTTTATAGGTACGCGTATTTTTATAGGTAATGAAATTCATAATTATTCATCTTTTTCGCTTTAAAAACCATGCGTCAAAATGCGTTATGCGTGTGTTTCATTATTGTATTGTTATTAAATATGTTTGATTTTGCCATAAATAACTTTTTCAGTGCCGGTCTAATTATTTGTTGATCATTGATAAAGTAGATATCTATATTAGCAGAGAAACAAACCAAACATTTCTTACATTTTTATATGAATTTCGTTCTAAAGTTCTATACCAATGTTTCGAAGGTTCTCCTGTCAGGTCCCATGGTGTAATGGTTAGCACTCTGGACTCTGAATCCAGCGATCCGAGTTCAAATCTCGGTGGGACCTACTTTTGAACTTTTTCATTTTTTAATATGTTTATGTTGCGTACGTATATATAATATATATTTTTTAAAGCATGACGTATTTATAATATTATTATTATTATCAATTTTTGATAACAATGTAAAAATAAAAAAAATATCTGACAGCGGTGGGATTCGAACCCACGCCCTTTCGGACTGGTGCCTAAAACCAGCGCCTTAGACCGCTCGGCCACGCTGCCACGGGAGATCTTTGTCAAAATAAGCTATTTTAACCTCAAATACTAACTAACAATTTTCTATTCTATTAATTTACCATACCATTCAATTAATTTAATTTGTTCCCTATTTGGAATAGGCGAAGATAACCGAACGCCATACTCTTCTATGCATCGTCTTATACACGCTCTTCTATAATTCTTACGTTCAATTAATTTAATTTTCTTATTGTCAATAGGTTATATATACTTAATATTTATTATTAATTATTATAGTTGGATAACTTGTATAGCGCCGTTTTCGTGGAAAATCACCTCAAGGGCGCTTAGTAAGTAGGTACCTACCTATATTATAGATGACACCAAGCTTCTCGGGCACCTAACTGGGTACTATGTCAAATATTAATTTAACACGCACCCAATAACAAGTTGCTACATTCTGGTCTCACAGATCAAAGCTGAAAACACAATTGAAAATCGAGTCTCCACCGGGAATCGAACCCGGGACCTTTGGCTCAGCAGTAAGATATCTAACCAACTGAGCAATGAAGCCCGGTGATTTATTTTATAAAGGAGAAATAAATGAATAAAAAATAAATATAAAACTAATAATTTATTTTTGAACGACATTTTCACTTATATATATATATATTTTTTTAACATGTCTACGTAGGGGACGCCAGCTATTAGGATTTGGGTCCATTTTACTCTTCCGAAGAAGCGCACTACGTAGCGTTGGGAGGGGTTTGCAATCTAGAAAAGAGTTTATTAATTCGGATTTTAAAAAGACCCGGGTTGTACGAAGGTGGAAACACAGAATTCGGAAGATCGTTCCACAGTCGGGCTGCTGTATTAATAAAGGAGTTCGAGAAGCGACTTGTTCGTATATATTGAAGGTCCACTGTGAATGGGTGCTGCGATTGAGTGAAGCGAGTGACTCTGTTGCGAGTGGGTGGAGGAGGGACCAAAGATGCAAGTTCTTCTGAGCAATTACCGTGGTAGTATCTATCTATATAGAATAAACTTAAAATACCGACTCTGCGTCTGTGTTCTAGTGATTGCAATCCATCAGTCAGTGATGGATCATCAATCAGACGTATAGCACGCCTTTGGACAGCGTCGAGGGTATTCAGTAGGTTTTGGGGGGCGCCACTCCAGAGGTGACTGCCATATTCAATAATTGGACGTATTTGCGCTTTGTAGAGTATACAGATCTGGGTCTTAGTAAAATATCTAAGCGCTCTATATAGTACGCTCAATTTTTTGGAGGCGAGTTTCACCTTAGCTTCGATGGAGCCCTTGTAGTGTAATTGGTTCGTTATAGATACTCCAAGCAGGTCGATAGAGCTGCTGTTAGGTAGAGTGCTTCCGTTGAAAGACACTTGCAATTCATTGGGGTTTCTCTTTGCAGAAATTAGACAAGCTTGGGTTTTTGAGAAGTTAAATGAAACAAGATTACTTTCACCCCAGGTATTGATTGAGTGGAGGTAGCTATTTATTTTTTGATGAAGGTCTTTCCGGGCTTCTGATATTTCACTCTGTTTAGGAGGTTTGTCAAAAGAGAAATTGTCATGGACTGTGCTGTCATCAGCGTAACAGTGGATGGGGGCGCGTAAGAGCAAGTCATTAATATGTAGGAGGAATAGGGTTGGAGATAGAATGGACCCTTGAGGGACTCCCGCATTAATGGAATGGGGAGAAGAAGAGCAACCGTCCACTACAGTTATGACTTCGCGATCTTTTAAAAAATTCGCAATCCAAGTACACAGAGACTGGGGTAGTCCATAAGAAGGGAGTTTCATTAAGAGACCTTGGTGCCAAACCCGATCGAAAGCTTTAGAGATGTCAAGGGCGACAGTTTGAGCTTCTCCAAAGCGTTCCATAACTCGACCCCAAACGGATGTCACATACGCGAGTAGGTCGCCACAAGATCGATTTCCACGAAATCCATATTGGCGGTCGCTTAAAATTTTGTTTGCTTCGAGGTGTGTGATCAACTTGGTGTTTAGTACCCTTTCCATTATTTTGGAGAGTACAGAAGTGATAACGATGGGTCGGTAGTTAGATGGGTTGGAGCGATCACCTTTTTTAGGAATTGGGTGGATGACCGCTTTTTTCCAGTCACATGGGACAATACCAGTTTTAAACGAGAGTTTGAAGAGTTTAGTGAGAACTTGGGCTAGTTCGGCGGTGCATTTTTTGACACAAGAACGGGAATTCCATCTGGTCCATTAGCTTTGTTAACATCCAACCCTCGGATGGCGAGTAAAACCTCAGAGAAGTTAATCCTTACTTCTTTCATTTTAAAACCACAATGTGGAACTAGTTGAGGAGTTTTTCCTCCGTCGTCAAGGGTTGAGTTATCTGCAAATAATTTACCGAGAAGATTAGCTTTGTCGGTGGCAGAGTTAGCAATGGATCCGTCATGGTTCGTTAATCCGTCATATTCTCGGGCAAATAACTACTACTATGGTACGGGTACTATGTCAAATTTTAATTTAACACGTTGCCACATTCTGGAGACTTCTGATATGAATCGTCTCACAGATCCAGAATGAAAACACAATAAAAAACCGTGTCTCCACCGGGAATCGAACCCGAGACCTTTGGATCAGCAGTCAGATACCTAACCAACTGAGTCATGACGACCGACTGATCCACAATTGCTGTATTTTTTTCCTTATTTGAGTGAACATTTAGGTTATATTGGTTAGTTAAAAGAAATAACACCTTAAGGCAATAAACTCACCTTTTGCATATTCTTTAAAAATAATATAAATACATTTTATAAATACTTAGATAAGTATCCACAAAGCAAGCAAATAAATTAATATAATGTACCCTAATGATTGTTCTGCATAATGTCAAAAGTCAAATATACCTACTGCAGTACCCTCTGTACAAAACAACTAACACTTCCAATAAGATAAATAGTTACGTCATCGTTACGGCGCTAGTGTATCTGTCTTGACCCCTAATTGCTCCTCCGCTGTCAGATTAGCGCCAAAAACACCACCTGACTTTTCTCAACGATATGACCCACCATTCCTCTTCGTTTGCTCAATTTCTCGACTGCAATCGGAACATAACTCAACGGGATCGATGTCTTAATTTCCCGCCATTTTTCACGTGGGACAAATGGCTAATTCAACTTGACAATACAAGAATAAATAGACTGTGGGGACATACATATATTGTTACTTATATCGCGTCACCACATCTTTTGGCGACACCAAAGATTTCTACGGGATTCCCCGCATCTCTGGTAGTAACAAGACCGACATAAGTACATCACGGAACCTTCAGGCAGTCGGAGGAACGATGACATCATCGCCAGTTCCAGCCGTCTTCCAGTCAGCCTGAGCCAGAGTCAGACTTGTCCGGTCAAGAGTCGCACGCACCCGCCGCGCACATCGTGGTAACGAATATAATTATTTACCCATTCCTTTACGAACTAATTAACACCCTTCACCCCACCTATCTCCATAGTGGTGACCCCGTGTAAAAAAAGTGAGATTTGGAGTGAAAAGTTCGTGAAAATCGGTTAAAAACAGTTTTCATAAGTAATTTTTCTTTGTGTATGTATCTATCGTCAATATTTTTTTCTCTCGGTATTGCGTCACTACATAAGTACCTAGTGCTGTACACAGATTATATGTGCTACAGAAACATACAAACAATAGTTTCGTTGTTTTAACTTTTAACCAGTGAAATCGTAAACAACACATAGGTCTACCAGTGCCGACTCCGCATTAACGAATTTCATTATACGCGCTTTAGACAAAACAAAATGAACACATCAACAGACGCCGAGATGGTGAGCCGAATTTCAGTCAAGATCCCGCCCTTTTATCCAGAGGACCCCGAAATGTGGTTTCACATGGCGGAGCGAAGTTTTGACGCGAGCGGCATAACCGCTGATAAAACCAAATTCGGGTATATTCTCGGTGCTCTTGATCCGCGATGGGCCACGGAAGTACGGGATATCATCTTAAATCCGCCGTCGACTGGAGCATACGATAAGCTCAAGTTAGAGCTTATCCGCCGCCTTAGCTCTACTCAGGACCAGAAGACGCGTCGTCTTCTCGAGCACGAGGAAATGGGAGACCGCAAACCTTCCCAGTTCCTGCGACACCTGCGATCGCTCGCAGGTTCGACGGTCGGAGACGAGATGCTCCGCACGCTCTGGTTGGGCCGCCTACCCAACACCATGCAGATGGTTCTAGCCACACAGAAAGACGCGCCGTTGGACCGTGTTGCAGAATTGGCTGACGCCATGGTGGACGCAACAAACGAGTTTCGCGCCCCGGTCATCGCACAAACGGAGGGAATATCAGAACAACGATTCCAAAACCTCGCCTCGTCGCTCCGAAGCGAGATTGCGGAGATCTTAAGGCAGGAAATGTCATCTTGGGATCACCGTCGCCCACCAAACCGCTCCTCATACCACACCGCACGAACAAATTCTCCGTGGCGACATCAAACGCGCTCGCGCGCCGCCAGTAGATCACGATCACGCCCAAATCAGAACTACGATACTTGCTGGTATCATCGGCGTTTCGGTACAAACGCTCGTAAATGTACAGCGCCCTGTGACAAGGCCTTGACAACTCCATCGGGAAACGACACGGGCGCTCACTGATGACGGCCGGTGACGTCAGCCCCGCAACACGCCGTTTGTTAATTACTGACAAGAACTCCAAGCTCTCGTTTCTGATTGACACAGGGGCAGATTTATGTGTTTTTCCACGCATAAAGGTCCAGGGCCGGCGCGAGAAATCCGAATATACACTTTCTGCAGCAAACGGTACGTCTATTGCGACTTATGGCACAATAACTCTTACCCTGAACCTTGGCCTGCGCCGCGAAATCACCTGGAGGTTTGTCGTGGCAGATGTGACACGTCCCATCATCGGTATCGATTTGTTAGGTCACTATAACCTGCTTGTCGATATCCGCAACCAGAGACTTATCGACCAAGTCACAAGCTTGACATCGTCTGGTCGCACCTCTGTGGGGGACATCTCTTCCATCAAGACAGTCACAGGTACGACACCCTACCATCGACTTCTGCAAAGATTCCCAGACCTCACGCGGCCAAGTGGAACCAATACAGAACCACGCCATTCCACGCGCCATCACATTCGCATAACTCCAGGACCCCCGGTTGCAGAACGTCCCAGGCGCCTTGCCCCTGATAAACTTGCAATCGCCAAAAAAGAATTTGACACGATGGTACGCCTTGGCATCGCACGACCATCAGAGAGTTCTTGGGCATCTCCATTGCACCTTGTGTCTAAAGCTGACAACCAATGGCGAGCTTGCGGGGATTATCGTAGCCTGAATGCCAGGACAATCCCAGATCGGTATCCGGTGCAGCACATTGAGGATTTCGCTCAATCATTGAGTGGCTCAAAAATATTCAGCAAAATTGACCTTGTACGTGCCTACAATCAGATACCGGTGGCTCCTGAAGACATAGAGAAAACTGCAATCACAACTCCTTTTGGGTTGTTCGAATTTCCATACATGTCCTTCGGGTTGTGCAACGCGGCTCAAAGTTTCCAGCGTTTCGTCCATGAAGTACTCCAGGGTCTCGACTTTGCATACGCCTACATTGATGACATACTCATTGCATCCAGCACAGAAGAAGAACATCTCAAACATCTTGAGATCCTTTTCACGCGCTTGCAACAATATGGCGTCATCATCAACGCGGCCAAATGCAATTTTGGAGCAACTGAGGTGAAATTTCTCGGTTATCTCGTCTCCAGCAATGGAACACGTCCATTGCCAGACAAGGTAGAAGCAATTTCAAACTTCAAGCGACCCGGCACAATTAAAGAATTGCGACGGTTCTTAGGAGCAATCAACTTCTATCGTCGATTTATTCCCAACGCAGCAACAAAGCAGGCACCACTCAACGCTTTCCTACAGAACAATGCAAAAGGAAAACAACCGGTCCCATGGACGGCCGACACCATCGAAGCCTTCGAAGAATGTAAGAAATCCCTCTGCGATGCAACCTTGCTAGCACACCCGAAGAATGACGCACATCTTGCCATAGTCACTGACGCGTCCGATACTGCAGTAGGTGCTGCTCTACAACAAAAGGTTGATGAAGTATGGGAACCACTTGCGTTCTTTTCAAAAAAACTGAGCCCGGCAGAAACAAAATATGGTGCTTACGATAGAGAGTTATTGGCAATCTATTTGGCTATTAAGCATTTCAGACATATGGTAGAAGCACGAACGTTCACCATCCTCACAGACCACAAACCTATCACATTTGCTTTTAAGCAAAAGTCCGACAAATGCTCACCTCGACAGTTTCGACATCTAGACTATATCTCACAATTTTCAACAGATATACGCCACATTTCCGGAAAAGAAAATGTCGTAGCCGATACTCTCTCTCGCGTAGAGTCATTAGAACGCCCCATGGATTTCGAAGCGCTTGCATCAGACCAAGCACAAGATGAAGATATCAAAATGTACCTACAAGAAGGAACGGCACTCAAACTTCGTCAAGTACCGATTCCTGGCACAAATGTAAGCATTTTCTGCGATACTTCATCAGCAAAACTGAGACCGTTCATTACAAAAAAGTTCAGAACTTCCATTTTCAATTCGATTCATGGGTTAGCTCATCCTGGCATCAAAGCAACGACAAAACTAATGACTGAAAGATTTGTATGGCCATCAATCAACTCAGACTGCAGAAAATGGGCAAAAGAATGCACACAGTGCCAACGAAACAAGGTCACTCGCCATGTGACAGCACCCTGTGGTACTTTTGCTCCTCCCACAGCACGTTTCGAGCACGTACATATTGATATTGTTATCCTGCCATCTTCAGAAGGATACAAATATTGCCTCACCTGTGTCGATCGATTCACCAGATGGCCAGAAGCTTTCCCTATGCGAGACCAGGAAGCAGAGACAGTGGCACGCACATTCTACTCAGGATGGATTTCGCGTTTCGGGACACCTCTGAGAATTACGACCGACCAAGGTCGACAGTTTGAGTCACAGCTGTTCAAACAACTGAATAGTTTGACAGGTACAAAACATCTCAGAACAACAGCATACCATCCTGAAGCCAATGGTATGGTCGAACGCCTGCATCGACAACTTAAAGCAGCCATCCGTTGCCATCCTACTGATCGATGGACGGAATCATTGCCCACAGTCCTCATGGGACTTAGAGCTGCATGGCGTGAAGATCTTAAGACCACCTCAGCTGAACTGGTATATGGCGAACCATTACGTCTACCCGGAGAATTTCTGACTGAACAGTCGCAGTCACGGAATGCTTATATGACCAACTTCGCGAAAACACTCCGTGAAAGTTTTCAAAACCTCCGACCGGTAGACGCCAAGCATCATAGCGAACGGAAAACATTCATTTTCAAAGACTTGAAGACAGCAACACATGTTTTCCTTCGTAACGACATGGTCAGAGCCATCCTACAACCACCTTATGAAGGACCATTCAGGGTGGTAAAACGTAGAGAAAAGACCATCACACTGGATATCCGTGGCAAAGAAATAACGGTATCCATTAACCGGGTAAAACCAGCCTACTTAGCAGTTGAAGTCCCACCTGTCGAGTCAACAAATATGCCGCCAATCGCTCCAAACATATCTCCAGACCCAGAAACCATGTTACCACCACCAGAACCTCAACTCACCACTCGTTCCGGAAGAAGAGTCCATTTTCCAGACCGTTTCCGCGAGTGACACTGGTAACATAAAATCATTCAGTTAGCAACAAGCACATAGGCATTCACTATATACGTGCTTATTTTCATAAAAGAAAACAACTGGGTTTATTATACACAGCATATTTTCACAAGCCAGCCGAGTGATTTCATATTTCATATAAAAATCATCTGTTTCCTAATGGTAGTACGTATATGAAGTCATCAGGACAATACCCCATTGTGTAAATTTATGATTAAAAACCTAATACATGGTGAATTTTTTATGACTTTTCAAGTTTACATGACGTCCTTAGAACTCATTTTTTATGTTCGACCCAGTGACTTATACCTATAACGCAAAACATCAACACAATATGCCATATTATATCATCGCACTTGAGATGTTTAACTATACAGAGCCGTATTAGGCTAAATTATTACAAACATTTGTTTTTTTTTTAACATTACAGACAATTGTAATATTTGTGAACTATGTGTACTTACATTTATGTGTTTGTGAACAATATAACTTTTTAAGACAGTTTTGTGAACTTTATGCGAAAGACATTTTTCTTACATCGCGACTTCGTCACTGGGAGGGGAGTGATGTGGGGACATACATATATTGTTACTTATATCGCGTCACCACATCTTTTGGCGACACCAAAGATTTCTACGGGATTCCCCGCATCTCTGGTAGTAACAAGACCGACATAAGTACATCACGGAACCTTCAGGCAGTCGGAGGAACGATGACATCATCGCCAGTTCCAGCCGTCTTCCAGTCAGCCTGAGCCAGAGTCAGACTTGTCCGGTCAAGAGTCGCACGCACCCGCCGCGCACATCGTGGTAACGAATATAATTATTTACCCATTCCTTTACGAACTAATTAACACCCTTCACCCCACCTATCTCCATAAGACATCATTGAAAGACATTTTCTCCTTATTAGTCGCACATGGATAAGAAATTTTTGGCAAATAGTAGGTACCTAATAGTAAAGATAGGTAGATAATTTTGGAGGAATAAATTGGATGGAGATCCCCCATAAACGAATATACCTATTGACATGGTGTTGAGGTATGTTATTCTTCAGAAGAAGTTGTCAAAAATCACAGCACAGAGGTATAAGGTTTTCTTCATATATCCATATCGCCGTGGACGGTGACATTTTGCACGTAACCTAGCAAGCAAAAACACACAAATTTGGGCTCTGCGAACCCGCGGAAGCCTTACTCAAGTTATTATACGATAGCATTAAGTACCATTTATTTCATAAATTAACATTCTAGCTATTATTATCAAACCGCAAATTCAAATTCTTAATTTACACTGCAAAGGCTTTTCGATTCCCACAGCAGAGATTTTTTTAAAATATTTAGATTAATTGGTTGAAAGATAATGCCATTTTGGTTATAAACTTGCAATTTGCACAAGGTACAAAAAGTGTTTTTTAAGTTATCGATTGTTGAATGCAGTATTATGAAGGGTTTACATTTTATAAAACTCTATAATATATGCTAAATAAGATCAAATCATTTCTCCACAACGATATGCTGGCACTTATACCTGGATACAAACTGCACAGGACAGGACGACGCCGACGTGGAGTCAAATGGAGGAGCCCTTCGTTCAGAGGGGCAAGTCTGGTTTAATCGGCGAAATCAAAACTCCCGTGATTACCCATATCATGGATATAATTATAATATGGAGTTCTACAATATCTTTAGATGTCATAGAACTCCATACTATAATTATATCCATGATATGGGTAATCACTGGGGTTTTGATTTCGTCGGTCGAACCAGACTTGCCCCCCTCCCCCCCCAGGAGTGGACGGAAACAGGCTGAAAAAGATGGAACAAATACCTAATCAATACCCGGTAAAAAAAAATATATTTAAATATACTACCAATGCCTACTTAAATACCTATTAAATATGAAGTTCATTTGAAATCAAGGATCAAGATTTTCAAACCAGAATTCTGTTACTTTTTTATCCGTATAAGAACTTTCCTGTTTACTAAAGAAGTAGTATCCGAAAGCCTTCAAAATATATCCATATTCTTTTTAAACCAAAAGGGTTTATCCTTTGATCTTCATCTATATGTCACGCCATCTACCCTTCGTAATTAATATTTCAGCTTCTACTCTGGATTGTCTGTTTTGCAAAGTAGGCTCATCAAACCCAAGTCGTGATTTCATAATAGATACAAGCTGCCAAATATTCGCGAGAGTGCACGCATCGGCTAGAAACAAAATGTCTAAAACACTTTACTAATTTAACGCTCTGCTTACCACGACTATCTTCCTACCTCTGTATACCTCAACTTTTCTAATCACCTGAGAGCACCAGAACTGTTACCTTTGATGAATATAAATTAGCCGCCATTAAAACATCTGCGGATAAAGTGCCGCCCCCAAAATCAATTACAGAAAAGATAAGTGGTGTGATCAAACAATTAATTCGCGGGAAACTAACAGAGTAAACATAGGTACCTACATACTTAACGAGCAGAATTTTAAAGGGTTCATAATAAAACAGACAATGTTTTCCATTGCAAAGATGTGTTAGTCACGTCAAATTTGTTGTGTCCATAATTGATCAAAACAAGGACTCGGTAGATATAACTTAAAGGTCATTTAAATTGAGCGTCTTTAAATTAATATAACACATAATTACTTTTTATTGGTAATTGAATTGTCAGTTGCGACATTTAATCAATAACTACTAAATGACCACCTCTAGCAGCTTCACAAATATCAATTCATTTCGCTATTCCAATTCATGCACTATTGTAATTCAATATCACCAATGACAAGAATAATTTCGTTCTTCAGTTCAGTCTAGGAATCATTTTAGGAGAAGTAGAGTCTATAAAAACAATTCTCAATCGATATAATATATTTTAATTACATCCATTCATTTTGACTTCTTCCCCTTTGAATAAAGTTTTCTTTTTTAATGCGCTATTTTTCTTTTTCAGTAATCATTCAAACACTGTAAATTGATAACAGTTATTATTTTACTATTTACCTATTTATTATATTTTTTTTAGAAAGTACGTGTTTTTTTTTAAATAAAAAAAACATATCAATATGTGTTTATAGATATGAAACACTAAAAAATATTGTATGTAATCAAATATGTGATATGTAATCAAAATTTTTTCGCGAAGAAAAGGTACAATTAAGAGTTGAATACCAAGAATAATTTTTAAAATATTAATAAACGCAGTCGGTACATTTTCATATTATCTTTCCATTGAAATAAAAATTTAATTCATATTATGCCTTGTAGTTTTTTGTTTATTCACAATGAAAAATTAAAAAAGAGTTTTATCAAACTAATTTTACAAAAAAAAGTATTTAACAAATTCATACTTCAAAAAACTCACACGATAGAATAAATATGTAAAAATATAATGTTTTTTTTTCAAAGACGTATCTTTTGAGGGTACTGGGGAAAAGATTTTATTCAATTGTCAATTACACGTGACAATTATACATTTTGTTTCAGAGTGCAGGTAGTGTAAGAACTATGTGGGAGAGTATGGAGTATGAAAGAGCGAAAACTAGGTAGGAACTATGAGTATAGATATAGGGATGTTCGTTTCCCTAATTAGTCAGCGATATAATCCCTCTATTATACAATCGCTATAGGGGATTATTCCCAGGGGATGTACCTACCAGACGTAATCACCCCATACCCATCCTGTTCATTGGTGCAGCGAAATAAGACAAAATATTACAAAAATACATTATATATAATCATATTTATTGAAATTGATTTGTTTAAACTACAAATTAGCCATTTAATTCGACTATTTATTCTTCATCGGGACGGATGACAGCTGACTAAATTCTATAGCAAACACAGATTAAGGAATGAACTTAAGGACGATTTTGTACAAATATCAAACAAGAAACTTAGTATTTTATCTGTGGTCAAAAAAGTAAAGCACTTTTTATCTGTGGTTTATGCTCGTAGACCACAGAAAAATAGTACTTATTCCCGGCAATCCATCCTAATACTAATATTCCCGGTAATCCATCGACCCCTGCACCTTTTCAGGGATCTGTTGTACTAAGATACTTTAGTACTGTTTCACTATCAATGTTGATTGGACAATTCGATTGAGCAATATCTTCTATATCACGTGTGTGTGTGTTGTGGTAGATGAAACAAAAACTGTTGCAAAATATTTCGAAAAGAGGTTAGCGGTTTCAAAAGAATTTTCCGATTTATTAGATCATTGATAAGTTACAGAATCTGGAATAATTTGTGATTTACCTTTTGATTTTACGTATGACCAAAAATTTTTGACATTGTTGTGAATACTCGACTCTACACAAGTGATATATTGTTTATATACCTCTTTAGTCAACCTCTTATGTCTCTTCCGGAGGAGTTTTTAAGTTGCTCGGTCAAGGGGATTATTATTCTTTTTGGACAAACTTAAGTAAAAAAGTTTTTCATTTGTCATTTTTATTAGTGGTGGCAAATTGGATGGTGAGAGGCTTTTTTCGAATTTAAATATTAAATAGATATTTTTTTCTATTAATTGGTATTTTTCTTCATCTTCCAATAAATCTATGATCTGATTTAGACGTTTATATTTAAAAAAAAATTAATAAATCGTACAATTCGGTCTTCGTGGCTCAGTTGGTTAGGTATCTGCTGATCCAAGGGTCCGGGGTTCGATTCCCGGTGGAGACACAGTTTTTAATTGTGTTTTCAGTCTGGATCTGTTAGACGATTAATATCGTAAGTCTCCAGAATGTGGCAACTTGTTATTGGGTGCATGTTAAAATAATATTTGCCATAGTACCTGTTAGTTGCCCGAGAAGTAAAAAATAAATGCTTCACAAAAAATATTATACGTTTAAGTTCTCTACATTCTGAATTTACCAAATTTTCACAATAAAACATAAAAACAGGACCAACTTGAAAATTTGCTACACAACATATTTTTATTACAATTGCACCGCCCCTGTTCAGCGATTCTTTCGCTCTCCGTTGAGACATAATAACAATATTTGTTATGAAGGATTTCTTTGAGATAATTTAATATTCTTTGTGGATTATTTTTCTCAAGGCGCTATAGAAGATTTTTGTATTTTTTTACACGGCTATAATTCTGGATTAACAGTTCGTAATTATCAACTCGGCCATTTTGTATTTTAAATTACGTCTCCAACTAATCCTTTTTATGAGACTGGCAATAATTACTTTTTTTAATTATCATAATTTTTTGACACGTTTGAGCAACGCCCCAGCAGCGCAGAGAATTAAATTTTGACACAGGTACAAAGTTTTAGATCCAAATTACAAATTTAATTTTTAAATTGTAATATTTTAAAATGTGTCCCTCGTATTACGATAGTGTGTGTTATAATTTAAAAGTAATTAAGTACAAAACTATGTATACATTTAAAATTTAATACAGAATCCTATTAAAAATAATAATAATCAGGATATATGAGTAGTTTAGATTTATTATGATTGATGGGGGTAACTGTAGAGGTCGCCCCAGAAACAACTATATAGACCAGATAATCGATGACGTGCGCTGTAGCAGTTACAAAGAGATGAAGAGACTGGCGGACGATAGAGTTAAGTGGAAAGATCGAGTGTTTGGTGCAGACCAATCCTAGGATTGTGACCCAGAAAAAAGATTTATTAATAATTACACCTAAAAATACGATCTTAACTAAGGCTGTCATGAAAATAGATGTGCACAAACATGTGCAAATCAGAACGACAATCTTCGAGATCTACTTAAATTAAATACAGATTTAAAAAAAAAACAACTGTACCAGCACATGCCCAAGGGTTAGTGGAGTGTATACCTACATCCATATGACGTTTATGACTAATCATCATTTAATATATTTCTAATTATTTTACCTTACCACTGTTTTTGTATTCTACTGGATTTTTTTTAATAAAAAAATTATAAAATCTTACGAATAATATAAATATTAAAAATTGCACTTTTCTATAGATTGTCATTTCAATAATTACTTATTTGAAAACATTAGAAAAAAACTAACGAATTTTTATGGAAAATAAATCAACTCTTAACTTCTTAAGTCAATCATATATTTTCATTATAATATACTAACTAGATGGAGTACTCCGAACAAAAAGTGAGTCATGGGAGGTTTATCGTGCGTTTGACGGTTTGGTTGGCAACATATTGCAGTTTTACTTGCATTTCAACACTTCCTAAATAACTGTTCTCTATATCTTGATGAACAAAATGTTTTTTCGACAAATAAATCTAATAACAATTCATATTAGTCGTTATTCTCTATAGAAAAACGATGTGGTCTGCCAATCAATTTGTCAAATATCCCGCGGAAAAAGCCTCACTTCGATTCATACAAAATTTGCTAACAACGACATCTAGACATTATATGAAAATCTATGAAGTGAATGCATTTTATACAATAGTAGGTATATATGTCGCAGTTTGCAAATTTGGTATAAATCGAAGTGAGAATTTTTTCCGCGGTACTTTTGACAACAAGTTGGGCAGTCCACGTCGTTTTCCTATACAGAATGACGACTAATGTGAATTGTTTTCGGGTTTATTTGTCGAAAAAAAAAACACTTTGAACGTGAAGATTTAGAGAAGTGTGGAAATGTATAGAAAACTGCAATATGTTGCCAACCAAGAAATCAAACGCACGATATACCATGACTCACTCATAGCACGGAGTACTCCATCTAGTATATTATATGGAAATCTTGTTTTACACAAAATGATATCACTTTATTTTAAGTCGATTGAATTAATTTTAAGTTTTAGTACCTACCTATTTTAAATGTTTTTAAAACATACCTATCTATTATCCGTTTAATTATATAATTCAGAATAATGGTTTTATTGACATGTAAATATATTTATTCAATTCTCACGGTCTATATTATATTACATATATCATTCATTGCAACACACGCAATGTACGCATTTGTATAATTGAAATAAATTAAATCTCATTTAAAAAAACAGGCGTCCTCACCATTTTGCTACGCTTGCGTCTGACTGACGTGTCAAATAGTTGTCATTTTGACAGCCGTGAAAATTTAAATTCTTCAACCAATAGCCCGCGGCCTATCTCACGGTTGGCTACCCTACTAGCCAATCAATTTATTGCTTTTTAAATATTTCGATTGTTGGAAGCACAACACGTTCGAATTTTTAAATCATAAATTGCGGGAAAAACACATGAAATATTTATCTATGGATAATTCGACAAATGAATAGCAACACTCAAATGATTATTTCTCTTCAGTACTATGGAATAGCGGAGTGTGTTTATTTCACAATTTAAAGCGTATGTTTCACTTTTTCATCGAATTCTCAACAGGTATCATGAACAGAGTGCATACTATACATTTTATGGGGAAGGTTTTGCGTGTTTGACGTATAAATTCGCCGTATTTCGTATGTACTATAATATTGGAAATCAATTAATGGGCTTCCAATCAGACCATGTATCCAGCTAGATTGACGTCTTAAATTAACCTGTTGTGAGGTTATGTATATTATACATGTTATTATCTGTATATTTCAGTGTACACATAGACTATGCAATATAATCTATATCCAGATGATAATCTTGAAGTGTCATCCGTCCAGGATATTGACGCTCACAGTACATAAATTACGATTAATGTCTTGTGAATTACCTACACTTGTCATTCGCAAGATTTATTGTTACAAGATAATTATTGTTGCAAATACCTACCTACCTTCATTGAAATATCATCTACCCTACCTGAACACTGTATTTCAGAGACAATCAAGGGGGGCAAGTCTGGTTGACCGTCGAAATGAAAACCCTCCTTGTTTACCCATATCATGGATATAATTATTATATGAAGTTCTACAATATCTTTAGATGTCATAGAACTCCATACGATAATAATTATATCCATGATATGGGTTATCACTGGGGTTTTGATTTCGCCAGTCGAACCAGACTTGCCCCCCAGATAGAAAAATATAAAAAAGATACACAGTAAGTAATAATATATTTCCCTTAACCCGAGTGCAAACACTGCAACAAAAGACACAAAATATTATAATACATAATATTATTATCTATACAAAAAGAAGTTAATATAATTTAAAAATCATTCAAATTTAATAATTTGATTTTATTTTTCTTTTGAATTCATTGTATTCATTGCCAGTCTCAAATCTGTTTCAAGTTGATTGAACCACATCACCCCATTGTAGGTACGTGTATGTGTTAATGGGGTACACAATTGACCAACTACTTATATTGTATAACACAGGACTATTTTATAACACTTTATTTTATAACACCCTATTTATAACACAGGAACTATTTGTTGGGTATCTTAATATAAAAAAATATCGTGACACGATGTTTGTACACGCTAACCTCCAAAATAGTCAAGGCGATTTCGATGAAATTATCTTAAAACCCTTTCGGCCCTGCATTTTTGTTAAGGTAGGAAAAATATATTTAGATTTATTTTTCATTTCTAGAAGGGCAGATATATGAAAAATCTTTTTAATTTTTTATTTGTTTTTGGTGTTTTACAATGTGCACATTTGTGACCATCAGGGCTGAACTGTAGTACATTTTAGTAATATTTAGTATAATTGCATACAAGTTAATATTTTTTTAATAGTGTGAAATTTTTTAAATGGTGTGAATTTAAAAAAAAATTGGATGATGAACTTAGGCAAAGATTAACATTGCATTTAATGCACATTAATCTTGATCTTGATGAGGAAAATTCCATCTTCATCGTTGTGGCTTCGAGGAACATTTTTTCTAAATGCATTGATAAATGGTCTTACTTTCCATAGTTATATTACAAATGAAAGATAATAAGTAAAATATGTTCATGAAATTATGAATAAAAATATAAAATAGTATTAAACTATAAAATTTATTGATTTCTCTGTAAGAATTGTAATTCACTTTCAGTATCAATTGAGCCCTGTTGGTCAAATATGTGTACATCAAGATTTAACATTGATTTCAAATTAAGTAAAAGAACTGATTGTACCATACCATACCATACCATCACGCCATTTCCCTATTTGGGGTAGGCAGAGAGAACCGAACGCCAGACTCCTCTCTCATGACATACATTCCTCGCTTCATTCACGTCCATACATCGTCTCATACACGCTTTTCTATTATTCTTACTTCTAACATCTCCATCTTTCAAAATCCCATTTATGTGATCGTGCCAACTCTTTCTTGGCCGACCTCTACTTTTCATTCCTCTTTTATCAGCCTTGTATACTTTTTTTGTCAGACGGTCATCACTCATTCTTTCTATGTGGCCGAACCACCTTAGGGCATTTATTTTCATCTTACTTACGATATTTCTTTCAATCATACATTCTCGTCTAATATCCTCATATTTAGTATATAATCCATAAGTTGAAAGTATTAGTCATAAATAATAACAATAAAAATAAGATATTATATTGCATTTTTAAAAAAAAACTCATTTATTTGCTTACCTGACATTCTGGTAGCGCTAACGATGGCAACTGTCAAATGAATTCAAAAAACTTACTACTTAACACAGAGATGGCAGTGAGCTTGCATTTATATTCGATGTTGAACATTGGGTACTAGATATTGGCAAAAAAATTGAAATATCTTTATGGACAAAATATTTGTGTATAATGCCCGATTTCCCCAAGGCTCCTTAACTTAAAAAATCACATTTATGAACCACTTAGCGCAAAATTGCATTTCACCAAACAATCTTAGCCTCGCTTAGCGACGTCGGCGCATAAAATTTTAAGTGGCGGTCTCTAGTGGATTAACCGTCACAAGCGTCACTTAACGCGTTTGACAGATAGATATTTGGGTAACGATTTCGTCGCAGAGTTGTTTTATCATTGAATTTATCTTTTTTTTTGTAAAATTTAAGTTATATTTTGTTTATTATCATCTTGGAAGATGGCTGGATTCGTGAAATCGTTGAATAGACATGCTCCATCCGTTTGTTTTGAAGTAATTGCCGTGTTTTTTGAAACTAATTCAATTAATTTAGTTTTTTCACTGGGGGTAAAATTTGTAGAACGTTTCCTTGGTTTATCCATAATTATACTCTGCTAAATATTATACTCTGATAAATATGCGCGTCCCGTGTCGAACAATCTCAACAATGAACAAGTGCGAAGCGAATAAACAGCCATGACAGCGAGTATATCCTAGGATGTACACCGATTTTTTAAACCAAACCTACAAAAGTTTGGTAAAAATAGATTGGTAAGGTTTGTCTGTAGTTATAATTGCGGCTGGCATGAGTCAGTTGCATTGTTTATTAAAAAAAGTAACAAATATTAAAATAAAATAACTAAATTGGTGTGAATACTAAATAAACTGTCTGTACATGATGTGTCAAAAACAAAAACTGGTGTACAAACAAGGCTACCCTGACAGCGAGCGCCGCTAGCGCCATCTGTTGGCGCCAGCGGCAATTACCTGTACTCATGAGATCAAAATAGTACTTTTTTATAATTAATTTATATATAGAGTAAAAATCGTGAAATTCACACGTTAGAATATTTTAATGATATTTTTATAGTTTATTATGTATTTCTTATTTGCATATTTTTTAAAGTAACGTTATCTTGAGTCCATATTCATGTTCACCGGAAACATAACAAAAACTAATCCTGACCTTAGCTTAGTGTGGCTGTTATTTGTTGGTGAAATGCAAATTTATTAAGTAAGCCACTTAAGGATTTAAGTTTCGAATGGGTACTTAGCTGATGTTCGATTTTGAGGGACTTTGGAGAAAGCGGCCATACGAGTTTCATATTCATGGTCTTTTTTGTGACCACCAGGGCCGAAAGGGTTAATTTGTACGGTTGGTTCTGGATTGAAAGAGAGGATAGTTTTGGATCCGATAGGTGGAGATCCGTTGTTATATAGATCTAAAAATATACTTTTATTTTTTCAGCGAAAATTTATATTTTATTTGTTTTATATTTCTCATCCAAAAATATATAAGTAATAGATTATGTAACATGCACGATTATTGACTTCCCTACACAATAGATGGCGGTATGTAAATCGATTGATATCTATCTGTAATACGCATCTAAAGAATATAATATATATTATGCAAATGTACTAAAAAAATTGGTAAATTCTTCCGCTCCTCCCACAACCACCCGCTCTGTTATGGGGACTGTAATCCATCCCTTCACAGAATGTTAATTGAGCGACAAAAAATGCATAGTACGAAGAGTAGGTCATGGAGTATCTCATAGTGCAAAAAGAACAATCGACGAATGTGACTATAAACTTGGTAAGACTGCTAAAATACGTAAAATGAGCTCTATATAAAATGCGGTCTACATATAACGTGATCTACATCCAAGGCGGTCTGTGGTAGAACAATGTCTGCCGGACCCATTAGCAATATCCCTAATAAAAACGGATTCCATTCGTTTTACCTATATAAATTAAGAAATTCGTACCGACATGTATATCAATTTTAAACATAAGTGTGTATAGGGATATATGTATTATAGGTATTAATGTACTCAATGGTTTGATGTGGTTTTGATTTTGGTCAGGTTATGGCTAACTTTGTACTTCTCCCCCGCCTTGTGGTCGGTGTCCTGCAGCTATAGCCGGGGTTGACCGCTCACCACAGTGACATAATTAAACACAGAATGTCGCCATTGGGGGATATCGTCAGACAGAAAACCGATATTTAATCACACAGACGCTGCAACATACAACTATTGACCAAAGATATACAGAGAATAATTGATTAAATTATAATGAACCCAAGTTATGCGGAAAATTATATAATATATGAGTGTAATTCAATTTAATAACACAACCATTTTATTTATTTTTTGTACTTTTGTACAAAATTTAATAAATTATTCGGTTTGAATCGACATGAGACGACATACAAACAAAAATAAATACCTGACATTAAAAAAAATATAATACTTAATATAGAAAATAATATAATACTTAATAGACGCGTTCGAAATGTGGTGCTGGAGAAGAATGCTGAAAATTCCCTGGACAGCAAGAAGAACAAACATCTCCATTCTTCTAGAACTGCGCATCACAGTGAGATTGTCGTCTCTATGTCTGGAACGAATACTTAAGTTTTTTGGTCACATAGCTCGTAGAGGGGAAGACAGCCTTGAAAAGCTGATTATGGTCGGAAAAGCGCCGGGAACAAGACCGAGAGGTAGATCGCCGATGCGCTGGTCCGACCAAATAAAACAAAATATCCCTGCCTCGACACTCCATAGAGCCGTACATATGGCAACAGACAGGACGACCTAGAGAGCAATGGTCCGCAACAGAGTACATGATGGCCACGATCCTCAGCACTGAGGACGACGACTGGTAAGGTAAGGTAATATAGAAAAAGATATATTGTTTATCTTAAAAAGAAAGATAAAAAAATATATCTTTTTAATGTCAAAAGAATGAAAAAAATATATTTTATTTTTAATATCAAAAGAATGAAAAAAATATTTTCTTTTTAATGTCAAAAGAATGAAAAAAATATATTTTAAAAACAGCTTATTTTCAAACGATCTGTTTCTCATTATTAAAATATATAGAACTATCAAAATTGCACTGATCGGGGAACTCAATAAGAAGGCATAATCGCATAATTATTGGTGAACGTTGCGCAAGCGCATAAGGTGATCACATAAACCAGCCGATGACAAGTCGAGATCCCTGTAGGTGCCTTGAGTTCCTGGTTCTCCTATAATATTCCAACTTCGTCTCTATTGAGATGTCAATTTGTCAAAAAATTATCATTGACTTTCGACAAGGAAAAAAATCCAATGTTTGCATATATGGAACTTTAAAAATATTCAATAAAATATATTACTTATTTGCAAATTCAATCCGAAAATTATTAAAAAAAATATTCTTCTATTTTCGGAGGCTCGAAACAACTCCTCCACGGTTCTAATCTCCGTGCACTTCGTACATTGCGGAGCCATCAAATTCTCTCCTTGACGACACCCTGTTTCCCCTTGATGATCAGATGCAGTAGTTCATATTTGCCCTTTTAATACTTATTTAAAAAAATATATCATTTTTAAATAGGTCGACGAATGAGCGGTAATACACTGGTTTAGCAATCTATTCTATCCGAGATTCTTATCTTGTCTCGCCAATTTAATTCGTTCACAAGAATGGCTACGTAGGGAACACCAGCAAAAAGAATTTGGGGCCATTATACTCTTCCGAAGAAACGCATTACGTAGCGTTGGGGAGGGTTTGCAATCTGCTCAGGAAAAATATTAATACGGGTTTAAAAGACCCGGTTTGTAACACAGAAATCTGAAGATCATTTTACAGCCGGACAGCCGGACTTATTCTAGTAATTACCTACATTATTTTTTTTTCTTTATAATTTTTAATAAATAAAAATAAAAAACGCGTTTAAAATCAATTCCACTATTTATTAAGACTACAACCTACAACCGGTTTCGTTCTAAGCACATTTTCAAGTAGTGAAAAATTAAATAAAAAAGTAATTACATTATTATGTATAGGTACCTACCTAAATATATTTTTTTTTATGTAGGTACTAAATATACTTTAAGGTAAGATTATTATAATAATCGTTTATATTATTAAAATAATCGCGTGTGTGTAGTAAATAAGAGCGTGTGTGATGTGTGCTGTGTGCTCTACGAACGCAGAAAATAGAATTTGATTCCAATTAATAGACAAGCAAGGGATTTCATACTAAGTACATAATATACTCTATTGGAAATTAAAAACAGCCATTCTGTGCACAATTCTGATTATTTTATCCAATTATGCACTTGCGTGAGGGTTCATTAAAATGCATATTAATTAATATAGTTATAGTTGTGAGGTATAAATGGCTCGTCTACTTATCCTCACCTCACTACCTACAATTTACACCAATTGCGTACCTACCTACATTCATTTATCTCTGCACATGGAATATAATATACTCAATTAAGTTCGCACAGAACGCACATTGCATTTTATGTCATCATTCCTCTGAAATTTAAGGATTTATTATCTACATTTTAACTTTTAATCAAGCAAAGTCACCAACGAAGTAATTGATGAAATTAATCGTTCCGTGAAATAGGTACCTACCTACCTAACCTAACTCAATTGAACATAAATCAATAAAGCCGAATCTAACTCATTAAAACCTAACCTAACTCAATGAAACCTAAGCTAACTCAATAAAACCTAACCTAACTCAATTAAACTTAAATCAATAAAGCCGAATCTAAGTCTTTAAAACCTAACCTAACTCAATGAAACCTAACCTAACTAAATAAAACCTAACCTAACTCAAGAAAACTTTAATCAGAAAATAAAACAAATTAATTAATATTTTTGACACGGTAACTGTTAGTTACAAGTAGGTACCGACCGCCGTGGCACAGTTGATTAACCGTTCGGTATCTGTGCGGGCGTCCTGGGTTCGATTCCCAGTAGAGGAGAAATTTATTTAAATTTATTTGTCACGCAAATATTGCTTCTCTGGGCTGGAAACACTGGTTAGTTGGAAGAAATTGCCATACGGCAATTAACTCGCCACTTGCGCAGGGTGCGAGGAAGTGTTCATTATTATTACTTGGAGAATTGACATTTTTATAAAACTTCTAGACAGTATGCGCAGATACCAAACAAACAAAGTCTAATTATTTCCACTCTGCGCAGCCCACGCACGTTATCAAATTTGATATATTTACATTATACAATAACATCGTAGAAATGTCAAAATGCTCTTTTCGGAGAGAAAAAAAAACATAATCAATCTATTTTCTATGTAAATTAATTAGATATTTTTGCATTATTGTCAGTATTTGACATTTTGCATTATTTATTAGTCGGAGAAAATCTTCTGCTACAATGAATATTTAAATTAACTTCTGTTGGCGCCAAGTAAAAGTGCAAACAAAGTTTCGTTGGTAGCGTATGTCTAGTGTCTATGCAATAATAGCTTCTGTGCTTTATAATCTTCGTGTCTATGGTGTACTAGCTTCTGTATTTGTCCATTGGCGCGAAAACACGACTGTAATGGCGGACAGTTCGCACAAATGAACAGCGGCGTGCATGTAATTGCATTTTGCCCAAGGCGAGAAGTATTCAATTGAAATGTTTGTTGCGCGTTTTAAAAATGTTTATGTTGATAGTATAAACAAAATAAAAATGTTTTCGGTGGTGAAATAAACATTTAAAATGTGTGTGAAATGCAAACAGCTTTGAAAATGTAACGATTTTAAAGAACCGTATAAAAATGTAAAGGTTTTTTTTTGTCAATGAATTCACGAATATTATACGTATAGAGAACATAAGCAGCTTTATCGCTGTAAGTCAATATCTTCCAACCTATCAAAGTAAAATAAAAAAATTAATAAAAAAATAATAAACTAATTGCAAATAGATCAATTAAAAAGGAGGCAATTGAATTGTGTCATATAAATAAGGTAAATCATAACATGAGTTTCTAGTGGTCGATGCTTCCCCCCACTCCCCTCCCTACCTCTCTCCTTTCCCATCCTGTCTTCATAAATGTATATGTACCTACCTACTTAATATATTTAGAATACTATAATTGGCAACATAAAAATTATATCTGTATATTTGTAATGGGTATCATGTAAAGAGTGCATACTTTGAGTTTCATCGGGTTGACAACCCTAGCCACAACCCACTTGTTTTATAAAGTCATCGTCATAGAGCCCTTGGAATAATCTTTTAATTCTTGTATCATTAAACGGGCACATTTTAAATTCATTTAATTATTGTTTCCATTAAATGTATATAATAGTTGACAAGGCGATTGAATAAAAAATACAATAGTTTGGCTTAAGCGCATATGTATAAAAAAAATATATAAAAGTATATAAATTAAGAATAATTTCCACTACTGAATACCTACGTTCATGTTAAAATACTTATCTATATTTAATTAGGGATGCAAGCGGTAAATATGTAGGTACTTGGTGTCGGTAGGTACCTAGATACATACCTTTAATCACCCCTATAACACCCGCCCTCTGTAACCGCTGGCCACACAGGCACACTCTTCCATCCCGTGTGACATTTCAATATTTGTTTTAATTAAACATCCGCGCAGAGTGTTTGACACCGTTCGACATGTCAGACCCAGTACAACCAGATACATACATATGACATAAATATGTAGGTACCTACCTTACCAATATGGGGAGACTATGAAGTTATACATCAAAATATTCATTTTGATCATTTGAATTTCAAAAATAAACAAAAATACGTAGGATTGTGTACATTAATTTTTGTTATATTTCTAATGTTTTTTATATTGCATTGAAAAACCAACAGTATTTACAAAAGATAAAATACAAAAGAAAACAACGATTAAAACATACACTAGTTATAGGTTTTCGCGTGTTAACAAACATTTAATAATAAGCTAATGGTCAAAAGTTGAAAAAATAACATAAACAAAAAGGATAAAAATAAAAGCGTATATAAAAAAAGAAGTAGGTATGTAGGAGAAAGAAACATCTGCAAATTGAAGAAAGGGGCGGGTGGGAGGCAGTGGCGACTGTAAGATCTTATTTTTGATAATTTTTGGTAGTGCAATTTTTACCTGAATTAATAATAAATTTATTGGTATTTCTCGATATGCGTTTACATATATCTACATAGATATATACCTACGTCTACGTTGGTATATTATGGATGAAAATGAAATACATATTCAAAATATTTTACCTATTTGTAAAGAAGTTCAATCCTGCGCTGTTTCTATTTGGCAAAAATCTCAATCACTAGTTTGTTGTTGATCGATATCCATAATCTAATTGTGTTGTGTTCTAATATCAAATGTCAACAAGCTAAGTTTATTGTTTTGCATAAATGAATTCGTGAAGAATTATGTTTTTTTAATATCTCGGATAAATGAGCCAAAATCATTAACACCTTTTATAATCCAAGTACGTAGGTATAGTCGCCATCGAATATTAAACATGGAAAACAAAATAAACTGTTTAATTTGTCACAACCACATAACCATGATGCCTTATCATAAAACTGCATTTTAAAAACACGAACAAAATACATTGTTTTAATTGTGCATTGTTGTTTAATATTTAACGCATTGGTCTTGGATGACCTCCACGATTTATTTTTAATTTATTCTCAAAAGAAGACTTATTATTTTTAATGTAAAACACATCTATTTTTTAGAATATACCATTTAAAAATTGGTAGTGCAATTGATCCAACGCACTTTATATAGAGTCGCCGCTGGTGGGAGGTGGCCTTTGGGAGAGGGACAGTTGGGAAACGGTAGCTGCTTGAACCTAATTACATCCATAGAGTTCCATCCTGACCTTCATCATTCAACACCACTACGTTAGATTTCATAATTATTTATTTTATTCCTTATTTTCTATGTATTTACTTTGCGAGTGAATAAAATGCTTAATAAAAGGGTATTTTGTTAAAACCTTTAATAAGTTGTACAAACAACGATGATTTTCGTTTCTAACATTTAAATTACGGGGGACACTGCTGCCAACGTACCTATTTTTCAATTTGATATACCATCATTATTTCTTATCAAATCGTTTTGAAAAAAAATAATTTGTATAGTTTGGGTATTAGTAAAAGAAAATATATCTTTACTTTTTGATAATTTTCTGTATAATTTCTTGTAGAAAATTAATGATAGGTATACCGCGATTTTCAACGTTTATCTTATATTTTTAATAAAATATAAGGCGCAGTCCAACATATTTTTTTTTTAATTAAAGAAGACAAAAATATCTAGAAAAATATTATGTGACGTTGCATTAATGCTTCAGGTTTAGTAAATATACATAAAAAACATTTATTTTCCATTCAGCGCCATTGCGAAATAAAAGTTTTTTGATTATTAACTTAATCTGATGTATTAATGCAACGTTACATCGTATTTTTCCAGATATTTTGGTCTTCTTTAATTTACAAAAAAATATAATGCTGTATACTTTATAATTTTTTAGAAATTTAAGATAAATGTCATAAATCGGGGTATATTTATTATTTTCCTACAAGAATATATACAGAACATAATTAAAAAGTTAAGGTATATTTTTCTTTATTAATATTCAAACTAACTAGTTTTTTTTTCAAAATAATTCGTTTTGTAATAATGATGCAAATTCAAATTGAAAAAATAGGTACGTTGGCAGCAGTCACCCTCAATGTTATTTTCGTTGCAATCCACGTTTTTTTTAGTAAATTTATAATTTTTTGCTATTTATTTATACAATTTTTGATGGCACTCCTTGGCCGATCGAAAAAGATTTTTAGATGTCTAAAATTATAAGTTAGTCAACGAGAAGATGGACTACATCGAACTTGTGAGTGCAATTAAATTTCACGTTCCGAATAGACGGACAAGACAATTTATGGTGTTTCATGAGGTAGCAGCTTCCAGGCACTATTTTTTTAACAAATCAATACCGCGATTGCATAGTACAAAATGCAATACAAAATAAAATAAAAATGTTTATTTGATTGTGAAATTCCAATGCTCGTGTTGTGTCAGCAATGTAGTTATTTTAACTATTGGTTCAACTGATGAATATGGAATAAAGACAACATGTCACCATTTCACAACTAGCGCAGGATTTATTGCCATAATTAATGCGCGTCCCATTACACAAATGAAGGCACTCTCCACTTAAAATATCTCTATAGCTATTACAGATAGGTATACCAGTGTCATACTGTTGCTGCACTTGGGCACTCTGTATTATGCTAAATGCATTCGTGATAGTGCATTCATTAAAGGGATTTTAACACGTACCTACCTAGTGCCTGCAATGCATACACCTCACTTGAACATTAAACAAAACACCTTTCACCGTTTTTGTAGCTTCAATTGTAGATTGTAGATTATCCACAGTATTTTTTCATTCCTATCCTGTTTGTATTCCCAAAAGAAAACACATTATTTTTTATTTAATGTGTAGGCATCTCAATCGCAAATATGAGTAAAATCAACGAAACCAGTTCAACGCAGGGGTCTAAGAGATGATTTTTTTTCATAAAAATATTTAAAATATGCCTATTCTATGATTTTTGAAGCCAAGAGACATGCTCACCTTTCTACCTTTTTTGACAACTTGATACCTACCTTTTTACTCCTCACTAACCCAAAGGGATATAGTAGGGAGTTATTTTTTTATTATTTAAAAAAATGAATATGTCCTTGTTAATTAAACAAGTACATATACATCTTCCTACATTCCCTAAAATAAGCATAAATGCTTGTGCTATATGTGATAGAAATCGGTCGAGGCTGGATTCGAACTCGCCGCCACTGGATTACTTATCCAATGCGCTAACCGCTCTGCCATCGAATTCGCAATTTTTAAACGTGCGCTTGTGCGAGTGCGTGTGCGTGTGTGTGTGTGTAGGCGCGCGCACTGTGTGTACGATGTGCTGTATGATATGTATATACGGCGTGTTTATTTTATGATATATTAATAGTTTCTTAATTTTTTTATCTGTCAAATATTTCAATGTGACCTCAAGATCAGGAAACTCGTAATTTGCTATTTTTCTTTTCAAATTGCTAAAAAGGCACATCACTTTCATAAAATGGCATTGAATAATAATGATTTTTCAAAATAAAATATTTAAATCAAAAATAATTTAACAAACTCATTTCATGAATATACTGAAATTTTTCCTTACAAAATTTAAATACTTTGTAGAGTGACTTGTTAGTGAAGAGTTTAGCGTTGGCCACTGGCTATGGCCACTGGCCACAACCTACTCGTTTGTATAGGTACCTTTATTTCGATAGGTATTTTTACCCTTCTTTTTTAGATACCTTACCATACCATTTTCCTATTTGTGGGAGGGAGAAAGAATCGAACCCCAGACTCTCCTTTTCGTTCTCCATGTATCAACCTTGTTATTATATGCAAGTATAATTTTCGCCAAACATCTTGAACGAGCTTCCGGTTGCGTAGAGCGCAAACTCGTGTCTTTTTGCTTCGTTGGTTTACGTGCAATGGCCCCCCTTCTCAGCTAAAAGTTCAAGATATTTAGCTACAACTTTACCTTTGTTACATCTGCTTTTATGTCCCTTCATATTCCGTTAAATACGTCATTATTATATTTTTATATTTTAATATAAAAATTATTTTATATTTTAATGTCATGAAAATATCTAACAAAGATCAATATGTACAAATACAAGTTTGTATTTTGTAATAAAAAACAATCAAAATAAAAATATGTATCAAAGATACCTAAAAAAATAAATTTACAAATTTAATATTATTCATGTAGTAGTATTCATGTATTTATACGAAATAATGCAGTATAAAAAATGAAAAATTAGTACCATCTGTTTTGCAATAGTGAAACTAATTTTTCACACAACATAATATTGAAATCATGATTAAAATAATGCAGTATAAAAAATGAAAAATTACTACCATCTGTGTTGCAATAGTGAAACTAATATTTCATACAACATAATTTTGGTTTATGTGTTGAAAATATATTAAAAAGTAAATAAATAAAATTTATCAAATCATTTCAATGAATTCATATTTTTCATAGACCTCTCTTGTTTATTTAAAATCAATAACATTTTTTTTTACTTCTCTGTATTTTTTTATAGTGACATCTCGTGACGAATTGAAAAACTAAATATTTTTAATTATTACAAATTAATTTTTACCTACAAAATTTTGTATTGATAACAAAAAATATTGTAATCTTTTTATGGAATCTTGTAGGTAGTTAGTTCTATGATAAATTTATTTTTATACTTATTGTTGTATTTATAAATGTTGGATTAGTCATTTATTTTTTTTAATAACAAATTTCGCTACGACAATAAATGAACACCATCTTTGTGAAAACTTTTAAACTCAGTTTACAGTGGATAACGTTTACTGTAATTCTTATTGGATGGTTTCCATACTATCACGCATTTCCAGGTTTCCATTTCCCTATTTGGGGTAGGCAGAGAGAACTGAATTTCTCACTTCATTCATTTTTTTTTTTTTTTCATGTCTATATATTGTCTCATGCATGCTCTTCTGACTTCAAACGTCTCCATCTTTCCAAATTCCATTTATTTGATTGTGCTGAACTTGGTTAGTTTAACAAAATGTGAATGTTATGTAATTAGTGTGATTAGCATCATAATAAACTTCTATAATTTGACCAATTCTTTGGTCTTTTAGTGTAAAATAACAGAATTCTGCATGACTACATGCTGGAAAAAAGTTGATCACCTGACAGAGCCAAGACAAATGAACATGCCGCCTGGCATAAAATGACGTGGACCAATACGGTGCATGCACCCAATGCGGCCGCAGAAACTGCAGACGTCTGACAGCGATCATGAGAGCAAAATAACCTAGATATGCAACATACCTAGTTTCATGGGATGTGATGGGTTGAGACAAATCACAAATGCCCCATACCGATACGCAGAGTGACATACAACAGTGTTATAAGAAAAAAACTTTCAAGATGTGCCTAAGATCAAGATGATTACGAGTTTAAAATAACTGTATTTTCTAGGAGCATTTTTTGGAGGTAGAGGATGTACTGACCAAATTTTTTTCACTCCGAACGTCGACTGAAAAGGTTCTGGCAAAAAACCAGATGCTTTTTTTGTGCTTTCATAGACCTAGAAAAGGCCTATGACAAAGTAACTATAACCCTATTAATTATTTAGAATCATACCGTCGTTTAAGGTCTAACACCGCGTAAGTCAATATCAGCAACTTTACAGAAGAGCAAAAAACTTTTTAAAATTATTAGACATTTGAAAAAATATAAAAACACAAAGCCGCGTTAGTTGGCATGTTTTTTTTTAATTAGTATATTCAAAAAAAAGTATATTTAAATGACATGTAATAAGAATTTTAAATAGTTTTTTGTTTTACTGTAAAGTTGCTGATATTGACTTACGTGGTGTTAGACCTTAAGTGACGATATCTTAAAAAAAAATATTCCAATCTACTTAATAATAATAATGAACATTTTCTTGCACCCTGCGCTAATGGCAAGTTTATTGCCGTATGGAAATTTCTTCCAACTAACCAGCTGGGAATCGAACCCAGGATGCCCGCACAGAATCCGAACGGCTTTACCAACTATGCCACGGCGGTCAGCACAGTTGGTAAGTTTGGTTTTTCTTCTTTGGTTCCAATCTTGGGGATGGTTGGCAGCAAAGTGATGCATCTCTTGCTTCACTCCGATCGATCTTCAACTCTGTATAGGAGGTAAACTTCAAGTCCTCAAACACCTGCTCTAGATACTCCCGGCAGGGACGCCCTCTACCAGTTGTTCCCACAACCATTCCCTACAATATGATGTGTAGGAGATCATCGTGTCGCAACACATGTCCTATCCAGTTTGTACGCATTTTGATCAATATTTGCCTCATTCCGATAACACTGTAGGTATCTACAAATCCATTCCAATTATTGTATATTGTGATACATACATTCCATTACACCATATATATGTATACCTAATATGGTAGGTGGAGAGAAGAGAATGCCACATATCACTTTCATTGCAAACATTTCATCGTTTGATTTTAACCATATTGTTGGTCAAAGCAAAACGATGGTTTATTTCATTGGCTCATTCATCATTTACACTAAGGCTATCAAGGATTTTTTAACCATACTAATATGTGATATGTCAAAATTACGATTTTTTTTATTTCCTTCTTGGAGCGACACATTTGTGAACAGGGAGGCTACTCACGACACGTTCTTAGCTTGCCTTAATCTTAAAAATGCATAAATCAGTCGAATATAATTTTTTTTAACTGCATATACGCAAACATTGGATTTTTTCCCTGTTGGGAGTCAAATGATATTTTTATTGACAAACTTTTTAACATCTCAATAGAGACGAAGTTGAGATATTATAGAAGAACCAGGAATTCAAGGCACCTACGGGGCTTACGACATGTCATCGGCTGGTTTACGTGATCACTTTATGCGCTTGCGCAACGTTCAGGTTTCTTCGTTACTTCATAGATGGCAATAGTATAATTCGTTATTTTCAGGTGAATTGTTACACACTATTCAAATATATAGAACTTTCAAAAATTACATTGATAAGGGAACTCAATAAGAAGGCATAATTGGTAAATGTAAATGCTGTACGTGCCTTGAGTTCCTAGTTCTTCTATAATATAACAAGACTAGAAAGTGTGCAAAAAAAGTTTACAAAACATCTTAATTATCGACTGAACACACAATTCTCAAATTACTCTGAATCCATGCACTTTTATAAACTGGTTGCCTTGGAGAGCCGAAGAATTATATTTGACCAATCCCTATTATATAAAATAATACGTAACCACATTGACTCACCTGAAATATTAAGCTACAAGTCCCACGAAAAGCGACCAGAAGACCAGAAGTTTTTCATATACCATTCTGTCGAACAAATTATAGACAAAACTCTCCTTTCATCAGAATCTGTCGACAATACAATAACAATTTTACGGACATCGACATATTCCACTTGAGCTATGATGCTTACCGAAGGTCGATACGGGGCAAATATGGGTAGGCGAACTCTGTGACAAACTCCTTATTCCAATCCACATTTTTTTTTATCCTTTTCCTTTCTCCCTAATTTAATTTCTTTCCTTCACGCTTTATATTGTGTTTGTCTTTTGTTACAGCTTTATTTTGTAATTTTTTTTTTCTTATTTAATGCTGAATTTTGTTTTTTTTTTCGTAATGATTAAATTTAACGCTTAATGCTGTATTTTTATAACTATCTTATTGTGTAATATTTTTATTTTTTCTTTCTCAAAACATTCTTTATCTTGTTTTTTTTGTGTGTACATTTTTTTTTTAATAATTAGGCAATGTTTGTTAATTAGGTTTTATACTAGTTTGTTAATTCGAGGGAACAATCTTGGCATAAGTGTAATATAATTTCCTTTTGTTTAAGATTATAAGCTGTATGTTTCCCAAATAAATAAATAAATAAATAAATAATATCCCAACTTCGTCTCTATTGATGTGTTAAAAAGTTTGTCATTTAAAGTATAAATCAGTACTCAATTTTAAGCCAATCTTAATCGTTGTCTACATTTTATGATAAAAATTAGTTAATATCAACGTTTCATATGAAATTGTCATTAATTGTTGTATAAATTAATATTGTTATACAATTAATTAAACTTCAAAGATTGCTAAAGTCTGGAGCTGATCTCAATCTTACTTTAAACAACTTCAAGAGTAGCCGTGCGGGTTCATTTTTTATAATTTCCGATATCACATGTGTCCAACTGCATCCTGAATAAGAATTTCAGCACCCTGTTGAGATCATCCATTGATGAAGACAATGTTGGTTGTTGGTATAAATAAATACACAATTATCATTTGAACTACTTATATTATAAATTGGTGTACTCTCATGGCATTAATAACATTACATCATAGTTTCAACAATATAACACTACATTATTATATTTATACAAAATGTTTTGCATTCAGTTAGAAATAATTTAATTAGTTTTTATTTGTTACACTACGTACTAGATTTGAAATTTGAAACTGATTTTTCTTTTTTTAATTTTTATTGATATACTAATCTTACTTTTTGCAGTAGAAGTCACTAAATCATTGTTTAATAATTATGAATTATTTATTTAGTGCCGTTTAATGATTCAGGATCATTCCAAGGTATCACTTTGATAATGATTCATATAATATCTAAACAGAACACATAGCCATTTTTTTTTATATATAAAGACTCAGGATAGACATGGAAAATAGACTGATATAAGTGATACTGATTGGTAAAAACTTAACAGAACAACGATCATAATGTTTAGTACGTAGTAGGTACATTGTATTCTCAATTGATAAAATAAATGTAAAATAATAAAGTTAAAATATTGGGCAGTGAATCTGCGGTATATTACTTACTAGTATAAATACATTGCTGAAAATCAATGGTTATACGCAGTGTACAACTTGCCTTTTTGTTGTAAAATAGTGTTATAATAACTATTTATTTATTTATAAAAAAATATGTTTAGATATTTTATTTTTGACATAACAACATAACATTTGTATTAGATACATTTAAAAGTAACAGTGTATAAAAAAAAATATTAAATACAAGTTGTAAAAAAGTAGACTAAATATTTTTTTACTGATCAGCGCATAGCAATTTTATAATTATTCAATAAAATTTAATTATAAATTAACCATAAAAGAAAAAAAATATAATTTTCATCAGAAATATTAAAACAAATAAAAAATTGATTGATACCTGATTTTATTACAAGCTCTAAAATTCAAAGAGAACTTACAATAATGATATAATATGGAAATATAATATACAGAAAGAAGATAACAAAACATGAAGGTATGAATTAGATTTAAAATTTAAATGCAGTAGATATATTATAACAAATAAAAAAAAATACTTAGTATTTGTTCTATTAAAATTTATTTGACATGTTTCGTGCAAGGCACATCGACAGAATACGTCAGAAACATGTCAATAATAAAATAAATTTCAATAGAACTAAATACCAAGTATTTTTTTTTATATTTGTAATATAAGATATTATCTACATACAATGGAGTTCTATTAATAATTATCGATTGACAAACCAAACTTAGTTAAATGCAGTAATAGTGTACAGTAAAATTCTATGCCCCTAAGTCAAATCGAAAACGCTTAGCGATATCGCCAAACGCTATTTTTTTTTGTATGGGATTTGGCGTTTGTTATTTATTGTAGAAAAAAATTCTACATCAAACGTCAAATCCCATACAAAAAAAAGTAGCGTTTGGCGATATCGTTAAGCGTTTTCAACTTGACTCGGGCCCATTGTATAAAACATTTTATTTAAATATGCACCTAAATATATCAATGGTATTATGCACAGAAGTGTTAAATAAATTTTTTGGTCAAATCGAAATAAGTACAAACAAAATGCTTGTAGTTTTTCATAGTTTATTTTTTACAAATTATGATATATGTGTACAATAAACGAAAAAGACATCACTAATTGACAATATGTGATAAATATTGAATTTTAAAAATGATCCCCTGTAAAATTATTTTTTTGCACTTACAACTTATGCGCAAAATACCATAGATATTAAATATAAAGATACAAAAGATAATTCACATATCCAGGCCCACGAGTACAGACGACCAGAGTATCAGTCAGAATAGGCGAGCCACAAGGGCTTGCGACCGTGTAGGCGGGCTTAAGGGGCCCCTTTATGACTCGAGTCACGCTCACCACTCACTCAACAACCTCCGACTGACACTCTACTCCCCTGTGCAGCCAAATCCAATAGGACACGGACAATGATGATTTTACCATCCTATCCAGAAGTTATTTTATTTTACCTAGGTCGTAAGTATAATACAAAGACTTTGTAAGCAGGCCGCTCACCCCCACCTCTACAGCATATACATATATTTGTGCTAAAGCCATTTTGAACTGTTTTATCTACCAGTTCTTTGTACTTATTTAGCTTGTATTGGTGGTCTTTTGGAATATTTGTGTCCCATGGAACAGTCAGCTTCACATAAATAACTCTTCAATGAAAGAGAAATATTGTGTTGAAATTATGTACATAGTTAAAATCACAAAAAAATATAAATATTAATTATTCATTAACTTTCGAGCATTAACGAGAAATATTTAAACTAAACATTAAATGGATAAATTATGGACGTAAATGAATATTAAATGAAACTGTTTGATAAAGTTAACCCAAAAATTACGAAAACAAAATTCACAAATATATTTAGTGAAACAAAAAAGAAGCAAATAGAAGTACGCATATAAAAAATTCAAGCCCTATTAAGTAGAATACACTGCCTCCACATGCCCGCTATGCTCAAAGTAAGAGCATTCTGAAGTATCAGCGCTCTTGGAATAGCAGCACAGAACTGAACTATCAGCACACTAGGAATGATCTTGAATCATTAAATGGCGCTATAAAAATACATATTATTATTTAAAAATGTCTATTTTTAAACAACAAATTTATTGGCACATGTTTTTTGTATTGCCATCGCACAAATTTAGTATTTTATACACGACATTAAAATAGTGCAACATTGATCAAAGCGTAAATAATATTAATTTTATGTCTTGAACACAAACAAACACTACAAAACGCTTTACAATGTTGCGAATGAAAGTAGTAGATATTTATATAAAATTCAAAGATTTGTACTATGTATTTTCATTTATTTTTTTAGAATCAAACAAATTATGAATTTTAAAATTTGTTGTTTATAAGCTCTTTATCCTCAAAATAAATTATTGCATTCAACATAATAACTTGTTTTTATCTTGGTAAGCTTGCATAATTAACAATCTAACGAATTTAGTTCTATGGAATTGTTTTTGAATATTTTGTTACTCTGTAACAAAATAAAACTTATAAAAATACTAGAGAATTATTTTATCCAACTCAGCTTGATCTATATACTGTCACATCTGCCAAAGTTAAGTTTTACATCTGACAACACTAAAAAAATTACCAATGTTTGCATAAAAAGGAATTGATAACGCGACGTCCTACGTAGGCAATTCAAAGCGAATGCGAAGCGACGCGGCGTGGCACGAAAATAACAAACAGTCGGTAACTATGGAAGTGTCCTACGTTACCGACCGCGAGTAGATTTCGATGCGGGGCGGCGCGAGGCGAAGCGAACGAGATCAGTTGGTTTGATATTTTCGCGCGAATTGAAAGCGGTGCCATTGTTTTTTGACATGTCAGAAACATAAATTTTAATTTCTGTCCATGAACGTCCCATATTATGGGACAAAAGAATTATTATTATCGAACCACGAATTTTACAATTTGGCAAAAATAAATGGGACTACAAGTAAACACATTTATTTATAATTGCTATTTTACAATTGGATGTTGTTCAAAACACACAAAGTTTTCTCTCGCTTGCACGAATGTCAAATTTTGACATGTTTCCCGGAAAGATGTAAATTCAGTCTCATTTATTAATTCAAGATCACGTAATTCTTCATACAAATTGTGATATCCCCATAAATATGCCTCTCTAAGTACACAATATTAGTTTCACTTCTCTGCCGTACATACTTCTAGAGTATTTTATATACATACATCCATGACAGTAGCTGGTGGCAGAGGGAACGATTTGCGCACACGTAGGACAGAGCCGCCGCGTCGCACCGCATCGCATTGAATTTGCTTGTATCCGCACCGCATCGCTTCGCAATTGCGTTCGCTTTGAATCGCCTACGTAGGACGTAGTGTAACTGAAATGCACTATATGTATGTTGTTCTAGAACATTTATGAGCACCATATCCATAGACATTCAACATGTTATGTTAAAAGATATACTTCTCGCCTAGTCAAAGTAATTAAACGAGGTTTGACAGTTTGGTTGGTAAAAATACTACTCAGTTGGAGATTATTCAGTTTCACTAAGTTATTTTCCTGTTTTATAGTAGAAAAAAATGTTAAATAATTGATTTATTTATATATTCAAACAAACCAAGAATAAATCAAGTGTACAGAAATGTAATATCCTGATAACCAGCCTGGACACATTTTTATATAAAGTATGAATTACCTACTTATTGTAAAGTCTATGGGTGATACAAATTTTAAAGCTAGAGTAAATTTTGACATATTTAGAAATAACATCATAATATAGGCTCTTATTGCTGTAGGTTCATTTTTTAGATAAAAAAAAAACCTTTTACATAAATACAGTACATATTATTTTTACAAATAGAATATGTGCAAGTCGTTTACTCTATTCTTATAGAGTATTTAGATCCACAATAATTATCCGACAGTACGATAAGCATTTATGACTTTTTACTTGCAACCAAATTTTAAAAGTACCATATTTATTTTATAGACTAAATGAATTCACAAAACAGTGTATAAAATAAATTTGCAGAAATTAAATATAAAAACTAATATACAGACATCAAAGACTATTTTTATATATATTTTAAAAAAAGCAATATCGACAGTGATATCTCTACATATTTATAACATTTTACTACACACAAATTCTACTAGCATTGTTTTTAATTAATATATTTTTATTATATACAGGTAAAAAAATGCAGTATCGAAAAAATTTGGCAGACATTTTAATTCAATAATTGGTCGTTTTGTGTTACATTTAAATAAAATATCATAATTGATACAATAAACATCTCTTGATATTTTTTTAATATAAATACTTTAAAATAACATTGTCAATATGAGGGTTCATGATTGTTGTTAATGTTGCCACAGTAAAAAACAGAAATGCTTGTATACAATAAATAAAAAATAATATTTTTATATACTAAAAAATACTTATTGAATATAATTTTAGCGCCAACCACACAAGGGATATGGTTGCGTAAGCAGAACCCCCTTGTATAAATAAATCCATACATGTTTTAAATGAAGCTTAATACTGAATAATTAAATTAATGGAAATTAAGATTTTTAAATACAATTAAAATATATGTAAGTAGTTTATTGATCAGTAGAAATGAAACGACATGGCGTGATGGTATGTATGTATGTACATAGTAATATTATTTTTCATACAATTTTCGTTTACTATGCATATTACGCAAATCCTTTGCAAAATAACGAGTTTCATGATTTCTCATGATTCCCATCATCAAATATCTTTGCTTAGTTCCACCACAGAACCACAGAAGTAATCCCTTTCTGATGAAAAATGAATCATCGAAATCGGTCAACGTAGTAAAAAGTTATCGCTGCGCACACATATATAAAACCAAAAATTCTATTTGAAAAGACAATTTAAAAATTAATCAAATGAAAATCATGCAAAATAAATGATTGATTCGTTCATTGATGTTATTTTAAAGTTTCACCCGACAGTACACCGTTAACAAAATGTACACTTGTATAAATATCAAAAACAATATACAAATTTGTTTTGAACTTAATACAATTTTTTTTTTAAACAAAATACAAATTTGTTTTAAACAAGATAAATTCTAACTAAACACAACACAGCGAATGTAACATTACAATTCTATAATAAAATAAAAATTAAGACAACGTACAAATTGAAAAATATAAGGGCATTGATATAAAAATATAATAATTAGTAAGTATCTCATACTAAAGGAAACATCAAATTGTCAAATTACAATTTTATTTTTATAAAATTACTTTGCATTGACAATATTTTCTGTTTTTTTTTTAACTGCACCTTCGTAAATTCTATGACTAGTGAAAATAAGAAATGAATGGAGTGATCCGTGATACCAAAATAATTGTTAAGCTCTCGTTTATAAAACTAGGTACCAATAAACTGGCTCTCACTTATTTGCTAAGATTTTTCCCCAGTAACAAATATAATATCAATAAAATCTGCAACTGTGCAATTTCGAAAAAATTGTCAATGCAAAATCACAACGGGGAAAAAATTATTAATTAAATATCTTCTGTACAAAATAATATAAATTATTTAAATTTTAGCAGCGCTCTCACAGACGACCCGTTATTATAGGAAAAATTCTTCACTTATCATAATATACATACTTTCTCGGTAATTAATTATCTAGATTATTACGTATTTTGCCGAGTTCTTGCTGAATTCTCCTCCTCAGAGATGCCCGCTGTCTGAGTATAGTCTCCAGCCTCGCGTTGTTTGAGGGATCGTTATCCGCGCTGGTGATGTCGGCTCCAAAGCTGATGTTCTCTCGAGACACACCACTTCCGCTAGCGCCCACACTGACCGGTCTTTCGTTTCTGTTGTTCTCTTGTCTGCCCAGACTGCTGTCGGAAGAATCTGAAGTTGCAGTCGTGAGCGAAATTGAAGGTAAGCTCGGCATCGATCTTGAGACTGGACTCAACAGCCTGATGCTGTTGGCGCGGATATAATTGAGATTCCTGATTGGGAGGGACGGGGACGTATCTGAAAAGGAGGAGTTGGAAGACATGACGAGATTTCGTGCCGCGCCGTTGCTCGAGGAAGACGTGATAGTCATACTGGGGGTGTTGGAGAAGTTGTTTTCTCTGGTACGTTCCGTGTTGGAGAGACGGGACGCGGTTATGTGCCAGACGGCTTGCGAGCTCCTCCCCTGTGACGCAGGTGCGTCGTTGCTTCTTGAGTTTTCCACATTTCCGAAGCGCTCCTGTTGAAGGTTGTTGGATCTTGACACTAGAAATCTATTTGGGTTTCGATTTGTAGAATTTTGAATGGATAACCGTCTGGTGTTGGTGTCGACACTTCTCGTGTCGTTCAACGATGGAACAACATTCTGGACGGGTGGAGAAGGTTCGGGATTGTTTCTTCTAGAAGTTGATTCAGTTCTGGCCGTATTGGTGACTGGAGTCACATTTGGAGAGAACATAAAGTGTTGGTATCTTGAAACTTCGCTGGGTGTCAGCAGTCTGGCGTCTCTTCCTATCCGCTGTACGGATATTTGATTGTTACTGCTGCTGTGGTTGGTCTGTATCTCGCTGGGCAGTTCACCGATAGTGGATGAATACGGCATGAAATTGTTGTTGGAAGTCTGGGAGGATGCGTTTTGTAAGTTAAGGGACATCAAGTCGGTGATTGGAACACACAAAAATCCAAACTCTTCCTGCAAATAACAAACAGAAATTCTATGTTTATCAAAAATCCTATAGTTTATTTCAAATATAAATATTTAGAGAACATTAAAAGAGAAACATCTAATGATATATTACTGAATTACATTCATGATTATTGCAAACATTATATATTGTAAAAAAATAATTTTGAAAACAACCATGTCAGTTTTTTTCATTGATAGAAAAAGTGATTAGTATAATATTATCTACAATGTAATAATAACCTAAATGATATATTGAAAGAACAGTGTTTTAAAAGTTGTCAAAATATCAGATAAGATACAGTAGAATTTGGATAAAACGACCTTCAAGGGACCGGCGAAATTATGTCGTACTAACCGGACGTACTAACGACCTTCAAGGGACCGGCGAAATTATGTCGTACTAACCGGACGTACTAACGACCTTCAAGGGACCGGCGAAATTATGTCGTACTAACCGGACGTACTAATGACCTTCAAGGGACCGGCGAAATTATGTCGTACTAACCGGACGTAATAACGACCTTCAAGGGACCGGCGAAATTATGTCGTACTAACTGGACGTACTAACGACCTTCAAGGGACCGGCGAAATTATGTCGTACTAACCGGACGACGTATTAAACGAACAGATTATTTAGCTTGTTTTTTTATTACATACATACATATTAAAATTACTGTAATTCTTATAAAATAATATAGTGTAAGTACAATAGATTAATTTCACACAAATTCTTACATATTTTAAAACTTTAATGATAATTGATCTACTTGTTCTTGAATGGATGCCCTCACACATTAAGGTTTCAAAACATTGGCATTAAACACGGGTTCTATTTTATGTTAATTTTTTTTATGGTGCATATTGTAGAATGAGGCACACCAAATTCCTTCACAAGGGTTACATTAGATTTACCAGCATCTAAACGGTGTATTATTGCACATTTTTCTTCAATTGAGAAACGCTTTTGCTTCGCGGAATACATTTTAGCGCGCGTTACGTATCCACCTTATCGATAGTTGAAATAAACTAACTGACTGTGATACTGTGATTTATGCGCGCTAATCTACGTGCGTCGGAGAGAAGAGAAAGCCGGGACACGGGGCGGCGGGCGAGGCATTATTTGTGCGTAGTTAATGCAAACAAAACAATGTGCGTTGTTCTAACCGGACAATTTATTATAAAATAAGGTCGTCAAAAGTGGTTAGTCACATAAACCGGAGTCGTATTATACGGATATGTTTTCATAGTGTGTCTGTACGAAACCTACCTAGTTACGCCATTTATGTCGCGAAAAACGGATGGCCGTTATAAACGAAGTCGTAATAAACGGATTCTACTGTATATGAGAAAAATTAGATGTGTTGGTGGCAAGCACACTGGATTAGTAATTCATTTTTGTTTAGATTAAGAATTTTTGACCATCAGTTCTCTCAGCCTACTCCAACAGAGAGACACTATGTGATGGTTTGTAATTATAAATATGCTCACATTGATGCCAATCAGTCTATTGTCTCTCATTAATCCCAAGAGTCTAGCCTCTTCCGGTCTGGTCCGCTGTATGTCCCCCAAAGACCCCGTTTTGGCTCCGGCCTGACTAGATGACTTCCCACTATTTGCCTTCTCATCACTCTTGGGGGTTCCGCTGTTGGCGTTGTCGTCCAAGGGAATATCTGGAACAACTTGAAGGTCCTCAGTGGGACCGCTGGGAATGCTGTAACCGCTGATTATAGTCGACAATGCATCCAACACCTGAAAGATAAATAATATTATTTATTTTAATATTTCAGTTATTACAAAATTATAATTTTACATAAATTTACAGGAAATGTGATGTTACTATAGTAAATTTTTGCATTACCTCACCAAAAAGTATAACATCTTGTGCTTGATGAAGGATTCATGTGATAATAAACCTCAGTGCTTGATGAGGGATTCATGATATAGTAGATCCAAAATTAAGATTGGTATGACTCATCACAAAAATATGCAACACATTTGACATCCGCCGTCAGTCCTATGTTTATTCGCCTTAATTTGTACCTATATAGAAGTTAGTAGTGGTAATGGAGTACCCATATTATTCCATATTTTTTACTACATTTCATATAACATTCATTATCATTGTTATTGTCCAAATGAACAAATCTTACCTGATCTGCAAGTAATCTATGTTTAGGATCTTTGACTAGAAGACGCTGTATGAGGAAGACTGTATTTGGAGAGACTTGTACCGTGTTACCATCACTGAAAATAAAAATTTCATTGTTTTAAAAATCTATAATTACATTTTATTTAATTACAGGATCAGAAATATGAATTGACATCAGTGGCATTACTCTCTCCGATCCCAATTTCTCTAAGTTTGCAATGTTCCTATAAGGACCTAACTTTATAACAGAATATGGGGTAGGTAGGTATATCGTAATCTCCGACACTCTACTCCCCTGCGCAACCAAATCCAATAGGACGCGGACAATGCTGCTTTTACCACCATATACAGAAGTTCTTTTATTTTACTTCTAGGTCATTAAAGTAGGAATATAAAGAATTTGCGAGCAGACCTCTCGTCCCCACTCCTACAGCATATATTTGTATTTGTATTGGTGGTCTTTTAGAACATTTGTGTCCCATGGAACAGGCTTCTTTTTCTTCAATGGCACTACAGCCCAGATTGGGCTTTGGCCTCCTCCAAATTTTGCCTCCAACCCTCCCTGTCTTCATCCACCATTCTCCATCCGGTCATATTTTGAGGTTTGATTTGTGACAAAGTTTGTAGGAAAATTTACATAAAAATTAAAAATAACATAATAAAACATTAAAAAGTCTATTTGTTATCTGCCAAGTCACTCACTGGTCGCAAAGGAAGCGATATGCAGAATTTAGCCTTTAAAGTTTTCTAGTTGTTGATTGAAAAGCTCACTAAAAAAAATACCCACATACATACTGTTAATTACATATTTGAATATTGGCGCCACTCAAATTAGTTACCCAGATGACCGCCAGAGCGATTGTGGCGCCTAGCCTCAACCAATCACACGCGCCTGCTTGCGCATGCACGTTTCCCAAGCAGGATGGTAACATTACCGACTCAATGGTTGGCTACACTGAACAACCGTTGGGAATGCCCACTTTTCCAGCATTGTTTGAATCGTAGTGATCTCTTTCATGCGATATAGATATCTGTATTCCGTGAGAATTAAATATTATTATAATTGCTAACAATACATACATATAAATATATATACATACCTACATACATATAACTTTCTTAAATACTATGGTGGGGATTTTACATTTATTAATCAGAACATTTAAGTGGCGAATTATTTAAGTAAGGCTCTTGTTTGAAAAACAATTGAAAATTCGCCTTAAGTCATATTAAGTATAAGAGAAATTTATTTAAATTAATTTCTCATACAAATCTTGTCTATGGACTGGAAACAAAAGTTGGAAGAAATTACCATAATATGTACAAAATAACACATTCGAGGTTTGAACAAAGCAAATTGTAATAGATATAAAATTGCACATAACATATCATGATATTTAGCTTGTCAAATAACTGTTTCCAGTATCTACAAATCAGCCATCGGCTCACCATAATGAAAATAAATAAGAGCGAATATTAAACTTACGGTGGTATATTATAGTTTGCTGCCTGTATCCTGTGGAAGAGCTGTGATAGAGTTGTGTCAGAGAAAGGAAACTGTCCGTAGAGCATCGTGTAGAGGACAACTCCGAGGGCCCACATGTCCGAGGGTTTACCAAGATAAGGTTTCCCGGTGAGCACGTCGGGAGATATGTAAGCTGGCGACCCTGTAATTAGATTACATTAAAATTTATTTCTAAAATAAAAAAAATATTTAAATTAACAACACTGGTCAAACAGATAAAAATAAATGCACAGTACAAATCTGATACATTGCAACAATAATATAAATAACACATTTTTACTCTTCACTACCTCAAGGGTATATAAAGGGGAGTTACGAATTTACAATTTTTAAGGGTTTTTTATTTTTATTGCGGATTATCAACTAGTATCATGCTGAAATTGTATTCTAAAAGTTTCATCACAATGTATCTGTGTGTATGCTGTGTACTATGTGCTATGTACAGCGTGTTTATTCTACTTTATTGATTATAGACTAAAGTAGGCATTCAGTTCTATTCAAATTTTGCAAATTTGTATATTTAATACTCGCTTAGACCCCATTAGATTTTGAAGGATATCTGATAAGTGTTTCTGAACTTTTTTAACTGTTGAATATTTCAAAGTGACCCCAAGTTCAGAAAACTTATAATGTGATATTTTTATTTTCAAATTGCTATTAAGGCTCACATCATTTACATAAAATGGCATTAAAGAATTATCAAGTTTTCATAATTAAATATATGAATCAAAAATAATTGAACAAACTCATTTCATGAAAATGTTGAAAATTTTCCCTGGAAAATTTGAATACTTAGTGGAGTGATGGGGTAGTGAGGAGTATAACATTGGCCACAACCCACTCGTTTTTTTATATAGTACACCCGAGACAGCAAACTGCTTGTATGAGTTGCCATAAAAATATTTTTTAATAAATAATAAATACTAAAAACTAGTGAGTTACTTTCATAATTAACTAAATTACACTCAAGAACTTTGTCAGAGAAAAACTCTTGATTGAGATTGGTCTCTATTATGTTATATTGAAACCAACTTTCAGTTTAGTACACTATTTATTGATTTTGACAGATGAGTATTGTATGTCACTTTATGTGGGTATGTTGTACATAACAGCCTCGCAATGTCATTAATTAGTTTTCTTCTTTATATATATATTTATTAATGAATATGGGTTTCAAACGAGTACATATGACACATTCTCATACATCCAAAAATATAAACGAAATGTTGGCTCATTGAAAGGCATAATTGGATAACATTATGCATGTAAATAAAGCGATCATGTTAACCAGTAGATGAAATAAGTCTCTAAGTTTTATTCTATAAAAAAATATAATCTTGCCAATCAACATATATATAAATCAAAAGAAAACGAAGACTATGCAGAAATTAAACGAAGAGTCGCAACAGGAAACAAGGCATTCTTCTCTCTTCTTCCAGTGCTGAAGTCAAGAAGTGTTCACAGAAAAACCAAAATCACCCTTTAGAAAACAATCATTAGAACAGTTGTGACATAAGGGTGTGAGGCGTGGACAATGGCGAAAAAGTCCGCAGATGTACTGGACACCTTTGAGAGGAGGGTGCTGCGTAGAATACTGGGGCCCGTGAATGATGGCGAAGCCTGGAGAGTGCGCTACAACGATGAGCTTTACAGCATCTACAAGGCACCCAGAATATCTGTAAATGCCAGATTGAACAGGCTAAGATGGGCCCGACATGTGCAGAGAATGCCGTCATCACGGGCACCAAAAAGGATCCTGGAAGGGCACCCAGGTGGAAGAAAGAGGGTCGGAAGGCCAAGGCTGCGGTGGGAGGACAAAGTTAGGAGGGATGCTGCCGAACCGCTCCAGGCAACAAATTGGAAGGCCGAGGCGGGAGACAGGAGAGGTTGGAGGCGAAAACTCATGGAGGCCAAGGCTCGATATGGGCCGTAGAGCCATTGAAGAAGAAGAAGAAATCAAAGTAAATATATAATATTTAGAGACCTGAATTATTCCCATTATTTTTTGGAAAAGGGAGGTATTTTGTAGTACCTAAAGCAGTGTTATGTTTTCAGTAAAGTGATATTATCTATAAGAAATCGGTTTTATTTTCTACAAAGAAATATTACTTAAGATTAATCAGCACAAGATATAAATTTGCGTGTTCTTTTTTCACCATAATATGATTAAATAATCTCTAGTATAAATATTTAATATGTTTGAAAAGTTACAAACAAATATAAATTTGTCATCCTAAATCCTCAATTATTTGTTTTTATTAAAAACACTATTTAAAGCATTTTTTATTAAAAACACATATTTTACTTTTATATGAAAAAACAACAATTTATTTCATTATATTTTAATTAGATTAAATTAGAGAATTGCCATCGCAGCCAAGATCTATTTTTAAAGTATGTTCTTCTGTCTGCCAAAACAGTATTATATGAGGATAAAAACAAATATTATAAATCGACATTAGTATAAGGCATCCAACTTTATTTATTTTATTATTAAATTCTTATAGTCATGTTGTCTCATTTTAATATAAATATACTTATTGCATTGCTTGTGTAGATTTTAGTTGCGATAATTATTTTTTAATTCTTCCTTTTCAGTAGATTTTTTACGATAGTGTGGAAAAGTGGTGTGTGAATGGAATGTATCAAAGTGCGAAAGAGATGAATGTATGCGGTAGGAATGGCGGGGAGGCGGGCGACGCCATTCTGTCACTGGCGGTCGCAGAGAGACATACTGTTGTTAATAAAAGAGATAATTACTGTATTGGATAAGGTGTATTGGATTTCTTCCTTGTTCTAAGGAAACTATAATATACTCAGGAAGTGAGTATATCACAGATAGTAATAAAAATAAATAGTTCCGTGCACCCTGCGCAAGTTGCGAGTTTATTACCATATGGCAATTTCTTCCAACTAACCAGTGTTTCCAGGCCAGAGAAGCAACATTAGCGTGACAAATGAATTTAAATAAATTTCTCCTCTGCTGGGGATCGAACCCAGGACACCCGCACTGTATCGTAATGTGCCACGTCGGTCGGCACATTACGATAATGTACTAATAGAGGTAAATTTCGGTGTTATTTCTCAAAAACGAGAAAATTCACATTATTCACAAACAAAATCTGGTTTGTCACAAACGTGAATAATTCAAGACTAATGATATGTAATTTAATAGGATTTAAGAATAATAATATATCATCAAACTATCACAATTATAGAAAACTTCTTTGTCTATTTACATAAATAAATACTAGTATGGGCTCAAGAACTGGTTTAAAAATATTTAAATCATTCACACATATTATTATCTACGCATTTATTATGTTATGTACCTAAATTTTATCGTACAACAAACTCCAGTGGTGGATTATGGTAAAAATTATATTTTTACTCCTCTCTAACCCAAGGGGATATAGTGGAGAGTTATGATTTCGCAATTTTTAAGGGTATTTTTTTGCAGATTATCAACTAGTATCATGCTGAGATTGTATTCTGAAAGTTTCATCACAATGTATCTGTGTGTGTGTGTGTGTGCTATGTGCTGTGTGCTATATATCGATTATAGACTAAAGTATTCATTCGATTCTATACAAATTTTGCAAATTTGTATATCTAATACTCACTTAGACCCCATTAGATTTTGAAGGATATCTGAATAGTGATTCTCAATTTTTTAAATGTCAAATATTTCAAAGTGACCCCAAGCTCAGGAAATTCATATTTTGAAATTTTTATTTTCAAATTGACAAAAAGGCACATCACTTTTATAAAATGGCATTGAAAAGTTATCACGTTTTCATAATAAAATATTTAAATAAAAAACAATTCATCAAACTCATTTCATGAATATTTTCCATACAAAATTTGAATAATTTATAGAATGACTTGTTAGTGAAGAGTTTAGCGTTGGCCACAACCCGCTCGTTTTTTTATGTATTAATATATAAACTAGTAAGTTTACAGAACCAATAATTTTTATCCAGGGTTTTAGTTTTTAAATATTTTTTATGCAAAGTTGACAATAGAATTATAGAATTTTGTAAAATTATAATACGAAAGTGTGTTATTCTACTTTTGCCGGGCGATAATATTAAATGAATCAAATATTATAAATCATCAAAAAGTTAAAAGACAAAATGATAGTCTTGTAAAAGGGAATAAATTCTCATATGAAATTGTTTGATTTTTATCAATGTATAGTATGTTTATTTTAAACACGACAGTTTGTCACAACGCATTGAACTGGTTACTGAATACACGAGGAGAAGAGATTAGTTATTTCAGAGTAGAGTCAGTGCGTTGTATACATTATAAGGAAAACAGGTTATGAAGTCTTAATATCAACAAGGAAAACTCCGCTTCAAATAAAACATCAACCAACATTTCTCTCTTCAAACAATTAAGGATCAGACTTCATTAGATAAGAAATATAATTATATATTTACCAATACGTTACATAACGGAAACATATCTATTTATAAACAAAACAATCAATCATTTTAAAGTGTGGTTCTTAGTGGAATCTGAATACTTGTTAAGTATCACGGGCTGTTCACTTACTCTCTTGTTCAATCTCTGTTCCAGTAACAAAGATTAAATAATGTTGTTTTTACTGGAATCTGAATACTCATTAATTATAGGGCCTATTTAGCTCTATTGCTATGAAAATCTATTTTCCAGTAAGAATCATTTGAATATTTGGGTTTTTACTACAATCCAATTAAATTCTATTACTAAATCTCTGTTCCTGCAGGATTAAAAAAAAACACGTTATTACTTGAATCTAAATATTTGTCAATTAGATTTCTAATATCGCCATTGCGTTTATGCATTTTTAAACAAAATTATAAATTTAATTTTTTCATATTTGTACACTACAAAACAACAGTTTGATTCATACATAAAATAATTCTTAATTCTCATACTAACTCAGTAAACATAAATGGGAAACTCAAAATATAAAAATTGAAATGTATAATTATTTATATACATATACAAAAAATCACAACGAATCGAAAACCCTCATCCTTATTTTGAAGTCAATTCTTCTTCTTCTTCTTGTCGTGTCGGTCAGCACATATGTGACTAAATGCCCATCCGGACCCAAAAAGCCACAAACTCCTTTGCGTTGTCCTCTAGGTGGGCTCGTTCATTAAGAGTTTCCCAATCAAATGGCCGGGATACATTGGACATGCCAAGAAGTGCCTGCTATCCTGCGTTTGTCCAAAGTCGCACATCGCGTCTTCAGCCATTCCTCATCTTTGGATGTTTTTCCTTGTACAATCACATACACACACGCACATAATATTTGGCCACTTACTTAAGTCACTTTGTTAGTTAAGAGGTTACTGGATTATTACGGTAAAGAGATATGAGGATATTTATCTTTACATGACGCTCGCTGATTATAAATACATCAACAAAAGAAGTAGTATGAATTTATGATACTATCCATGATGAGATTTTTAGTGAATGTTGCAATAGTAAAAATAAATACAAAATATAAGACATACCTCGTTGATCCCTCAATAGATGCCTCTCACTTCCCAGGTGAGTCCCGAGACAGAAGTTGGCAATGGTGATTCTTCTCGTCCGTTGGTTCAAAACTATATTTCCTAATTTCAGATCTCTGTGTACAATGTTTCTCTGAAAGAGGAACAAAAAGGAAAATATATAATTAAGATTTTGAACAGAATGTAATATGAAGAAAGGTCTAATTAATAGAATGAAAGTAGCACATTGACTTGGTTTCGTCACTTGTGAAGAATGAATGAATGAAGAACGCCTGCCTATGAAAATATATAGATCCGACAGGAATGGAATAAGAGGTCGGGGGAGCCCAAGAAATGACCATGCGAACGATATTCTGAAAAACGGAAATGAAAAAAGCATAAACAACAGACGAACATGCATGAAACGAAGCATGAATGTTGATTTTCCATTTCTATTAGATTCCTAAACAAATATTAGTTTCCCTGACAAAAGTTTTCATAATACACCATTACAAACAAAAACTCATAATATGCACTCTCTACATGACACCTGTTGAGAAATTGATGTAAAAACAATCGACAATCATGTATGAGACGATGCAAAAAATTTTATGACATGATGGTTGTTTTAAGATCTAGAAAAATGCAGTGTTTGGTTCTCTCTACCTACCCATGAGGAAGATGACAACATGATAGTATGTAGATGAATACTATTACATTCATAGTAGTAAAGAGTATAAAAAACAGTTTTCTATAGAAACATATACAATACCAATATGAAGTCGATAACTCAATTTTCCCAAACAGATGATAACACTTAATGTTTTTTTTACTCTCCACACTATGGAATAGTGGAGTCATGATTTCACAATTTTTGAGTGCATTTTTTTACATCAATTTCTCAACGGGTATCATGTAGAGAGTGAGTTTCATCGTGAGGTGTTCGTATGATGTATGGCATACAGCGTTCGCCGTACGGATTATCTTTTTTGTGTCTTCTCTACAGACCAAACTATAAGTCCGATCGACTTCATATTTACATCATTACGTGTAAAGTGCATAGACCTAGGGCTGATTAGTTTTCCATAGACAACTTTTAATTTCTTCTCTATGATTTAATTTGTCCAAATTATTTTTTGTGTCCTCTCTACTGTCCAAACTATAAGTCTGATTGAATTCATATTGATATCATATTTGTTAAGGCCATAAACTTATAGCTGATTAGTTTTCCATAGATATCCGTTAATTTCTTCTCTATGACAAATATTCTAAGGTAGAGGCGTTAACATTGTGGAAATTCATTTTAATAAATTACATTTGACAATACAAACGCACAATTATTACATAAGCATACATACGGACTGAAACAAAATAATTTAGAGACATTAGAAATCCACAAAGCCATAAACAGTCACAAGAAAATAATTAACAACCAGACACAACCCAACACTTCACCATTATTATCCATGTTCCCGTTAGGGCAACGCCCACTTCCCCCCTTACCCCCACCTCCCGCTATACCTATGACACAGCCACACACCACACCAAATTAGTTTTTAGTTTAAACCCACCTGAAGAAGAGAACGGTAGTTCTTGAAACTAGTTGTGGAATAAAAATAAATAAGTGGAAATAAACAAAGTTATATTGTTATTTTAATAATTTATTCTTCTCTATGATTTCATCTGTCCAAATTTTCAAAATGCTCTCACGGTCTGGAAAATCGAGGTGTTTTTATACTGTTTAAAATTTTGATACAGTAAAAATACACTTATCAAAAATGCATTCAAGGATTATCAAAATTTTAAGAAAATAATCTATGGTTAGCCGTATCAATGTGAAATAAATTTCATATTTGTATGAAAAATGTATATAACAGAAATAAAATAGCTTCTGTATGGGAAAATTGAGTGATTAACTTCATATTGATATTGTATGTGTCTCTATAGACAAGTGTATTTTTTACTCTCCACTTGTATCTTCCTCAAGGGGTAGGCAGTGAGAACCGAACACCGCATTCTTCTATCTTGACACATACATCGCCTCATCAACATTGATACACTGACTCATACGTGCTCATCTTGCTAGTAATGCAATTTTACTTAAAATTTCTCAATGAATAGAAAGTGCATACTATGAGTTTCGTGACAATGTTTTTGAGTGTATGGTGTATTGCGAAAACTTTTGTCCTCTGGGTATCTTATATTTGTTTAAGAATCTAATAGAAATGTACTTCATAAAAATGCATTAAGAGATTGTCAACCTTTCAAGAAGAAAAAGAACACTTACTATGGTGTGGAGAGTTTAGTGTTGGCTACAACCCACTCGTTTTCTTTTAAGGTTGACAATCCCTACATGCACTTTTGAAGAGTGTATTTTTATTGCATCAACAAAATAAACAAAATAAGAAAATCTCAATTTTCCAGACCAAGAGAGCATTTTTAAAGTTTTAACAGATGATATCATAGAGAAAAAATTGTCTATGGACATGAAACATTAACTATGGAAAACTAATCAGCTATAAGTTGATGTACTTCACACATATGGTATCAATATGAACATAATCAACCTTTTAGTTTGGGCTGTACAGAGGATACAAATTTTCGTATTTTTGTACGGCATACACGCAAAAACATCACGAAGAAACTCAAAGTACACACTCTCTACATGACACCCACTGAAAGATTTATGTAAAAAATGTGCTTCAAATTGTGAAATAATGACTCCACTATTCCATAGTAGTGGAAAGTAAAAACAAGTTGGTGATATCAAAATATTTCAAGTAGTATTCTCTTTCTTAAGGGGGGGACTGCTGCCAACGTACCTATTTTTCAATTTGATATACCATCATTATTTGTAATCAAATCGTTTTGAAAAAAATAATTTAGATAGTTTAGGTATTAATAAAGAAAAATATACCTTAACTTTTTGGTAATGTTCTGTATAAATTCTTGTAGAAAAGTAATGGCATACCCCGATTTTCAACGTTTATCTTATATTTTTAATAAACTATAAGGCGTAGTTCAATATATTTTTTTTAATTAAAGAAGACAAAAATATCTGGAAAAATATGATGTGACGTTGCATTAATGCATCAGGTTTAGTAAATAAACCTAAAAAACATTGATTTTCCATTCAGTGCCATTACGAAATAAAAGTTTTCTTGGTTTATTTACTTAACCTGATGCATTAATGCTACGTCACATAATATTTTTCCAGATATTTTGTTCTTCTTTAATTTATAAAAAAAAAATATTGTTCTATACCTTATATTTTTTTAGAAATTTAAGAAAAATGTCATAAATCGGGGTATGCTTATTATTTTCCTACAAGAATATATACAGAACATAATTAAAAAGTTAAGGTATATTTTTCTTTATTAATATCCAAACTAACTAGGTTATTTTTTTCAAAATGATTCGTTTTGTAGTAATGATGCAATTTCAAATTGAAAAAATAGGTACGTTGGTAGCAGTCACCCTCTTAAGTTGTTAGTGAAAAATCACCTATATCTAGGGACTACCACATTGATAAAAGACCATATATTTGAGTTTTTATTTTGAAAGGGAAAAATCCAATGATAATTTTATCTATCTATTAAATAATATGATAAGTTGTTTTTTCAAAAGATAAAAAATTAATATCTCACTAATCCGTCTCCAATAAGGAAAATAGTTTGTATTTTAAGAAAAACATCCTACAAAAAATATAATCCGATAAAAGTTATGTGACAATCTTCCTAAAACTGTTATCCGGCAATCCCACTACTGTCATAAGACATTCCACAATAAATATGACAATCATATGAAAGTTGTTGAGAAAATTTTCCTAAAACTGTTATTTGGCAATCTCACTACTGTCATGATGAGACATCTTACAAAAATATAAAAAAATTGCTATTCTTAAGGTAAATTAATGTTACGCAGAGTTAAGTTTCCTGCTTGTCAGATATGAATGTATTATCTCTATTTTATAATTATGATATATGTGGCCAAACGCTAAATAAATAAATCTTAAAAAAATATGACAATCCTATAAAAGTTATTATGTGACAATCATCATAAAACTGTTATTTGGCAATCTCACTACTGTCATAATGAGACATCCTACAAGAAATATGATCATCCTATGAAAGTTATTATGTGACAATCATCATAAAACTATTATTTGGCAATCTCACTACTGTCATAATGAGACATCCTACAACAAATATGATCATCCTATGAAAGTTATTATGTGACAATCATCATAAAACTGTTATTTGGCAATCTCACTACTGTCATAATGAGACATCCTACAAGAAATATGATCATCCTATGAAAGTTATTATGTGACAATCATCATAAAACTGTTATTTGGCAATCTCACTACTGTCATAATGAGACATCCTACAAGAAATATGATCATCCTATGAAAGTTATTATGTGACAATCATCATAAAACTGTTATTTGGCAATCTCACTACTGTCATAATGAGACATCCTACAAGAAATATGATCATCCTATGAAAGTTATTATGTGACAATCATCATAAAACTATTATTTGGCAATCTCACTACTGTCATAATGAGACATCCTACAACAAATATGATCATCCTATGAAAGTTATTATGTGACAATCATCATAAAACTGTTATTTGGCAATCTCACTACTGTCATAATGAGACATCCTACAAGAAATATGATCATCCTATGAAAGTTATTATGTGACAATCATCATAAAACTGTTATTTGGCAATCTCACTACTGTCATAATGAGACATCCTACAAGAAATATGATCATCCTATGAAAGTTATTATGTGACAATCATCATAAAACTGTTATTTGGCAATCTCACTACTGTCATAATGAGACATCCTACAAGAAATATGATCATCCTATGAAAGTTATTATGTGACAATCATCATAAAACTGTTATTTGGCAATCTCACTACTGTCATAAAGAGACACCCAACAAAAAATATGACAATCCTATAAAAGTTATTATGTGACAATAATCATAAAACTGTTATTTGGCAATCTCACTACTGTCATAATGAGACATCCTACAAGAAATATGATCATCCTATGAAAGTTATTATGTGACAATCATCATAAAACTATTATTTGGCAATCTCACTACTGTCATAATGAGACATCCTACAAGAAATATGATCATCCTATGAAAGAATCCTACACAGAAAATTGTGACAATAATAAAATTCTGATTTGACTTATCCTAGACTGTCATGAGACATCCTACGAAAAATATTATGACAATCCTACACAAATTGTTGTGACTATCCCACTTAAGTTGTTAAATGACAATCCTATGAGTCATTCAAATATGAAAATCTAGCACCAAGCCACAAAGACTGATTTTATAATAAAGATAATAAACCTTTACAAGCAAGGGAAGCAAATTTGCATGAGAAATGAATTTTAATAAATTTCACCCATGGTGGGAATCAAACCCAAGACAATGACGCATAAATCAAATGACGCACTATTATGTCATGTCAGCTTTTCAATTAATTTAGTTAAACGTTTGACAAGTACACAAAAACTTATTTTAGCAACGGTAAAGAGTATAATATGATGTATAGGTAATATCCAGACAGTACAAAATAAATAAAAAATATTTGTCTATGAACAAATGTTTTTCCACATAAATACAAATTAAAACCAGTTCATTAGTAATTCATATAATAACGTCTCTTTAAATAAATAATAAAAAACAAATTGAGTAGAGGACACTTGAATAATAATATTTTTTGAATTATCCGTGGGTTTATTGAAAATTTATAAAGAAACGGAGACCAGACCAGAAATACCACTCATCGTTTACATTAATAATAGCGGGTTTTGAAAATATACATTATCTAGAAATGTGTAGATCATTTTAATAAATAATTGTTTTTTTTCTGTCACAAGTATTTTTTACACGTACCATCATGTTTCCATATTTGGGATAGACGGAGAGAACTTAAAATGCCATAACAAATTTAAAATGTTCTATTATTTTTGTTTGATTCAGGTTCATAGATGAGTGGTGGCAGAGCAGTTAGTGCGCTGGGTTAGAAATCCAGTGGTTGAGTGGACTATCGAGAAAGCATCCCCGTCTGTCGTCATTCATGTACTGACTTATATTTATTTATTTTTATTTAGTACAACAATATAAAGAAAATATACCAAAGATAACTGCTTCACTAGACAGAGTCTGTTCCGAAGCAACTGTCAATAAAGTTTGTAAAGTTATTACATTTTACAATACAACATAATATAAAACATACATAATATTATACATAAAAATTAACAATAAAATATATATATCAATTTAATGATTCGAAGGATATTTTGTGGTAGTTAATACTAACCATATTTGAATCATAAATTCGCTATAAACCACTTGTTTTTTGAGTCACTTCGTGACATGTTTCGGAAGCGCTGTCCTTCCATCGATCGGTCTAGTCTAGACACGCCGGTCGATGGAAGGACAGCGCTTCCGAAACATGTCGCGAAGTGACTCAAAAAACAAGTGGTTTATAGCGAATTTATGATTCAAATATGGTATATATATATATATATATATATATATATATATATATATATATATATATATATATATATATATATATATATATATATATATATATATATATATATATATATATATATATATATATATATATATATATATATATATATATATATATATATATATATATATATATATATATATATATATATATATATATATATATATATATATATATATATATATATATATATATATATATATATATATATATATATATATATATATATATATATATATATATATATATATATATATATATATATATATATATATATATATATATATATATATATATATATATATATATATATATATATATATATATATATATATATATATATATATATATATATATATATATATATATATATATATATATATATATATATATCAACCTTAACAATAAAAAATTTACAGCAAAAATAGTAATTATTTATCAATCAACACAGTAAAAAGTTCACAAAAAAAGATGACAGCCAAAAAATACAATATTCAAAAGAAACCTAAAGAATTAAGTTATTATTGTTGACACCTTGTTGACACATTTATTTCATTTTGGAGTCTACCTACTTCGAGTAGCCACCTTGTTCCTGACATTTTGAATATTTTTAAAACGACAAGTGCCGATGGTAGTTTGTTAAATATACGTTGTGCAATATAAAAAAAAAATCTCACACACACACACTCACACACGCACGCACATACACACCACACACACACACATATACACACGCGCTCACCCACAAACGTACATACCCTGTTCATCTGTGCACTAGGCAGGGAATTAGGTTAGGTAGCCAATCCGTCAACAAACCTTTAAGTGCAGGATTACCAATAAACTTCTTCAGGTTAAAGTTTTTATCATGAACCGAGTTAAACAGCCTGGGTGCCAAAAATGAGAAGTGCCTATGTGCAAACTCTGTTCTGGTCCTGGGCACCTTATAATGCTTTTCGTTACGAAATCTCGTTGAAAGTTGATGAGACAATGGTATCAGCAGATGCTGATGCTTGGTGTATTGTAGTACAATTGTTTTTGTGTATATTTGTCTAACGTCAAGTACACCAAATTCGCGAAACAGTATTGTATAGAGTTGCCGTATATCTAGGACTTTGAAAGATTTAAAAAGATTTTCAGAGCTATACCTGAATGGCTTCTTATTGATAACTCTGATTATGCACTTTCGAGCTGTATATTCAGACTTCTATATAATAATAGTGATTTTTAATAACGCCATTTAATGATTCAAGATCATTCCAAGGACGCTTGATACTTCATTTATGTGATGCTCTATGAAACGAAGCTGTTTTAGCATTGCTGACGTCTAGAGACAGTGCAATCCGCTCACACCAAAGCTTCGGTCATAGTAAGCCCCTTTGTTGAATCTGTCCAACTCCTTTAGGGAGCTGTAGCTCTGTAATCCACACGACCTGAGTGTGAGATGCCTTCCAGAGAGCTTTTTTCTGACACAGCTCTTGAATATATTGTGGCGCTACAAAGGTTAACCTTAAATAATGTATGTACATACATACATACCATCACGCCATGTCCCTTACGGGGTAACCAGAGAGAACCGAGCACCATACTTCTCTGTTTTTGCACACATTTCTGGCTTCCACTACATCCATGCATCGTCTCATACATGCTCTTCGATTTTTCAAACTTTTTATGTTTCCTTCTATCAAAATATCATTCACATGGTCATGCCATCCCTTTCTGGGGCGACCTCTGCTATTCACTCCATATCTAGCACCCATGTATATTTTTTTGGTCAGTCGTTCATCGTTCATTCTTTCAATATGTCCAAACCACATCAAGGCATTCACTTTCATTTTACATATAATATCCTTCTTTATCTAGCATTCTCTCCTTACGTCCTCGTTTTTTATTCTATCATATATCATTCTATTGCATACTCTTCTTAGAGATCTTAATTAACGTAAATAATGAATATTGAATAAATATATATACCTTGTGCAGGTTAGCCACTACTTTCACGACATGATAGAAGATGATGACTGCCTCTCTCTCCGGCACTCTTTTGACCCTGGTGACGTAGTGCTGCAAATTGACCAGGTCTGCGCTACCCTCACTGAAGTGGTGCGCCCCCACACAATCCATCACCAGAAACAGACGCTGCCTGAGGCGGCCCGTGTAAGAGAAGCCACTGGGAGAAGAGGAATCGGCCACTTCCTCTAACGCTTGATCCTGGAAACAAAAAAACAACCGCAAATACATCAAATATTTCGTTAAGCCACAATTTAGATAAAAACGAACTAACAATGCCATGTTGTTCAGAAAAGTCTAAACTGCACAGTGGTGGTCTGTGTGTTCTGGCGTGATTTAGGGGAGACATCTATGCGACAGCATATTGAACTAATGAGGCAGAGTGATTAACGCGCAGAGTTAGTAATCTAGAGGTGCCTTGCCTCGACTGATTTCGTTCACCTATAGCACAAACATTTATGCTTAATTTAGGGAATGCATGAGAATGTATATGTGCTCGTTACAAGGACATAGATATTCATTATTTTTAATAAAAATTCTCAATAGTTGGCATTATAAAAAGTTTGGTCGTCATCCCCATAGATGGCAATAGTAATTTCACCTTATATGCATTGTGAGAATACCTCACAACATTATGTACAATTTAGATTGATAAGATAGCTCAATAAGTAGACATAATTAGTGAACATTGCGCAAGTTGTCAAAGTGATCACGTTAACACGGGATAAATGTATTATAGTGTTAATTGATATATCATTATAATTTAATTTATTCAATATAATTTAACTAAGTATTATTCATACATTGAGACACGTGGGTTATAAATCATAATATGAGTTTCTAGTGGTCAATGCTTTCCCCCTCTCCCCTCCCTACTTCTCTCCTTTCCAATACTATTTTCAAAATTGTTAACATCTTGTAATTTATTTTAGAATACTATAATTGGCAATATAAAAATTATCTCTGTATATTTGTATAATTTTTTCTTGTTTGCTGTTGTATTCCATAAAATAAATAAAATAAAAAATTCTTCTCTTTATATTTCATAAAACTATATGCCATGTAAAAACTATACAGGCTGAATTCCTGTTATTAAATAAAATAATAAAATAAATAATGTCCATTTCTATAATAATTTAATATTTAGTCAGACTTTTTTTTAAGTTCGGCAACCCACCCATATCGAGGGTGGTTTGTGACATTTTCGTGTCTATGAGACACACAAATTATTACTTATAGTCAAATAATTCATTTAATTGATATACCATTTAATTGCTGGTTGAACATAAATTTACAAATTCATATGATTAGAGAAAAGAAATTTGGCAATAAATGCAGTTTTTGTTCAGTGATAATAGGTGAGCAACATTAAAAGTACGAGGAACATTGATAAGAGAATTAAAAAAGGACAAGGGAAATTGATATAAGGGAATTAAAAGGACGAGGAACATTGATAAGAGAATTAAAAGGACAAGGAACATTGATAAGAGAATTAAAAGGACGAGGAACATTGATAAGAGAATTATAAAGATCAAATGCAGATCTATTCGGGCAACAATAAATTAACTAAATCATTTTTTTACATAAATCAATTATTTTAACACAATGAAATCATTGAGAAGTAATCAATACTACAAAGATCTTTAATTTGTGTGTACCTAACATGCAACTGTGTACTATTGGGATAAATATTAATATATATATATATGTATATACCTATTATATATTTTATCAGAATCAAACCTTACAAGATATCTTTTTATATATGTAGGTCACCATTACTAATAATAATATTTTCTTAGAACTGCACTAACTCACAAGGTTTTCCTTAAATAAATAGAGATTTACCAAATTTCTATGGAAAAAAATATTTCTGTTTATGCCTAGCTTAAAACAAAAATATCGTCATTTTTCCTCAAATGATTTCTTTCAAATCAAAGGTCCCGGGTTCAAATCACTGTGGGGGCATACATCACATTACACAGTTTCAAAACCAGACAAGCAAGTTTGAATCTTTGTTAATATATGATATTATACCTATCAAAATTAACGATACTTCTATTATTTCCTCAAACGTAAAACTAAGTCAACGCACTCATAAATTGTTTTTTTAAACAAAAATGTGTAGAAAAATAAAATTAATTTCGCCCACTCAAATAATTCCATACACTACCTATCGATACTACTGATTCCTGAATTAATAACAGTAACTGATTTTATTTTGTTTTAGTGGAACGCCTGACAAAGAAAGTATACACGGTTGAAAAGAGTGGAATGAGAGTTGGCATAATCATATAAATGAGATTTTGAAACTAGTTTAGTTTGTCGATCCACAATTCTTGATAGAACTACAATACCCCGTATTCAGTAACTATTGTAACTAAAATAGGAACGTACTAAAATTGTAGATTTTAGATTTACGGTCTTATTTCAGCGTTATAAAATATCAACTTGGACTAAATGGAATAGCAATGTACCTATATTGGTCGGAACGTTCTTAAAAAGTTACTGAATCAGACGTATTATGAATAATTATGAAAATTATGAAATTTTCATCATTTTCATAATTAATCAAATTATGTCTAATTCAGTAAATTTTTAAGAACGTTCCGGCTAATATAGGTATGTTTCTATTCCATTTATTCCAAGTTGATATTTTATAACGCTGAAATAAGACCGTAAATCTACAATTTTAGTACGTTCCTATTTTTGTTACAATAGTTACTGAATAGGGGGTATTGTATGTAGATAGATGGGTGAGCGCGCTGGGTTAGTAATCCAGTGGTCGTGAGTTCAAATCCTGCCTCGACCAATTTCGTTCACCTATAGCACAAGCATTTATGCTTATTTTAGGGAACGTAGGAAGATGTATATGTACTTGTTTAACAAGGACATATTCATTTTTTTATATACTTAAACAAATATAAATATATCTAAAGTAATAAAGCAATCAAAATGTTAGTGTATGTGTGTGTGTGTGTGTTTGTCTCACGCCTTCTGAAAAACCAAGAGCATCTAAAAATCTAATTTATGTGCGAACGTGTACCTGTATACCTGATGCAGTGTCACGCTAAAAATAATGCGATAAAAATGCTGAATTTTAAAAATATTTCAATAATTATTTTTTTCATACAAAATTTTCCAAGTCGTATCTGTCAAAAAAGTGTACATTTTGCACGCAAATATCTGTTAGTTTAAAAGTTAGAAGTACGTATTTACACGAAAAAAATATATTTTCAAGTATAACTTAGCGTTTGAGTGAAAAACATGGTGAATATTTTGTATAATTATAATGTTTAACTTATTTTTAATGTAAGCGTTTTGTACATGAACGCCGCCATTTTAATATCTTTTCATACAATATTTCATTTTCCTACCGAATGAATATGTTCTTGAAAATAATAAACCTTTGAATTAAATGTAATTATGAAATAACAAAATGAAACACAAGACATTACAGCAAGTTTTAAGACATATATTGTAAAAATGTGTTTATTATTAGTAAAGATATAGGCATAATAAAATTGCATAATTTGTAAATAATATTTGATTTTTCTGACAATTTTCATTTTTATGGCATCGAACAAACCAATGTATGTAGGTACCTACATATTCAAAAAATGTCTACAAACCATTTGATATTTTTTACATGTTCTATGGTTACTATGGTAACGGACACATTCTGATATTCAAATAAAATTTGTTATAAATCGAATTCGAATTAATTTAGAACATCATTGTAGGTAGGTACCTACATACCTAATACTACTTAAAAACCAACAATATACTAATTTCGTATAGGAAAATTATTAATCTATCTTAGGTTAACTACAATACACATGTCATTCAATCTACAAACTATTTCCTATAGTGAAATTCTTCTTTTATTTAAGTAGACCTTTGGGTGATTTTTTATACAAACTATTTCTTGGAGTTTAATTCTTCTTCCTCTTCTTTTGTGAAGTCATTTGGGACAGTTCATAAATAAACTATTTCCTATAGTCTAATTTTTCTTTTTCTTAATTTATGTAGACCTTGGGTGAGTTTTTATACAAACTATTTCCTATAGTCTAATTCATCTTCTTTTATGTAGCCCTTTGGGTGAGTTTTTATACAAACTTATTCCTATTATCTAATTCTTTTTCTTCTTATTTTATGTAGACCTCTGGGCCAGTTTTGATACCAACTATTTCTTTTAACGTATTTTTTATTTTTTAATTTTATGTAGACCTTTGTTGAATTTTGTATAAGTAAACTAACTTCCTATAGTCTAATTTTTCCTCTTTTATGTAGACCAAGGGAGAGTTTTCATGCAAACTTTTCCTTTAGTCTAATTCTTCTTCGTCTTCTTTTATGTTGACCTTTGCGTTAGTTTTTATACAATCTATTTCCTGACGTATAATTATTCTTCTAATATGTAGACCTTTGGGTCAGTTTTTATATTAACTACTTTCTATAGTCTAATTCTTCTTTTTCTTATTTTTTGTAGATCTTTTGGTTAGTTTTTATACAAACTATTTCCTTTAGTCTAATTCTTCGTTTTCTTATTTAATGTAGACGTTGGGTGAATTTTATATAAAATATTTCCTATATTTCAATTCATCTTCTTCTTCTTTTATGAAGACCATTTGGTCAGTTTTTTATATAATACATTTAGTATTGTGTAATTCTTCTATTGCATCTTTTATGTAGACAATTGGGTCAGTTTTTATTACAAACTATTTGTTATAGTCTTATACTTATTCTTTTTTGTCATTTAGTCTTTTGGGTTAGTTTTAAGTCTTATAGTCTATTGTATAGAAATATTATAAACAACATGCACACTTGACGAAAATACATAAAACGAATGGGATGTGACCATCACTAGAATCTTCTCAATACTTTTTTTCAATCGAAATTTACACCATTATATCATCATATATTGCTTAATTTTCAATAACTACATATTTGATTTTGATGACAATATAATAAAAAATCGGGGTTGTGGCCATTACTGGACTCTTCACAACGTTTATATTCAAATTAAAAACTATTTAAGTCTTCTTCTGTAATGTAGATCAGTTTTATTGTGCAAAAATATAATAATCAATAGGTATGCACACTTGACGAAAAATATAAAAACGAATGGGATGTGACCAACACTAGAATCTTTTCAATACTTTTGTTTATTTAATTTTTAAGCCATTTCCCATCATCCAAAATTACTAAATATTTAAAACACATTTGCGTTCGATGACAATATATAAAAATAGGGGTTGTGGCCAAATCCAAACTCTTTACAACGTTGTCTCTTTATAATCAGTCATATTTAAAACCATTTACCATAGTCCATGCGTGCAGAAATTGTATGTACCTACTTATATATAAAAACAAATGGGTTGTGGCCATCACTTGAACATTTTACATCGCTTAAACTCAACTAAATTTCAAACTACTTTTCATACTACGAATTAGCAAATATTTTTTGTGACAATATTATATAAACGATTGCTTATTCTTTCACTAATTTACATTCTTGGCCAACGGCGGGACATAAAAGCTAGTTACAAATATAAAAAAAAAAGATTTTGAAAGATGGCAATATACAAATTCAGAATAATAGGTGAGCTTGCATGTTGCGATGCATGGATGTAAAAGAGGCAAAATGAATGAGATGTGTATGTCAAGATTGAAAGGTGTGAAGTTCGGTTCTCTCTACCTACCCCAGATAGGGAAACGACATGATGGTATGTATGAATGTAATTTTAGAATTATATTTTGATCTATGAAAGTGTATAAGTTGATGAACGCCATATATAAAATTAAATTAGTAGGTAAATAAACTAATTGCATGTAACACATGAAATCCAACTGTTGATGGCCTTAGTATGTATAGTTGAAGAATACGTATCAAAAAATAAGCCTTTAAATCCAAATCATTGAGTATTTTAAAATATTTTGTTTTATGCTAGGATAAGATAGTGTGGAGTTCAATCCTTTTTTCTTACCCCGAATATGTAAACAGCTTGATGGTATGTATGTATGTATGAAGATTAAGTATCTAACAATTGAGAGTCTCCGTGGATATTGTGTATAATGCCATACAAATTGTACGAAACAAATTCGTCACTATAATCAATTAAAATAATCTCAATAGAGACGAAGTTGGAATATTTACTTTAGGAGAACCGGGAAATCAAAATACCTACAGGGCTTAAAAATCTTAATTAAAAATCTGTTGAAAAAAATAATATTTAATTTTACGTTCTACTTAATTTTTTTGCAAATGCGACTCCCATTCACCGGTATCGCTCTATGCTGAGCATCGTCAGAATGGTGAACAATAATAGATAAGGAAGGGGGCAATTGTAAGAAAAATTAAATACCTGAAAGACATTAAGGTAAATATGTATGTAGGTCGTCACTATATTCAATTTTTACAAAAAATGTTAAGAAAAGTTTGAGGTGTACTGTTATAATAGTTGTTTTTCATAGAAAATTAAATTATCTATTTGGGGTGTTTCTCAATATTAAAAAAAAAACATATGCAATTAAATTTTTATTTGCAATAAAAAAATGTATATCTCCGTAAAAAAGTTGCAAATAACCCTGTTAGAGATATTGTTTTTGTCTATATTTATACAAATTTTCAGAGTTCAAGCTTTTATGGTTTTTGAGATACGTGGAAATATAAAATACCCAAAAATTGCAACATCAGCCTAGAGGTCAAATGGTTCAAATTTCAAAAAATGACACCAAAAAAGAGTACAGTATTTAATTCTCTATGCCTCCTCTAAATAAGGAAACTGCTTGGTGCCATAAATATATGTTATAATGATCCCAGCAAATGTAAAAAATGCAGCAACCTTTAACAGAAAAATAACCTTTTTGTGTTTTCCTGTAACCCACTCACTAACTGCCTTTAATATACTTTATGTCAACGGTATTCCACAGTCAAATATTTATGGAGACAGGAGACCCGAATCCAAAAAAGGATCAATATTACGATAAATATTCATTGAAGGTTTATGTGAGACAAAAATATTTGTAATTTTTTATTTCGATACCTACTAATGATTCTTTCTGATAAATTTAAGACTTCTAAATTACAGCAAAACAACTTTGGAATAATGCCAGTGGCTGTCAAAACAAATGGTAATAATTTTAGTTGCCAAGAATGCCAAATTGTTTTTTTAATTTCATTTCCTAAAACGGTGTATTTTCTAACTTTGTTATCAAATGATTTTTTAATAGTACTGGAATTTGTTGCAAGTGTATGTTACTTTTTTTTTATTTTATCGTTCAATATTATAACTGATCTGTGGTTTTGATTGGTTTTTTCAGTCTATATTGTTTTGCCATTTTTATTATTTTTGCTACTTTATTATGTCTAAATTTATATTCTGAGCAGCCCGATATTATATGTTCAATTGTTTCCGGAAAAGCTAAATATTTCCTACACTACTTTAAAAAAAAAAATAGAATGTACTTATGTATCTTTGTAGTAACAAGTACATATACATCCGCATACATCCCCTAAGTAAGCATAATTTTTTTTTTTTATATAAAAAAAAAAATGATTATGTCCTTGTTAAACAAGTACCTACATATGCATCTTCCTACGTTCCCTAAAATAAGCAAATAAATGCTTGTGCTATAGGTGAACGAAATCGGTCGAGGCAGGATTCGAACTCGCGACCACTGGATTACTAGCCCAGCGCGCTAACTGCTCTGCCATCGACCCATCTAAAATGCTTGTGCTATAGGTGAACGAAATTGGTTGTGGCAGGATTCAAACTCGCGACCACTGGATCACAAACCCAGCACGCTATCCACTCTGCCACCACCCATCTAATTAACTATTACTACATTATTTTTATTTTCTATGGTTAGCGTCCACATAAGCGCAGCGGACGCAGAGTATCAGACGTTTTTTAGTTTAAAGATATTCAATCGAACCATTCGTTTATGCAAAAGATGGATTGTAATTTGGAAATATTGGTACTCAAATATTTTTCATTATATAAATTGAAAAAAATTTAAACACAATATGTGGAAGAGAGGCATTTAGATAATTATATAAAAATCACAATAATTGAGGAAAAAATATTAAAAAGACAGGTATTTATTATTTGCTCACATGTATTCAATAATATGTACATTTCCTCAATTATTCTACTGACAAAGCAATAATATTGACACTGGAAGGCAAAATGACTAAACAAATATTTTCTTAATGAACAGAAAAGATCAGGCATGAGCAAACTATATTGGGAGTAAGGGCCAGATTCAGAAATTCAAAGTGAACGGCGGACTACAGAAGTAAAATACTAACCTTCCTCATAACACTTCGCAATTAAAAAACTATTATTAAAAATCGCAATTGTGTAATTTTACAAATATTGATGAATAAGTATAGTTTTATTATTTTATGTGTAATATAAACTTCATAGTCGAGCACGCAGGCATCGCATCGTCTCTTATATGTGTAATATAAACTTCATAGTCAAGCACGCAGGCATCGCATCGTCTCTTATATGTGTAATATAAAGTTCATAGTCGAGCACGCAGGCATCGCATCGTCTCTTATATGTGTAATATAAAGTTCATAGTCGAGCACGCAGGCATCGCATCGTCTCTTATATGTGTAATATAAAGTTCATAGTCGAGCACGCAGGCATCGCATCGTCTCTTATATGTGTAATATAAAGTTCATAGTCGAGCACGCAGGCATCGCATCGTCTCTTATATGTGTAATATAAAGTTCATAGTCGAGCACGCAGGCATCGCATCGTCTCTTATATGTGTAATATAAAGTTCATAGTCGAGCACGCAGGCATCGCATCGTCTCTTATATGTGTAATATAAAGTTCATAGTCGAGCACGCAGGCATCGCATCGTCTCTTATATGTGTAATATAAAGTTCATAGTCGAGCACGCAGGCATCGCATCGTCTCTTATATGTGTAATATAAAGTTCATAGTCGAGCACGCAGGCATCGCATCGTCTCTTATATGTGTAATATAAAGTTCATAGTCGAGCACGCAGGCATCGCATCGTCTCTTATATGTGTAATATAAAGTTCATAGTCGAGCACGCAGGCATCGCATCGTCTCTTATATGTGTAATATAAAGTTCATAGTCGAGCACGCAGGCATCGCATCGTCTCTTATATGTGTAATATAAAGTTCATAGTCGAGCACGCAGGCATCGCATCGTCTCTTATATGTGTAATATAAAGTTCATCTTCGAGCACGCAGGCATCGCATCGTCTCTTATATGTGTAATATAAAGTTCATAGTCGAGCACGCAGGCATCGCATCGTCTCTTATATGTGTAATATAAAGTTCATAGTCGAGCACGCAGGCATCGCATCGTCTCTTATATGTGTAATATAAAGTTCATAGTCGAGCACGCAGGCATCGCATCGTCTCTTATATGTGTAATATAAAGTTCATAGTCGAGCACGCAGGCATCGCATCGTCTCTTATATGTGTAATATAAAGTTCATAGTCGAGCACGCAGGCATCGCATCGTCTCTTATATGTGTAATATAAAGTTCATAGTCGAGCACGCAGGCATCGCATCGTCTCTTATATGTGTAATATAAACTTCATAGTCGAGCACGCAGGCATCGTCTCTTATATGTGTAATATAAACTTCATAGTCGAGCACGCAGGCATCGCATCGTCTCTTATATGTGTAATATAAAGTTCATAGTCGAGCACGCAGGCATCGCATCGTCTCTTATATGTGTAATATAAAGTTCATAGTCGAGCACGCAGGCATCGCATCGTCTCTTATATGTGTAATATAAAGTTCATAGTCGAGCACGCAGGCATCGCATCGTCTCTTATATGTGTAATATAAAGTTCATAGTCGAGCACGCAGGCATCGCATCGTCTCTTATATGTGTAATATAAAGTTCATAGTCGAGCACGCAGGCATCGCATCGTCTCTTATATGTGTAATATAAAGTTCATAGTCGAGCACGCAGGCATCGCATCGTCTCTTATATGTGTAATATAAAGTTCATAGTCGAGCACGCAGGCATCGCATCGTCTCTTATATGTGTAATATAAAGTTCATAGTCGAGCACGCAGGCATCGCATCGTCTCTTATATGTGTAATATAAAGTTCATAGTCGAGCACGCAGGCATCGCATCGTCTCTTATATGTGTAATATAAAGTTCATAGTCGAGCACGCAGGCATCGCATCGTCTCTTATATGTGTAATATAAAGTTCATAGTCGAGCACGCAGGCATCGCATCGTCTCTTATATGTGTAATATAAAGTTCATAGTCGAGCACGCAGGCATCGCATCGTCTCTTATATGTGTAATATAAAGTTCATAGTCGAGCACGCAGGCATCGCATCGTCTCTTATATGTGTAATATAAAGTTCATAGTCGAGCACGCAGGCATCGCATCGTCTCTTATATGTGTAATATAAACTTCATAGTCGAGCACGCAGGCATCGTCTCTTATATGTGTAATATAAACTTCATAGTCGAGCACGCAGGCATCGCATCGTCTCTTATATGTGTAATATAAAGTTCATAGTCGAGCACGCAGGCATCGCATCGTCTCTTATATGTGTAATATAAAGTTCATAGTCGAGCACGCAGGCATCGCATCGTCTCTTATATGTGTAATATAAAGTTCATAGTCGAGCACGCAGGCATCGCATCGTCTCTTATATGTGTAATATAAAGTTCATAGTCGAGCACGCAGGCATCGCATCGTCTCTTATATGTGTAATATAAAGTTCATAGTCGAGCACGCAGGCATCGCATCGTCTCTTATATGTGTAATATAAAGTTCATAGTCGAGCACGCAGGCATCGCATCGTCTCTTATATGTGTAATATAAAGTTCATAGTCGAGCACGCAGGCATCGCATCGTCTCTTATATGTGTAATATAAAGTTCATAGTCGAGCACGCAGGCATCGCATCGTCTCTTATATGTGTAATATAAAGTTCATAGTCGAGCACGCAGGCATCGCATCGTCTCTTATATGTGTAATATAAAGTTCATAGTCGAGCACGCAGGCATCGCATCGTCTCTTATATGTGTAATATAAAGTTCATAGTCGAGCACGCAGGCATCGCATCGTCTCTTATATGTGTAATATAAAGTTCATAGTCGAGCACGCAGGCATCGCATCGTCTCTTATATGTGTAATATAAAGTTCATAGTCGAGCACGCAGGCATCGCATCGTCTCTTATATGTGTAATATAAAGTTCATAGTCGAGCACGCAGGCATCGCATCGTCTCTTATATGTGTAATATAAAGTTCATAGTCGAGCACGCAGGCATCGCATCGTCTCTTATATGTGTAATATAAAGTTCATAGTCGAGCACGCAGGCATCGCATCGTCTCTTATATGTGTAATATAAAGTTCATAGTCGAGCACGCAGGCATCGCATCGTCTCTTATATGTGTAATATAAAGTTCATAGTCGAGCACGCAGGCATCGCATCGTCTCTTATATGTGTAATATAAAGTTCATAGTCGAGCACGCAGGCATCGCATCGTCTCTTATATGTGTAATATAAAGTTCATAGTCGAGCACGCAGGCATCGCATCGTCTCTTATATGTGTAATATAAAGTTCATAGTCGAGCACGCAGGCATCGCATCGTCTCTTATATGTGTAATATAAAGTTCATAGTCGAGCACGCAGGCATCGCATCGTCTCTTATATGTGTAATATAAAGTTCATAGTCGAGCACGCAGGCATCGCATCGTCTCTTATATGTGTAATATAAAGTTCATAGTCGAGCACGCAGGCATCGCATCGTCTGTTATATGTGTAATATAAAGTTCATAGTCGAGCACGCAGGCATCGCATCGTCTCTTATATGTGTAATATAAAGTTCATAGTCGAGCACGCAGGCATCGCATCGTCTCTTATATGTGTAATATAAAGTTCATAGTCGAGCACGCAGGCATCGCATCGTCTCTTATATGTGTAATATAAAGTTCATAGTCGAGCACGCAGACATCGCATCGTCTCTTATATGTGTAATATAAACTTCATAGTCGAGCACGCAGACATCGCATCGTCTCTTATATGTGTAATATAAAGTTCATAGTCGAGCACGCAGACATCGCATCGTCTCTTATATGTGTAATATAAAGTTCATAGTCGAGCACGCAGGCATCGCATCGTCTCTTATATGTGTAATATAAACTTCATAGTCGAGCACGCAGGCATCGCATCGTCTCTTATATGTGTAATATAAAGTTCATAGTCGAGTACGCAGGCATCGCATCGTCTCTTATATGTGTAATATAAAGTTCATAGTCGAGCACGCAGACATCGCATCGTCTCTTATATGTGTAATATAAACTTCATAGTCGAGCACGCAGGCATCGCATCGTCTCTTACATGTGTAATATAAAGTTCATAGTCGAGCACGCAGGCATCGCATCGTCTCTTATATGTGTAATATAAACTTCATAGTCGAGCACGCAGGCATCGCATCGTCTCTTATATGTGTAATATAAAGTTCATAGTCGAGCACGCAGGCATCGCATCGTCTCTTATATGTGTAATATAAAGTTCATAGTCGAGCACGCAGACATCGCATCGTCTCTTATATGTGTAATATAAAGTTCATAGTCGAGCACGCAGGCATCGCATCGTCTCTTATATGTGTAATATAAAGTTCATAGTCGAGCACGCAGGCATCGCATCGTCTCTTATATGTGTAATATAAAGTTCATAGTCGAGCACGCAGGCATCGCATCGTCTCTTATATGTGTAATATAAAGTTCATAGTCGAGCACGCAGGCATCGCATCGTCTCTTATATGTGTAATATAAAGTTCATAGTCGAGCACGCAGGCATCGCATCGTCTCTTATATGTGTAATATAAAGTTCATAGTCGAGCACGCAGGCATCGCATCGTCTCTTATATGTGTAATATAAAGTTCATAGTCGAGCACGCAGGCATCGCATCGTCTCTTATATGTGTAATATAAAGTTCATAGTCGAGCACGCAGGCATCGCATCGTCTCTTATATGTGTAATATAAAGTTCATAGTCGAGCACGCAGACATCGCATCGTCTCTTATATGTGTAATATAAAGTTCATAGTCGAGCACGCAGGCATCGCATCGTCTCTTATATGTGTAATATAAAGTTCATAGTCGAGCACGCAGGCATCGCATCGTCTCTTATATGTGTAATATAAAGTTCATAGTCGAGCACGCAGGCATCGCATCGTCTCTTATATGTGTAATATAAACTTCATAGTCGAGCACGCAGACATCGCATCGTCTCTTATATGTGTAATATAAAGTTCATAGTCGAGCACGCAGGCATCGCATCGTCTCTTATATGTGTAATATAAAGTTCATAGTCGAGCACGCAGGCATCGCATCGTCTCTTATATGTGTAATATAAAGTTCATAGTCGAGCACGCAGGCATCGCATCGTCTCTTATATGTGTAATATAAAGTTCATAGTCGAGCACGCAGGCATCGCATCGTCTCTTATATGTGTAATATAAAGTTCATAGTCGAGCACGCAGGCATCGCATCGTCTCTTATATGTGTAATATAAAGTTCATAGTCGAGCACGCAGGCATCGCATCGTCTCTTATATGTGTAATATAAAGTTCATAGTCGAGCACGCAGGCATCGCATCGTCTCTTATATGTGTAATATAAAGTTCATAGTCGAGCACGCAGGCATCGCATCGTCTCTTATATGTGTAATATAAAGTTCATAGTCGAGCACGCAGGCATCGCATCGTCTCTTATATGTGTAATATAAAGTTCATAGTCGAGCACGCAGGCATCGCATCGTCTCTTATATGTGTAATATAAAGTTCATAGTCGAGCACGCAGGCATCGCATCGTCTCTTATATGATCGTCACAGTCATACAAATCTTTACATGAACTCACCAGTAGGACGAGCGTCATCTTATTTAAATATAATAAATAATCTGTCACAAAGTTTGTAGATTTCTTGGCGTTGCGCACATATTGTTTTAATGATTTATTTATAACGCTCTAGACATAGGTTCTGTAATGTTATGAATAGGTACACAATTATTGATAAATAAAAAAAAAAAAAAAAAATTAGTTTTCTAAGAATTTACAAAACAAAAATAATAACAGCGGTTATTTCCAATAAATAAATCCATTGCAGTGAGAAATTTTCAGTCTGCTTGTCATTTTTTTTAAGTGAAATAATACATGCAGTGCGATATCTTCAGATATACTTCGATTATTTATTTATTCATTTATTACACAAAATAATCATTGCATATATAAGCTGACTAATAACGCCCCACTAGGCAAAAGCCTGTTCTGAGACTGTTATTTTAATTTAAAAAAGTCTTTTTTTATGACAATTTTTAACACATCATCGACGAACGATTGTTTTTTACTTTGTGGTATCATTTTGAAATAATTAAATGAAATAAAACACAACTTTGTGTACACCACTACTATTGTAGTGGTGTACACAAAGTTGTGTTTTATTTCATTTAACAATTTTTAACATAAATAAATAAATAAAAACATCTTAAAAGACAAAGTTGGAATATTATAGGAGAATCAGGAGCTCAAAGCAACTACAGGGCTTACGACCTGTCATCAGCTGGGTTACTTATACGCGATTGAGATTTATTTATTTATTGGTAAAATAACAGGTTAAAACCTATAAATATTTTACACGATTATCAATTAAACAATTACATAACTACAAAATATATAAGTACAAAAAAATATGTATAGGTATATATATATAAGTACATAAAATCAAACAAAAGTTATAACAACTTGTATTGCATCCATTGCAAATAATTTAAAAATATTCACTGTCCTTCACTTGATCACAATAAACACCGTGGGATGTTAAAAATTTGTTATAAACATAGAATTATAATGTACAGAAGCTTAAATTTCGAATTGAAATGTATGACAAGTTTTATTTACATGTGTGTGTGTGAGGCGGTAGATCGGTAATCGAATCAGTACTACAATGTATGTGTACTACTATGTGTTCTATGACTGTATTGACGGCCGGGCGAGTGAAACTCAGAACATTGTTCTTAATTTTAGTTGTCATAATTTCATTGCGCTGACTAGGTATCTGTATCATATATAATCTAAGGTTATAAAATATTATTGACTTCCGACTCCAGGAAAAAATCAAATGTTTGCGTATGTGCAAACATTCAATTAAAAAAATGACAGTTTTCTTTTATTTATTTTGATAAAACAAATCCATGTGGCTAGAAATTTACAATTTTTGTTTGTTATTTCAATAAATTAAATCTGCACAGCAAGAAAATATCAGTTATCTTGTGTTTATTTCAACAAACTAAACAAAGTCCATGCATCGAGAAATTTTCAGGCTTCGTTTTTTTAATTGCAATGTATGTGAATGAAGTTGTAGCTCCTGTTTGCGAGCTGCAATGCGTATATCCTCAACAATTCCAGAGGATTCCCGACAACGTACAAAGATTGACAAACCTCAGCTACAAATTTTTTTTTAGAAAAAAATATTTTACTGATTTTTTTACTCAGCAGCCAGCAATGCGGAACACGAGCAGTTTGCCCAGGGCTGGGAAAGATGGTTAAAGTTTTTAAGATACCTAGGTAAAAAGATCCTGCAGGTAATGTCCAATTTCTCAAAGATACATCAAATCAAGCATCAAACTAATTAACCATACAGAAATTATAATCCTTGAATGAATCACTCTTAGAGGAACGAATATATATGTAGGTAAAGTCTGATTTTTTTAAGAGTGCCAAAGCTCATAGGGTGACCATGGTGTAAAAGAAAAAAAATATTATGGGCTTTTTTTTATCATTTCATGATATAAAACGGTTGTAACTTTCACATGCATATATCTTCAAAACCTTCAAATCTTTTCATACCTATTCTTACTCCCGGTACCATGCGGCTTTAATGAGTCTATATTATTAGGTTTTTTCTGCAAATGTTAATGGGCATCTCCTGGGAAAGTAATATTTAAACAAAATATTTATTTGATACTTTTTATTAGGAAAATAAAAGAATACATTATGAAGTAATTAATCCTTATAATAATAAACAGTTACATATTATTTTACAAAATAATAAATTATATTATACAAAATATTTACATAATAGTTCATTGAGGCAAACACACATACATAAATAATATATCTATGTAACTAATACAAATAAATAATGGACACTTATTCTATACTAAGACGGTGATAACACATATTTATAATAATAATTATATATCGATATTAAACAAAAAATAAAATACATAAGTTATAAAAATAAATACAATTAAATTCTTAATTTAGAACACATGGTCACCATAAAAAATCAAACGTGCGCTCACTTTGAGAGATAGATACGTACTGTCGGGTTTGTTGATGTTTGTTGTTAAGGACACCAAATGGTGTAAACCAATCAGCAACCACGAGTCTACTAATACATTTACATGCGTAAATACTATGCATTTTTTTTGTTTATGTATAGAATTGGCACTTTAAAAAAAATCAGACTTTAGGTATTATATTATTTACCTTTTCGTGTAAGTACAAGTGTCATTTTTTATTTTATTTTACTTACATGTATGGTTTAAACCATAGATAAATAAATAACTTATTTCATATAATATACTAGATGTAGTACTCCGTGCAATAAGTGAGCCATGGTATATCGCACGTTTGACGTTTTGGTTGGCAACATATTGCAGTTTTCCTTACATTTCAACGCTTCCTAGATAACTGTTCTCTAAATCTTAATAAACAAAATGTTTTTTTTTTCGATAAATAAATCTGAAAACAATTCACATTAGTCGCTCCCTATAGAAAAACAATACGGTCTGCCTACCAGGTTGTCGAAAATCCCACGGAAAAAAGCCTCACTTCGATTAAAGCAATTTTTTTAACTACGACATCTAGTATATTATAATGAAAATCTATTAAACTAGTTGCATGTAACACATGAGATCCAACTGTCGATAGCGATAGTATGTATAGTTGAGGAATAAGTACCAAACTATAAACCCATAAATACAAATTATTTAATATTTTAAGATATTTGGTTTTCTATACAACACATGTACCTAGGTATGTATGTCAAGATAGGATAGTATGGAGGTCAGTCCTTAGATCCTACCCAGAATATGAAAACAACATGATGGTATGTATGTATGTTTGGAGATTAGTATCAAACAATTAAGTCTTCTTAGATATTGTGTGTAGGCGACTGCCATACAGATTATATGAAACAATGTCGTCACTAAATTCAATTTTTATAAAAATTGTTAAAAAAAATTGAGATGTGCTAATACAATGTTAATATTTTTTATAGAAAATTAAATTATCTAGTTGGGGTGTAATTGGAGATATAGGCAGTTATACTCATAAATTTAACATAAAAAAATATTTTTCTTAATAAAAAATGTTTGAGAAACCCTGACCGTGACCGAGACCGTGCATACAATTCTTGCGTATCCTGGCTTGAAACATTGTCGATATGTTAAGAGAACAAAGTTCTCCTGAACAAATCGACAGTTGGATAATAATATGGTTCCATGAGAGTAATATTTTTGCATAAAGTTAATTTCATTTGATTATGAAATTATACAAAGAATGGAAATATTGAATCATAATTTTCGATTTTTAGATAGTAATGAATCACAAAATTTCTGAAAATAAATTATGAATAGATATTATTTGAAACTATTTCAACATGATATGTAAATTACAAAATATACTAAAAATATTGCCAAATATCTTGAACCAGGCTTCCGGTTGAGCAGAGTGCAAATTTGTGTCTTTTTGCTTCGTTGGTATACATGCAAAACGCCCACGTTGTCGGCCAAATGGATCAAGATATTTGGTGACAACTCTATCTAAATCCACACATAAAGTACAGTTCTAAATAACTTATACCATACCATACCATACCATACCATCACGCCATTTCCCTATTTGGGGTAGGCAGAGAGAACCAAACGCCAGACTCCTCTCTCTTGACATACCTACATTCCTCGCTTCATTCACGTCCATACATCCTCTCATACACGCTCTTCTGTTATTCTTACTTCTAACATCACCATCTTTCAAAATCTCATTTATGTGATCGTGCCAACTTTTTCTTGGCCGACCTCTACTTTTCGTTCCTCTTTTATCAGCCTTGTACACTTTTTTGTCAGACGGTCATCACTCATTCTTTCTATGTGGCCGAACCACCTTAGGGCATTTATTTTCATCTTACTTACGATATTTCTTTCAATCATACATTCTCGTCTAATATCCTCATTTCTTATTCTATCATACATCGTTTTACCACACATTCGTCTTAGTGACTTATTTATTGAAATAAGTTCCAATGATTTCCAATGAAAGTGAGTTATTGAAATAAGTTCCAATGATTTATCAGCACGAAAATACTATGCATTATTTGTGTTAGTTCATAACGTCGAGTTGTAATCAAAATCATTTCATAAAAATGTAAATTTTAATCAGGTAATTTAGAAATTGGTTTTTACAAAGCAATATTTTCAAATTCAGGAGAAACAATTTTGATGAAAACAAATTACAAAGACTGATTAAAGGCTTAGAAAACTTAAATATTATGAGAATTGAAAATCCTACTTTGTATAGTCCATGATGGTGAATAACTCCTTCTTGATCTTGTAGCAAGGAGAGAAGCGAATACTCTGTGTGGAGTAACATCTTCCCCTGTCTGTCATCCTGAGTTTCCGGCTGTCCTTCGTCCTTCAAAGTCAATATCTTGATTAGGAAGAAATCGTCCGTGCCTTCTTTTCGAGCTAAACACTGCACTATACTGTGAACCGGACTAATACCCAATCTAGGCCCCAACAGATACGGACCAGCCCTTTTGATAATCTTCTCGGGAACTGGCGTCCCGGCTGTCGGAATCACAAATTTCTCCAAAGACCCGATGGAGGAAAGCCCCGGCACGTTGTTCCTAACCCTGGGCACCTCGTGCGAAGGGTCCTCTTTAAACTTTTTCGAACTGGAACAACCTTGCATCGCTGTAGGAGACCTAACTTTTTTACCATAACCGCCGATGGTCGACTTCGATTCCATCGTCGCCAAAAACTCGTACGAAACAACAACACGCTGAGAAATATGTCATCACCGTCGGGAGAACATTATTTTTTTTATATTTGAATCAAAATGTAATTCACTTTGACCTTGTTGAAAATTTTTGACAGATGTTTGCACAACTGACAGCGGAATCGAGCACTTTTTGACTGTCCACGTCAAATAAAACAAAAGAATTTCACTAACGAGGGAATGTAATTTACAGGCGAACAATACAGTAAATTGAAACGAATGTAAGCTATAAGGAAAACATTGACAAAAAATGTTTATCTCTTGCGGGACACAACGCGAGACAAATATTTTTGAAACAGTAAATTAAAACACTGCTTTATCGACTGAGAATCAGATGTTCGTCGTAGAAGTTCCTTTCAAATACAAATGTCAAACCCGATTACCTCCATAACATTTTGTATTGAAAAATAGATTCTACGCAAATGTAATTAAGTACTATTTTTAAACATCATGATTTAAGAATTTAGTGAAATATTCGAGAAATCGTTAAATTCGTATGGGACGTCTTCACTAACTATGATAATGAAAAAAGATACAATTTAATCATTTTACAATTTAATCAAGTTATTTTATTTTTGTTTGTCGCAAGTAATGAAGTAGTTGAAAAGATTTATTGCAAGATGGACAGAAATTTGATTGACTTACATTTGGTAGGTGACAAACATATTGGTAATGATCACAAATGTTTTGTGATTGCAGAAATTGGACAAAATCATCAAGGCAGTCTAGATATTGCAAAAACAATGATTAAGAAAGCTAAAGTAAGATAATTAATAATAATTATTGTGGGAAATAATTTGGTAGGTACCTAATAGTTTATATTACACTTAAAAAAAATAATTGCAGTATTTTGTAAAATTGTAATTTGAAGATTAATTATCATTAAAAGTATTAGGTACCTACTTATAAAACTTATAATTCTTAAAATTTAAAAAAAATGTAAAGAATTAAGTTCACCTTATTATATTTCAATTATATCTCACCATTTTATACTTACAATAATTTTTATCAACTCTTACCAATATCATAACTTTTTGTGCCATATTTTTAATAAATAAAAATCAATATTTTTTAGGAATGCGGAGCTGACTGTGTTAAATTCCAGAAGACCTGCATTAAGGAGAAATTTAATAATTTGGCGTTGGAAAAGAAATATGAGGGGCCCAACTCATGGGGCAAAACTTACGGTGAACACAAAAAATTTCTTGAGTTTTCCGATGAGGAGTTTATGGAGTTAAAAAAGTTTTCAGATGAAATCAATATACTTTTTTCATCGTCAGCTATGGATATGGTCAGCAGAGTTATCATAAATAATAATTATTTTATTTTATATTACTTCTCGGGCAACTAACAGGTACTATGTCAAATATTAATTTGACACGCACCCAATAACAAGTTGCGACATTCTGGAGACTTACGATATTAATCGTCTCACAGATCCAGACTGAAAACACAATTAAAAACTGTGCCTCCACCGGGAATCGAACCCGGGACCTTTGGATCAGCAGCCTAACCAACTGAGCCACAAATGCCTACAGTTCTAGTGGTACAATTTCAAATGTACTTTATTGTTTAATTATTAATTAGTGCCAGATTTAAATAATTGATTAGACAGTTTTACTGACTGTCAAAAAATTGGGGCTAGTTATTGATAGTTTCCAACCGAACAGATCAAATTTGGTTTCCAACCGAACAGATTACCGAAAAAAGCTTCTTCGGTTTCAGCCAAATATAAACCGAATTTTCGGATGAAGACAAAGTTTTTATCAGCCACTAAAAATAGTTAAAACTTGCTAAATATAAATTTTAAACCTGATATAAAATCGAAGTTGATAAATCTTTCTGAGTGCTTATTTTATTACTACTACTGTATTAATATAAATAGTTTTTCCCCAAATTTTAGGTACTTTCAGAATTATTTTTTAATCGAAAAAAATTTCAAATATTATTATTCTGGAACTTAACATAATTTTGCAGTCTCCTACCCCACTCCATAGGGAAAGTTTTAATGCTAATAGCTCTATTCATCCCCGGAGTGGCTGCACATCGGACAATTTCATCAGAGCTATGTGTTGTATCCGCAAAACATTCCATCAGCGTTATGTGTCATATCCGCATGGGACACTGTTGTACTAGAGATCATCTTAATAAAATAGGGATCATTGATAGCAGTCCCTGCGAGTGTATGATTAGTGATGAGACACTAGATCATTTATTTCTCGAATACTCCATAAACGACAGATATCCGACCTATTTTACCAACTTCACTGAAATTGGGGTTCCAATGCCAACATGTATGAGGACATAGATTAATTTAAATTTAACAGTGTTCACAAAATTGAAGTAAAATAAATATACAATAATAACTTTATTTTTTTATATTTAGACAATTTAAGCAGTAAACTTTACTGATAGAGAATACTCTACAGATGAAGAGCCAACCAAAAATTAAAAAAAAATTATAAATAATTACACATTCATATATCCATATTTTTTTATAAGTAAAAAATGATTTCAGGTTTCCATTGATTTTTTATCGGATCTAGGAGTTCCATTTATAAAGATAGGATCCGGTGACTCCAATAACATTCCAATGATAGAACATGCTGCTTCTAAATATATTCCTCTCATCATTTCAACTGGAATGATAGATAAAGAGAACGTTGTTAAAATCTACGATACTGTAAAGAAGTACCATTCCAAATTCTGCCTTCTGCATTGTGTGTCGTCGTACCCAACTCCGTATGAAGATTGCAACTTGTATGTTATAAGAGACTACCAAAAAACATTTCCCGATATTCATATTGGATATTCTGGACATGAATTGGGAACAATAATCACTACAGCAGCTGTTGGTTTAGGTGCTAAGGTATCTTTTTAGTTATTTTAATTGTATATTGTGGAAATAAATACTACATATTTTTGTATTTACCTCTCTCCGGTACTATTTAGAAATTTTTGACCTGCCTCTATACTTTTGTCACAATCTGCGGCCTTACTCTCCACTGCAAATCCGATCCCAATACGATCCGATTCGCTAAGAACCTACCTTTGTAATGGAGAATTAATGCGGTAGGTAGGTATGTTTTAATAGTAATAGTCATTCATTTGAATGTACGCAGGCGACAGATAGGTACGTTCTAAATGAAAAATTGAAATCTGGTTCGGATTCAAGTTTCAAGAGTAAGGCTACTGATTATTTATTTACTAACTTGTTGGAAATATAATGTTGTATTTCTTCGAAGTTACCAATATCTTCAAAAAATAGGTAACCAGAATTTTCATTTATCTTTTTGTACATAATATAAAAAAATACATTGCACACTGACTTGTGTATTTGCATAGTAATGATATAATGAAGTAAAAAAAATAAAAAAATGGTTGAATCCAGTTGAATCTAAAATAATGAAGTGTTAAAAGAATAAAAGCGAAGTACACATTTCATAAATTTATTACATTTTCTGTGCAATAACTCAGCAAAAATATTATTTAACAGGTTATTGAAAGACATTTTACTTTGGACAAGTCCCAGAAAGGTTCTGATCACAAATGTTCACTGACCCCTGATGAATTTAAAGAATTAATCCAACAAATAAGGATTGTTGAAACAGCTCTTGGAAAGTCTAATAAATCTGTTGCTCCATCAGGTATTGCAATCATTTTCTTTCCACTGATTCAAATTAAAAGCATGTTCATAATTTTACTAAATTGAAACGTTGAAATAAAAAAAATAAAAATAATACTATTGAATTATGTGATGGAAAGAATAACTAAGAAAATTTCGTTCACCTAAAGCACAAGAATTTATGCTTTATTTGGGGAATGTAGGAAGATGTATAAGTATTTTTGTTGACAAACTTTTTTAACATCTCAATAGAGACGAAGTTGGGATATTGTAGAAGAATCAGGAACTCGAGGCACCTACAGGGCTTATGACCTGTCATCAGCTTACGACCTGCACTCGCAACGTTCACCAATTATGCCTTCTTATTGAGTTCCCTTATCAATGTAATTTTTTTGAAAGTTCTATGTATTTGAAAAGTGTGTAACAATTCACCTAAGTTCCTGGTTCTTCTACAATATCCCAACTTCGTCTCTATTGAGATGTTAAAAAAGTTTGTCAATAAAAGTATCATTTGACTCCCGAAAGGTAAAAAAATCCAATGTTTGCGTATATGCAATTAAAAAAATATTCAATGTATATGTACTTGTTTAACAAGGAAAAAAAATAAAAGACTAGTAATACAAATGATCAATGCTTCATTGTGAGATGGCGTTGTATAAATCCAATGTATCGTCATTAAACAAACAGCTAGCCTGAATGAGGTAAAGAATTTTAAGAAAATATAAAGGTTATAGGAGTAATATTATAACCATGGTTTATATTCTACATTTTAAATCACATAGAATATATACGATGTTTATATTCTATGTTGATAAAACATTTTGTTTTATATCCATATAATTCTTCTGTGTATGACACTGAACTCTTAAACGACTGGACCGATTTTGATGATTTGTCTTTGTGCATGTTTGAGTAGGTCCCTCCTGAGTGGTATATAAAAAATTGTAACAGTGGAAACAATAAAACATTGTAAAAAAGACTATGTCTAGTGTTATTCAAACAGTATACTTTTGAGATATACAATAAAATGCAAAACCTATATTCTATTTTTGGTTCAAAGAACAAAAACGCCCATAGGGTGGAAAAATCTCTACAATTAATTTTTTTTTTTATGTTAGGTTAGTGTTTTTTTTTCCAGAAAATTCTCTAGTAGTATTAGAAAGACCTTTTTAAATATTAAAATTAGATGAGGATGTGTAAGAGATAAAGGAAAGGAGGGTTGGGATATAATTAAGGTTCATTAAGATACTCAAAATTCTTTTATAAAATTTTATTATTATATTTTCAATGATAGTGTTTCAAAATTATTTCAGAAAAAAACTGTATGGACAAACTACAAAAGAGTCTAACTGCATCACGTCTTTTGGAAAACAATCACAAAATATCAAAAGAAGATATTAACATAAAAGTGACTGAACCTAAAGGAATAAACGGAATACATTACGATAAAATAATCGGGAGGACATTGAGGTGTGATAAATCAGCCGACGAACCATTTTTTGAAACAGATTTTATTGTATGATAAATTAATTTGTAATATACAATTTATACAATCGGTTCACGAAATACTGCCAAGTTAATTTCCTGTTGCTCTTAAAAGAATCATACTTAAACCACAAAGACCATTATTATATTCAAATATTGTATGCAACACAAAAAACATTCAACCATCAACATTGTAATATGATAATGACGTCATTCATGATGTTTATTACAATAAAATTAAACAAATTTATTTAATTTTTAAATATATATTTTTATAAAAAAAACGGTTAATAAATAAGAGTTTTCTAGCACAAATCGTGATGATATAATTTTAACAAATCCCAAATTAGATAGCCTTTTTGGAGCTTCATCTGAAACCATTCAAAGGTTCAATTTCTGCCCTGGGAGCACATAATATATAAAGGATGTACAAAACAGGAACTCTTGGTAACTATATGCTCCACATAGGAAAAAAATATTGTGAAAATAATGTAGATAAAAAAGATAGTTCTTCCACAGAACTACCACATGATTCAAATCACATGTATGATCGTAAATGAAACACAATACAAGTGTTCATAAATGTTTCTAAAAAAATACTATCTATTTGAGTGACATCTATGTTGCATACAAATATTAAAAATAATAAAATCTCACAATAACAATAATAGCACTTAGTGCGAAGCAACAATAATAATAAGCCAATAATTTATAAATTAAGGAAAAGTTTACAAATAGGTTATATTATTTAAATAAATGCTACATATTTTTTATTTTCTTAGTCAGCAAAATTCTAATATGTATGTGTAATTTTTGGTTAACGAAGTCAACATGAAAAAGGTTTTTATTGCTGTATAAATTTGCAGTAATGCAACTGCAAACAAGTCATTTAAATTACACATGTCTTAAAATATCAGTCACGAAGCTACATAGTGTTTTTCGGAATACAGTTCTAAATGAATTTACTGATTTGCAAAAAGTAAATGAGTACAGTGGAACTTCAACTGTTTAAAAACCTTAATTTTCATTAATAATTATACCTGTCATTGAGGCTGGAGAGTTGCTGAGAAGCACCACCCTATCAATGTTTGGACCAATAGAGCAAATAATCTTTAAAATAACAATGCTTTGTCATATAAAAAATATAAACAATTTTTTTCTTGAGGTATTTGTTAAGACTTTCTATAATTAATGTTACATCCATTTGAATGAAAAGTAAACTTAAAATATCTATTTTCAGAATCTGGAATAGATCAGATTATGTTTGTGAACCGGGTTCCACTGTACTAAAACCTTTCTCAAGCTAAAAAGTATAATTTTTTATGGTTGATTTGTCAATACTAAATAACACAGAACTTCACTCCATATTTTTATATCCAATTTCATGGATATTATTTTAAAGATGATGATTTCTGTACACATTAACTAAATGTATTAATAGATATTTTATGTCATTAAAAAAAATTGTTGATCAAACGTTGGTACAATTTCACTGAAATTAAAGTATTTACAAAGACACTTCATTATCAAATTCAACTAAAACAATAAAGATTTAAAAATGTTATATACATTGTTATAATGTATTAGCTATTTCATTAATATTCAACAAGAGCGTGGACTCCAGCCTTTTAAATATTGCACGCAGGTATAACATGAAGGAAATAAGGAAATTCTTTTCTACAAGTCTATGTAAATATATTATTATTATTTTAATAGGTAAACACTTTTTGAAAATTCAATGTCTTTTTATAGTAATATTTTTAAACTAAAGTTTTTACTCATTTTTCAGACTAACAGATTCTTTTGCTCGTTTCTTGGACAATATGTCCTATTCTGATTTGTTTCAGAGTACGAAAACGTCTAAATCAACGGGAGACCGTGGATAAAAAGATTTTATCAGCGCGGTATGACGTAATGAGTCCCGTATAAACGCAGTAAACTTTTTGACATTTCTCGTATACTAAAATGCAGACAGATAAATTTAGACGAATTAGAAAAGGACATATTGTAGTAAATAAATTTATTATTTAATACAAGAAAAGTATTCTATAAACAATATTTTTCGTCATATAAAATTATTTTTTTTAACAGATGAACAATGATTTTTTTTCCATCCATACAAACAATGAATATTGCCCCCAAGTCAAATTGAAAACGCTGTTCGTTATCGCCAAGCGCTAATTTTTTTTTGTATGGGATTTGACGTTTGTTGTTTGTTATTGTAGAAAAAATTTCTACAACAAACGTCAAATCACATACAAAAAAAAAATAGCGCTTGGCGATAACGAACAGCGTTTTCAATTTGACTCAGGGCCTCAATCCCGGGAAGGATTTTATATCATGTATCATATTCTCAATAGACACAAAAAGGCACCTACAGATCTTGCGACCTAACATTGACTGACAATATGATATAGATCTGTTCTCATGTGGTTTTGAAATATATTCAAATTACGGCATAGAATCGAGAGAGGGAACGGAACACTCAATATAAGTCTTATCAATAACAAATAGGTCTTAAGCCCCGTAGGTGCCCAATTCCCCAGTATCTTCGATAGAAAAATGTATTCCTGTTTCGTCTTATTGTGATATTTTGTTAAATAATGGAATATCATTAAAACTGGAGCTGATGTTGAATAAATAAATCTATTTATTCACAAATTCATACTATTTTTCTGTATATTATCCTTTAGTTTAGTCAATTCAAGTTCAATTATGATTGTAAAAGAGAAAATAAGGCAAATTCTATAGTATGGCTGATGCATCTTTCATTCAACCAACCTTGTATTTTATATTTTAAAACATTAATCATATTGCAAGTATTATTATTTTTATATTTTGTGGTACAATTCAATCAGAGATGTATCCATGTAAAGGAAAAATAAACTAAAATCATTAATTAGCGGCTTGATTATTTTATATTTATTAAAATAACAAAATTTATTTATTTTTCTTTATGTTGACATAAGAATATAATAACACAGATAGGTTTAAATTCAAGGCTGACTTCTTATTAACTGAAGAATTAGTCGACTTTAGAAAATATTAGCCATTTCCAATTTTTAATGACAAAGTCTGGCCACACACCATAGACAAACATCAAATCCACATTTTGATTACTTCTACAGTTTAACTATTTTTTTGGCCTGTTTTCAATAAGACAATAAAATTGGATGCTACATTTTATTGAGTTATAGTGTAAGAGCCCGCAACTGCCAGACTTGCATCATTTCGTATAGGGGCTAGGGGCCCATACAAAATTATACTTATACTTAAGACTTGGTATATATGCTGATTCTTTTCTGTAAAAGTATACCACAGAAGGCAACAAAGATTGCATAGTATAAAGCCTAAGTAGTGGTGGGTTTCAGATACAGGCTTCAAAGTGTTGAAATTGCTATTTTAACATGTCAGTTATAGTATAAACTGTGATTTTTTTTATATTGACTATGGAAGACCATCAGAAATCACACCTTTCATTGACAAGACACATGGTTGGTGGAAACCCCCCCGACACCTTTAAAGAGACAACAATTTATTTAATTTTGAAGGTGTCTTCAGGGAGTTTCCAGTGACCAGTGTCAATGGAAGGCCTGGGGGGCAAGTCTGGTTCAACCGGCGAAATCAAAATTACCCATATCATGGATATAATTATTATATGGAGTTCTATAATATCTTTAGATGTCATAGAACTCCATATGATAATTATATCCATGATATGGGTAATCATGTGAGTTTTGATTTCGCCGGTCGGACCAGACTTGCCCCCCCTGATTTCTAATAGTCTTCTATAGTACGTATTAAAAAATCACATTTTAAGCTATTATGCTATAACTGACGTTACAATAGCAATTTTTAACACTTTGAAGACTGTTATCTCCAAAAGTCACCACTAGTCAGAGTTCATACTATCCAATCATTGTTACCTGCTGTGGTATCCTTTAATAAAAAAAAAATCAGCCTTTATACTATGAGGTAAATTTGGCAGTCGCAAGTTCTTGATCTATTACAATCAATGCTAAAATTTTAAGTGCTCTACTCCAATATGTTTTACATTTTTGTCTGATTTGAAAAACCTCCCTATTTTGCAATAATTTTATTTAAATATAATTACAACTAATTGAATAGTCAAGATCCATAGATATGTATTATAAAAATACGAGTTCTTTAATATTATTTGTATTATGCTAATCATTGTCTTTGGTGCTCGGCCCGACTTGAGTAATGATTTACCTAAATTGTCACTTCAACCATGAACTAAAATTGATAACACTGTTCAATAGCTATAATACAAAGGTATGATACTTAAGCTTTATGTTTATTTAAACTGAAAAATAAATTATTGCTTGCACTGGGCATTTAGTATGTAGATCAAACTAATCACAAGAGGTAGGTTCATTTATGAACATGTCATTCATGCATGCCAATATTATAATCTAAAAATGTTCCAAATTGAATTCAAGAAAATGTGAAGAATGATTCATTATATGAACATTCTCACTTCAATATATTGATATCATTGTGAATTTTATTATTGTATCACTACAATATCCACAGACTTTTATATACATACCTAGATGATGTCTATTAAATGAAACAAGTTGATGTCTAACAAAACATATTCGGAGATTGTTCAATAAAATGAACTATTTTTTAATCAAATTATCAAGAGATGCTAAGCAAGATCGCCCTTGGAATGATCTTGTTATCATAAAAAGGTACTACATAATAATACCCCATATTCAGTAACTATTGTAACTAAAATAGGAACATACTAAAATTGTAGATTTTAGATTTGCGTTCTTATTTCAGCGTTATAAAATATCAACTTGGACTAAATAGAAATAGGAATGTACCTATATTGGCCGGAACGTTCTTAAAAAGTTACTGAATTAGACGTATTTTGATAATTATTCATCGTGTCGCACTGTAACTGGCGTAAAGCTGTCTTGCGTATCTGATTCAGTAACTTTTTAAGAACATTCCGGTCAGATTAGGTACGTTCCTATTCCATTTAGTCCAAGTTTATATTTTATAACGTTGAAATAAGACCGTAAACCTAAAATTTACAATTTTAGAACGTTCCTAATTTAGTTCCAATAGTTACTGAATACGGGGTATTTTATTATCATAATAAGGCTCCATAGTTGTGACAAAATATCTCTATGGCCAGATGAGTTGCATGTCAAACAGGCACAAAGAAGCAAACTATTACGTTGATTTTGAACATGCATTATTCTATCTAGGTATAATATACAAATCTATGATACTATAATGTGATTCATGAAAATAAATAATATTGGCACAAAATATCCCTTAGAAATACACCACAGATCACGTTATACATTTAAAAACTCAACTTTTCCACAAATCGTATCCAGATTGTCCTTCATCCGTTCAATATTCCTTTACTTAATATTATGCCTGTTTACTTTGAATTGACTATTTTTTTAATAATTAATTTCATCTGAATTATGTAATATATGTAATTAGATTAACTTGTGATTTTTATGTATTTTTAAGTATTATGTTTCACCATTTACAATGTGTTAGCTATATGACTCATTTTAACTTATTTTTTCGCAAACTGAAAGCGCCCTTGAGGTGACCACGGTTGTCACTAAACAGCGCTTTATAAATTGTCCTTATTATTATTGTTATTAAGACTACGCAAAATATATTTTTAAGAATGTGATCAAATCCGAAATTACATAATAAAATTATTCCTAACCTCAAATGACAAAGGTGGTGATAACTTTTTTTCTGCAACCAATTTTCATTAAATTTATAAAGCAACTCGCTCACCCAAATCGCTATTACAATTGAAGACTAACTGAACCTAACTAAAAAATCAAGGGGAATGGAGATTTATATACACATCATAATATTATTTCGTTGTCGTATTTAATAACATCTCATAATTTTCGGTTAGGTTAACCTAGTCTTTAATGATAATAATGACTCGCATGAGCGATTGCTTTATAATTTCATGGAAATTGATTGCAGGAAAAATGTTGTCAACACCTTTGTCATTTGAGGATTGGAAAATTTTTATTATGACTTTTGACACTGTTTACTATTTTTTATGTTGAAAATCTTCGCGTTTAATGTCAACTTTAATCCGATCTTGGTAACGTGAGCTGTGGTGTATTTTAAGGTCTAGTCAATATATATCTAAGGCATCTTTCATCGTTATGATTTGGTAGAAATATATTCGGTACACATGCAATGGAAAAAATACAATTTAATTTTTATATTGATTTAATTTTTGTTATCACTTCTCTTTTGTATTCGGTTAACCTCAGATTCAACAATATTACATAATGTCTTTACAATTAAATATATATAACAACTCATCATTTATGCAAAAGATATGTTTGCATCTCGATATATATACATATGTGTCTATTTATAATGAACCTTCCGAAAGATTGGCAGTCTTACTTTTTAATCTGAGACATTTGGTCAATTTCCAATACAAACAAATTGGTACAGAAATTAAAATGTATAAAACAAATTTATATTATTTGAGAAATCACTATTTAGATGTGCAAAATAACAGTCGATTCTTGGACAAACTAAATATTTATAAAATCGTGTAAGTCACATAATAATTTGTTGGACTATTCAAGCTCTTAAGAACGATACACATACACAGAAGAACAATATTCACTTTTATACTAGTACTTTGTAATAAACAGAAAAGTGTAGGTACATCATCTTAATATTGGTGCGACTTTCCGTCAGTGAAATAAACTGAATAATGTTGTCATATCTCCAAATTAAGTTTCACTAATTTCATATTTAAAACTTATAGTACTAGAGATAGCAACGTTTTCGATGAATCATTTATGTATGGCTGATATTTTCTTATTGAATAAAGGTATGAAAAAGGTTAAGTCTGGCACGTGGGAACGGTTGCGTTTACATTCATTCATTCGCATGCGTTTTCATTCATTTATTCATACATGCGTTTTCCTCTTTCATTCTCCCTATGTGGCCAAACCATCTCAATGTGTTCACTTTCATTCTATTAATAACATCTTTCTTCATCCTACATTCTTTCCTTATATCCTCATTTCTGACCCTGTCATACATCGTTCTATTACAGATTCTTTTTAGTGATCTCATTTCAACTGGATTTTTTCTACTTTCGTGCGACTTCTGCCATGTCCAGGTTTCACTTGCATACGTCAAGATTTTTAATAAATTCCTTTGTGAAATGTCAAATAAATAAATAAAAATTCAAAAACTTTCCCGGATGTGCGCTGAACAAATCAGAAATTTTCATTATAATCAGATGGATGGTATAAGAGCACAAAAAGGACATACAAAGATACAAATGATATTAAATGCAATTTTCAAATATAGAAAGGGGATGCACACTGGTAAACGCAACTACTCCCAGATGCCAGACAAGAAAATATCAAAAAACCAGCCATAAATAAATGTTTTTTTTGACATCGCTATCTTTTATACTATAAATAACAGAAATTATAAACAAGAAAACAACCTGGAATTAATATGATGCATACCATCTATAATTATTTGAAACAAAACAAACTAATTTTTTATAACTATTTGGGCAGATTTATCAGAAATAACTTTCACAAATATTACAAAAAGTAAAAAATCTCTCATTTTATACATATGACAATACTAAATGTGATCATACAAACTTAACCACTTTTAAATTAAACGCATTCTACATAATGGATAGCCTAGTCTTCACACCATTTTTTTAAACATAACCTACAAAAGTTTGGTAAAAATACCAATTTAGTTATTTATTTTAATATTTTAGTTACTTTTTTTTAATATATAATGCAACTGGCTCACGCCAGTCGCAATTATAGCTACAAACAAACCTAACCAACCTATTTTTACCAAACTTTTGTAGGTTAGGTTTACAAAAATGGTGTGAAGACTAGGTTATCCCTACATAATATGTAAAGAAACAAAAATAAATTATTTGATCTGTGTTACAATATACAGAAATTTTCACATAGACAAAATAAACATATTGAAAACTAGATCGTTAGATATAAATGCCAAGATCAAATTGTTAAATTGATTTGAATGTCATTTTGACGAAAAGGAATAATAGAGAATCAACTGTATTATAAAGAAGATTCATACAAATATTGAATTATTTGAGTGGGCTAAATTCATATTTAAAATAATGCAGATTGAATCAAATTCATAATTAATTATTTTCAAATTTATCCACACTTTATTTCTACAAAAATATATGTACCAAGAGCAACAACATCTCAACTAAGCCAGCATTTGTATTATTTTTGTATTAGTATGTAAATATATATATAAATATAATATATTATATTCAAAGAAAGTAAAAGTAACTTTTGTATATAATTATTACAGTAATGACCACTTAAAAAAAACAGTATACAACAAGTAAACTTAAAGTGCATATTATAATATTTTATACATCTCGATACGGTAATCCCGAATTATTCATTTAATAATAATTTTATACATAAAAAAAAAAACAAAAACATATTTAGTAAAAATTAACTCGTTATCCTAAAACCTTCATTTGAGAAGTCCACATATTATCATCATCATAAGCTTATTTACACTATTCACTATGTAAAAAAAGGTTTGTATCTTTTATAATATTATATCCTAATGAATTTCTTTTAATTTCTCAGATTTTGGTTTCCGCCCGCGTTTCTTTCCCGTCTGTCCGGCGGCCAGCGCGCTAGCCATCGCAGTCCTCTTGGCTATGCAGGACATGCAGAACCAGTCTTCCGTGTCGGAGGGTGCCACCCTGATCCCGACGCAGACCCAATGGTACCACCCGTCGCATCCTCCGTCGCAGCCGATCATCGGCGAGCCGTTGTCAGGCATCCCGCACGCAGGACATATCCACACTTTGTTGCCCTGGGGGTCCATGTAGTACGGAGTTCCCAGAGGTACGTTGGGACGTACTTTGTCCGGAACATCTTTGGGGGCGGCGGAGATTTCGTCCGCGTCTATATCGACGACGGAATCGTCCAGACTGTTTCTCTTCGGTATCGGTTTGAAGTATATCCTCTTGTATTTCGAAAATGTCGAGGGGGGCCTAATTTTTCTAGAGGGTGAGGTATTGCTCGCCTGTACTGGAGGTGAGAGAGATCTGTTCAGTTCCGAGTTAGGCTCCGTTTTCACAGAGGGCGTACCATGTTTGACGGATTTTGACTTGGGCGGTCTGGTGACGAGAGCGGATATCCTGGCCAACTCGGGAGACTGACTCCTCTCGGCAGACAGTCTCTCCTCGCAAAGCAAGGTTGGGGGTTCGACGGGTGGGGGAGGCGGTGGAGGTTCGTCCTTCCTCACCACGGGTTTGATGTTCAGCTTCCTGGGGTTGTCGGGAGACGCCGGCAACATGGGGGAAGGTGGTCCCAATTTGAGGGTCAACTTGGGAACCAGTCCTTCGATGGGCGTTGGAATCTTCTCTTTCTCCTTTTCCTTGCGTTTCTCTTTTTTCTCTCTTTTTAATTTTTCCTTCAGCTCTTGCTTCTCCTCTTTGTCTCTTTTCTTTTCAATTTTGATTTTAAGCTTGTCCTTTTTGTCTTTTTTCTTTTTCACCTTTTGATCTTTGTCTTTCTTTTCCTTCTTATGCAGTTTATCCTTTTTCCTTTCTAATTTATCCTTCTCCTTCTCCTTATCCTTGAGAGGTAGAACAGGTGGAGGTTCACTGGGTGCCGAAACTGGTTCGGGCCGATATGTCTCGACATGTTTAGGTTTATCTGGTGGATTCAGTTTGATGGTGACATCGGGTTTGACGGGAGGCATTTTTAACGATGGATTAACTTTGGGCGGACTCTGTTTAATAGGACTAGTTCTAATTGGGTTAATATTATTTAAAATCATGTGATTATTAGAAGGCTTGGATTTATCGTGTCTTTCCTTTTCTTTGATAACTAAAGGCGGAGACAAATATTGCTGTTTATTTTTGGAGTGCGACTGATTGTCGTCATCTATAGGTATAACTTCTAAGCTAGGTCTCCTCAAGAACGGAGGCAGGGGAGGGTGTTGAGGCATGCGAGGCGGTTTACCGAAACTATGACTGAGATGGGACAAAAGAGGATTATTGATGTTGGGTGGAATGAGACCGGGTCCGGTGTGGAGAAAGTCCGGTCTAGAGAAAGGTACGCCTCCGCCTGACCCCAAGGAGAATGGATTAGGTAACAGATTGGAAGGATCCGGGGGAATCATGCCTCTAAGTACGGGATTATTGGTCAGTCCCGAGAATAAACTACCGCTGGGTATCAGACCAGGGCCTGGAATAATACCAGAACCAGGAATGAGACCTCGATTGGAAACCAGCGCTGGGAACAGAGGAAACCCGGGAGGTAATGCAGGAGGCATCTTGTCGTGACCTTGGAAATTTCTGAGTTTCTCCTGAGCGAGCTGTTGCTTTCTCATCATTTTAGTGAATTCCTTGGTGGCCTTGTCCACCTTAGGTTTTCTCTCTCTGTGTTTCCTCTCCTTCTTCTCTTTAACCGTCGGACTGGGCGCCATCCCTACAGGCGCGTTAGCTAGTTTGGGTTTAGAAAGATCTTTGGGTAAATCGTCAATCACTTCCTGTTTGATTACACGTTTTTTAATGTCCATGTCTTCGTCCAAATCGATCACTTGATTGGCAATAAGAGATTTTTTCGAGGTCAAATCGACAGCGGAATTATTAACAACAAAGTCGATAGATTCCGAAACATGTAACATTTTCTGTCTATTGAGTTCATTCTCATCGGCCGCATGAGATGGTAAATAATTATGAGGTTTTTCACTTTTTACAGCACCATTGTCATACATGAACCTGTCGTGATGTTGAATATCGTGGTTCTTTTCTTCTTTAATTTTGGTAGAAATTTTCTTAAAAATATTTAATTTGGATCTATCCGGTTGTGAGGTCAACTTCTCGCCTATTTCCATTCGTTCCTCCTTGATGAAGACAGGTGGCATGGGAGGTGGGGGCTCTCCTATAGCGTCCAGATCGTGGCGCTGGTTGAGAGGGTTCCTTCTCATCTGCGCCAGGGGAGGAGGCAGAGGCGGAGGTAAGAGGGGTTCCAAGGGCATCGGAGCCATCTTGACACTTGGCTTGTCTATCACTTCCTGTTTGATAGGCTTCAAATTGTTCTCTAAGGACGGTGGCAATTGTTTGAGAGGTGGCATTTCACTGGTGTGTTGTTTTACCGAACTGGAAGGTCGCACCTTCCCCCGAGCCAAGTGCATTGCCAACTTGTTTATCCTATTCTCCGAATTCTTAGGTTTACTTCCCATCGCTGAGTTTCTGTGTCCCTTGTCCTTCTTTTTCACTTTTTCAATTTTACCGTTCAACACCTTGTTCTTTTTCGACTTCTTTTCGGAGTGTTCTAGTTTTCTGTGCGGCACGGGTGGACGGTGAGAGGAGACGGGAGGGTGAGGAACGGCATTTTTGGGCTTCTCAGGTTGCTGGTCATGAACAACTATGGGAGTCCTAGCTTCGGGGAGTTTGCCCTCCCGAGCTGGCGATAGGAACCCTGACATGGTCATCATGACGCTGCTGATCTCTCTGGTCCGACTGTCCTCCTCTTCCAGCTTGAGTCGAGGTCTCTTGGCTCCCGGTGGAGTCAAGGAGACGGGGTCCACCGGCCGCTTAAAGACGTCCTTTCCTTTGTCGGGATCGTCCGTGACGGATATTTCGGGACTCCCGCACTCGTCTCCATGACGGTCGATACCGTTCTGCACAATTTCGATGGTGTCAGCCACTGGGGGGCTGATGTCAGACTCCTTCTCGGGATACATCGCGGGAAGGTACTCGTGGACGTGCACCGGCCGAGTGAGCACCTCTTGACTTCCAGGTTTGAGGAAATTGAGATGCGAGTCTTTGGACAGTGGAAATGAGGGCACGGTGAGTTGACTAGGAGCTGGTGGCACACACCTGGTATACTCCCGCAACTCTTGTAGAGGGATGTGTATGTCACGAAACACGAGCCCCAGGTCGTGTAGGTTGGCCTCAGTCCTGTTGAATTGCTCGGCATAGCGTTGTGTTTGCGTGCACAAGGTTAGTATATATTTTTCCAATATATGCACTAGAATGTCTAACGGTGTTGAGTTAATGCCTTGCCATCCGATAATTTGACACACCTGCGCCACCACCCGCCGCAGTATTTCTCTCGAATACTCGTTGGACATTCTGACATTTGACAATCCTTCGTACTACTGGAACTGTTAGCTAAAAGAAAATAAACATTCGCTATTTTAACAATTCGAGTCATTAGAGATGAACTTTTACACAAAAAGCGAAGTAGATATCGACAAAGATAAGGTTTTTTAATAACGAAACGAGTAAATAAATGAAATAATACCTATTTTGGCCCAAAAATACACTGAGTAACACGGTCGTCTGCGAGACGCACGACCCTACAGCGCTATGTCCACATTTTCACTTTTATAATATTAATATTTAAGTAGTTATTTGACACGATTATTTATAACAGCTTAAAAACGAATTAACTATATGTTTACGTAAAAATATCAGGGCGACCCAACGGGAAACGTTCTCAAACCGCCATGATTGCATTGTGGATTGTCAACGATATGGTATTGCTATATAATTAAATAGATGCGATAACATTTTTTTTGCAAATTGAATAATGACAAAGTTTTTCTGAATTCTGAATTAAGAAAATGTATGAAAATAAATTATTTAATATATTTCGCGTAAATTTACTCAGAATTTAATTTCAAAACAAAAAATAAAATTATTGCCATAACTTATTCGATAGTACCTACGCCAATCTAATTGGTCATGCTTTCTGCAGAAAAGTTTCAAAGTGAAATGGAAAATTGTTCCTTTATGTCAACTATAGTGATGAATCAAAGTAAAATTTACTTGGTTTTATTCAACAAAATCCGACAAGTTGACGATGCCAAGTAAAATCATCGATGTACAAGCGAAAACAGAAATCTTGACGTCTTCGGCGGTTTTTTGGTGTTTAGAGCAAAACTGAGCAAAACCGAAAAATTACATGTTTGTAAAGGTTTTCTTTGCAATATTTCACCTATTTTGTATCATTTTGATTTTATACTTTATGACTTGTAAAGTAATTCAGAGTAGAAAGTAAGTGATTAAGTCAATATAAGGCATTTAATTGTGTAAATATACCATTTGTGACCGTTCGATAGTCGACATCAAAATCGTGGTGTTTTTTTTTCGCTTATTATTTTTAATTGGTAAGTGATACAGCAATATTTTTACGACATTAAAAATGACGTGATTTATTCTGTTCATGATGAATATGATACGATATACCTAATAATTTCCCATGTTTACGTAAGAAACGTTTATAGATTTCGATCCTGCAGGCATAAACAATGGATTTTATGTATGAGAAATAATATTGTAAACAACAGTCAATACTATTATGTCATTTTCTTAGACACCTAATTATGGAATATAGTGACATTTATAAGATATAATACACCTAATTAATTCAACAATGATATCCTTGTCAGCAGAGGTATTAACTGTTATTTTTCTTGTTATTGTCATTGTTTTTTTGTTGCAGGTAAAAAATATATTACAAATGAAGATGGACAACAATGTTGACACCAACGGAGATGATACGTCTCCACCAAATGGTGTCGAGAACAATTCCGCCAGACAGAGTGTAGTAGACGCATTGAACGAAATCCTGGATCAGTTTGCCAATCGATTAAGTTCAAACAGCCTACCACAGACGTCGACAGTCAATGGTCATTCGGAAAATGTTACACCTCCGTCTTCTCAATCTATGGCTTCGTCACAGTTCTCAGACATTCTGCAACAAGTCAGTCGAACTGCCACAGATCTAGGCATGTATATAAACTTGAGCAATCAGAAATGTCATATTTATTTTTATTTTACTGTGATTTACATAAAAGAGTTGTATTCAGACAGTTTTACTGTATTTTTCGAGTAGACCAGTGAAAACACCATGCATTACTTAAATGACTGTAGAACTCCATGCATTACTTAAATGGCTGTAGATCTCCATGCATTACTTAAATGACTGTAGAACTCCATGCATTACTTAAATGACTGTAAAACTCCATGCATTACTTATAGGATTGTAAAATAAAATTCAAATTAGAGAAAATATTTGTCCTAAATGCAGCAATCTCGCTCGCAGAGATGTGGATTTTATTAAGAATGCATAGTATATTATGCAAGCACGATGCACAAATGCATTGTTTGTGTAATTATTATGATATCAAGCAATATTAATGGTGCTAAGAATTCTGATTATCCAGCTTGGACGGCGAAGACAATTGTTTTTGAGAAAGTCTGGATGATTCACAATATTATTTACCAGCTTGCAAATTATGTTAATAATAATTTATAATAAGCTGTTTAGTGATACAAGAGGCTCTGTATAGCAAAGAAGTCTTAAGTAATTTATTGCAAGTGTTATTGTTCTGGACTCCATGCATGGCAGACTCCTATTTTAAGGCTCGTTTACACTAAAACTGCAATTAGAGAAAGCCGTCTTATTGACTATCCAATTCCTTTCAAAATTACGTACAGTTATCGCCAAACTTATATAAAATTTTCTGTGCACACAAGTGATCAAACCAACCAAGCAAAAAACTCAAATTTATTTTCTACTCTGTGATCCTGACAATTTCAACGTAATCTGTCTTGCTAATAATGGCTCATTCTTTTAAGAGAGTTCTTTAATAGTACACACACACACCACCATGTCATTTTCGTATTAGATATCATACAGTCTTAACAAACTTTCCTTTGTTTATGTTCAGTAAAAGTAATGTTCAAAGAAATGTATTCAGGTTTATTGGAACACTCTTTATAGGACCACTCACACCAAAGCTTCGATCATAGTAAGCCGCTTTGTAGGCTGTTTGTAGGCTTTGTAGACCTAAGTGTGAGATGCCTCCCAGAGAGCTCTTTTCTCTGACACAGCTCTTTATAAATAATATAAATTTGGATAATTTATATAGCGCCGTTTTTGTGAATATCTCACTGTATGTAGTTGGCACAACTCACAAATGATAAATAGCGTGAGTTATTTATTTATTTATAGTAAACATGACATTTTACATAAAGAGGTTTGACAACAATAATAAAGGTATATTAAAAAAAATTAAATACTATATATATTTAAGACAGAGACAATGGAACGGTACACATACACATCCAGACCATTGACACTCTCTTGCGCTTTGTTGTCAATTAGAGATTTTGCTCTCCAATATGCTAGGGTTAATCCCCGTGTTATATTGGGTGCAGTCTTTGGTTTTGTAAGTTAAACAACATTATTTTAAAGTGGATTCCTAACATACATGCACAGGCACTCTCCATACACACGTAATATACTGAACCATATAACATACACACACACATACAGTAAACAAACAGCAAGTCATAAGAAATGAGAAAAAAGTAATTGTGGTGGATTTGATTTAATGATCCATAAGGTTAGACAAGGTAGGTAGTAACTATTTCAGAGTCATGTTTTTCTTATCTCACTTTTCTTAATCAACAGGTGTTGTGGAAGGCATCGACGCTGCTTCACCACTCGGTCGATCGCTGCAGAGGAAATTCACAGAATTGGAAGAAATATCTCACAGATTAAAGACAAGACTCAACCAGGTGGTCTGCGATAGTGACATACTGCTGAGCCCGGATGTCGACACAGATCAAAACATCATCGATGTGGACCTCGAGAGGGACTTGAACACAGACTCGCACGCAGAAGACCTGACACCGCAGGAGTTTTACCAGCTCGTCCAGTCGCACATACAGAGCAGTACTTCAGAATGCAACAGCAGTGATAATTCAGACAAATCAGATGTATCTAAATAGTCGAATATTGTGGATTCTTTAGTGGTTCAAACTAATTTTAGATAATTTATAATTTTTGAGATATATATTTCCTTAACACGACATTACACGCACTAAATAAGTTAAGCCATTACATGCATGACCAGAGATTCTCTTCCAGAAAATAATTGCTTTTATCAATTATTTAAGTAAATATTGACAAATAAATGGAGAAATTACATGGGCTGTGCAGAGTGCCAATTTCGCTTGGTTGGTGTATACCTCGCCCAGCGAAAGATTGCGGCTGACATAACCTGTGCATAAACCAATTTTAGTGCAGAAAAATACTCTAATTTTTATTAATCAATAAAATTAGTTGCCTTTCGACGTTGTGCAGCGAATTACGTGTCAATTTTTCCCTGGTTTCCATAGATATCCATAGATTTTCAACAACGCTTTATAAAACTGTCACCCGCAATGTCTTGTTTGTCGAGTTCTATGTAGGAAGCCAGAGCCCACAAAGGGCTGTAGCACCAATGATGATGATGGTGTATGTGCAAATTGCCCCCTTCCATGATGAAAATTCTCAAGTTATTTACCCAAAACTATACCACCTACGTATCCTATAGCCTAACTACGTAGCCTGAACTGACTACTTTAAAATTGTATCATATTATATTTAAAAAAATATATTACATTGTCTTTATTGTGTAGAGAACAATAGCATTGTACCTACACTACATGCGTAGGATGGATATCATTTATCTACATGTGTCCTAGAAGAACAGACATCAACATGGTTAAGAAAAGAAATCTTTAAAAAAACGTTGCGGCAGGGATTCTCTGTTGCGTGTAATGTTGTGTTACCTCTGAATATAAAAAAATATGGGTTCGATTGTATAGTTTTGAAGAAACAAGAATGTTAAGGTTTTGTTGTGTTTTGCATATAATAATTATTATGCAAGTTAATAATATTGCCCTATTTTGTGATAGCCAAATCACTGTAAGGACGCTCTTGCTCAACTGTAAGCTCTGTGAAACAACAGTATTCTTAAGTAACCTACTGAAAGCTTCGAGACTTTGCACTCCACCTATGTATGAGTAATTTGTTTCACTCGATAGGCCCATTACTACGATCTATCCAATTCACTTGTGATTGGTATTCTGTGATTCAGACATTCTCAATGTTAGACATCTTTTTGAGGACATATTCTTTTAACATGCCTTGAAGATCATCAAGCACACTTTATAGTCCACGTGTTCTTGACTCTCCATTCCCTTCAACCGGTGAAGCTTGTTAAGGAGAGTGGTACTACGTGGCATCTGTTATCAGTCCCATAGATAAGCCTGCAGCTGTATAAATACCAGTTGCAATCTATAAAACTGATAATATAAGAATATATTATAGTTTCTTTCCAAGAGTCATTTTAATCACTTTTGTATTTAAATGAGATTATGAATGTACCTAGTGTAGAGATCCCAATAGGTATTATTTTATTTTTATGTGTATGTTTTACAGTGTATTACAAATACATATGCAGTTAGCATCTTAAATGTTAAACTATTTTTCAACTAAATATACTACTTTTTTCATAAGAACTCGTATGAATAAATAAATTTTTTATCTGTAATAAATCGGCTCACTGTCTGTAGACTGTGTAGATTTTTTTATTAATCTATTTTTGTGATATTGTGTTTAGAATTATATTTTTGCTATTCTGAAAATACCGGTCATGGCTCTAGATCTGGTAACATTTTTGATGCGTCACATTGACATACTACCAACACAATGCAATTGGTTAAATCTTATCATAGGTTAGTTAACATGATTGCTATTCATTCTTGCACAACAGTCATTGATTATTCCTCTAATTGTGTTCCCTTATGTATCCTATTTTCAGTAAATTTTAATTTTAGATAATATGTTTGAGAATAACTTAGATACGCTAACACCATCTATTGATAAACAGTGTACCTACACAATATTAAAGTCTATGTTGTTTTATATTGTGAGCACCACCATAGATGTCATTGTCAGTGATAAAAGCTTAATTTATTATTATACTAGCTGAATATCCGAAGCTTGGCTTTTTTTAATTTAACTTCACAAATTGTTTCCGAGATTTTCGTGTATTCTAAAAACTTCCAAGCCTATTTCTGAATGAAAATAAAATAAAAAGATTTGTAAAATATTTGGATATATGTATGTTACTTTAAAATTTATCAAAATAGTATAAATTTCATCAAGATTTAAAGTTCGTTCACTTACATTTTTTTAAATTCTATAGGCCAAAGTGACATTCTGAAAGAAAATAAAATAAAAACTATAAAATACTTGGATTATATATTAAATTGATAAAAATAATAATGTATCTTTCGAATATGCGATAGCTGAAAGATTGTAACAATTGGTGTAACGATGAGAGGTAAACAAATTTGACCCACAAATCAATAGGTATTTTTTGTACAATGTACATCGTCGACAATATCCTGTATTTTTTTATGCCGTGCCCTTCAGCTGTAGTCTCTGTGGGGACAGGCAAGTCGTAGATTGTCATTTTGATTGCACGTCATCGCTTTAGGTTTAACACCGCTTAAGTCAATATTGGCGATTTTACAATAGAGCAAAAAAGCTTTCTAAAATTCTTCTTAAATAACATTTAAATATACTTTCGAAAATAATAAAAAATAATGTCAGCTCGCGTGGGGTTGTGTTTTTATATTTTTTCAAATGTAATATTATAAGTTTTATGCTCTATTGTAAAGTTGCTAATATTGACTTACGCGGTGTTAGATCTAATGCGACGACAGGCAGTCTCGACTCAGACTGCTATGAAAACAGTTGTACACTAACATGTGCAAATCAGAATGACAATCTTACGAGATCTTGATGCAGATGATTAATTTTCTTCATGTTAATTTGTCAATGTGATGCGTAAGCCATAAGCAATTATGATTATCAAATGGATATTGAGTATCTTTTAAAATGTTTATTTTATAAGTGATTACATTATTTTAATTACAAGCTGTAATTAAAACGTACGTGCTGTGTAATACATCAATTTTGAATCCTTTATTTTGTATATATTTAACTTCATAATATGTATAGATTAAAGATAAATAATTTTTACGAGTTTTACATTTTTTATTCCCTTATCCAACTGTTGATTTGTTTAAGAGAACTTTGTTCTCTTAACATATCGACAAAGTATCAAGCTAAGATATGCGAGATTTGTATGCACGGTCTGTATTTTTCACAGCTTTTCCAACTTTGAAGTAAAAAAACACCAACTTAGAGGCTTCGCAGCATATATTATGTTCTATTTACTCTGTGTGGGTGTCCCCTTATAACTTTTGATCCGCTCAATTTACGAAGCCCAAAATTTCAGGATATACAGATAGTTACAAAACTTTCATACTCAGAATTTTGAGTTTTTGTTTCAGTCAGGGGTTATCAACTTTTGAATTTTTACTTTATTTTTCCATATAACTCAGAAATCATAAAAGCTAGAACGCTGAAAATTGGTATAAATATAGACAAATAAAAAATCTCATTTATTTTTTCAAAAAAATTTCAGAGTTTCTCAAACATTTTTTATCAAGAAAAGTATTTTTTTTTATCATAAATTTATGTGTTTAACTGCCTATATTTCCAAAGTTTTTAAAAATATCGAAAAAAAGCCGAATCACTCCAACTAGATAATTTAATTTTCCAACTGTCGATTCGTTCATGAGAATTCAATTCTCTGAATGAATCGACATTATTAAGCCAAGATGCGTGTACGAAGGAAAATTTTGTATGGCGTAGTGGACTTTTTGCATGCTAATAACACCAACTAGAGGCCTCGCAGCATATATGTTCCCATACATGGATTTACTCAGAATTCGGAGTAGAACATTTTATGTGTGTTTTGTGTCTGTCTGTCCCCCCCTTATAACTTTTGATCCGCTCAATTTACAGAGCCCAAAATTTCAAAATATATAAACACTTATAAGCCAACAAAACTTTTATACTTAGAATTTTGAATTTTTGTTTCAGTCAGGGGTTATCAACTTTTGAAATTTTGGTTTATTTTTCCATATATCTCAGAAACCATAAAAGATAGAAATCTGAAAATTGGTATAAACATAGAAAAATACAAAATCTCAAATCGGTTTTTTCAAAAAATTTCTAGGGTTTCTCAAACATTTTTTATTAAGAAAAATATTTTTTTTATGATAAATTTATGAGTTTAACTGCCTATATTTCCAATTTTTTATTAAATATTTATAAAATATCGAAAAAAGCCGAAATACCCCAACTAGATAATTTAATTTTCTATAAAAAATATTGATATTGTAGAAGTAAATCTCATTTTTTTTTTAACAATTTTTATAAAAATTTAATTTAGTGACGACATCATTTCATACAATTTGTATGGTAGTCGCCTATACATAATATGTAAGAAGACTTAATAGTTTGATACTTAAATCTCCAAACATACATGCATCCCATCATGCTGTTTTCATATTCTGTGTAGGAAAAACAGACTGACCTCCATACTATCTTATCCTGAAAAACATACCTACATGTTTTATATAGAAAATAAAATATCTTAAAATATTTATTAATTTGTGTTGTTTATAGTTTGGTACGTATTCTTTGATTATGCATACTATCTCCATCGACAGTTGGATCTCATGTGTTACATGCAACTAGTCTATAAAAAATATAAACATTGTAGCAGTACTTACACCTTAAATTTTTTTAACAATTTTTATAAAAATTGAATTTAGTGACGACATCGCTTCATAAAATTTATATGGCAGTGGCCTATACATTATATCTAAGAATAAGAAAAACAGACTGACCTCCATACTATCCTATCCTGACATACATACCTACATGTTATATATAGAAAACAAAATACCTTAAAATATTTATTAATTTGTGTTTATGTGTTAGGTAATAGTTTGGTACATATTCTTCAATTATACATACTATCTTCATCAACCGTTGGATCTCGTGTGTTATATGCAACAAGTCAATTAAATGTTGTGAGATTACGGAAGAAATGTGATGAATATTGATGTTAAAACTTAATTTATTCATATTGATTCTTAAAATACTGTGTCTACTCTTATATGCTGATTCTATTAGCTGTTGAACAACAGGACTGTATTGATGTGTAATAATACAAAGATACTATCCTTCATGATGGAAATTCTTGTTCTGTTGAGGTATTTGAATACATTTGAGCTTACTTTGCAATATTTTGACTAATTCATCACTAATTGTTACAAGTGACCGGCAAACATCTTGAATAATGGCGCCGCTGCACAGAACACATATTTTGCGATCTATGCTTGGTTTTTAGTACTGAAAACCAAGCCCCCTCTCTGCTGAAAATTCAAAATATTTTCCTGGCAAGTGAGTTTATGAAAAAAATAGTTACAATAATTATGAGCTTTTATTTGGTAAGTGAAATATGAAGAAAATTATTATCAACAGTTAAATCCAACACTTGTATGAAAAAATGAAAATATTTTGTTTGATAACATATATGTATAAGTTTTTAAACAAAATGATTTATTTAGGTCAATTCTTTTATTGATTTCACATTGCAAAATAATTTAATATCTTTCTTAATTTCAATTCATAAAATTCAAATCCTTGGACATATTTAGGTGAGTAAAATCTATTTATTTTTAAAAAACCAATAAAAATAGTGATTATTGTATAATTGTAAACTTATAAAATTCAAAGGAATCACTAGAATATCATTTTATTACTGCAGGCAATAATTCAAAACAAAGTACTGGCAATAATTTTGTGAATTTTCCAAAAGGAGTGGAGGAAATAAATTTTTCAAAATGATATTTTTATTTTATGGAACTTCCGTTATACAAGGCGCAAGTCACATTCGTGTTTAGCCAATACAAAGATATGAAAAAATATCGTGCTACGTTGCCAATTCTACTTTTTTCAATTATTTATTGTTGCGAATTTTGAGTCATATATATTTTTTTGATATTGAAAAACAATCAAAAAATACTTTTGAATAGTTATTTTAACTTTTTTTGGTTTCAAATAAGAGAATTTCAAAGTTAATCACGATTTTTTAAGATTATATATTGGCAGCAGTGGTGGAATAGAGATAGAAATGACGCGCGTCACATTGCCTTGTAGTTACTAGAGCCGCTATTTCAGTACGGACTTTTGGTCGATGGGGTCCTCCACGGATATGTGTGCCTCACATGGCAGAATTAAATGGCGGCTGCCGTTTGGGCTCGGCGTCGAATTCGCCTTTTCTTGTGGTAAAATGCGTATATTGATGTTATTTTTTGTTCTCAATTGTTCCGCAGCGCGACTCGAGTCCGCTGATATAATAAGTTCGCCGGCATTTGGAGTAAATGCGAAGAAATTCGACAAATAAAATGTGTTGGCTCTGTACACCGTCAATTGCCATTTTACTTCATATAATATATCGAAGTATAACTATAGTATACTTGTATATGCGGTGCTAACAGAATATTTATTAGTGCTTTGTGCCAAAACAAACGACAGTTTTATTCTCAGTTTTGCGTTTCAGTTTTTTTATTGTTAATAATCGTTTGAATTATTTTGATGTACGATTTTAAGGTCAATGGTTGTTTTTTTGCAGGAGCTCTAAATGATAGACCGCCTTGACTAAATATAAACCAAAAATGACGACTTCTTCAGAAGATGTGTTGTTGAGTGTCAACCACGTAAGATATAAGAAGGGCGATGGCACTCTTTACGTGATGAACCAGAGGTTAGCTTGGATGGTTGAACATCGGGACACCGTCACTGTGTCTCATAAATATGCCGACATTAAAAGTGAGTAAATTGTTCAGTACAATATCTACCGATACGTCACTATTTCCTTGTTACAATTATTATTACTCTGTTTCAACATTATTGTTGATATTTTCATCAAGAGATTTAGTTACTTTAAAACTATGTCTTTTTTTAGACAAAGGGTTTTTCATTCCATATTTATTAATTCTTTCCTTTTATTTGTCTGGTTCACATTTACTTTTCATTGATGTTACTCAAGGATACATTATTTTACTAATGCAATTTTTCAAGTCGTACACCACAGATTATCATTAAATAAATATGATAATAAAATTCATTGGTTGACACATTCACTGCTGAGAATAGGTGAGGCATGTACTACTAACATACGCTAAGAGGTGAGTACGCACCTGGCGTATACATTATTATTGTTAGTTTTTTGCCGCTCCTGTGTAAAGGTGGACATTTTTATTAATTCTGTAGGTACCTATGCCTTTGTGTGTAAAAATATTTTTTATGTTTATTATAAAACGCTGGAATATACATACAATATTTGAAATGAATGCTAGTTCAGTGAGATAAATAGTGATACGCCAGCACTATCTGTTCCAAGACATCCCCAATGTGCAAATACAGCCATATATAACCTCGTAAGATGTCATTACTAGAATGAAAGTGAACACATTGAGATGGTTTGGTCACATGGGGAGAATGAATGAGGAGCGCCTGACGAAGAAAATATACAGAGCGGAAAGGAATGGAATGAGAGGTCGGGGACGCCCAAGAAAGGGATGGCACGACCATGTGAACGAAATTTTGAAAGACGGAAATGTTAGAAGTATGAGCAATAGACAAACATGTATGAGACGATGCATGAATGTGGATGAGGTGAGGGATGCGTGCCAGGATAGAAAAATGTGGTGTTTGGTTCTCTCTGCCTACATGGCGTGATGGTATGTATGTATGCATAAATGTATAACCTTTTACTTTATCCTTGTCAATCAACTCAAAATATTACGTGTGGTTTTTGTGAATGTTCACCACGTGTATAATATACAATATTAAGAGTGGAGAAATAAGACAAAAATAGGGTAAACAAGTGGTGAGTAAAAAGAAAACTGTAACACGAATTGTAAGCCGTTTAGAGTTGTGAACAAAAAGAAAACTGTGGCATAAATGGTTGGTGGGCTGGAGATGCTGGTTATTTGGAAGAGATTGTCATTTGGCAATAAACCCGAAACTTGCATAGAGTACAAAAAAAAATATAAAAGAAGATCAATGGATGTTTACCAAGATAGAAATGTATAGTATGCAGTTCCTTTTGTCCGTTTTTTAACATCCCTACATAGGGGACAACAGTTATTAGGAATTGGGCTCATAATGGTCTTCCGAAAAATGGCACTATGTAGCGTTGGGGAAGGTTTTCATGAAGGCCTAATGGTACCTATATATCTATATTTTGTGTAAGTACATAAGAATATAAAGAAAAAGAACACATTCACACCTGTCTCAATCATTTTTGCATATTTTGCACATGCAACATAAAACTTCTGGGAATTCATGACATAGAAACCTTATAATTGACGTAATTTAAAATTGAAAATAAAATGCACATTTGGTAAAAGTGAATTGACACATTCTATGATACCTACTATAGGTATTATTATTATATCAACATTGCAAAGCAAACATCCACATCTAGGGGGCAAGTCAACTATGTTTACACATATGGATATAATTATCATATGAAGTTCTAATACATTTTTAGATGTTATAGAACTCCATATGATAATTATATCCATGATATGGGTGGTTTTGGTTTTTTATCCATGATAAGGGTGGTACTCCATAAGATAATTATATCCATGATATGGGTGGTACTCCATAAGATAATTATATCCATGATATGGGTGGTTTTGGTTTTTTATCCATGATATGGATGGTACTCCATAAGATAATTATATCCATGATATGGATGGTACTCCATAAGATAATTATATCCATGATATGGGTGGTACTCCATAAGATAATTATATCCATGATATGGGTGGTTTTGGTTTTTTATCCATGATATGGATAGTACTCCATAAGATAATTATATCCATAATGTGGGTAAACATGGATGGTTTTGGTTCCCCCTGTTGACCAGACTTGCCTACCTGGTGTTTTCAGCACTAAATAGATTTATTTTTTAACTAAATAAAAAACTAGTGGGCAAGTTCGTATACACTTTTGTTTTCTTTAAAGCACATCTCTGAATGCATTTTTACTAAGCCCATTTATATTGTACACATTTTTTAAACAAAATAAAATAATTCATTTTACAGAACAGAGGGTATTTTTAATGTTTGTAGTACACATTCCAAATAAATTCATAGTTTGCACCCATTTTGGTATACCTGTTTAGAAAACTTATGATATCATGTATCTCTTATTATATATCAGCAAAGTTTTAAAAATAATTTCTTATTCTTGTCCTTATCGTCATGACCGAGCAAGTTGGCTGTGATCAATCACCCTTTGTGTGGCGGCTCCGTGCTGATCTATTCTGGGCAGAACGTAGAGCGCCAATCACTGAAGACCGCATTGCGGACTTGACAAGGTCCTACTACGCTGAAATATATGTCCTACTACGCTGCCCATTACATCAAGCTTTTCGAGGCAATCTGGTTCTCTCCTGGCAGTGTGTCCATAGAATTGGAGAATATGTCTGTAGCACATTGTTGACAGACAAATAATAATTTATCTTTGCATAAATAGTGTTGCCACAATAAATACCATAAAAATGTAATTGAAAATACATACGGTCTTATTAGATTTCATTATGTAATGGCTTACTAAATGTGCAACTAAAACCTGTTAAGATTGGTATTAAATCTTACTTATAAATGTATACTAACCAGTTCACCAAATTGTTTACAAACACCCTCATTTATTTTTTTCTTCCGCCTTGGCTTCACAGATGTCAAAATGATAATCTTTGGATAACTGACATGGAAAATTGAAAACAAACACCGCATTGTACCATGAGAAATATTAAACATGATTGCGATGAAGAATAACAAGGAAAAACGCTATTAAATTAAGTATTAAGTTTTTCTGTCAATCTCAAATATGCGTCGATTTGTGTGTGAAAGATGCGCCATTTTGAAATACTTGGTATGACGCGTTGTACAACCTCTCGACCTGTCCTAACTTGACGTCTATGAAATAAAAGTGTAATAAAGATAGTCACGGTTTATAATTAAATTTTTTTGTTAATCCTCCTCTATTACCAGGTACTATAGATCGTTTACGTTCATAAGTAAAACGGATGTTGTATAGAACTTGAAGTGAAAAAAAGCAGAGCATTGGATATTTGGCACTATGTGTTAACCCAATAAGGGGCTAGGTTGTGTAAGAGTGGCGTATACAAATGTGTATAATTGTGAATACATTGGACGTTGTTCTGTTACTAACAACATTACTGACATTTTGTTTATAGTAATAGTATTATTGATAAGCCATGCAATTAACAAAAGTATTTATGAGATTCAATGACAACAAAAAATAATAAACATTTAAACTGTGTGTCGTAAATAATAAGGAAACAATTAAAATGTTACCATCCTATCTGTAATGTATAAGATACCCACATTGTAACCACACAACAATACCAGCTGTCAAATGGTAGACTGAATAAACATGTGCTAAAAACTAAAGTTGGTTTAATTCAGCATAATACAGTATCAAACAGATTTATGCATTGTTCTGATAGATGCAAGGTCGGTGTTCTAAGTTTATTCTATAGATACTACCACGGGAGTTGCTCAGAAGAATTTGCATCCCTGGTCCCTCTTCCACCCATTCACAATAGTCACTCGTTTTACTCAATCTCAACACCTGTTCACAGTGAACCTTCAATTTACACGAACCATTCGCTTCTCCAACTGTTTTATTAACACAGCAGCCCGACTGTGCAACGATCTCCAGAATTCTGTGTTTCCACCTTCTTACAACCCGGGTCTCTTTAAAACCAGAATTAATATTTTCCTGAGCAGATTGCAAACCCTCCCCAACACTGCGTAATGCACTTCTTCGGAAGAGTATAATGGACTCAAATCATAATAGCTGGTGTCCTCTACGTAGCCATGTTAAAAAAATAGTATGCAGTTATTTTGAAAGCCATCTTTCAAATAAAACAAGTTTTTTTTGTAAAGCTAGGTTCACATTACTGTGTTGTGGCGCTTCTGTTGTGTCGGCAATCGATGGATACCCGTTCGTGCCACAGAGGTGGTGTGGGATCTGTCGCAACTCAACACACCACACTAATGTGAATCTAGCAGTCAACGATTGTGGTTGTATAGTGTCATTCTGTTTAAAAATGTCCGACAAACTTATAGAGTTAGTAAGACAATATAAAGTTCTATATGACAAACTTATAGAGTTAGTAAGACAATATAAAGTTCTATATGACACAAAATCCAAAGAGTATAAGGACCGAGCTATAAGAGATGCTGTTTGGGAGAAAATAGCAGAGACATTAAATATATCCATTTCAATTAAATTGTGAACTTGCTCAAACTGTATTTAAGTCAGTCTAAAATATCGATGAAATATTTCTTCATCCCTTTCTAATTCCTGAACGAGACAGTGAAATGCGCCCCTAGACTTTCTCAGTCTATTTACAGGATGAACCCAATATCTTATTTTCTTTTTTAAGAAGACTCACCAACACGAGAAATTGAATATCTTCATCAAAATCACTGTCTGTATCTGTAGAATATTCTCTTTTCTCCAAAAGAGAGAATATCTTTTGATGTTTGAGGAGTTATTAAATGATTAACTCTTGTATTAAAATATTCTGTTTAATACAATACTTCAAGAATAATACAAGTACAATGTAAATTAAGTTTTCAAAGTTCTTATTATTCACACTGTGGAATGCTATTATAAATTATTCATATTGACTTAACTATTTTGAAGACACTATAGTTTTACTTCCATTCAATAAATTAACTTTTATAAATTAATTATTGGAACGTTTTCCGACATTCATCCATCATCAGCAATGTCATAAGTAACGACATTGCTGATGATGGATGAATGTCCGAAAACGTTCCAATAATTAATTTATAAAAGTTAATTTATTGAGTGGAAGTAAAACTATAGTGTCTTCAAAATAGTTAAGTCAACATAAATAATTTACATTGTAAGTTATAGTTAACTGTCTACAAGGTGATGTCTGTAACCAGAATGAGATTTCTTTATTTTCAATTAATAAAGAAATCTCTTTATTGTTCCCTTTCAAAATTAAAATCAATAATCATTAATTATTTTGAGTCATTTCTTGGATAGCAACTAAAATAATATATTTCAATAAATCAATAATTAATAATAGACATCTGTCCTTAAATATAACAACTATTTCTAATACGTTAATAAATATCCCCTAGTATGGTTCTAAACCATGCTACTTATTTATTAACAATTTACACAGATGTCTCCTTACTTGTCAAATTGAAAATCACATATATACAATATAGTATCAGAAGATTCCGAAAAGAACATTGCACTTAACCATGGCTCAACTCACAATGATCTGAAAATGTGACAGATTGTAACATGACACAACAAAATAATATAAACACTCACCCAACACGACAGATAGATCCTCAACACATATATGAACCCACGTTTACTGAATGTATGTCTTAATTATGAAAAATGCTATTCACACTGTTGAATATAGAGAGAAGGAAATATTGCACCTATCTGGTTGTGAACTTCTTACTTCATGTTAGCAGGTTCTTCACGGAAGGCACCCATTGTCACCTCTATATTACAACACTGTGTACTGCTTTAAACTAGCACTTCCAAACTCAGTATGGGTATAAATGCACACGGTGTGAAGTTATTACTTGACTGACACTTATGTATATTTCGAGCGTGTATGGAACCTGTAAACTTTCTCATTTTGTGACGTACACATAGCGACGAGTTGTAGGCAATGATGAGGATGACTGATGTAGGTAGAAAGGAATAGTTGGACAGTGTTGTCACATCTATCAAACATGCTCTTTTTTTAAAGAATTTCACTATAGTGGCATTTAGCAACATAGAAAACTTTTTATTCCTACGATTCTGACTGCAATGCACTGTGAGTTATTAAGAAACAATTTTTGCTTATGGCAATGCAATTGTAGTGCCTACTTTGACGTATGCCAGTGAAACATGGACATGGCAAAAGACGCATGAAAGCAAAATAAAGGCTGTAGAAATTAGATCATTAAGAAGAGTAGCCGACCACCATGTTGGTAAGCTGTTTGGCTTCTGTGCAGGTGTCCTGGGTTCGAACGCCAGCGAAGAGAAATTTATTTAAATTCATTTTTCACGCAGTTGTTGTTTTTCTGGGCTGGAAACACTGGTTAGATGGAAGAAATTGCCATATGGCAATAAACTCGCCACTTGCGCAGGGTACTAGGAAGTGTTTATTTTAAGTATGTAATAGAACTATATATGAATAAAAAATGAGGATATAAGGAGAGAATACAAGAAAAAGAAGGATATTGAAGTAAAATGAAAGTGGACATATTGAAAGAATAAACGACTGACCAGAAAATTATACGTGGTTGTAAGAGATGTAGTGAATAGCAGGGTTCGCCCCTAGAAAGGGATGTCATGACCATGTTAATGATATTTTGAAAGAAGGAAACATAAGAAGTTAAAACAATCCACGAGCATGTATGAGATGATCCATGGATGTAAAGGAAGCCAGAAATGTGTGCAAAAATAGAGAAGTATGGCACTTGGTTCTGTCTGCTTACCCCGTAATGGACATATAATTTTTGCTTAGCGGTGAGTGGTCATTCTAACTACATAATAATTTGGCATAACTTGAGTTTGAATTATTGAGGCTCTACTCTAATTAAAACAAGATAGAAAGTTTAGATAAATGTTTTATTTGTGATTGTTTTCATTCATAGTGTCAACTTTGACGTATGTAAGTGAAACATGGACTTAATAAAAATTGCTTGAAAGCAGAATTAAATAGAGTTAAATTGAGATCTCTGAAGAGAATTTGTTAAGAAAAAATGAGGAAAGAATGTTGTACGAAGAAAGATGTCATTAATATTGAAAGTGAACACATTGAGACGGTTTGGCCACTTGGATGAAGAACACTCGACGAAAATATAAAAAATGATTGGAATGGAACAAGAGGTCGGGGTCGTCCAAGAAAAGGATGGCACAACCATATGAGTGACATTCTGTAAGACATGACAAGGTTGATGCATGTCAAGACAGAAAATGTGGCATTCGGTTTTCTCTGCCTATCCTAGCATACACTCCTCCAATCCCTGCTTGCTTCCCATCCTGTTTATATCCCATAGTATTCCATCCAGCCACCGGACATTGTGAAGAATCTTGTACAAAATTCTTTCAATGCATTTTTCTCTCAAACGCCAGAAGACATCCATTTCACATCCAACATATTATATTTAACTGCTTTTATTGCAAATATAGTGAATTGTTTGGTATGGTGTGTTTAATATATGTATACAACTGTAAAGTTAATCTACAACAGTGTATATAGTTTTAATGTGCGTACAGTAAATTTTAATTGAATTATTGTTGGGTAAATTTACAACAGAACAATGTTGATTTTATTACACTTTTGGTATCATAAATACTCAATATTGAACAAAGAAATAACTGTTTTTTTTTTAAACATTTATTTTAAATTGCATGACATTTATCTGCTGAATAAAAAAAAAACATGATTAATTAAAAATTCAAAAATGGATTTTTTAAAATATTGTGCACATTACTTTAATAAACGAACTTTATAACAATCGAAAGTATGAACTGTTATAGTAACTATTGGGTTGGCAGGTATACACAGGTAATTTGATTCTAGTAATTTACACCCATCCATTTAATAAATAAATGTTATTTTATTGCTAGCACCATTATATAAGATTGTCTGCAAAAAATCTATTTTGAATGAATTTTGGCGAGAAAGATAGCGACAGACTAGTAAATACTGCGCATTATTTTGGATCAACTGGCAGTAGACTTAGAAAAAAAAAAATTATAAATGCATATGTAATAAATTTTTTGAATTTTCACTTAATCATAGTCTGACCAGGAATTTTTCAGACAACCCACTTGCGATATATTTTTTAACATACCAAATTTGATATAAAATACTTTTCATCCGTTAAACAGGTGGGTGAAGGTCGTTTCTAATTCGGATCTTAAGTCCGCCTGACACGAGGTAATATTCCAACTCATGTGGAATATGAGTTGAAAAGTAGTGTTTGCAGTCATTTTTGAAGTCATATGAACTGAGACTGTGTATCTCTTTTGTCTATGCTTATCTATATACTACATTGTCATTTGTCATACAAAGGAATATATTTTTTTTAATTCATAATGTTTTGTAAAGTTTTTTTCGTATTCTTTTTGATTTTTGATTGATCCAGGCGTACATTCCTAGCTACAAAAAAATATCGGCACATCGGAGTTCTTCTATATAATTGCTATGATTTGGAATGTTCTTACTACTGTTTTTTAGGATATTGCTTCTAGCATCACTATATATTTGGCCTTTGTATGGTTTTAATTATTAGAAATACATTCCATTTATTTTCAAAAAATCTCATTTTTCTATGAAAATTGATCTTTTAATGAGAGTTGTTCGTTTAATATCCTAAAAAACTCCTTGATTTTTTTTTCTCCTATCCAATCAAGATCACATACATTTTTTGCTGGAGCGTCTCATTTTATTTTCATAATATTTCGAAACAGGTAATCAAACTCAAAATGTAATAAAAAAATAAGCGAGAATCATTAATGCACCCAAAAATGCAAGTTATTTGACAGTCAAGAGAGATAATTGCTATAATATCGATATGTAGTTTAAATATATTGTTTCTAAAGTGACAACATTTTTAAGTCATTTAAATGATATTGTGTCAGGCACAATGTCATTTTTTCAGTTCATATTCCAATTAGTTGAAATATGAGTTGTAATATTACCTGGTGTCAGGCCAGCTTTAGACTATATTTTTATATGACTATCATATCAGTTATACCTTTGATTTTGGACTTGCTTCTGTCCATTACATATGATAATATATTACAATGTTTAGTTAGCTTCGAGGTCAGGTCTTGATTCCCAACGGAGACACGGCTTTTAATGATGTTTTCAGTATGCAACTGCTGTGAGGCGATTACTTTAAGTCTCCAGAGTGTGCTAACTTGTTATTGGGTGCGTGTTAAAATTAATATTTGACATAGAACAATATCAAAATCAATTATATATGTCTACCATAAAATAAAAATATTTGCCAACCATTGCTTAACTACCATGAGCGTTTTTAACCGACTCTTATTTTACTACATATATTAATACATATATACAAAATACATCAGTAAAAAAAACTCCATTTAAGCGCGTCCATGTTTTGCTTCATATTAACGTCAAAAATGTCACTATACATACACATAAAAATAAGATGAAACAATTGGTAGGTAAGTATAAATGATTGTTGTTGCAACGGTTAAAATTTCACAGAATGTTATGGTGTTACAGTTGCTATCATGAAAAGTTGATATGGTAAGAAAGGCTAATCTTTAAATATATCTATGTTTGATGTTACATTTTGTTTATAGACTTAATAAAAATTGATTAGGTTATCAATTCCTCGTGAAATATGTTTGGTGAATCTTTACCACATTGTCAGATTTCAATGTCTTTCTTTTTAATTAGAAAGGGGGTATTTCATTTAAATTTAGTCAAGATCTGAGGAGGGGAAGTCTGGTCCAACCGACGAAATCAAAACCCTCGTGATTACCCATATCATGGATATAATTATAATAAGGAGTTCTATGACATCTAAAGATATTATAAAACTCCATATAATAATTATATCCATGATATGGGTAATCGTGAGGGTTTTGATTTCGCCGGTTGGACTAGACTTGCCCCCCTGATGATGGGATTCATTAGAAATTCATCAAACTCTTTAATCACATAATATATTGAACAGACGTATGAATAATACTTTACAACATCAACCGATTTTTGATTGGAGTGGAGTTTTTTTATATGAAAGATTATTTTAAATGCTTCCATTTTTATGTTTTTTTTTATTATTTACAGCTCAGAAAATATCACCGGCTGGTAAGGCCAAAGTGCAATTGCAGGTGGTCCTGCACGACGGGGGCTGTTCCACGTTTCACTTTGTGAATCCAGCCGGGGCAGAGGCCCAAGCGGCTGACAGAGACAAGGTTAAGGCACAGCTGCAGGCTCTACTTCCTCTGTTTCGCCGGCAGGTCAACAGGGAGCTGGAAGAAAAGTCCAGGTACAGTTGCAAGTGTTTCCTTTAAACTCATACTTTATTATATGTTTATTACATTGTGTGTAACTCAAACAAATATTGTATATCCCCAAATCTGTGATTTATAATATTTTTTGTGAAGAAAATAAGCATTTTTTTACAATAGCAAGAAAATTAATTCAAAAGTTAAAGACTTATGTACTCAATAGATTTTTATATTCTCTATCGTTTAAAGTTAAAATCTACTTTTTAGGCTTTATAGTTTTTGTAGCTATTTACAACAAAGAATTAAAAAAGGGTTTTATTAAAACTAATTTTACACGGAAAGTATTTAACTTTTTTAAGACGAGTGTCATCGATACATTCCCTCATGGCTATACACAATTGTGAACCTTCATATCTCAGTAAATACATACTTGATTGAGACGAAAATTGGATGAATATTACTCCCATATATTTGACTTTAAGACGATCTATCGGTGAATCAACAAAACAATTGTTAAATTATTTAAAAAATTAAGAACTCTAACCATTGTAATTTATCGATCATCCAAATTTACACTCTCCCGCGCTTTGTAAGGACCTAATACGCATGCGCGTAGAAAAGAGGGATTCTGCGTCAGTTCATTTTGTTTTATTGCGCTGAAAATTCTGCTTTGAATTTAATCCCTATCAATACACAATCAGCGCATATTCCTTATCTACATCAAATGCCGGAAGAATCACTTGACATATTGATGCCGCCATGTACTTTTTTATTTGGAGATAACCACAATAACATTATTCTTCATTTATCTTATGTTCATGTTATGAAGTGTTTGATTTCATTGAGTATATGTGATCTTTTGTTTATCTTTGATGTTTTTATAATATATCTACATCATTAGATTTTTTTATTGAAAAATTCTGTGTAACGCGAAATAGCGAAATACTATCCTAGGTAATGCAAGTACTTGTATCTACACGTCTTAATTGAATTAACAGTTTCAAATTTTAACAACCTATTCCATAGAATAAAGTTCTAAAATCAAAGTGTTTTTTTTATTATTTCAAAGGCGTATCTTTTGAGGATTCTGGAGAAAAGATTATTAAAAATTACTATTTGCCCAACTATGGACTCTTAAGTTACCTTCATAACTTAATTTCTTTTTAGATTGCTGTCCTTGCATCCAACCCTGAAACACCTGTACGAGGATCTGGTTATCACTAAGGTGCTGAGCAGCGAGGAGTATTGGAACACGCCCACAATTAAACAGTACACAGAGAGTCAATCGGAGAAACAGGAAATTGGTGTCTCGGGAGCGTTCCTGGCGGACATCAAGCCCCAAACGGACGGATGCAACGGCCTCAAATACAACCTGACACAAGACATCATTGAGTCTGTCTTCAAAACATATCCGGCCGTCAGGAAAAAACATTCAGACTATGTACCCAACAAGATGTCAGAAGCAGAGTTTTGGACCAAATTTTTTCAGTCACATTATTTTCATAGGTAAGTTATATTAAATCTCTCCTCTGCTAGCAATTGAAACTAGCTGTCTATTGTCACGTACATCAAATGTCATTTTATGTTATAGTAGATGGACCAAGGTTGCAAGGTGTAGCTGAATGTACATTAGATATGAGCGCAGGTGACCAATACCATGGTGGCAGCGTATCTCAAAATTTCCATATCAGAAAATCTATCTCATAAATTGACAGCCTTTGTGGCTCAGTTGGTTAGGTATCTGACTGCTGATCCAAAGGTCCCGGATTCGATTCTCGGTGGATACGCAGTTTTTATTTGTGTTTACGGTCTGGATCTGTGAGACGATTAGTATCGTAAGTCTCCAAAATATGGCAACTTCTTATTGGGTGCGTGTTAAATTAATATTTGTCAAAACATCTTAGTTGCCTGAGAAGCTATACATAATAAAAATTTATTATCTTTGATGAAGAAATGGAGGATATAACACACTGATTAAGATATTTGAGAAATTTGATTTCAAAAAGGTGATGTTTGAGTTTATACGCCCTCGTATAAACTCAAAAAATCGTTATTTGAAAAAAAGTTATTAGATTTAGTCAACAACAATTTCACTGTACAGTTGTTACACTCGTGTTTCAGGGATCGCATAGCGTCGTCCAGCAAAGACTTGTTCACCGAGTGCGGTCGAATGGACGACCACCAGCTGAGTGTGGCGGCTAGTGCTGCCGTGGCCGCTGCCAGTGACCTCGACCTGGCCAGGTGGGCAGAGCCTGACCCTCTGCAGGAGGATGTGGGGACCAGTGCCTCGGAGACCAAAGCAAGTCTTCAGGCCACCTCCGTACACCACAGCATGATAAAGAGATTCAACCAGCACTCCATTATGGTGAGTGAGAACTTATATAAACATTGATTAGAAATATCTCTAAATGGAATTATAACTGAGAACATGTTTATATATTTTATTAAGATGTAATGAAGTCGTTATACAGCATTAATTGCCTTATAATGTTATTATGAATAGTGTTTTTTAGTAATGTTGTTATAAAATAATACAACACTATCGTAAGTTATTATGAATAAGACTTAGTTTCGTCTCTGCACTTGTATAGCATTATTAAGTAGATATTCTTCTCAATACCTATTAATTTATTATTTCTACACCAGGTACTAAAAGCCGGTGAAAAGAGTCTAATGAACCCTAATCCCGCCGTGAACAACGTTGAAAAACCAATCAGCGAGATGAACGGTAGCAGTGGTGGACCGTCACCGGAGAAGAGAGAGAACGACCAAGAGCAGCAGCCGATATCGGGCAAGAGAAAGAGGATATTGGAGAAGATGCAATTTGAAGATCTGCAGGCAGACGACATTGTCAAGGAAACACCACAATTGGAACTTTCTAAGGTTTGTCAACTTTCAAAAATAAAGGGTGGTTAAATTTCAAGGGCCGATGTTAATTTTGAATAAAACACAAATTATTTAGGAAATTATTGACATTTCTTTTTATTATGATAATATTGGTATGGCTCAATTATGTATGGAACAAAATATCGGCCAAATGGCGGTACACCTCCATCTGATGGTCCAAATTTTCGATGACGCTGAGGCATAATTGAGGTTCTATGTCGTTAATGTGCTGAATTATCTCATCCTTTAGCTCTTGAGTTGTTGCTGGCTTATCGACATACACCTTTTCTTTCAAATAACCCCAAATAAAGAAGTCCAACGGTGTCAAATCACATGATCTTGGCGGCCAATTGACATCGCCGCGACGTGAGATTATTCGGCCATCAAATTTTTCGCGCCTCAGAGCCATTGTTTCGTTAGCTGTGTGGCAAGTGGCACCGTCCTGTTGAAACCACATATCGTCCACATCCATATCTTCCAATTCGGGCCATAAAAGTTCATTATCATCTCACAATAGCGAACACCATTCACAGTAACTGCCTGACCGGTCTCATTTTTGGAAAAAATACGGCCCGATGATGCCGCCAGCCCATAAACCGCACCAAACAGTCACTCTTTGTGGATGCATTGGTTTTTCGACAATCACTTCTGCTTATTGACGAATCCACTGAGGTGAAAATGTGCCTCATCACTGAAGATGATTTTCTTCGAAAATTGATCATCCACTGTTGCCATTTCTTGCCACCATTCTGACCATTGACGACTCTTGAAATGGTCAAGAGGCTTTAGTTCTTGAGTCAATTGAACCTTGTAAGCGTGTAAGTCTTTTTATGCACAATGTTCATCAACGACGAGCGTGAGAGGGCACGACGACGAGTTGAGGTGGACGGCTCTTCAGCCACACTATCGCGAACAGCAGCAATATTTTCTGCAGTACGAGCTGTAAGCACTGGTGTTTTCACATCTACAGACCCGGTTTGCTCAAATTTTTGCACGATTATTCCGATTGTACGCACATTTGGATGATTAACCTTTCGTGTGCCTGCTGGTCACATGAGGACATGTAGCTTGTGTGCCTAGTGGGCTCTGGCGGCCATTGCAATATTTTGGGCTACGTCTGTGTTGTTATTCATTTTTATGACTTAAAACTTCAATAATTTGTGTTAAAATTCACTTGCGTCGAATCCTAATAACTTATTTAACCATACACAACAAAATTCCGTTAAAAAATATTACGCGTCATATTGCGAACGCTCATTGATTTCGTCATCCAAGCAACAAAACGCGCGAAAGTTTTGGGTAATGTCAAACGAGTGAAACTTTGGGAAAAACACAAAAAAGTAAGTAATTATTATCTTATCTTGTTATTTACTCAATTTAGAATGTTATTAGAGAAAAATAATATGTAAAATGTCTTCAAATTTGACAATAATCGTGGTTTGAAAACATCATAGAGGAACAGGTGTTGAAATTTCAATTTTGTTTTTTATGTATCTCACTTATTTCTTATTACAGTGAATGAGTAAGTAATATCATTTTGAAGGTAAATTTGTTCTCCATAAACTTGTTTTCACTTTATGTAGATTATTATATAGTTATACGCGATAAAAACACATTTTATCCGGTTATGCCTCGTTTGTAATTGATATTTCACACACACATGCACAGAATAAAATGGCTGCCTTTGTGTACACACATGAAAGACCTTGAAAGAGAACACATTTCACTCAGGGTTGTCCAAAAATATTTCTCATCAATACATTTTAACTTTTCGATTTCTTTTATGAAAAACACAATATAATAATATTGATGACAGGGTGTGCTATGCTATTTTCGACGTTGGTTATCATATGGCATTTTATTTCAGTATATGGACGACCCTAACGCGACGTCCTACGTAGGCGATTCAAAGCGAATGCGAAGCGACGCGGCGCGGCGCGAAAATAACAAACAGTCGGTAACTATGGAAGTGTCCTACGTTAGCTATTCCTATTTCCTATTCCGATGCGGCGCGGCGCGGTGCGAAGCGAACGCGATCAGTTGGTTTGATATTTTCGCGCGAATTGAAAGCGGTGCCATTGTTTTTTGACATGTCAGAAGCATAAATTTTAATTTCTGTCCATGAACGTCCCATATTATGGGACAAAAGAATAATTATTATCGAACCGCGAATTTTAGGATTTGGCAAAAATAAATGGGACTACAAGTAAACACATTTATTTATTATTGCTATTTTACAATAGGATGTTGTTCAAAACACAAAGTTTTCTCTCGCTTGCACAAATGTCAAATTTTGATATGTTTCCCGGAAAGATGTAAATTCAGTCTCATTTATTAATTCAAGATCACGTAATTCTTCATACAAATTGTGATATCCCCCATAAATATGCCTTTCTAAGTACACAATATTAGTTTCACTTCTCTGCCGAACATACTTCTTGAGTATTTTATATACGTACATCCATGACAGTAGCTGGCGGCAGAGGGAACGATTCGCGCATACGTAGGACAGAGCCACCGCATCGCATTGAATTCGCTTGTATCCGCATCGCTTCGCAATCGCGTTCGCTTTGAATCGCCTACGTAGGACGTAGCGTAACACCGACGACGGGAGTGACGGCGAAGATGACTTCGCCGTGACAGATGCCGGTGTGCCGGAGAGGATCCTGTCGTCGGTTCCTGAACTGTACTATTTCCACGGAGATGAGCCCGCGGAAGACACCGCCCATGTCTCTGACGACTTCAAATGTGTATATAGTTCTATGTGATAGTTCTAATAACTGTAAAATATGTGAATTTAATTATTTGTCTGTAGAGGTCTAAAGTATTTCTATGAAAAAAAATATTTCCAAAAAGTATTTTAATTATAGACATTTTTTGTAACAATGTATATTTTACAATAAACAAAGTATTATAATATTTTTTATTGTTCCGATAAATTGTGTGTTATAAAAGAAATTACTTTGGATCTCATGTGTTACATGTAACTAGTATTTATTACACTATTATAGGGAGAATAATATAAATAATACTGAGAAATATATATTTTCTGTAAATATTTTGTAAAAAATTATATTTGTAATTGGAATGTAAAAATTATAATGTTAAAAAATAAACGAAAGTATTTTGTTCAGTTATTTGTTTCATTTCTAATATTTATATAAAAAAATATTTTTATCGAATGTGAGGCCCTGACACTAACAATGGCCACATGTGGCCGGTAGGCAGACTACCGATCATCTTTTCTATGCGAATCTTTTTAGCGAATTTGAACACTAAGTATACGAATAATAAGACATACAATCGAAAAACAACACAGACAAAACCTAAAATACAACGGACACATGTGACCGCTAGGCAGACAATACCTAAAATACAACGGACACATGTGACCGGTAGGCAGACAACACCTAAAATACAACGGACAGATGTGATCAGCGAGAATGGCGGGAAATAAAAATTTACCAATACATGCACAAGTTGACGAAAGATCACAGATTACAGAACTCACAATGAATGTTTATTTTTCAACATTATTTATTATTGGCTGGTTAGAAACGTGATACAGAGTTAGAAGGCCGGTTTCTTCTTCTTTCCAATGACGTATTCATCTATGACATACAATGCGTAGTCATTTAGTAAAAAAATATTTAGAATGTACTGCGTAAAACGCGACTGGCTTTAGTTTATTTGTCCTAAAATTAATTTTTCTATGTGAATTGTTACTTTTTATGTAATATTTATGAAATAGGATAACTAACTTATGTAAAAAAGTAATTGCAAACATCTAAGACCTAATATTTATGTTTCGCGAGTGTCTGAAAGTTTTATTTGAAAAGGGCCAAAATGGCGTCAATTGCGTATTGAGTTAACAGTTTTCAAATAATAAATAATAACTAAATTTCCTCTAAAGTATTTATTTTCTTTGCATCATTTGATTGCCTTGTTATCGCTCCAAGTAGAAAACACGAAAAATCGGGAATTGAAATAAAACATGTATTGAAAATTCGTCATTTATTCAGATGTGAGCAAAAAAGTTGAATTCTTATAATCAATGGCCTATAAAAAATAAATAAAACATGTATACACTACAAAATATATTGGAAAATATTCATTATTTATTGGTATTTCGATAACAATCGCTACTTTAGTATGTCTAAAGTAATTATTATCAAATATTTATATAAATGTGAAAGCGTCCGTATAGGACAAAAAATCGCGGGAATTCGCGGCACACTAGGGGTACAGAAATTGCCAGTGCTCCGGCACACGAGAGGTTAAATTGACCGAAAAAATCACGAAGTGCACGATATCCATTTTGATTTGAACGCCCATTTTCATAATAGGCCTGAATAACTTTAACACGTTGCTCGATTGTGTATCTTTCCATGGTTCAAATTGAGTTAGCCTGAAATTGAGAAATGTCAAATGAAATGCAGAAAAAACTTGACGTTTAGGTGTGGTTCACATTGAACATCGGCCCTTGAAATTTAACCACCCGTTATAATTTGGAAACAGCATAATGTTGGGTAGACAGGGGCAGCTGAGTACTATACACTTCTATCCTTGCAAATATTCATGGTTCTTTAGTGCTCACCTTATTTAGGCTTGTATTTCCTTCTTTCAAAATTTGTGGAGACAGTTTTTCAACAGTGTCAAAGTACAAATAGGTCAACCTATTAGACTAAAATTTAATATATTCAATATTTACCTTTACCTATTCTTGATTTAAAGAATTGTTTGTTGGCTTATTGACCACAGGGAAGATCACCAAAAAGAGATCAGAGAGAAAGTTGGACATCCTCATCCCATGACTAAAACTGACTCCTGTAACACAGATCATTGATCTATTGAAAGAAGAAGAAAAATTGTTAATGTGCAACAATGTTAATTTTGAAAAAAGTACATGTTAATAATCAGAGTATATAATTAAAAGAATCTGCAAAGTGTATGAAGCGAATCACCCAATTCATGCCAACATTGAGAAATAAAACAAAAATAATGTTGATCTGCTTCTCTGCTATTCGACAGGACCTAGGGATGGGAGCTCTACTAAATGCTGTCAACGATAGTGATGGGCAATATCAAAATTAGTACCTACGCAATAGTGCAGACAGCCAATATTCTTATTTTATAATTTATTTTGTTTATTATTTTATAATTAGGAAAAAATCAAAGACAAATTTTATATGTATTATTTTGTAATACGTAATTGATAGGTAACATATTTATAATAAATTCTTATTATTAAGTTATTAAAGATACAGCTATATGTTATTCCAGTTATTCCAGGAAATAATTCATTTTAATTTTCTGTCAAAATTACACAGGAATGATAAAACAATATTAACTGACCGATCAATTCAAAATAACTTGATACATGGTTATTCCAAATTACAGTGATATTATGAAATCATTCCATGAAAAATTAAAAAATACACCGTTATAGGTTACGAGATTAAAAGACTTTTGCATTTTCGTAAAATAATATTACCATTTATTATATCAACCATATAACGAAATCAAAAACATAGAATACAGATACACTCCACTTAAGATAAAACGATAACAAATTTAATTTAGAAATAACATAACAAAATGCAAAAATTACATATAACAAAACAGTTAAATAAAAGATTTGAAGTTTTGAAGGTTAGGTTTTTAATGTTGGCTAGCTTTTGTTTGTAAGTTTCTCTATGTTGATATTTTGATTGGAACTCTTACCAAACAAATTTTTTTTGTTTGGAAGTTGCACTCCACTGTTAATAATATATGTTTTGGTGGAAGGTATTATTAACCACTTCATGCTATTGAACGAGCAGTGCTTGCGGGCAGCGCATGCGTCCTATTGCACCAACGCATGCACTGCTAACTCGACTTGTTTATGGTACATGATAAACCAATGATCTTCGCTCTCGTTACTCATAGTTTACAAAAATCCTTTCTTGTGTTTTAACTTGAAAAACATCAAAATATTTTGTAAGTATTTTTCAAAAATTAGTGATAGATTGTAAATTTTACAACTTAAAATAACCTAATATGTTTAGTTATGTAAAAAAACCCCGAGCATGAAGTGATTACAAACAATTACATTTGTTTTTACAAATCCATTTATTGCAATCATTTACAGGCAATCTAACCATCTATTACAAAAACCAGAAATCAATGCTCTATTCATAAAGGAGTGCTATTTTGTAATGTCCATAGTGTACACAACAATATGAAATGGCAACTTATTTTTCACTTGTGTATTTTATTATTTATCAGGTGGAGCGCTATCTTCACGGTCCGACTGGCAACACGGAGGCTGCTGTCTCGACCGGCACCGGTGCGGGTGGCACCGTGCGGCAGGCGGCGAGGGCGGCTCGCTCCCTGGTACTAGGGTGGGCGGCCAGCGGAGTCACGGGGCAGGGCGGGGGACCCAGGCCGCTGCAGCCACCCCCGCAGGCCGCCGTGGGGGCGCTGGGGGAACTGAGCCCAGGGGGAGCGCTCATGAGACACCACCATACCCACTCTCTCGCACGTTAGTACATTATTATATCACTCATTGTATGACTATTGTGTGCGTGGACTATTGTGTATTTTTAAATCTTGATAGACAAATCAGTATTTACTGCTATCCACGTGGTGGAGTAATATGAGTAAGCTCGTGGATAAAGCCCAATTACCAGCCCCGACAATACAGGACAGATTATCCTGATGCCGAAGGATTAGGAGAGCCGACCCTACCTAAAGTTAAGACAAGGTCAAGAAAAAAAAAAATCGGAATTTACTGTCCCATTGGAGATATTTGATATAAAAATTGAACAAGTTATGATGTTTTTTATACAAGTGTCACAAAAATGTATGACTTGGGAAATTCGGAAACAACGGTTTTAAAAAAAAATTATATCTGAAAGTATACAAGATATCAAAATATCATTTTGCATGTCAAAATAAGAATGTCAAAAGGAACAAATAAAAAAAATATCAACAAAATCTGAGGCCACGGATGACATTGGCTGAATGTTTTGCCGTGGACTGACTCTCCCAGATCTCTGATATACACACAACATAAATGATGATGAAATTAATAATTTTGATCATTTGTTAAACAGAGTTGGTGCCCCAGGATGTTGAGAGTGAAGCCCGCCGTCTGTACCTGGGAGCCGGTGAACTTCTACGTACATTTTGGAGATGTTTTCCTCCGGCCCATCTGTCATCGGCACCTCCGAATGCAGAACAAGTGGCAAAGGCTCACGAGGCGTTGCTCAGATATAGACATGCCAGAGTCAAACCATTTGAGGTATGTTTATTTATCAATAAGTGTATTAGAATTAACAATGAGATTCCGCATAATATAATGAATTTGAAGGCGAGATTTGAAAGTACGAGATTGAAATGGGGCTGTTCTAATAATCGGGCAGCATGAATGTTAAAGGAAGATGAATAATATTCAGTGCAGTGAGGTTGGATGGTGAGGGTTCTTTCTTCTCTAGACCAAAGTGGAAGTCCATGAGAGGCCAATGGCCTGAATCTTTCTCTCAGATATGCGGGGGCATTCCAACTGTTTAATACATTAAACAGGAGACACAGGGTGTGCTGATCTCGGCACTGATGGATGGGAAGCCATTTGTCTTAGATGATAATTTTTGCGGTGGTTAAATTTAAATCATTTGTAGTCGATCCAATTTGTCAAGATGTTCTTCTTTGAGATCTAAGTAGCAAATGCAGATGCATAGCCAAGAATAGGGAGAAGGAGGATTATTGAACTATTCTCAGAAAAAAAAACATGATCGTAGACCTAATACTTTAGCACAGTTATGGTGCAAATTGAAATGAAAAAAATAAGTATTTATCAACTTTCAAATATTGTTATTTTGGATTTCGTAAAAATGTCTTGCATTTTATTTTCAGGACAAGATGGTGAGGGAGCTGTCTCCGTTGGCTCACTCCCTGACGAAGCACCTATCTCTCTTGTTGCAGGCTGCCACTGCCAAGTATAATCTGTGGCAGTCCCGTCAGGCCAAATTGCGGTAGTGATTGTCTGGCCAGCATTTCACACATCCTCCGCTACCAGATTACTATTAGCTATTTTAAGTGTTACACCAGAGACAAGACAGTTGTGGTTATACCAAATTAGTTGTGAAATGTTAGAAATTGTCAACTTCGACTCCATTCTCTATTTATTTGTTATTTTTTCAAAACCGTTTACCAGTTTTTAATTGATAAGCCAAGTTTACTTGTTTAATTGAAATTATACTCACAAAGTTCATATTAATTTTTCTGATGAATTAATGTCGCAATTTCTCCCCAACAACCACATTATTTACTGTCAAAAATTATTATTATTTATTTATAGGCACATCAGCCTTGGCTGATGTGCCTATATTCACTGTCCAATTTTATTATTTGGTTGTAACTATTTTGCTTTGTCCAAAAAAAAGGTCCAGTCTATTCTTGAAAATATTGAACATTTTCAGCATCCAAAATATGTTGGGGCAGTTTATTCCAAGTATTCACCACTCTATTTGAAATAAAATGCTTTCGAGATAAAATAATATAAATACATCACCCTAGAACAGGTAGTACCTAGTGGGACATTGTTGATTGGTCTTCGCATGCTACATTCGTGATATTGAGTTCTGAATGGGTACTTGTTTGATATTTAATTTGATGTTTCTTAGTGGAAGCAACCGTATGTGTGCAAGTAATCACAATTGAAATGTTTAACAGTTACAAAAGATGCCTGCTAAATTCAAATCTGTACAATCAAATCTTTCACTAATAAATTGAATTTAATATCACTTGGGAAACCACCAACACTTATACCCGTATTCAGAGTTAAATATGAGTATTGAGGAGGCCTCAGTTCGTCAGGTACCTTGAAGATATGTGTCGCCTTTAAAGAGCCTCCAAGGAAAGTATCGATGTTGATGATATTTTTCATCATACAAAGACAATCTGTTTACATTTGACAACTGATAGAACAAATACCTATTTCATATTTGAATTATTAGAACCATCATTTATCTCTGTATAACAAAATGTCGATGAATACATTTTGTGGAAATTCTTGAGGATTCCTCGAGGTATATGATGTCACATACACAGTGAATAACGAAAACGCTTTCTAGTTCCTTCGAAGGCCTGAGGTTTCCTCAAGGTTTGTCTGTGAATACGGGAATTTATTATCTAATAACATTATAATGTCCAATTCAAACAAAATAGATGGATAACAAAATTGTGTTACTAAGAATATTGAAATAAAACATTTTGGCAGTAATGAAGAAGTAGACATTCAAGGTCAATTGAATTTATAAATAACGTATTTCACATTTATTTTGGTTTTGTTGTTGTTTTTACGCCGATGCGTGTTATTTTTATACAACCAAAGTTTAATATTCTTGTATGTTTTGATTTTTTTGCGTCGTAAAAATACAATTGTGAATCATGCGACAAACGCAAAATATCTTATTATAATTTAGTTTAAATTTGTTTTTATATTATATTATTGTAATATATTTTAATGTGATGTAAACTTAGAGTTAATTGAAATTTTCTTTATTTCTAACGGAGCTGATAATATTATGTTATTTGGATAATATATTTGCTTCATACATAAGTATATTATTTCTTTTGTTATATTTTGTATTTAATGTAAATGATATAATTTATTTAGCAAGTTTTATTTTTTTGGAACGAAAGTGGAATAGTGAGTGATATGGACGTATCACTGCAGCATACGAATGTTTATTCTAAATTATTTGTATAAATAAGTATGGGGAGTTACCATTACTTTTAATAGTATATCGGCTGTCATTAATTGACTTTTTTATTTTTATACATGGCAAGTTACGCTCAACCTGCTATCAAAATAACAAATATTCAGCATATTATTATGAATTTGTAGATGTACAATTTTCCAAACAAACAGTAAAGGCATTGAATATTTATTTTTATACATGGCAAGTTACGCTCAACCTGCTATCAAAATAACAAATATTCAGCATATTATTATGAATTTGTAGATGTACAATTTTCCAAACAAACAGTAAAGGCATTGAATATTTATTTTTATACATGGCAAGTTACGCTCAACCTGCTATCAAAATAACAAATATTCAGCATATTATTATGAATTTGTAGATGTACAATTTTCCAAACAAACAGTAAAGGCATTGAATATTTATTTTTATACATGGCAAGTTACGCTCAACCTGCTATCAAAATAACAAATATTCAGCATATTATTATGAATTTGTAGATGTACAATTTTCCAAACAAACAGTAAAGGCATTGAATATTTATTTTTATACATGGCAAGTTACGCTCAACCTGCTATCAAAATAACAAATATTCAGCATATTATTATGAATTTGTAGATGTACAATTTTCCAAACAAACAGTAAAGGCATTGAATATTTATTTTTATACATGGCAAGTTACGCTCAACCTGCTATCAAAATAACAAATATTCAGCATATTATTATGAATTTGTAGATGTACAATTTTCCAAACAAACAGTAAAGGCATTGAATATTTATTTTTATACATGGCAAGTTACGCTCAACCTGCTATCAAAATAACAAATATTCAGCATATTATTATGAATTTGTAGATGTACAATTTTCCAAACAAACAGTAAAGGCATTGAATATTTATTTTTATACATGGCAAGTTACGCTCAACCTGCTATCAAAATAACAAATATTCAGCATATTATTATGAATTTGTAGATGTACAATTTTCCAAACAAACAGTAAAGGCATTGAATATTTATTTTTATACATGGCAAGTTACGCTCAACCTGCTATCAAAATAACAAATATTCAGCATATTATTATGAATTTGTAGATGTACAATTTTCCAAACAAACAGTAAAGGCATTGAATATTTATTTTTATACATGGCAAGTTACGCTCAACCTGCTATCAAAATAACAAATATTCAGCATATTATTATGAATTTGTAGATGTACAATTTTCCAAACAAACAGTAAAGGCATTGAATATTTATTTTTATACATGGCAAGTTACGCTCAACCTGCTATCAAAATAACAAATATTCAGCATATTATTATGAATTTGTAGATGTACAATTTTCCAAACAAACAGTAAAGGCATTGAATATTTATTTTTATACATGGCAAGTTACGCTCAACCTGCTATCAAAATAACAAATATTCAGCATATTATTATGAATTTGTAGATGTACAATTTTCCAAACAAACAGTAAAGGCATTGAATATTTATTTTTATACATGGCAAGTTACGCTCAACCTGCTATCAAAATAACAAATATTCAGCATATTATTATGAATTTGTAGATGTACAATTTTCCAAACAAACAGTAAAGGCATTGAATATTTATTTTTATACATGGCAAGTTACGCTCAACCTGCTATCAAAATAACAAATATTCAGCATATTATTATGAATTTGTAGATGTACAATTTTCCAAACAAACAGTAAAGGCATTGAATATTTATTTTTATACATGGCAAGTTACGCTCAACCTGCTATCAAAATAACAAATATTCAGCATATTATTATGAATTTGTAGATGTACAATTTTCCAAACAAACAGTAAAGGCATTGAATATTTATTTTTATACATGGCAAGTTACGCTCAACCTGCTATCAAAATAACAAATATTCAGCATATTATTATGAATTTGTAGATGTACAATTTTCCAAACAAACAGTAAAGGCATTGAATATTTATTTTTATACATGGCAAGTTACGCTCAACCTGCTATCAAAATAACAAATATTCAGCATATTATTATGAATTTGTAGATGTACAATTTTCCAAACAAACAGTAAAGGCATTGAATATTTATTTTTATACATGGCAAGTTACGCTCAACCTGCTATCAAAATAACAAATATTCAGCATATTATTATGAATTTGTAGATGTACAATTTTCCAAACAAACAGTAAAGGCATTGAATATTTATTTTTATACATGGCAAGTTACGCTCAACCTGCTATCAAAATAACAAATATTCAGCATATTATTATGAATTTGTAGATGTACAATTTTCCAAACAAACAGTAAAGGCATTGAATATTTATTTTTCAAATTACTATTTCTCGCACTGAAGAGACAAATGCAAGATGTTGTTTTAGTATAAGGTTGTGCTTTACCATGTATGGTTAGTTTTGTCATGTGTTTATATTATAATTCTGTTACAGGTTGTATTATTGAGACAATATTAATGAAAGTACTTTTTTGTTTTATGTTTTTCTTTTTTTCAAACTATTGTTAATTCTGTTTGTTTTTGTCTGAGGGGCACATGACTTACAAACTTTAAATTATAATTTGAATTCTCTATGGTCTCAAAATAATCAATTAGTTACCTACGTATATTTCAATGAGCATTATGTCGTCCTAAATATCGAGTAACATTTCTTGTAATGCCGTACCTTGATTATAGTTTGAGTATCCACTAATAACAGATTGCAATAATAATTATCAAATTAAAACAGAAATATATTTATTTATACTTACGGCCGCTTTCTCCAAGGTCCCTCAAAACCGAACATCAGCTAAGTACCCATTCGAAACTTAAATCCTTAAGTAGCTTACTTAATAAATTTGCATTTCACCAACAAATAACAGCCACACTAAGCTAAGGTCAGGATTAGTTTTTGTTATGTTTCCGGTGAACATGAATATGGACTCAAGATAACGTTACTTTAAAAAATATGCAAATAAGAAATACATAATAAACTATAAAAATATCATTAAAATATTCTAACTTGTGAATTTCACGATTTTTACTCTATATATAAATTAATTATAAAAAAGTACTACTTTGATCTCATGAGTACAGGTAATTGCCGCTGGCGCCAACAGATGGCGCTAGCGGCGCTCGCTGTCAGGGTAGCCTTGTTTGTACACCAGTTTTTGTTTTTGACACATCATGTACAGACAGTTTATTTAGTATTCACACCAATTTAGTTATTTTATTTTAATATTTGTTACTTTTTTAAATATACAATGCAACTGGCTCATGCCAGCCGCAATTATAACTACAGACAAACCTAACCAATCTATTTTTACCAAACTTTTGTAGGTTTGGTTTAAAAAATTGGTGTACATCCTAGGATATACTCGCTGTCATGGCTGTTTATTCGCTTCGCACTTGTTGATTGTTGAGATCAGTTGAGATTGTTCGACACGGGACGCGCATATTTATCAGAGTATAATTATGGATAAACCAAGGAAACGTTCTACAAATTTTACCCCCAGTGAAAAAACTAAATTACTTCAAAACAAACGGATGGAGCATGTCTATTTCATTGACCAATTCAACGATTTCACAAATCAAGCCATCTTCCAAGATGATAATAAACAAAATATAACTTAAATTTTACAAAAAAAAAAGATAAATTCAATAATAAAACAACTCTGCGACGAAATCGTAACCCAAATATCTATCTGTCAAACGCGTTAAGTGAGGCTTATGACGGTTAATCCACTAGAGACCGCCACTTAAAATTTTATGCGCCGACGTCGCTAAGCGAGGCTAAGATTGTTTGGTGAAATGCAATTTTGCGCTAAGTGGTTCATAAATGTGATTTTTTAAGTTAAGGAGCCTTGGGGAAATCGGGCATTAGAAACTTAAATTTTTATATCAAAACTGTTTTTATCAATACATGTCAAATCTCTGAATAACGAATACTGAAGTATCGAAATTTTCAATTTAACGTATATGTAATTTGTACCCGATAAAATTTCATACAAAATGTACTGAACCAAAATTCACTGTAGCGAAGCCGATCTCAGAATAACAATTTTTTTTCTAGAATGTTGTTTCAATTTTATGCTAACTCAGTCTGTTTTTGACACTAGGCGGTGTAGTACATATATATAAGGTAACATATGGTTTACAAGTACTGGTCTTTATTTTTGTGAATACGCATCTTTACCCATCTTTGGTGTTTCTTCGTTTCTAAAACTTTTTTTATTGTTTGAGAATGGACAAAAACAAAATTAAAAATAAGCATTCATTATGTCCTATTCTGATTTTTCTAAATTTATCCGTCTTAATTTTAGTACATGAGAAATGTCAAAAAGTCTGCATTTATACGGGACTCATTACATCACACCGCGTGGATAAAAGGATTTTATACGGTCGCCCGTTGGTTATAGACGTTTTCGTGTTCTGAAATGAATCAGAATAGGACATATTGTAGCAAATTTTCAGTACAATGAAACATTACTTGTGGTCCCGTGAACTTTGTTATACTGAGATTTGATCCGTATGTGTGAAACATTCAATTGATTCATTATTGATTCTCATGTTTTGATTCTTATTTCAATTGAGAAATTTGTGCAGAGAACTAATATGTTTATTGTATTGAATCAAAATGTTGTTTTGTGTTTCGCGTTTTGAGAAATTGAAAATAAATTCAGTCGATATCGACGATTTATGGAATCTGTTGTTGGTCTTATACCCTTTAGATGGTAACCAATTACAGTGTAAAAATGTTAATTATGGATTGTCTAAATTGTTACCTCGGTGAAGGACGTGCGTGTGTGTGTATAAATACGACAAGGCTGAATTATTACAGTTTAACTGTTGATAATATTATATTGTATAAATGATAATAATTATTAGGTTGTGTACGATAAATACTCCATTTCATTTGAAGACAAAATTGTCTGAGTGGACTCTTCAAACATAGATTTACTTGAACTCTGAAATAGAACAGTATAGACTGTGTTATATTCATGTTTTAAAAATTCACTGCCCAATTTTGAGCTTTTTATGATATTCTTATATAGGGTGAGCATAGGAAACATAACAAACAAACAAATTGCTTATAAATATATCTTTGATGAAACAAATAAATCCCTAAACACAAATGATTAAAATTGGTCAAGGCAAGATTTGAATCTAGATCTACTGGATTGCTAGACTAGCGCACAGACTGCTTCGTCACCTACCCCATCTAAATCCAAATTGTGAAAAGTGGTTTTACGAAATTGCACAGTAAAACTGCAAGTAAGTTTTTTTGATATTTCAGTCCTAAGTTTTGCAATTTCAACCAAATTTGTAAAATCAAATATGCTCATCTTGTGCTCAATTAAATAATTACTTTTTTCTACACATTGAAATTTATAAATAGCATTTTTTTTTATTACTTCAATTGTGTATTTGATCACTATTTATTATAACAATATATTATTTGCTGTCGAAATGAAAACCAGACGTGCCTTATATGTATATGCCCCCATGTCCAATAATTTCCTTTGTTTATTACATTTTTGTTGTTTATTTTTCTTTGCGGGGCTTGATGAGAACTCATCAAGAGTAAAGTTTTAATAAGCAGTAGTGCTTCAAGATAATAAAAAAAATCAAGGCTGAACTACGAAAACAGTATTGCTCGTGGAGTTTAATTACCAAATGACAAATAGAGTATTTACCGTACAAATATTGTAATATAATTTTAAGTTAATGTTTCATTATGTTTTTTTTTTAATTTAAAATATATGTGTAGTGTAAAAAATATATTTGTTCCTCATTATTCAATTGCTGTAATACAAAGATCCAGAATGAATGTTATTTTTAAATAAATATTTGATGGAACTTTTATGTTACAGTCTTAAAGATATCGAGCTTAGTATATTTAGATAATTAATTATATAATTATTCAGCTATAACAATCATATCTATTTCTGTTAATTAAAAAATGCAAATCAAACAATTATACATGACAAGAGATTTTATATTTTTCATTTTTATTTCACATCAAATATTAATAGCAGATATAATCTATTCATTTTACGAACATGTGCAACAAACAGCGTGTTCACAAAGATTTGTTAAAAAAAGAGAACTATTTAAACATTATTTTCTCAAAATTACACATTCTCCAGAATAATTACTTATATCTCGGCTTTCTAGAAAAACTAGTTCTACTGTGTAAAAACTATTTTTATTTTTGAATTACTCTTGCACCTTGTAGAATCAGTGTTCATAATCTGTATTGTAAATGAAAAATTAAACATGTCAAAAATATGTAATTATAATGTCTTGTATATACTGTTGCGTATTTTGAAGAATGTATGTATTTTTTTTATTTCATATTTTGTTTTATCATACAGATTACATATCGTATCAAATGGATCCGTTTCTGGCCAAATTTTGTAGTCATTCCGATAAAATAAAATAACTCGTGTTGAATTTTAGTACTTTTCTTTACATCTTGAGACCACATTTATTATGACAAAATATAGTGGAGTGCGTCCATTGACACCGGCATTCTGTATGACTTTATCGACACATATCAAAATTTTGCCTCAGGCCAATGGTATCGGCATTACAGACGGTCAATGCATGTGGTCAGTACGATGCGAATCAGCGGACACACTTGTATAAATTCTTATTCAAAGACTACTGAAATACATTTGATACAATGTGGAACTATGGACGCTCATCATTAGAATTCATTTTAATTTCCAACTTATAATCTAGAGGAAAAGAATGAAATGATTTCAACCTCTACATATAAAAAGTTTCTGTAAATAAAATATGATTATGGTCCGGTATTACAGTCTCAGTTTAAGAGCTAAACTCAAGTTTTAAAAAATATAGCATATTACAGTGTCCGTTTAGGCCTAATCTTCCCTCAAATACATCACTAAAACGACAAATATTTAGCTCAACGTTTCTGGCGGATTAAGTGCTTAACTGTGAGTCAACTGTCATTTCTCGACTTGTTGCTAGGCAACGCGTGTAGTTTCAGTGTTCTATCACTAGAGGCGTTAGTTGTATCAACGGTGGCGCCACACAACAAAACAAACTGACAGCCATATTGAAACGAAAATGGGCATTTTGGTGAAAAAAATTAAATTTACCATGCTGGATAATAAAACAATAGTATTTCAAGTCGTAGCGTCCCGTTTTGTAGTTCGTATTTTTTTTTTCTTCAAAAAAATAAAATGTCCTTGTTAAACAAGTACATATACATCTTCCTACGTTCCCTAAAATAAGCAAATAAATGCTTGTGCTATAGGTGAACGAAATCGGCTGAGGCAGGATTCAAACTCGCGATCACTGGATTACTAACCCAGGCGCTAACCGCTCTGCCATCGACCCATCTATTATTTGAGGTTATTTAAAATTTGACAGATAATAACCACAGAAAAAGTAAAATATGTCTATAATTGAAGATTTAGTAACTGACATGTCATATTGCGCTGTAATATGGAAATGGATTCAATCTCCCCATAACATTAATCTTGAGTTTAAAACTCAATGAGTTGAGGGCCGACTGTAGTACCGGCCATATGTCATTTACATTTGTCACTTTTGACTTTATTTTGGGTTATGTTATATTTTTTAGTCAAACATTCATTCAAAATTTTAAACTTGAAACAATTTATGAAAATATAGACGTACCAGTATTTTAAATAATATTTATAAAAATATTGAACGACTACAAATATGTTTGAATAATTTGAACACATAGAATAAGTTGAATGTTTATATAATTTGATACTTGTGTAAAATATATGTATTATATAACACGTTATGTATTTATGTATATTGAAATCAAATGTGTTTTTTAATGTAGACAATATTTAAGATTAATCTACATTTCATGTCTAACCAAATTAAATGTAGTAGAAAATGTAACAAATCGAGACATTTATACATATTATAGAAATAAAAGGTGCATTTTTTTTGTTTATTTCTCTGCGTTTTACAGTATCGTATGTTAAAAAGCAATTTTTATTTTCATCATAAAATATTTTATGGTGGTTTGCACATTATACAAAGCGAAAAACCCACATTTTAGCTCTAGGATGTCCATGTGATTTTTCAAGTTATTTACTGATATCTCGACCTATTTATATATTTTTCATCCTTGCAACACTTTTTTCATCTCCCACGAATGTGAATAGAAGCAATGTTGCCACATAATATGACGTATTGATTTGATTCTGTATAAAATATCGGTTTTGTTTCAATTTTGGAGTGCCTTTGAGTATAAATAAATGTCTATATTAAGAAAACGTCTTTTGCACATAAAATTATAAGATTATAAATAAATTAATTGGCACGAAGTGAAGTGTAAATTTGTAAAAGGGAAGACTTTAGTTAATCGGAACCAAGTGTAAAAAATAAAATAAATGAAAGGATAATTTTCTATAGTTTTGTGTATTGTCGATGGAATATAATATGTATGTCATAATAATATGTTTGTTGTTTTCAATTTAATTATATTATATGTTGTTATTTGGGTTAGAATCTCAATATTTTTCATAATAAACAAAACTCTAACCATTTAAAAATATATCTTTTTTTGTCTTTATAATCTGTATCCTGATTATTTCCCTATCGTCTTAGTTTCAATTGTAATCTACAAAGAAACTGCACTGTATATGGTTATCCAACTGTCGATTTGTTCTCTTGAACATATCGACAAAGTATTAAGCCAAGACCCGCGTATAAGGAATACTAGGAACATTTTGTATGGCGTAGTGGACTTTTTGCATGCTAAAAACACCAACTTAGAGGCTTCACAGCTTATGTGTTCCCATACATGGATTTCCTCAGAATTTGGAGTAGAACATTTTATGTGAGTTTTGTGTGTCTGTCCAATTTTAGGTACACAAAACTTTTATACTCAGTATTTAGAATTTTTGTTCCAGTGAGGGGTTATCAACATTTTAATTTTTATAGCATTAATTTGTCCACATCAAAAACTATAAAAGCCAGAACGCTGAAATTTTGTACAAATATAATATCTCGAAATGGATTTTGAAAAACAGTTCCAGGGTTTCTCAAACTGTTTTTATTAAGAAGCAAAAAAATGGTATGACAATTTTTGTCTTTAACTGCCTTTATTTCCATTTCTTTTAAAAATGCCGAAACATGTAAACTAGAGAATTTAATTTTCTATAAAAAATGTATACATTATAGTAATATATCTCAAACTTTTTTTACAATTTTTATAAAAATTGAATTTAGTGACGACATTGCTTCATACAATTTGTGTGGTAGTCGTCTATACACAATACTTACTTACTTACTTACTTTCCGTGTCCGGAACACCATCATATTGGTTGGTGCTCCGGTGGTGGAAGGATTGGCCGGCATTCTGCCGTTTCCAGGGACGCCCGATTGCTTTTCCGAAGTTAACCGAAACTCAATCTACGTGGAGGCTCCTTCCGTGTCCCAATAATATAATATGTAAGAAGACTTAATAGTTTGATACTTAAATCTCCAAACATACCATCATGCTGTTTTCATATTCTGGGTAGAAAAAAGGACTGACCTCCATACTGTCCTATCTTGACATACATACCTACATGTATTGTGTTGTATAGAAAACAAAATATCCTAAAATATTCAATAATTTCGATTTATGAGTTTATAGTTTGGTACTTATTCTTCAACTATACATACTATCGCTATTGACAGTTGGATCTCATGTGTTACATGCAACTAGTTGTATTGAAAATTTAATCTCCATTACTTTTCTCAAATAATGTTCAACCATTTTACACTGTTCATGTAACACATTTAGAAGAGGCATTACATAAGTCTGATTCTATAACTTTTTAAGAACATTCCGGCTTAAATAGGTGCTTTATAATATTAATACCTTCATGATCTCAACGCACTGTCAGAGCTGAGCATCGAAAGAAAGTGATTCAGACAACAGCGGATTTTAATATGTGAGTGATTGAATTTTCCTAAGTATAAAAATACGAAGCTTTTCTACAAAACAAATGTGTTTTTGTTTTGCTCCACCGAACCGTTGAACTTATTAGTTTAGCAGCCGCCACTGCTCGTCACACAGTCTTATCTTGCCTCAAATACGTCACTAAAATGACAAATATTTAACTCAACGTTTCTGGTGGATTAACGGAGTCAACTGTCATTTCTCGACTCGTTGCCAGGCAACAAGTGTAGTTTCACTGTTCTATCACTAGAGGCGTTGGTTGTATCGACGGTGGCACCACACAACAAAACAAACTGACAGCCATATTGATACGAACATGGGCATTTAAAAGCAATATTTTGGTGAAAAAAATTAAATATACCATGTTGGATAATAAAACAATAGTATTTCAAGTCGTAGCGTCCCGTTTTGTAGTTCGTATTATTTGAGGTTATTTAAAATTTGACAGATAATAACCACAGAAAAAGTAAAATATGTCTATAATTGAAGATTTAGTAACTGACATGTCATATTGCATTGTAATATGGAAATGGATTCAATCTCCCCTTAACATTAATCTTGAGTTTAACAAACTCAATGAGTTGAGGGCCGACTGTAATACCGGGCCTATGTATGTTTGGAGATTGAGTATAAAACTATTGAGCTAGATATTGTATAGTGTTTGTATGAAACTATGTCGTCACTAATTTCAAGTCGTAGCGTCTCGTTTTGTAGTTCGAGTTAATTGAGGTTATTTAAAATTTGACAGATAATAACCACAGAAAAAGTAAAATATGTCTATAATTGAAGATTTAGTAACTGACATGTCATATTGCACTGTAATACGGAAATGGATTCAATCTCCCCTTAACATTAATCTTGAGTTTAATAAACTCAATGAGTTGAGGGCTGACTGTAATTAATAACGGCCCATACTTGTTCAAATTTATTAATTTCATTAAAAAAAGGTGTAAAGTTAATTATTTACTACATGATCCAACGTAGCAATAAAACACAATTTGTTCATTAATTCAATTTATTTTCATAAACAATTAGTACAAAGGCTTAAAATAACTTTCACTAATTTTATGAATTTTGCAATAAATATTTGAAAGGATAATAAAAAAATATATTAAAATTCACCGAAAAAAAGAGAAAAACAATAAACAACAATTATTTAAAATATATTGATGGCAATTTGTACAAAAACAGGTAACTTTTACAGATGATATATTAATTAATCAGATGTATGTAACCTTTAGTTTATATAATAATTGGAGGGTGAGGAGGGTAGCTACCCCTAGTGATCTAATAAAAGCATCATTATCATTGGTTTGTGTCTCACACCAACAATCGCAACTCTTGAGGGTGTTTTTTAAATCAAATTTACTGATTTATACTCCACGAAGATTTATTTACATTTTACAGGGTAATCGATCAGCTGATTTGCATAAGAATTTTCGAATACAAGCAGCCATTTTACGTTTATCAGTTGAAACCTTGCGGAGAATATTTCAGTTAAATTTAATTACAAAAGACCCTTAATATGAAGTTCTAAAATCGCATCTCCGGTAAAAACCATAAAATTAACGTTACAATATATTATTTAATAATTATATTCAATATAATATATAATAGTGCGATATTATAATCCAACTGTCGATTTGTTCAAGAGAATTTATTTCTCTTAACATATCGACAAAGTTTCAAGCCAAGATATGCGAGACTTGTAAGCCAGGTCTATATTTTACATATCATTTCCAACTTTGAAGTCAAAAAACACCAACTTAGAGGCTTCGTAGTATATATTTTCTATATGGATTTACTCAGAACAACCATGTTATCATTGCACAGTTGCTCACTAAATTTATGAGATCACGTGGCTTCCTAACTAAGGATGCTACGAAGTTTTTGTATGAGAATTGCATTGCATAATGAATTTTTACTTTATTTTTCCATTTATCTCAAAAACTATAAAACCTAGAACTCTGAAAATTGGTAAAAATATAGACAAATACAAAATCTCAAATTTGTTTTTTCAAAAAAGTTCCACAGTTTCTCAAACATTTTTTATTAAGAAACAATTTTTTTATGACAAATTTATGTGTTTAACTGCCAATTTTTCCAAAAAAAAGCAGAAACACCCCAACTAGATAGTCTACGGGGACTCAATAATTTGATACTTAATTTCCAAAATACATACATACCATCATGCTGTTTTCATATTCTGGGTAGGAAAAAAAGACTAACCTCCATACTATCCTATCCAGACATACATACCACCAGGTTTTACATAGAAAACAAAATAACTTGAAATATTTATTAATTTGTGTTAAAGTGTTTATAGTTTGGTACGTATTCTTCAATTATACATACTATCACCATCGACAGTTGGATCTCACGTGTTACATGCAACTAGTATATATAAATATATTTATAATAATAATATTAAATATTGATCAATAGGATATCATATAGTAAAGTAGAACCTCTTATATTTAAATCAAATGATAAAATCATTTGGATATAAAAAAGATTATTTAAAATTTGGAACACTTAAATTTCTGTTCGAAAACGTTTGTTAAGCAGTCTTATAACTTACAAACTGTATAGATCTTTTGGTTTGGAATGATTCTTTCACTAGAAAATAATTTTAGAAACCCTGTAGCAGTGAATATTTCATTCTTCGCTTAAATCACATTCATGGACTGTCTCAAACATACTCACCAGTTATTATAAATCCTTTCATAATATTTCCTTGGTCCACCACCTCTGTCTCTCACTCCTGTAACACTCCGTGCAAGTGGCAAGTTTATTGCTAAATAGCAATTTAGAACTATAGCAATATAGAACTAACCACTTTTTTCGGTCCAGAGAAGCAACGTGAAAAATAATTTTAATTTTTCTTCCTCACTGGGAATTGAACCCAAGATGCCAGCACGGAACCCATATATGACTTACCGCTATGCCACGGCAGTCGATTTTCACCTTCAGTCATTCAACTCATTCTTTCAACATGCCCAAACCAATTCAATGTATTTACTTTCATTTTAATAAAATTATCTTGCATTGTTTCTTTGTGTTCACATTTTTAAATCTATCATACATCATCTTGTTAAATATTATTTTATTAATGATTTGATTTTTACAGCATTTATTTAACTTCCATATCCAAGTTTTACTCTACATTAGTAATCTCATTCCTCGAAATGCAATTCTATTTAGAATATTATTATATAAAGTATCGTCATTTGACAATCTCGAGAAAACATAATTTAATTTTAATTTTCAAATTGTTGAATAACAAATAAATTAGTAATGAAATCTGTTGTATTAAAAAATTATCCAGGACAGGACAGCTGAGTGAACAGAGTTATACCGAACAATTTTTTTAAAACATATATCATAAAAAACAAATCAGGATTAGTTACTCTATTTTATGGAAATATTTTCAAGTCTTTACATTTTAAAGCTTTCTAAATAGTTGTCATTTGGGTTCTAAATGATTTTAATTGCATTCGAGAAGAAACACTCAATAGGAAGTATAATAATTTGATTCAGAAATGACTAAAACGTTGAAAAAATCAACAGTTTTCTTTGAGACTTTTGATTACTGTTAATTTTAACCATATTCGGCTTAAGTCATTTTACATTTCCAGCTTAAATATCTATGGAGATTGCGATACCACATCCACGCCGGTGACGTTATAGAACCCATTGGTCCTGTTCACCCCCGGACGCAGCCGCAACGTCGGACAACACAAAATTGGAAGTGGTATCGCGATCTTCCAACTTAAATATGTTGTTTTTGTGATAATCAAAATCAGAAATAATGGATTGCGATAACTAAAATCTGTACTTAAATCAGAAATAAGGGATTGTAATAGCCAAAATAATGAATTTTGTTAGCGTTAATCTGGAATAAAGAGGTTCTACCGGGAGTAAATTACAAACTATATTCAATTCCAAACTCGATACAATATCATTGTGTTGTACTTTTTGAATATACATCCTCAATTATTCACGGATAAAGCACGCTTCATTTCACGTACGACACTGGATGAGAATAATTGGATCAGTCCAAGAATACAATAATTAAGTTGATCCAACTTTGATAAATAATATTACTATTCATCCAATCAGCGTTTGTATCTGTTGAGCCATGCAGTATGATGGCAATATGAAAGAGTACATATGTAGATATAAGTGATCGTCCCAACAGGTTGTTATCTCTTGAGCGAGGTGACCAAGATGATGGTTAAAATTATGCCAATAATAACGGCGATTATTAAAAGAATAACCATTTTCCTACGAAACTTTGCCTGATACCTGGCAGCCTTGACGAGTTCTTCATTTCCTGCTTCAATATTGACGGCTCCAGTCTCGATATTGCTTTCAATTGTATCTATAAAAATACATACGAACAATATAAAATATAATAATAATAAACACTTTAATCTTAGAATACAGTATAGTGAAATCTATTTCCATAAATTTCCTCAGTAAGTACAAATAGATAATCCTAGAATACAGTACTTATAGTGAAGTCTATTTCCATAAATTTCCTCAGTAAGTACAAGTAGATAATCCTAGAATACATTATAGTGGTCTATTTCCATAAATTTCCTCAGTAGGTACAAGTTGATAATCCTAGAATACAGTATTGTGGTTTATTTCCATAAATTTCCTCAGAAAGTGCAAGTAGATAATCCTAGAATACAGTAAAGTGGTCTATTTCCATAAATTTCCTCAGTAGGTACAAGTTGATAATCCTAGAATATAGTATAGTGGTCTATTTCCATAAATTTCCTCAGTAGGTACAAGTTGATAATCTTAGAATACAGTATAGTGAAGTCTATTTCCATAAATTTCCTCAGTAGGTACAAGTTGATAATCTTAGAATACAGTATAGTGAAGTCTATTTCCATAAATTTCCTCAGTAGGTACAAGTTGATAATCTTAGAATACAGTATAGTGAAGTCTATTTCCATAAATTTCCTCAGTAGGTACAAGTTGATAATCTTAGAATACAGTATAGTGAAGTCTATTTCCATAAATTTCCTCAGTAGGTACAAGTTGATAATCTTAGAATACAGTATAGTGAAGTCTATTTCCATAAATTTCCTCAGTAGGTACAAGTTGATAATCTTAGAATACAGTATAGTGAAGTCTGTTTCCATAAATTTCCTCAGTAGGTACATACTTCTTTTTTCTTTGTTCAACTTTAGATAGGGTCGGCTCTCCTAATATTTCAGCCCCATGATGATCTGTCCTGTATTGTCGGGGCTGGTGTTTGGGCTTTATCCATGAGCTTACTCATATTACTCCACCACGTTTTGCACCACATGATCATCTTGCCTTCTCATTACATGTCCATACCATCTTATTAGTTCTTCATGTAAATTCTCTTAGTGCATACATACTCTAAAATTACAACTAATTTGAATGGATATATTATATATAAAAAAAAATGAGAAAAAAGTTACACTGAAACAAAGATATTATTATTATAGAACTTTTGAAACTTGTCCACATTTTAGAGGAAAAATATGTATTTTAGAAATATTTTCAAATTCAGTTCTTCGTTCTATCCCGGCTATTAATTGTCAACAAATACTAGTCATTTTGCAATACTACACATCCTTTTGAATCTTTTGTTATATCAGATGTTATTTACAGTTAGCCATACTAATTTATATTAAAATAGATTAACACCGTTGTAAATTTTAAATATAAACATTGCTTACCAACAGTAGAACCCTGAGCATGAACCAGTGCACCCAATTCTCTCATGATCTGATTGACATCAAGAACGTCAGCTTCTATTCTCCTCGTGTATGCTTCTCTCTCCTCCAATATGCTGCTTTCAAATTCGATAATCCGGGCCTGATAAAAAAATAATAATTAGGCATTCACCAGGCAATCAGAATTTCTTTCTGCATATTCATCCATGATCAGATAAAATCAAAAACAAATTCTTTATAGCATAACCAAACAAATATCTAATTCACAAATTTTTCTGACAAAATACAGCATAATATAAACAGAAGTAACATATCCACAAATATGGTACAATACAAATCATTCAATTATACTTATTTATTACAATCAGCTTAATACTAGGCTTCTAGGCTTTTGTATGGGGCTGATAAAAGATACTACATAACTCCTCTCCTTAATGATTGTCATTGGTTGAGATATCCACAGCATGTGGACTATTAAGTGTAGGTACTTGATGGTCTATAAGGCTCTCTACATGACTTGGTTTCGCACTTAATCCAAGAACTATGTAAAAAAAAATGCACTATTTAACATTGAGATTGTCTGGTTCAGAGTATAGTTTGGCCAGGCTTGACTTTGGTATTAACAAACAAAATTAATACTAGGCTTCTAGGCTTTTGTATGGGGCTGATAAAAGATACTACATAACTCCTCTCCTTAATGATTGTCATTGGTTGAGATATCCACAGCATGTGGACTATTAAGTGTAGGTACTTGATGGTCTATAAGGCTCTCTACATGACTTGGTTTCGCACTTAATCCAAGAACTATGTAAAAAAAAATGCACTATTTAACATTGAGATTGTCTGGTTCAGAGTATAGTTTGGCCAGGCTTGACTTTGGTATTAACAAACAAAAATACTTCTTTCTTTGATGTGTAAGACCGATCATGACATACGGCATAGAAACAAGAGCTGACACCGCCAGAACAAAAAGCCTCCTAAGAACCACTGAGATAGAGACTCTACGGCCCATCGCAGGCATAACACTTCATGACAGAGTAAGGAACTCGGAAATAAGGAGAATCTGTGATGTCGAATATGTTGTGGGATGGGGAAGAGTACGAAAGCGATTCTGGAGAGATTGTGTGGGGAGAACAGGTCCAGGTCGAGTTGTGAAGATAGCAGCAGATAGGGAGATAACAAATAGCAGACTCCCTGGAAGACCCCCCAAGCGATGGAGGGATAGCTGGATGTCCACCTCACAAGAGCAGGCTCCCAGAATAACAGGACACAGTCCTAACTAAAGCAGAAGATGAAGAGGAAGATATTGTTCGGTAAATGTGGCAAGACTCCCAACCTTTTCCTCTCCCAAAATATATTGCTACCTACATGAGTAGTCAGCTGTATATACAATTGTCTACAACTCGTCGTCGTGACATCACTGACAGTTGAAGAAGTAAAATAGTTTCAATACGCTCGAAATATACATATTTCGTGTCCTTTCGTGTTGATCAACTAAATACTACGCGCCGTGCGCCCCTTTAACATACCCAAACCGTGTTTGGAAGTGGTGTGTCTTTCATCAATATTTTGTGTTGTGATAAAAGAGGTAGGTATAGTGAGTGCCTTCCGTGAAGACCTCCCCAGACGAAGGAAGAAATTCGCCACCAGGTAGGTGCAATATTCCCTTCTCTCTGTATCCAACAGATATACAATTACTGTTTTTGTAATATTGTATAACTAATTTATATTTTATGTATAATTGTAAAAGGCCATTATTTAAGCTATGACTGTACATGGTTTTAGTGTAAATGGGTTTATCGAGTGGATAATTACCATCTCACATACGTGGAGCGCAAAGTTTTGAGAATATCAGTAGATCACCTAAGACTACATTGTTTTGCAGAGCCAATAATTATGTAGGAACACCCTTGGAATGACCTTGTTATCATATAATAGTGTTAGTAGGTAAATAAACTAGGATATGGTACAAAACTTCGCCTTACTCCATGTTTGATGGAAAACTTTGATAATTCAAAAGTAAATTGATAATATGTAATATTAAACCTGCGCTTGTTTCTGTGCAACCAGTCTTGCCATATCATCTTCTTCTTCAGTAGGACTCTCCTGAGGATATTCTGTCATCGGCTTCATCGGCATATGCCTTTGCATTTTTTCAGAGAGTTGCTGTAGGAAAAATAAACAATATGTTATTAAATGACATCTCAAAAACCATTATCACTAAAATAGTTTATTCTTGATTCAATAACAGTTTATGCATTTCCTTATGTTGATTACTGTTTTTATTTTTAGGCACTACTTATTTATTTATTTATACAAAGATCATATTTAATATATAGTAATAAAAAATATTAATTTATCATACACCCAATAGCAAGTTGATAAATTCTGAAAACTTATGAATGATATTAATTGTTTTACAAATCCACACTGATAAACTGTTTTCAAAAGGAATCAAACCCGGAACCATAAAATGAATTTGAATAAAGAATAGGGAACATTTTCTTTTACTAAAAAAAATGGTACAAAAAATAACAGAAAATATGGCAAAATTTTTACTTTTTTATTTGCTCTATAAAGATTTTTACAGCAATTTGAAAAACGTAGTTTGAATCACACGCTAAAACTGTTGATTTGGGTCGGGAAATGAGTGACCTCACACATAATAGTGGATGTATTTTTCAAATGCATTTGTCATACATTTTGTTCACGACTTGTTGATTATTGCGTTCAATGAAATCATATTTGGGATGCTAAAAATGTATATTTTAGATATTATTTGGATTCAAGGTGTATTAATACTACTTCTATCTTATCTGTGCTTGTGACAAGAATATATAGATTCTATTAGTGGAGTTTAGTCAATGTGTCTCTCTTGGCTAGTTACAAATAATATTATACTAGTTGCATGTAACACATGAGATCCAACTGTCGATAGCGATAGTATGTATAGTTGAAGAATATGTACCAAACTATAAACCCATAAATACAAATTATTGAATATTTTCAGATATTTTGTTTTCTATACAACATATGTAGGTATGTATGTCAAGATAGGATAGTATGGAGGAAGTTCCTTTTTTCCTACCCAGAATATGAAAATATCATGATGGTATGTATGTTTGGAGATGAAGTATCAAACTATTAAGTCTTCTTACATATTGTGTATAGGCGACTGCCATACAAAATGTATGAAGCGATGTCGTCACTAAATTCAATTTTTAAAAAAATTGTTAAAAAAAAATTGAGATCTTCTACTACAATGTTAATATTTTTTATAGAAAATTAAATTATCTAGTTGGGGTGTTTCGGCTTTTTTCGATAATTGTATAAGTTTTGGAAATATAGGCAGTTAAACTCATAAATTTATCATAAAAAAAATATTTTTCTTAATAAAAAATGTTTGAGAAACCCTGGAATTTTTTTGAAAAAATTAATTTGAGATTTTTTATTTTTCTATGTTTGTACCAATTTTCAGCGTTCTAGCTTTTATGGTTTCTGAGATATATGGAAAAATAAAATAAAAATTAAAAAGTTGATAACCCCTGACTGAAACAAAAATTCAAAATTCTGAGTACAAAAGTTTTGTAAGCCTGTAACTTTTTATATATTCTGAAATTTTGGGCTCTGTAAATTGAGCGGATCAAAAGTTATAAGGGGGGGACGGACACACACACACACACACAGACACACACACACACACAGACACACGAAATGTTCTACTCCGAATTTGAGATTTTTTATTTTTCTATGTTTGTACCAATTTTCAGCGTTCTAGCTTTTATGGTTTCTGAGATATATGGAAAAATAAAATAAAAATTCAAAAGTTGATAACCCCTGACTGAAACAAAAATTCAAAATTCTGAGTATAAAAGTTTTGTAGGCTTATAACTGTTTATATATTCTGAAATTTTGGGCTCTGTAAATTGAGCGGATCAAAAGTTATAAGGGGGGGACGGACACACACACAGACACACGAAATGTTCTACTCCGAATTCTGAGTAAATCCGTGTATGGAACATATATGCTGCGAAGCCTCTAAGTTGGTGTTTTTTGACTTCAAAGTTGGAAAAGCCGTGAAAAAAGTAGACCTCTCCATACAATTCTCGCGTATTCTGGCTTGAAACATTGTCGATATGTTAAGAGAACAAAGTTCTCCTGAACAAATCGACAGTTGGAATACTTATATATTATGTACTTAATTAATTTCAAATCAATATTCAATCAATATTCCGATAGCAAATATCTTTCTATTATATTTTAAAACATTGACCTTTCTATTAAGACACCGCGATGTGCAAAAGTCCAGATTATCCATAAAAAAAAGCATCAACATTCGTTCATTCACTTTAGGGACATTGTCTGATTGTCCATTAATAAATCCCGTGTTACTTTTATTGATAATTGAAATGGAAATAATTATAATATGTTAAAACATTCAGTGAAACGCTTCACGCTATAGACAATACGTCAAAATGAATTATCCATTGTGATATATATATCGTCCTTCTGCTGACTAATTGTCGTATCTGACATTTTTTGCAAAATCGAGTTAGGACCAACAATGTGTATTTATATGTTGTATGCATGTTCTCACTAAAGGTCTCGACTGTATCATCTCCCGTTAACTTGGAATAGCTTAGTGATTCATTGTCTACCACTTACTGAAAATAAAATTTCAATAATTAACCTATGTGCAAATACGATTCTAATATATATAAGAATAATTCATATATATATAAGAATACAAATAAAATATTAAAACATATTTACACCGTGTGCTGGGAGAGATGAAAATATGCACGCGCAAAACATTAAAAGCACTCTCCTGAACAATTTGCATTTTGCAGATACGAATGTTAGTCAGGAGAGGGACAATATGGCGTAATAAAATGATCAACCAGTGACAGACTGTTTATAATTTTGATAAAAAATTACATTTTTATAGTTAAATTGTTAATTAAACTGTAATATTTCACAGCTTTCTTTAGTATTTTCGTGATCGGTTTTTTTAACATCTAAATCATTATTTTTCATTCATATCCCTCACACATGCATGTTCTCTATTGTCCTGAAAATCTCCCACAACATAGCTGAGCATGGTCCTTTTGAGATGTATAGGTATTTTTGACCATACATATACTCTTGTTTTCTTGTTATATGTATGTAAAGAACTTTTTAGTATCAATAAATATTATTATTACTATTAATAGTAAAAATACACGATATTTAAATATCAGTGATAAAATAAAGTATGTAAAAAAATTAAACAAATCCTTGTACTTTATAAGTTATACTATTTGATAAATTTTACATATTATTCTAGTTTAAATACTAGTAAATTAATATGTTTTATATACATATTTATCTCTGGCACAACACTACTTGCATTACACAAAGTGCATTGAATCAGATAAAAAATTAGATAATTTTCAATAACACAGTAAACAAAACTGTATAGTGATATAATAACATAAACACATTGGAGCCATGTAATAAAAACAGTACAAAAATAGGATAAAAACTCAATTACACACAATCAAAACCAAAAATATTTACGCAAACATACCAATTTCTTATACATTATTGATAAATATTACATTTGAACACCTTCACATAATGAAACTTAGTTGTCAAGGAAATAATTCCAATTTGCAACAATAATAATATATTATGACATATAAATATTGCAAAATAATATTGTCAGTAAGTATGAATGTTTTCAAAGTTTTTAAATACAATAATTATTCTGTTAAAACTATTTTAGATGTTATCCTCAGAATTATGAGTCAACAATTTTGGGTATATTGATTGAAATGTAAGAAAATAATCCTTTTAAACAATGCACATATAAAAAAATAATGAATTATTTGACTTTGTAACCATTAGGCCTCGCTCACATTGGATGCGTTTTCGTACGAATTTCGCTCGTGCGTAAACGTACGTAAATGCACGAACGATCCCGATACTTGATGTACTATGAGAGAGCTCACACTGGATGCGAGTTGGTCGTACGTGATGGTACGTAGTCGTACTGTGGTCGTACGTATAAGCACGAATTGTTACGACGTCTGAGTTCGCTCATGGACATGCTCACATTGGATGCGTTTACGTACGAAATTCAGTCGTCCGAATACGTACGAAAACGCACGAATAATCCCGTTCCTTTGAGCACTATGAGAGTGCTCACACTGGGTGCGAGTTAGTCGTACGTTGACGTGCGTATAGTTCCGACATACGAATTCGATCCAAACTTGTTTGGATATTTTGCTCCGTTCGTACTTTGATTACACATAAATGGATACAGAAAATTTTGTTTTTGGACACAAATGTTTATGAGATTTCTGATTACGTTATGCAATTTGATCCGAATTCAAATAACTAAATATTTTTTTATGACTTGGTATTTTTATCTTTGTAAACTGTTATTTTAAATTTCTCTTCATGTGTTGTTACCTGTTTTTTATAATTTGCTTACCCCAAGGTTTTGTGATGTTTTGTGCTATGTGAAGAGAATATGTTATTATAAAATGTTATAAACAACATAATTTTGTCTATATATATTACAATTGTCGGCCTTCGTTGCTCAGTTGGTTGGGTATCTGACTGCTGATCCAAAGGTCCCGGGTTCGATTCCCGGTGGAGGCACAGTTTTTAATTGTGTTTTCAGTCTGGATCTGTGAGACGACTAAAATCGTAAGTCTCGTGTGGTGCGTGTTAAATAAATATTTGACATAGTATCTGTTAGTTGCCCGAGAAGAAATATTAAATAAATGAATAAATAAATAAATGGGAATAAAATTAGATGGGTCGATGGCAGAGCGATAAGCGCGCTGGGCTAGTAATCCAGTGGTCGCGAGTTCGAATCCTACCTCAACCGATTTCGTTCACCTATAGCACAAGCATTTATTTTCTTATTTTAGGGAACGTAGGAAGATGTATATGTACTTGTTTAACAAGGACATATTCATTTTTATCTAAAAAAAAAAATTGGCTAACCCACAGAGAGGCTGCATGCCTTGTGTGATTTTTGTATGCACGGTAGCTTTGTTGTGATTGATATTATGTTTATGTGTATTGTTTGTTATCCGTGTACCAAATCTTAAATACATAAAATTGTATGACCAGCATCGTACGTCGACGTACGATCAAATTCGTATAAAAAATCGGAGAAAGCCGTATCTAGTGCGCGCACTCGACCAGTATCGTACGTATACGTACGATGCGAATTCGTATCCAATGTGAGCAAGCCAGTGCGCGCACTCGATTCGTACGACCAGCGTCGTACGTTTACGTACGACCAAATTCGTATCCAATGTGAGCGGGCCCTTAAGTAAGTGATAAAATAAAATCTATTTATTACAATTTATTTTTATTACCACGAACAAACTATTTATTCAACATTTTTTTATTCAGGACCGATGACAACGTAGGATCATTAAACAAAGTATTTTAATTGTTGGCCCTGTATCATGTGCACACAATATACAGTCATCAATTAATATACACTCAATCTGTAAAAACAATTTGTAAAAAAAAAAAAATTAGTGACGACATAGTTTCATAAAAACACTACACAATATCTCACTCAATAGTTTTATACTCAATCTCCAAACATACATAGGCCCGGTATTACAGTCGGCCCTCAACTCATTGAGTTTGTTAAACTCAAGATTAATGTTAAGGGGAGATTGAATCCATTTCCGTATTACAGTGCAATATGACATGTCAGTTACTAAATCTTCAATTATAGACATATTTTACTTTTTCTGTGGTTATTATATGTCAAATTTTAAATAACCTCAAATAATACGAACTACAAAATGAGACGCTACGACTTGAAATACTATTGTTTTCATGGGGGTATAATTGCTTTATTATCCAACATGGTAAATTTAATTTTTTTCAGCAAAATAATGCTTTTAAATGACCATGTTCGTTTCAATATGGCTGTCAGTTTGTTTTGTTGTGTGGCGCCACCGTCGATACAACAGTAGCGTCTAGTCCCAGCTCTTCTTTTCTGCATTATTAGGTTAGGTTTAAGTTTGTGTATAATAATAATAGCGACTCGCGTGAGCGAGTTGCTTTATAAATTGAATTATAAATTATTGTAAATTATATTTACATTTTTTATTTAATTTATCGCATTTAATATAAAATTTCACAGCTCATTGACTCCATACTACGAGACCTCAACAAATCAGAGAGCCAACCGGAAACATAATGCAGAATGGTAAATGCGGATTGTAGACGCTAGTCGATACAACTAACGCCTCTAGTGATAGAACACTGAAACTACACTCGTTGCCTAGCAACGAGTCGAGAAATGACAGTTGACTCATCGTTAAGTACTTAATCCGCCAGAAACGTTGAGTTAAATATTTGTCGTATTTGAGGGAAGAATAGGCCTAAACGGACACTGTAATACGCTATATTTTTGTAAAACTGAGACTGTAATACCGGCCCATACATACCATCATATTCTGGGTAGAAAAAACAGACTGACCTGCATACTATCCTTGCCTGATATACATACTTACATGTTTTATATAGAATACACAATATCTTAAAATATGAATTAATTTGTGTTTAAGTGTTAATAGTTTGGTACGTATTCTTCGACTATATATACTATCGGCATCGACAGTTGGATCTCATGTGTTACATGCAACTGTTATATTAAATGATTCAAACAAACCTTTTGAACAGTGGAATACTTATTAACGGCATCTTTGAACGTTTGAGTCAACTTTTCTACTTGAAGTTTTTGCCTTTTATCTCCTCTTCGTACCACCACGTCCAATCTACGTATATCCTTTGTTGTTGTCGCCACAGAACCATTGATGCTTTGTTGAATGTCATGACTAAAAAATAAAACAGGTAAGTGTTAAATGTACGCACATAGATTGAAGTTGGATAGACAAAAGTTTAAGCTTAACCCATAGAAATATTGTTTGTTCAACAGAGTTGTTGAGGAGTGGAATGCTATGCTTATGGAACTGGTTGACTCACCAGATGCAAACTCCTTTGAACACTGTATAGTGAGTGATTGTTGGTGGTAAAGCTGGTACTGACAGTTGCAATATACGGTGTTAAGAACATACATATCAGCTTGGCTGTCTGTCAAATCATTACTAGTTAACACTGACTTCTATAAAATGATAATCTCTTGATCAGAAAAGCAGTATAATAATCATTAGTATTACTTTTAACAAAAAAAAAACAAAGCAATTATAATTAAGTATTGAGGTATTAATAACTTGGTAGAATCCCAACATGTTACATTAATTAGCCACATGGTAAGAACGAACAATGGATGCCAAAACAGATATAGGAAGTTGAAAGAAGATGCGTGAAAGGAAATGTAGCACATCTCTAAGAACTTGACCATCCATAGTCAATCACGTGCACCAACATAACAACACATAGATCTTATGTATTGCCGCCTGCGCTGCCAACCATATTCGAGCCCTTCTCTCTTATTGTAAATTTAGTCAGTAAAAATCATATTAATTGTTGTAATTTATTCTGTGAAATTAAAACATCTTGACAAGTAATTTTCTTTCATTACTGAATGAATACTTCAAAATACTTTTGGAGGTAGGTGTCTTAACACATTTTCAACACGCAAATATATTACCTTCTGATAAATAAAATAATCAATATAACAATTAAACACCAGCCACCAAAGAAATAAACTTTAAAAACAGTAACATAAAAGTTTGAATAATAAACACTTCCTCGAACCCTGCGCAAGTGGCGAGTTTATTGCCGTATGGAAATTTCTTCCGACTAACCATTGTTTCCAGCCCAGAGAAGCAATATTTGGGTGAGAAATGAATTTAAATAAATTTCTCCTCTCCTCTGTATGTATGAGATTAGATTGATGATTATGAGATTCATCATACTCATCAATCTCATACATACAGATCAAAAAAGTATCGTATGGATTTGGTTCTCTCTGCCCACCCCAAAAGAGACACAGCATGATGGTATGTTTGTTAAGTAATTAAGTTTTCAAATAAAAAGAGGTGTGAAATATTGACATTGAGTCATCAGATAAAAAGTAATTAATTATTTCTTTCAACACCAAATATTATCATTTTTTATTATTTATTCATATGAACAGATATAATTTGAGATAAGAAAGCTTGAAATCAGAACCTAAATACAACAAGATAAAAAATTATGTAATAGATTGTAGATGAGATTTTTTTCAAAAAATCTGTTTATGTTAACAAAAATATATAATGATTATTTAAAATACATATTATAACATCATCGTCTTCTTCTTCAGGCTGTTCTTTTCCATTCTTGGACAAAGGCCTCACCCTTGATCCTCCACAACTCCCTGTTTTGGGCACATTGCATCCTTCTCCGGCACATTTCTTGATGTCATCAGACATATTTTGCATAATTGCATATTTTGTTTATTTGTGAATTTAATTTAGCTGAATGAGCAAATTTTTTTTTCTTATTGTTAATTCATTCAGCATCATTCAGATTTTTTTTTTGTAATTTTGTAATACATTTACAGATAATAATCAATGTTTTTTTTTTATATAATATGTACCATAGACTTTCATTGCTTTCATTGTTTACAAACCAATTACTCGATAGATATTATTATTATTTATTTATAGGCAGGCAGCCAAGACATCAGTGCCTATATCCACTGTCGAATTTTATTATTTTGTTGTAACTATTTTGCTGTGTCCAAAAAAAGTCCAGTCCATTCTTGAAAATATTAACATTTTCCATCCAAATCATGTTGGGGCAGTTTATTCCAGGTATTCACCACTCTATTTGAAAGAAAATGTTTTTGAGGATTTGTCGAGAACCTACTTTTCACAAGTTTTAAGCTATGGCCACGCAAATTAGTGTTATGACTATATTGAAAGACATTTTTCATGTTTACACAGTCATAGTGGCCTGATAATATTTTGAATGTTTCGATAAGATCTCCAAATTCTTTTCGGTTTTCCAGTTTTGACAGTTTTAAGAAGTCAAGTCTTTCCTCGTGTGTTAAGTTGCGAAGTGTGCTGGAAATTTTTGTACACCGTCTTTGGGCCCTTTCAAGTAAGTCAATGTCCTTGGAAAAATAGGGACTCCATATCTGGAAACCATATTCCAACAATGGTCTAATAAATGCTTTATATATTTTTAACATTAAGTCTGGTGTGATGTTCTGGAAAGCTTTTCTGATGCAGTAAATAAGGGAGTTTGCTTTCTTAACAATCTTAATAATATGATCCTCCCATTTTAAATCTGCAGATACAATGATACCTTGGTCAGTTTGTGATTCAACATCTTTTAATTGAGTATTTGGAGGAAGTATTCAAACTTGGGGTTATTTTTCCCAATATGTAGAAAAGTGCACTTATTGGGATTGGGATACTCTCTTTGTAATATATTAAAAATACCTAATTGAAGAATTGTCAATCAATAAACTAAATTCAAATTCATATATTATAAATTAAATATTTTTTTATATCAATGAAATATTATTTTTGTTTCGATTATTATCACTTATCTGGTTAGTTTTAAGATATTTACATATTATGTATTTATAAATAAATATATACCTTGAATTTGACCATCATTAAATGTGATTTTTGTTTAATTTATTGATATTTTTTTTACACAAACATTATGTATTTACTATTGTAGTTAATTGGGAGAAATTGTCTACAAGCAAAAAGTCCATTTGATGATGATTTTTTTACTACGCCAAAGAATATAATATACCTAAATATAAATTACAATACACCAACTATTGTATGTCATACAATTGTAAGAAACCATTGATTTTGATATGTATATTATGTACATTATAATGAATCATAATATTTGTATTAAGTAGGTATATATTATATTTTTATTGGTTAATAATACATAATCTAGTGACATGCAATATGATGCATGTTATAAAAATAAGATTCATTAGAAAATATTATATGTTGGTAGTTGGTACTAACATTATTCATCAAAATTCTAGCTGAGGATATCCTTTTGATTTACACACTTATACCATGGTCGTGAAAGACCTTGGGGTCTATATTGATAATAACTTATCCTGGCATAAACAGATCTCACATGTCAGCAAATCTACTTACTTTTCCATACACTCACTTAATGAACTCAAGAATTTCCTTCCACTTCACTGTAAAATAACCTTAGCTCATTCACTTCTCCTACCGTTGCTTGACTATGCTGATGTTAGCTACTTGGATGCAAACGAGGAACATCTCAACAAACTTGAACGCCTTCAAAATGTTTGCATCCGTTTTATCTTTGGACTAAAAAAAATTGATCATATTTCTCATTACCGTAATCTTCTTCATTGGCCCAAGATACGACAACGACGTAATATACATATCTTGTCATTACTATACAATGTCCTTTTTAATCCAAATTTACCTCAGTATCTCAAAAATAAATTCACTTATCTTTCAAGCCACGGGCGTCCACTTCGATCTGCTGAACGTGCTTTACTATCTATCCCTATTCATAGCTCTGATTTTTTTAGCTCTTCATTTGAAGTACATTCAGTTAGACTATGGAATAGTGTAAGTCCTGATATTACGTCGTCTATCTCACTAAACATCTTCAAGAAAAGGCTAAAGCAAAAATATTTATCTGACAATACCCGATTACATCTTCCTCTCCTCTTCCTTTCCATGTCCTTTAGTTTTCCTATCATTGCTATGAATTGTTCTTATATGCTATCTTCTTTGTTTTTTTTTTTACTTTTTTTTTTTGCTATCTTTGTTTATTTTTGTAATGTGATTAACTTATTGCAATAGTATACACAATGTTTTGTATATTTAACATTAACTCTGGTTGGTTGGAAGAAATTGCCATTAGACAATAAGTCCCCCAGTGTACTAATTATATGTACAGGAAGATTCAAATAAATAAATAAAACTGTGGAGGCACTGATGGTGATGGTAATATTTTTTATGCTTCACTATTATATTTTTTTAAAGTGATTAGTATAAGTCACTTCATTAGCTGAATGCTCTGCTATCTCTATACACATTTCTTTGTTATCAAAGTACTACTGTGTGCTATGATCACTTGCAACATGCTTGTCTGAGTAATGATAATTTCATGTTATGAGATAGTCAGTTAAGTCTTGGTGAAATTTATTAAAACAAAAATGAATGAAAATGATACCATAAAAATAATTTCTAAAATGAATGTCATTGTTTCCAATATAACTATGTGGTTATAACACAATGTAAACAATAACTCACGCTTTATCTCTTAGTGATTTGTCGTCTTTATTTGTTCCGATCATCTTCAACGTTTTGTCCAGCGATCTCAAGGCAGAATTTATTGACGCAATGTTCGCCGCTATATTTTCACTGAGGTTATACATTTCTGTTGGACTGAAGTCGGCAAATCCAACATTGGGAACCGGCGGCCCGTTCGTTCCATAGTCTCTACTGTTTCCTCCGTTACTTCCGACACCCTGGGACATCTTGGGTGCCTACCAACAAAGGAAAATTATTAAAAAAAAAACGGACGCTGAAAGTACGAATAGTATGTATTTAATGTACGCACAACTACATTTATTATCGAACACAATTGACTAATGACGCAATCAAATATTTAAGCTACGCAGTTATTGTGTGAAACCATTGCAAGGCAGAGCTGACATTTTGAATATCATTAGTGTACCCCCCACCAAATAAATTACTGGTTTATTTATTTTATAAACATTGAAATACAACAACAAACGGTATAAAAATGTGATTTAATACTATGGACTGTTGAATAATGACAATAACTACGCACGTTTCTAAAAGAATCCTGATTTTTTTTAACAAAGAAACATTAAAACCAATTGTGAAACGTACTGACAGATGACACCGAAAAAGTATTATCAGCTGTTTCCTGCGCAATGTTGCCAGTACGCGAAGGATTACGAACAAAGAAATGTTTTTAAATTTATTTCTTGTGGAGTTTTTTTTATAAATTGAAGAAGTAGGTACTTTACGACTTGAATTATTTTAACCCTTTCTTCTAATCGAAATAATGTATAGTTAGAAAAATACGATAGATAGGTAACAGGAACGTAATATATTAAGAAGGCAAGTAATGGAAACGGGAAGATTATTGCTCGTAATTATTTTATACTCGCCCATTTGTCTTTGAATCCCTAGGAGAGAATGGATCAGTCATCTTTAGAACAGTAAGAAAATCCTAGCCCTAACAGATACTATAGATAAGATTGCAAGAGTGCGTCTATGGAGGGAATCAATGGAGGGCACATAATACGCTCATGGAGCACTACCTCTAGGATATGACCAACCGTGGCCAATGTGTAAAACCCTCAACAGGATTAGGACTGGAGTCGGTCGTACAAGGAAAATCTTCCAAACATGGGGAATGGTCGAAGAAGCGATGTGCGACTGTGGACAAATGCAGGACAGGGAGTACCTCCTAACTTCTGGCCAGTGTAATTGGGAAATTCTGAACGAGCCCACCTAGAGAATGACGCAAAGGAGTTTGTGGCTTTCTGGGTCTGGATGGGCATTTAGCCACATATGTGTTGACCGATACGACAAAAAATAAGAATATTTAGCTTCTTTAGAACAGTATTTATCGTGTCCAACATGTGTATTATTACTTTTTCGTTTTTTAATGATCAGGGAACTAAATGACTGTCCAGACATTCTTTTCACCCCGTACTCCAATTCGCTGTGCAAAAGCTAACAGAATCGGCCGTTTTTAAAATCTGTGACGAGACACAAAAAAATCGGCCGATCGAGATCGGCCGATTTTTTGTAACCAATCTTGTTGTATGAGAGGGCGCGCATGGCGCATGCTCACTGATAATTTAATCGTCCGAGCGCAGTAGATCGAGAAGTACGTTGTCAGTGCTGCCAAACGAAATGTCAGATGAAATAAATTTTGATTCGGAAAAATTAATTATAGTAAAATATTAGTTGAAGCACGTCCTTCATTATATGATAAAAAATTATAATAACCGCCAAATTAAGCAAAAATTATTGTTGGAGATAAGCGAAATATTAATAACTGGCTGGGAACAGCTAAATCATAATAAAAGAACTGAATTGGGTAAGTTTTTACTTAATTGATTAATAGTAACATAGGTAATTTAATAAATATTCCACTTAATGAATAAAAACTTAACTGTGTTTCAAGTGTTTTATTTTACAATTTATAATTATGAACTTCAACTGTGTCAACGAAAAAACCTTAAAAAAAAGTTTTATATTATATATACTTGGTTCACTATTGCGTCTGTACATTTGCTCTGTCACACAATAGTTCTTTTCTGTTTCCCGAGCAATGTTTGTATTTTCCCGCTTGTACGCGCGCGGAGCCCAACATAATGATTTCTAGGTTATGTTTGGTAAATTATGATCTGTCAATTTATTTATATTTTCCCGTGCAATACATACCTTTTACCGTGCAATACAGAGGTATTGCAGTTATCTGTTTCCCGCGCAATGTTTTTCCTTTTCCCGCTTGTTGTACAGGTGCATGGAGCCCAAGTTAATGATTTTTTTATTAAGTTCGGTAAATTATGATCTGTCAATTATTTCTAATCATATGAATGTTGACCGCCGTGTTATTTCCAATCGTACGATTCTAGAAACTTCCATGCGCGTTAGAACCGATCGGCCGATTTATTATCGGCCGATAAATTAATCGGCCGATTAATTTAAGCTTCCATGCGCGCCTTACCTAAATAATATTACTTTACTTCCGATAAAATAAATGCAGCTGAGAAAGTGTTAAAAAAATATTGTTTATTAAAAAAAAATACCACGAATCATAGACAACTCCAAGCTCAAAGCAAAGCTGTCAAAATTTGGCGGACGCAGGTTATGTTGGTGCATAGTAAAGTCGTATGGGCGAAATATCTGTGTATAATTTTGGTTCAACCAAACGTTTTTACCGCGTTTTATTTTATTTACAGGTATTTTGCGATACACTTTCGATCTTTTTAATAACGAATGTGTCCTTTAAATAACGCCAACAAGTTTGTTTTAGGTACTAATATGTTGGGCAGTCAGACCATAACGGAGACTCCTAAAAGAAATATTTTGAGAGAAGTCACAAATTATTCCCTCCATGTATCACCGACGGCGAACCTTAAATTGTTGACTAGTGTGGCGTTGAAGAGCGCTTGTCAAAGGAAAGAAAAATCCCTGCAGATACTATGCGATAGGTGAGCACATGACTACTCGATTTTGCGTGGAGTATTTTTGTCAGTTTTTTCGGTATAATTGACTAAAAACTCATGTGTTGATGTGTTATTTTACGTATTTTGTGATTTTAATAGTTGTATTTCTTTGTTGGTTGAAGGTTTCTCGAGTTATATCCTTTGTATGGATCTCAGAGTGGAGTTGAAATTCATCTCGACGCAACGGCCCAAACTTTGGGCGTAGAGCGTCGCAGGATATATGATATAATAAACATATTGGAGGCATTGCAGTGTGCGACACATTGTCGTAAAAACACATACACATGGCACGGAGCATCGAGGTTGGATAAGTTCCTAAACACTTTGAAAATCCAAGGAGAAGCTCTGGGTGTGAGTCATGTACTGCGAGGACAAAAAGGGGCACTGGCCTCACCCAAACATAGATCTCTGGGGATCTTGGCTCAAAGGTTCCTCATGATGTTCCTGGTCGAACCCCCGGTAAGTTTGTACATTACGTTGTTAAAAAAAAAAACTAGTTTTTTATCTCCCATTCTAAAAAAAGGCGACACATCTAACATCTCAAATTATAGGCCTATATGTTTGCAATCTGGTATACCAAAATTATTTGAATCAGTGTTCTCAAAAAAAAACAATGTTGAGATAAATAAGGCTATTTTCGTGTATCAACTCGGATTCACTTCTGGCAGGTCCACTTTAACAAATTTAATGTTACATCAACATAGTATTCTAGAAGCTTTGGAGAAGCGTTTTCAAACAGGTACTGTTTATACAGACTTTAGCAAGACATTCAATAAAGTTTCTCATAAAATACTTTAAATGCTTTGGGAGTTACTGATAACATATCTAACTGGTTTAAAAGTTATCTTACCGAGAGAAAAATTTCTGTGAAAATATGTCTTCTCTACATTAGGTGTACTGCAAGGTTCCCACTTGGGACCAGTATTATTCTTATTATTTATTAATGACATTGTTTCTGTATTCAAAGGAGTTAGTATACTTTTATTTGTGGATGACATAAAATGAGGTCTATATAAAATGCGGTCTACATAGAAGCCGGTCTATGGCAGAACAATTCTTAAAATGAGGTCTATATAAAATGCAGTCTACATAGAAGGCGGTCTATGACAGAACAATTCATAAAATGAGTTCTATATATAATGTAGTCTACATAAAAGGCAGTCTATGGCAGAACAATTCATAAAATGAGTTCTATATGTAGTCTACATAAAAGGTGGTCTGTGGCAGAACAAAGTCTCTATATACATATTTCTCTATGTTATCAGCCCAATTAGCTCACAAGCATATTTTGGAATCATAGCAGTTCTCCCAATGAAGACAAAACATGGGAGTGATGAATTTTAATCAGTATTTATGCTCTCTTAAGTACAAAAATTTCAGAATAATTTATTTAATATGATCTTAAGCTAATTTTTTGACCTTCTATGTTTCCCAAAGCATTATTGTATTGTGATTTAATGAGGACATAAGGAGAGAATGAAAGATAAAGAAGGATGTTATAAGTAAAATGAAATTGAAGGCCTTGAGGTGGTTTGGACATATTGAAAGAATGAACGATGAACGACAGACCAAAAAAATATACATGGGTGTAAGAGATGGAGTGAATAGCAGAGGTCGCCCCAGAAAGGGATGGCATGACCATGTGTATGATATTTTGAAAGAAGGAAACATACAAAGCTTAAACATCAAACAATGTGATTCATATTAACTACACCAACATAGTTAATTAGTCTCTTTCTATGGCTCTGAAATAAAAATCATAGCGTCAGAGATTGGATTTATGACAGGTATTATGGCAGACATTGTGATCTGGTTGATCTGTTTTGTGTGAGCCCATAATATGTTTGTTGAGGTTATGATTGTGATTGCAGAAAGTTGACATTGTGTACATATTTAGTGTGGAACGGGAAGAATCACCTGGTTCATAATTGCATATAATTGTAAACTGCTAGCCCTAGAACAGGATTTTCTAGTTGGGCAGCAGCAATCTACTTATTGTTGTCATTATAAATATGGTGTGATAAAAGGTAAAAAAAAAAAACAATCGACAAGCATGTATGAGACGATGCATGGATGTAAAGGAAGTCAGGAATGTGTGGAACAATAGAGGAATATGGCACTCGGTTCTCTCTCCTTACCCTGTAAGGAACATGGCGTAATGATTTTTATGTATTCTTTTTTTTATTTTCAGAGCACATTGATCAATTTGGAAATGGCTGTGTCAGTTCTCATCAGTCCCCCTCGTCACACGACCGACAGCGTCCAGTCCAACCAGCAGGACCGCCAGCACAAATCCAAGGTCAGACGTCTCTACGATATCTCCAATGTGTTATCTTCCATAGGTCTCATCGAGAAGGTGTCTGCCTCCACTATATTAAAGAAACCGGTCTTCCGTTACACGGGACCGAGTTACGCGTCCAGAAAAGTGTGCACTCCGCAGATTTCCTCCTTTCAGCTGACGCCCATCTCACTGGTGGCCAAAGACAAGACAACGTCACAGTCTTGCCCTTCCCGTTCCAAGAGAAAGTTGGTATTTTCGTCTCCGACCTATTCGTCTTCCGTGAGTATCTGCAATCAGTCGCCTCCCCTGACTCCCTCGCACAAGTGGAATGAAATTCTACAAGTTGTTGATATGGAATTGACCCGTATCAACGGTGCTTCCGCATAAATCATATCTTTATTAGGTTCTTTTCTGTTTCGTGAACGCCACCAGCATGCACACATACTATTAAGGTTAGGTTAGGTTGCACTCTATTTAGCTGAGATCATATGGATTTTTTATTTATTGCAATTGAATTTGTAATAAAATTACAAAACATTCAACTCATTCTTCCTCAGGACGCATGACAGCTGAATCTGAAAATATTAATAATATATAAACAAAATAGAAACCTTACCTATTTATATATGCGCATGCTAGTGGCGTACATGAGACAGAAGTGTACCATTATTTGTTGATTGTTTCCTATCATAGTTTACCGATCTATTATTATTAATGATTATATTATTTATCTGTCGTCGACGCAAATCATATATTATATAAATTATAATTCCTTTTATAACCGATAGATATTAAAATAAAAATATTTATACTGTAGGTCCGCTTTTAATTATAGATTATTCATTTTTAACAATTTTAAATTGTACCTACGATAAGTTTAACATCGCGATACGACGTCCGAACAACGGAACTAACTTACCAAATTCTTTCTTTCCAAGATCTCTGCGGTGAAATGTTTTCTATGATTTCGCCCTTTAACGATTATTTTATTTAATAATATTGATAATAATATTAATAATGTAATATCTGATAGAATGTTTACCGTGACGATTAAGAATTTAAAATGTTTTTTGAATTAAGACTGCCAACGTTTGTTTTGTGTTTTTTTTTTCTATTTAAATATTTACTATAAAATCAAACAGTTTTTTGTACTGTTTTTTTCCAAAGTACATATTATTTTCTTAACGAGTGGATGAATGTACATTTTGTAATGTATTTGTTATATGTATTTTTGTACTCTATTGAAGAATTGCACATGCATAAATACTATGCATAGGACCAGAAACAAATATATATTTTTATATTATGTATTAAGAAATAATACCATAATATCTCAGAGATTTGTAAAAATTTTGATTTGTCACCGAAATCATAGTTTACATATAATTTTATTTTCAATTCTGTCATATGGTTTTCATTTTACGATATTATAGACGTTTAAAAGTTGTACTAAAGATTAATATTTTTTTTATTATTTAAAATATATACTTAAAATATTTATTGTTGTAAATTAATAAAGTGTAGTTTGTAAGCGATATATTTTAAAAATCAATCGGGGTATTCTCTTGTTTCTAAATTAAAATGGATTTGGGCTCTATATTTATTGACATTTTGTATTTAACAAGAATGTTAAACCAATAAATTTTTCAAATGACAATAACTAGATCATTGTTGATTTATACTTTAAATAAATAATGCATCATATAATTTTTTTTATGTATAAAAATAAAATAATGCTATTGACCGTACAATAAACAAATTAAAATTGTTATTAATTTAAAATTAATCATCAAATAAAATGTTTGCCGGTTACTCTAACAAAGAATTTATATCAGATTTGTATGCGTTATCAAATGCAGTCGACTGTTAATATGTGAGACTAGATTAAAAAAATATTATATCGTTGAAATATGTTATTGGAAAAAGTTTAAAACAAAAGTCTATATGCTGGTCAGTAAATGTCATGTGTTGAAGTATTATAAATTTAAAAAAAACTAAGTTTTATGCTGGCTTTAAAGAAACCTCGATGAACGATGGAATAATTTTGTTTACGTCAATAGAAGTTGCTTTTCATATATTTGTGGAACGATTACTTCTTTCGGCGAAGTTATACGATTGCTGTTATGGGATGGGTGAATGGTACTTGACCTAGTGTAATTGTTAATAATACGTCCGATTCTATAACTTTTTAAGAACGTTCCGGCTAAAATAAATTCTTTCCTATTCCACTTAGTCCAATTTGATATTCTATAACGCTGAAATAGGAACATTCTTACTCTAAGTAAGTCATGAACAAGTCCAATTCCATATTCTATAAACACATTTTAGTCAAATCAACTGTCAAAACGTTCCTAATTTTAGTTCACACCTAATTGGAAGCGTACTAGTTATTTTCACAGTAGTCCAAGATATTTTAGTTAAGATGAAAACATCAGTTGTGTAAGTTAAAATATAATAATGAATAATTTACACGTCTTGTGTTTTGTTGAAAATAAAAACCAAAGATATTAGTGCAGATCAATTGTAATGTTTGGTTAGGCGACATCGCAACGACATAACATAAATAAACATGACCGAATAGTACGCATGTGTAGTCTGCGCCATAGACACTTTCAAATTACTATCTATGGTGCACTAATTTTGCAGATTTTAATTTTAGGATCAATGTCAGTTACAGAAATGCAAATACAAATGAACTAGAAATGTTCTAGAATTTTAGAACGTTCCTATTTTAGTTACACAATTGGATGTTATATAATGATTTGAATAAATTATTATCAAAATATCCCCTCTGTAGGAAGAATAAAATTGATTCAGAGATTTGACGAAACGACCATATTATATTTTTTGTCTTGATTATATCTGAAACTTTTAAAGTTATATATTATTTTATTTCTTGTGAATCGTTATAATCATGAACGATTTATGCTATAAATATGATTACATTATGAATTAAATTCTACCTTTTGAGACTGCTGACTTTTTATATTCTCTCATTGTATAATGATCGCGAAATATTTATTAGAATAATTGGTATATAATATTATAATATATTTGTATAGGAAAAATCATGTTTTTCTATTTATTAATTGGGGTGGTATTGTGCACTGCTAAATTTGAGATCTGTTGCACTCGGGTATATTTCTAGTTTGTTTGATATATTCTATTCATATTATGAGATATTATTTAATGCTGTTCTTTAAAAAGTGGAAACATACAAAGTATAGTTTGTGTTTAATTTAAATAATTGATTATATATGAATTTCCACAAAGTTGAAGCCTCCACGTTTGATTATTTTCAAAAGTAATATTTAAATTTTAGTCTTATTTTCAAAAAATAAGCACTCTATTTTCTATACCTTATTGTCGATAACCTTGTCTTCCTAATAAATGTATTTGTTGTGTACAACAACTATATTCTTGTATTATCTATTAACATGTAAATAGAATCTATTTTATATATTCTGAACTAAATACAACAATAATTTTAATAATATAAATTATTTATATTGTTGGACACAGAAATTTTATGTAACATCTATGTTAATTAAGTTTTTTCTTTATCTTAAATTTGTATCATAAACTTTATTCATAGTATATAGAATGAAACCACATACCAATAATCTATGTACATATAAAGAATAACAATATAATGAATTTGTATATTTTCGGAATGGTTCGGAATGAAAATTGAAACAGTACTCAACACTATTATCAAAAAGTACATGTTGTTAACAAATGGATTTAAATTTCCAAAAACAAATACTTTTTCTACTATATAAATGTGTCATTGATATCCAATTTATATTTAAACATAGAATGTTTTTGGTCTACCCCGTTTGGGAAACTCTGTGTCCTGGCCTAAAGTTTATAAGATGTAATAATGTAAATTGCACAATAGTTTATTTCTATAGTATAGTTTGCTATCTGATGTCCTCTTTTCTGGGATTTCAAACATTGTTTAATTGAGACAACCTTTTGTTGATTTGTCAGTAAAAAAATAATACTTTGCAATTAATGCTAACCCATAATTTCGATAGTCGAATGTCATTGGTAAAATAAATAAAAGCATTAGTATTGTTTTTCTTAATTTGTGTGCAAAATACGAAATTTTTTTTGGATGTATTTGTTGCAAAATGGTACCCCTGTAAACTGTTTTTGTCGAGTTAAAAATGTATCTTATTACGAGACATTTATGCAAAGCTTCTTGAATATAAATCTTTATTAAAAAACCTATTATAAAAAATAAAATACCCTTTAACTATTTTTACTAAAGAAGAAACTGATTTTTACCTCAATTTTTATTTATTAATGTTGTGCGTTTAAAAATTGCAGAACAATGGAAGAACATTAAACATATTATAGATTTTTAGTTACACAAAAACAAATAATTATTTTATAACAAATATGTAATTTGTCTATTTTTTTGTATATTATGAATTTATGTGTAAAACAAATCAAATCAATTACTTTAGGACAAGAAATTGGCTTCATATTTATTGTATATCAGTGTTAAATATGAAATAAGTACATTTGCAATATTTAATGAAACATAATATTATTTTATAAACTTTTATTCAAACATACATTAGGTTTATTCTGTGGATAGTTGCATTCACTAATTTTAGTTTTTCATTTAGCAATTCTTGATAGAATTCAATATTAAAATAATTTATTAAGTTAATGTTATTTAAAAAATATTAGAAATATAATACGAACTAAGAATTTTTATTTGTTTTAAGTGAAAATTAAATATGTAAACAACTAAATTAAAAGATTATTGTTATATAACAGATTGCAGCTTCCATTTTGATAACGTTATAATTTAATATTCATATTCAGGCACCAAACGCATAAAGTGATCACGTAAACCAGCCGATGACAGGTCGTAAGCCCAGTAGGTGCCGTGAGTTTCTGGTTCTTCTATAATATCCCAACTTCGTCTCTATCGAGATGTCAAAAAGTTTGTCATTAAAAAAATCATTTGACTTCCGACAGGGAAAAAAATGCAATTAAAAAATATATATTGAATTAAAAAATATTCAATTTATATACACATTGGTACAAGTAGGTAAACAAGTCAAAAATGAAATAATATTTCTGGCGCAGTTCAGGGGTGACATCTGTGTGAGACACTGTCACCTCATATAAGGACTGTTGCTTTCATTGTTTACAAATAAACCAATTTTTTAATAGATGGCGTTACAAAAAGGTGTCTTCGTTACTTCATAAATGTAATAGTTAGTTAAGTTACCTCAAAACAATTTTTATTTTCAGTATTAAGAGGTAAAATCGTAAACAAATTATTTTTGTCAAATAGGTTTTAATCGATATTCCTTTTGCGTCCTCGTAATTATAACGATTATCTTCAAGGCTTTGTGCTACTGTGGTTGGTTAACCCAATCAAGACGGGTAGGTACAAGTACTTGCATTACCTACGGACGGACAGTATTTCGCATCGCACACAGATTTTTTTTAATCTCCTTGTAATTGAATATAATAACGGCAAAAAAAAATCTAACGATGTAGATATATCATTGTAAGATCAAAGATAAACAAAAGATTTCATATACTCAATGAAATTGAACACTTCATGACATAAATGATGAATAATGTTATTGTAGTTATCTCCATATAAAAAGTACATGGTGACATGAATATGTCACGTGATCCTTCCGGCATTTGATGTCGATAAGGAATATGCGCGGTTGTGTATTTGTTAGGATCGAATTCAAAGCAGAATGTTCAGCTTGAAACAACAAAATGAACTGGCGCAGTATCGCTCTTTCCTACGCGCATGCGTATTAGGATCCTTACAAAGCGCGGGAGAGTGTAAATTTCGCCGGTGATGATCGATGAATTTCAGTGTTCTTAATTTTTTAAATAATTTAACAATTGTTTTGTTGATTCACCGACAGATGTCTTGAAGTTAAATATATGGGAGTAATATTCATCCAATTTTCGTCTCAATCAAGTATGAATTTACTGAGATATGAAGGTTCACAATAATTGTGTATAGCCATGAGGGCATGTATAGATGACGCTCGGCGTTTTGGCACGCGGCCGGTGGGCATCTATACATGACGCTCGTCTTAAAAAGGTTAAAAGAGATTGGAATTTCATAGTGAACCTGCCTTTGTACACTCAAGTTCCAACTTAAACAGAAATTAACCTATACAGCGCATAGTAATTATCTCTTACCATTATTTTTATATTTATATCCTTTCATGTACATAAAAATATTATATCATGATGTCGATGGAAACATAAAATGACTGAAATTGGTCAAAAAAGGGGTTTATGTATATTTGAATAAATTATATTTTTATTTATTCAAAACGTTCTGTCAAAATTTTCTCCTCATATTCAAATGAGTCTTCTTATGGCTTTCTTGATGTGATAATTATTGTAAGTGAATATCCACACTATTTTAACTATATAAACAATGAATTATTCGGATTACACTCAATAGATATTGTAGACAAAAATTAAGAAGAAACTTTCGGTGTTAGCGTTCTTCTTACCCTAGAATTGCCAGCATAACAATAACCAGCAAATATTTCAAAATCTGTGTAACAGAATTGAAAATATTACCATAAATGAAATAAAGATGTCTGATAATCAAATTAAGTCTCTTACTCGACGTCCTACGTAGGCGATTCAATGCGAAGCGAAGCGGCGCGGCGCGAAAATAACAAACAGTCGGTAACTATAGTAGTATCCTATGTTACCGACCGCGAGTTGGTTTCGATGCGGCGCGATGCGAAGCGAACACGATCAGTTGGTTTGATATTTTCGCGCGAATTGATAGCGGTGCCATTGTTTTTTGACGTGTCAGAAATAGAAATTTTAATATCCATGAACGTCCCATATTATGGGACAAAAGAATTATTATTATCGAACCGCAAATTTTAGGATTTGGCAAAAATAAATGGGACTACAAGTAAACACATTTATTTACTATTGCTTTTTTACAATAGGATGTTGTTCAAAACACACAAAGTTTTCTCTCATTTGCACGAATGTCAAATTTTGATATGTTTCCCGGAAAGATGTAAATTCAGTCTCATTTATTAATTCAAGATCACGTAATTCTTCATACAAATTGTGATATTCCCCATAAATATGCCTCTCTAAGTACACAATATTAGTTTCACTTCTCTGCCGAACATACTTCTTGAGAATTTTATATACGTACATCCATGACAGTAGCTGGCGGCAGAGGGAACGATTCGCGCACACGTAGGACAGAGCCGCCGCACCGCATCGCATTGAATTCGCTTGTATCCGCACCGCATCGCTTTGAATCTTACATGTGTGTGAAAACAAAAGAGTAACATTTTTTTTCTGTATTCAAAAGAAACAAATTATTAATATGTTAGTGATTTTATCTTTCCATAGTCATATATATACAATATATTGCTTTTTGCATCTTCTTCCAATTCTATTGTGATAAAAAAATGTATTTTGAATATATGTATTTGCAATCTTAAATGTACCATAAAAATATATGTATAAAAAAATAATATAACAGAAATTTAAAATTATATCATTATTATGTATATTTATTGTTATATCGCCTAAATTTGAATGGCAGTTGTAAATTATAAATATTATAGTTGAAGTTAAGGCGATCCATCTTAACTCCGTATTATATTTTTCAAAAAAATATCTTTTATAATAATGATTTTATACTTATTAAAATTTAATGTAATCAACCTACGTAACTCAGTCTAAGTATCACATCCAGGTATTTTGGGTAGATTTGAATGTTTAGCTAAAAAATATTCATGGTATAAAATGAATTTAGTTTGTTATTAATATTTCACTGTTATATTATTAAAGGCAATAACTGGTATTGGACTATTGAATTTGTACTATGATGATGATTTTCTGATATCCGACAGTGCCTTTAATAAATAAACATTGAAACTAAAACAAGTGTTTTTTTTCTATGGCACACAAAGAAAGCCAAATTTAAAATACACATCCAGATATTAGTAACTCAGTGTATTAGTTTCTTGTGTATGATAAAAGGTGCGTAAATACTGTTGAATCAGACTCCAAAATAGATGTGTGTAAGGAATAATATGGATAAATAATGTAGAAATTAGACGAGGATATACAATGAAAAGGGGCCTATAATGGCAGATGTACAATGTAGCTGACGGACAACATATATTTGAGAGATGTAGGTATTTACAGAAGGTATTTGAGAGATGAAGGTATATGCAAAACAATAAAAAAAAGCTCTAAGGTAGGAGATGGGATGGATGTATATCGGAGTAAAGGAACATGAAACATTTGGTTCTCTCTACCTACCCCGCAAGGGACACCGCATGACGTTATGTATGCATGAAGTCAAAGTTTGTACAAATTGATTTGTTTTTCTTTCAAGCATTTTTAATTTTTGTCTGTAAATATGAATCAAAAACAAATGTCAGTTGTAAAACTTGTTTTATTGTTAAAATAGCTATCTCTCTGTCTATAGGACTTATATTGTACTTGTTATTATAGCTGGTATAAATGAACTTAATATAGGAAAGATTTGAGGTCTGAATAATAGGCGTTCAAATGAACCAACAAATTATGTCAATATAGGATTGTATGGCGTTCATTTCTTTCTACCCATCCCGATTGGGACATTGTGTGATGTTTATAAGTAATTTTAGCAATTGTAAGCTATTCAAAATAAGTTAAAATAGTATGCGAGTAATATCGTAGTAATTTTAAAAATAATCTGCAAGTTGCAAAATACCATTTTGATGGCTACATATTTATTTTAATAGAATGGGAGTAAAAAAAAAACACCCATCTATTAAAACGTGTGCAATTCAGAGAATTCATTTGTCTTGGCTCTCGAAATTAAAAAATAAATGTTATAGCTGGATTTGATACTCTGGACTTAAAAAGATTTTTGGTACAAGAAAATCGTTTATAAATTAAATAATATAGATTGTATGGTATACAATGCTTACCATCCATTTTCTTAATGTTTTCCTATACTAATGTTGTAATAATCTTAATAATAATCTGTGCAATTCTTCATATTTTTATATTTATTAATTGTTACAAGAGGTTAAATATATATTTATGAAATCAAATTGTTTATTATTTATTTAATTACATCTGTGATGCTATCAAATAATAATATGCTTCCAAGTTGGAGATGGGTCTGAAATCTTTTTACGTATCTACAATATTCTTTTCTATTAATAACGGGGAGTAGTACCAATTATGTCCCTGCTCTGTGATCATTCATGATCTTATTGTGCTCTTATATTATTTCCTGTATCCTTCTCATCCTATCTCTCTCCCCTCAAATGTCATCATGTTTTGCCAAATGTATGGAATATCCATTTATTCATTTTATTTTGTAAACCTAAGATACAAAAGAGAAAGGCAATCGTGGTTTCACTGGATTCATGAATCCAGGCCCACGAGCACAGGCGACCAGAGTACCAGCCAGAACAGGCGAGCCACATGGGCTTGCGACCATGTAAGCAGGATTAAGGGGCCCCTTTATGACTCAAGTCACGCTCACCACTCACCCACCAATCTCCGACTGATACTCCACTCCTCTGCGCTACCAAATCCAATAGGATGCGGATAATGCTGCTTTTACCACCCTATCCAAAAGTTCTTTTATTTTACCTCTAGGGAGACCCGGGTCTTTAAAGTAGGAATATAAAGATTTTGCAGGCAGGCCTCTCGCCCCCACCTCTACAGCAAATCGCTCGTTTGCAAGAACAACGACATAAGTCATAAAATCCAATTTTTGAGTTAATAATGCATAAATGTTGTGTTTATCAATATCACAGTGAAACAACGACACATGTGCATAGGTCGCTTAGCAACCGGGTTGTCAACAAGTTTGTGTTTATATTCGCTCTGAAAAAAATATTGTTTTTTTACTAAAATATAAGTGTATTTTATATTTATTGTGCACTAATTTCATTATTGTGAGTTTTAGTTTGTATCCGTTCATTATCCATGAATATGGATTTGGATATTCCACCTGATCCGGGACCAAGTCTAAGTGTTAAAAAATCTGACATGTCAACGCCACCTAAACAAAACAACAAGAGACCTAACACAAATAATTCTGACATTATCCATCCGTCTAAAGCTCCAAATTTAAATAGTTCTCCGGAAAAATTGTACAATACTCATAGTGAAATTGAAATCCAATACCTGGAAAATTCGCCTGGGCCTTACATTGTTTTCGTTCAAGATATTGACTCTAGCAAGAATATTCACCCAATGAAAATTGGTAATATCCTTATTAAACATAACATTAAAAATATTTCTCCGGGTGGAGTAAAATCAGAAGGGAGAAATAAAATCTCAATTACTTTCAAAGATGCTAAGAGTGCGAATCAATTCACGACAGCCATTTTTTTAAAAATAAATAATTTAAAGGCATATATACCTAGATTTAAAGTGACAAAAATGGGTTTGATTCGTGGTATTTCAACAGACTTTTCGATTGACGATATTATAGAAAATTGTGCAGTACCAAACCATATTGGGAAGATTTTAAAAGCAAGACGCCTCAATTTTAAAGATAAATCATCAGGAGAAACAATGTGGAAACCATCTCAATCCGTTGTCTTAACGTTTGAAGGACAAAATCTCCCAGAGTATGTTTACCTTTTTTATAACTCTTTGAAAGTTGAAACTTATGTATTTCCAACCATCCAATGTTATCGCTGTTGTCGCTTTGGTCACATGAAGATTCAGTGTCATTCTATAACTCGCTGCTTCAAATGTGGAGATAGTCACCTTGGTGAAGTTTGCCAAGTGGTGGACTTTTTAAAGTGTATAAACTGTTCAGGATCTCATTCAGCTACAAGCCCAATGTGCCCGGAATTCACTCGGCAAAAAAATATTAAACATTCAATGGCTACAAAAAATATATCATATCTGCAAGCATCTCAACTCTTCCCATCTTCTGTGAAAAGCTATTCTGAAGTGACTAATAACCAATTGAACAATAAACAAAGTTTAAAAAAACAATATACACTAAAATGTCTTCGGAAACTCAAAAACAGACAATTCCTCATATTAATATTAAAGAAATAAACAAGTGCATGTCGTATTCAAATGGTGAAGCTAGCCATCCTACAAATGGATGCGCTGTTTTAAGCCAGTCAACTACTTCTGCATCTAATGAAGTCCAAGAAAATATTTTCCAAGATGATGCCCATTCTGTTGTATATTTAATTACGCAAATTCTTATTAGTTTAATTTCCAACTCAAATTTTAATTTACCGTCCAACGTTGCCAATCTTATCCCGCTTTTAAATTCTTTTTTAAAAAATGGTTCAAAATCACAAAACCCATAATCCTTTAAACATTTTACAGTGGAACTGTAGAAGCGCATGTTAAGTGACTTTCTTTTATTTGATACTGTTCATAGTGTATGTCTTGTTTATATTTAAGTTTGAGTGTTCTGTGAATACAAATATGGCACAAATCATACAATATTGTGTGAATTGCCTAATAAAATAAAAAAAAAAAAAAACGACACATGTGCTGTTTCTCTCGCACTTATAGAGATGTTGTACTGAGAAATGGAGACGACATGAATATTGATGAACACAACATTTCTGCATTATTAACTCAAAAATCGGATTTTTTGCTTATGTCGTTGTCAGCGATATATATTCGTGATAAAGCCATTTTAAACTTTTATCTACCAGTTCCTTGTACTTGTTTAGTTTGTATTGGTGGTCTTTTGTAATATTTGTGTCCCATGGAACAGTCAGCTCCACATAAATACCTCTTTTCAATGAAAGAGAGTAAATTGTCAAGTCAGGCCTAAGAGAAGAGATGCCTTTGGAAGGTTATAACAAGTAATACACGAATAATAAAGTACCTACTCTATTAGAGGACCAATTAATTTTACAGAAATAATCAATTGTGTAAATTGTAATTAGGATTGGATTTATACCTACTATACTCTAAAGTAAGTATGTATAATAGTGTTTTGTACAATAAATTGCATACAGACACTAATTCCACAAATCATTTTAACACAATATGATGTTTTTAATATGATTGTAGTTATGCCTGGATATATTATGATAAAAAAGAAACAAATACAAAAATACGCAATACTTTTTCTCATAATTTTGGTCCTCTTAATAAATGATTTTTCTAAAATATTTTTGTCTCTGCGAAAAAGTTTTCTCCTATAACCATAATGCATTGAAGAAATACTGTGTATATAATACATAGGGGACTGAATGGACGGAAGGGACTGAAGACACAGAGGGGACCTAAAATACATTCCATTGTAGTGTTTATGTTTAGGTTTTAGCGATAAGTAATTACCATATTCTCCTCGCTATATTGCATCACTCAGTTGTTTTTAGCACTCCTATACAAATTTTGAGGGTTCATGATAATAAAAAAAGACTGAATAATTTTTTAAATACTTTTTTAGAAAAATTAATTACATATTTACATAATTTATCTATAACAATTTTTTTTGTAGTACATTTTAAACATTATTCAAAAATAAATAAGAAATAAAAAAAAATGGTAGAGTCACAACGTGAGCATTTATTTTTCCAATTAACTGTTTTTTTTTTATAATCTAAATCATTTGATTAAAAAAAAATGTAAGTACATTCGATGTACATAGTTGTTTTTTTTTATTATATACAAACATTCAACAGAATGGAATCTTATTTTATACATTTTTGTGTTTCATTAAAAAATTGAAATTCAATTTATTGATATTTTTTCCTAGTCACTTAATCTAATGTGATGCGAATGATAAAAAAATTTGTACATCATAAATTTTTTTTATAATGAATATCAACAGTAACATTTTTAATTCATGTATTATTTTTTTATCGCTTACAAAGTACTAAATTTTCTAATGGTATTTGAGCAATTTTTTCGGGTGATTATAAACAACGAAAAATCATAAAAATATAATTAATATATTTATTGAAAATGCGGCAAGATTGAATAAATGATACGGTTATTTGGAATTTAAAATCATCAAATTAATTTTTTAATTATAATTTATGTATATTTATCCAAATGAAAAGTAGTTGCATTCTGGACATTTGTGATTTTGCTAAATTACACAGCTTTATTGAAATATGCAACATTAACAGTCCTTAGTGCGTTATATACATGATCTTATAACAGTACAGTCGACCCACGATAATCCGACAAACATTTTGCAAAGCGGTGTCGGATGGATGAATTTGTCAGATTATAGAGTACTGCCAGAGTCCCCCTGAGTTCCAGAACTTTTTGAAAAAGAGTACTTTTTAATCCGACAAATAACATAATAAAAGTTTTAAGATTCTACATAATACGAAGATTGCCGAAATAAATGTACATGTTATGAGCATGTCGAATTACAGGGGGACCGGATTACCAGGGGTCCACTGTATGTTTATTTAAAACAACTGAAATCGCTTTACTGAAATTTTAAACTAAAAAAAATAGAAAATTTTAATATGGAGTAAAGTAAAAATTTAATGAATTTTTTGTTGTTTTTTTTCTAATTTCTCCTAAATTATTTGACATGTTGATCACAATGAGTTAGGAAAATGTTTGCAATGATACTTTATTAACATCATTACTTTTTTCTTCAACGTATATGTAATTTCATTTATGAAAGTAATATACTTAAATATTAATATTAAAGGCTATAAAAAGAAACAATAATATCCATTTTGAACAAAATAATATCATAATGAAACTAATGTTGCCAGATCAAATTATTTAGAATAAAGGTGCCGTAGACTAAAAAGTTATCAATTTCCATTTTGCAGAATTTTCTTATATATCATGCATGAGTAAATTTTTAGACAATTTTTTATTTACTCTGGTACAGTTAATTTTGGGTACATTTTCAGTATAATCAAGTATATTTTATGATGAACAATCTACAAAATTTTTATATATTGAAGTTATATACTTATATTTATGGTTAATTTTATTTATTAGATGTATAGCAAAATCATTAAAACAATGAGGATAATTGGTAGTACTCAAATGTATTTCACATTTTCTAAAAAAAAAATTTTTGTTCATTTGCATTCATTATTGTTTTTTTTTATCTTATAAATGTATTAACTTATTTTTTCAATACATATTTTCAATTATGATAACAAGTGTAGATATTTATGGCAATTCAGATAAAATATGCAGTAAAACTTCAAGTTAATGTTTTCCCTCCAATATTTGGTGAAAAATAACATGTCAAATTATTCAATATATTTGCGTGAAATTTTCTCAAATATTATCTTCAAATTAAAAAGAAAAAGTACCTTCAAAGTTTTACTGTATAATAGATGAAGAATAAATATAAATTATACAATGAATTCCTTAAGAAACAATATGTAAAATGAACTTTTTCTCAATAAATACTTCCATAATGATACATAGCAGTGGAGGACAGGAGGGGTTGAAGGCCAAAGCTTGATATAGGCTCTAGGGCCATTGAAGGAGAATTATAGACAATAAGTAATAAAGTCTTATGTAGATAGGAGTGCATGCAAAATCTACGTATAAAAAAAGTTTTGAAGTTGGAATATGTGTAAATTTGAGGATAACATGCATTATTTTAAATATGTATATCAAAATATTGTATAAAATTTAAATTTATGTGTATAAATTAATTTACTGCATTCATAATTAGCAGCTTGTAGATACTAATTAAGACAAAGAATTGAAGTGAGTAAAAATATGCTTATTTACATACATACCATCACGCCATATCCCTTACGGGGTAAGCAGAGAGAACCGAGCGCCATACTCCTCTATTTTTGCATACATTCCATACATGCTCGTCGATTATTCAAGCTTCTTATATTTCCTTCTTTCAAAATATCATTAACATGGTCATGCCATCCCTTTCTGAGGCGGCCCCTGCTATTCACTCCATCTCTTACACCCATGTATATTTTTTTGGTCAGTCGTTCATCATTCATTCTTTCAATATGTCCAAACCACCTCATTTTTTATTCTATCATATATCGTTCTATTACATACTCTTCTTAGTGATCTCATTTCCACAGCATTTATTCTACTTTCATACGTCTTTTGCCACGTCCATGTTTCACTGGCATACATCAAAGTGGGCACTACAACTGCATTATGTACGGCAATTTTGGCTTCTTTTGAGATGCTTGGATCGGACATTACTGGTCTGAGTGCTCCATTTATTCTATTACCTGCCATAACTCTTCTTTCAATGTTTTTATTCTTATTTGATTACAATATTTTCTTTAAAAAACTACAGGCTTAGCAGTATAAGAAATCCAATATATTTTTATTTATTTTGTAGCCTGTATAATTACAAAGACTTTTATTTGGTTTGGAAAACAATTGATAAATAATTGATTTGCCATAATAACTAGTTTCATTTAAATATTTAACATTATATTACTTTCACACATTGAAATTTTCACATTGCAAAAAAAGACAATTAGTTTTCTTTTTACAAACTTCGCAGACATGATATAATAACTATTTGAGTGTTTAGATGATGGACGTGATGAGTCTCGCCTTGAAGTTGACTATTCTCTCCGAGGTCTGGGCGAGTCTGAGGATGAGGTCCTGGATGAGGTTGGATATTCCCCTGTTGGCGATGATGAAGAGCCTCGTGACAGGTCCGGGAACTCCCTCCGTGTAGCCGTCACCCTTTCCGACTGATTCTCCACTGTCCGAGGGTGCGTTTTGGGCTTCGTCAGTCTGTTCTGTTCCTCCCGATCCAGCTAATAACTGGAAAGTCACACCAACAATACACATATAGATTTAATGACTCAAACGTAATTGTCAATGTTTATCAACTTTCAATGATTATAACATTCTGGTTAAAGAAATGATTTAGAATAATTTTTAATTAAAAACTATCAACACTGCTATTTTGTTATTTAAATATGTTTTAAATTAGTTTTTTCTTTATGTATTATTTAAGATTGCATACTTAAATAGTAAAAATGATTACTTATGTACACATAATTACTGAGCATCAATGAAGCTTTATTTATATATTTAGACTTTATCAAGAAAACTCTTGTCAATACTTGCAATAGAAATAATTATATAAATGACTGAGTTTCGAACTGGAATATGTCACTCATTCTAACCATTGATTTAATATGTAGTACATATAGTTCAATGATTCAAATAGCAAAAGTCACTTAACTATTTTTATCAGAGAGTGGTAACTTTAAATATATTTTTGTATTATTCTTAAGCAAGTAGTTATCTTAGTTATCCGCTTAAATATGAAAATTTGTTCAAATTACTAATAGTTAAATTAATTACTTTCAAAGCAGAGATATTAAGTTATATTTTTATTTGCTTCAGTTTTTAATTTTTGAATGAATGAATGAATAATATATTATTTCCAATAGTAAAAATATTACAAAGGAACAAAATACAATTTACATAGTTTATACCTAATTACAATTTTACAATTTATTTTTTTTCACACATTTGGAAATTTTACTGTCTTGCTAGACATAGTCTGTTCTGAGGCAGTACTAGTTTAGAATTGCTATTGCTACTCTGCGATCATATGAATCGTTTTTTTTTTTTTTTTACATATTCCATTCACTTAGAACATTGACAACCAGGATGAAAAACTACTCTTAAACCTCTACGAGTCCGAGGCAGATCCTTCGAATTCAATCCTTTTTATTTATATATTTTTAATTCATACTTTAGATTGAAATGGAATAAGATAAAAATGACAATGAAACCTTAGAATTATTCCTAATTAGCTATTTCAAGGATGACATAAGAAATCAATAAACTATAATTAATATATTTAGCAATAAACAAATTAACAATTGTTCTCATCTTGATTCACCATGATTTTCATTAATTTCATCAAGTACCTAATCACAGTTTGAGGAACTATACAAAACAACAACGTACATATACTATGTTGGAAACTGACAATACTTTCATATAAATTTAGAATCTTAAAAATACAACTAATAATTTAGGAAAACATTAATATTTGATTAAACAAATACCTAAATATTTAAGTGTTATTAATTATATTGTCAGCATACAGTTTCTACAAATATAGTAAATATATTAAATACTATGCAAGTATTTATACTGGAATTAGATTTATTAATTACCGAAACAATTATTTTCATAATAATGGGTATTTCAAATCAAACAAATGATTTGGTCTACATATATATTTTTTCCTGAATCCAGGACGACCCTTTCAGCTTATTAGGCCCTTATCAACTGGTCATACCAGTTGATAAGGGCCTAATAAGCTGAAACGGTCGTCCTGGATTCAGGAAAAAATATATACATATGTAGACAAAATCATTTGTTTGATTTAAAATACCCATTATTATGGAATTCTACAAATTCAACACCGTCAGCATTGACAAAATTAAAAAATTATTTTCATATATTTCTTTTACATTTATTATATGTCCATATATTGTTGGCTTTTATCAAATCAATGTCCACTTGAAAATGATTAAATTATACTCTAAAATAAATTATTGCAGTTAACGATTTTCCAGTATTAGTACTAACATATTATTTGCTAATATTTTCTCTAAACAAATGTGACATTTATCTTTACTACATTATGTAACACAAAGATGACAAAGATAACTATACTTTTTACTAAAATACTATGAAGTCAAATCAACGTGTCAATGAGGTACAGCAAATTTAATGTAGATGATAAAATAGTCTAAAAATGTAATATACAAGGTCCAAACTGTAAGTATTGTATGAAAAGTAAGTGTTAGATTGAAATAGGATGGGAAATTATGGGGGAAATGGATGATGAAGTTGTAATGTGTGTTATGTTTTTTTTTCAATTGGACTATGAAATAAAAATTAAAATGGAACCACCCATGAGGTACCCTCTTTCTAATGAATAAAATAATCATTAAAATTGGAAAATGTGGTAAAGAATTATCACCGAAAAGCCAAATTGATAACCCCCCTCCCATTTCTTAAAGTCAGTTAAAAAATATTAAAAATTAAATTGATAAAAAGTGCAAAAATATACAACCAATGAAAGGAAAAATTCTCTTTTAAAATTTATTTTATATTGCTTCTCATGCAACTAATAGGTACTATGTCAAATATTAATTTAACACGCACCCAATAACAAGTTGCCACATTGTGTAAACTTGTGATATTTATCGTCTCACAGATCCAGACTGAAAACACAATTAAAAACTGTGTCTGCACCGGGAATCGAACCCGCAACCTTTCACTGAAAAGTTAGAAATCTAACCAAATATTTATTTCTCAATTTATTCATGTTTTTCCATAGGTTAGGTTAGTTTGTGTACAATATGAATGTATAACTTTGCGCGAAATATTGCATTGATACATGTTTTATAAATAGATTTATGTATTTTCATCTATGACTTTAATCGGGTTTAATATATTCCATAGATAATAAAATAAACAAAATATTTATAATGAATGATTTCAAATTGATTGATGATGTTTTACCAAATTTGTTGTATGTCTGCATGTTAATGAATGTATTTACCAAAAAAGTACTTGTAATGAATGAAGACTACAGGTGCAAAAGAACAAAAGATACAGTGGTTCAGATAAGGTGCGTTGTGGAACATTATATCCATGTAATATTCATTTTAGTGTATGAATTATTACAAGATATATCAAATAATGCCAATCATACAGTAATGTACGTGTAAAAACAAGATAAATCATTAAATAACACTATATATCAGTTTTGAAAATGGGAGAAATTTATAACAAAATAAGGGTAGAGTACAAAAACACTATATTTACAATCAAAATGAAAAGAAAATATTATTATCTAAGAGTATTCCAAAATGTATAAGTAGATTTTGTCTCACTAAGCTAATTCCAAGTACATTTTCAAAAAAGGCAAAGAAATGACCTGGAAATTCATTAAATTTTCTTCATCCAACTGTAATTATTTATCTTATTTTCAAATTGACATAGTCTGTTCGATTGACATTAACGTTCAGCCAACATTGCACTGTCGTCATAGTTTTGTCGTCATGTGCATTTGTTGTCATTTACTCCAAATTCGACTTTGATAATGTATTTCGACCATCACACGCATAACGTACATTCAATGTTACAAACCTTGAGTTGCGTTTTTCTTAATTATCTATTTTGTAGGTATATAAAAAAGTTATATTCTGTCCAAATAGTGAGTGACTGATAATTTTCAATTCTTGTCGCTTTGAATATATTGACTGTAACAGTATAATTTAAAGTTCAAATTGGTTAATTTGGCAATCCATGAATTCTTTTAAGATCATACCTGTGTTTCAGTTTCAGTAAAAAAAAAATTAAATACATAAAAATAACACAGAAAAAGGTAATATTTTTTTCTCTATACCAGGAAGAAAATAATTTATCTACTTCGTCGCAATTTTAGAAACATACATTCTGGTTGATTGGAAGAAATTTCCTATTTTGCTCTCCTTAATTACTATAGGAAAAATACCCAAATGAAGCAGATTCTGAAAAATGTAAAGCCGGTATTTGCTTCACAGAATCTTTAAAATTCCATTTATTTCATAGAAGAAACACTTTCAAGACTGTAACTTAATATTTATAGGATGTACGTTGGCGCATTGGATCGAGAATACATTATTGAGCATGCCTGACATGAGGATTTATTCCATGTCATTGAAATATGAGCTGAAAATGATGATGCTATCGAAATTTCTAACAAATTACTGTCAACATACCTCAATTTATATTTTCATTTAAGACTATGACACAAATATTTGGTAGGTATAAAATAATGAAATTATGTTTTTCTGTTCGAGTAAAAAAATACGTCAAAGAGAACCACTAATTTCAAAAGTCACTTTGATTATAAAACACAACTATTGCGATTGGTTGAATTCTATAACGTATAGACAAATTAGATGTGAATTCCCCGAAAAACGGCTTTTGATTGGTCGAAAATCAAACAATGGCCAACTTCGGGATTTTATTAATTTGACATTTGAGACAGTTTTTCTCTGAGTCTGGCTCTGTGTGAAAATCAACATCGCAAGTCTTCAAAGTGCGACAACTAGTTATTGATTGTGTATTAGATTAATATTTGACATATTTAGAATCTTCTTACAGACCGAAAATGATTTTTTTATTCTATTTATTTATTGTTTCATTTATTATTATTTCAGATCATTTTCCACGAGAATCGGAATAAAACTTGGCATGTCAAGTCAGCTGAGACGATATGTAAGCTGGTATTACTAAGAGATATCTTAGGAAATGCTTAGCAATCCTGTTCCTCAACATACACTTATGATGTAAGCATTACAAAGCAATATTACGAACCATCAAATATTTTTTACTCTATCAGCTGTATTTACACCTCATCTCTCGCATGTCAAACGAAAACATTTCCAAGAATTTTAACGGGACCCTTCTGACAATTTTTTTAGAGCGAACAATATTTTCTAAATATAAATTAATAAAACAATTAACCTTAATTCATTTTCTACTTATAAATATACTTGAATAAAAGAGCATCACAGAATGGTCTGTAGATAATGGTCTGTCAATTATGTAGGTGCTCTTTGAGCGGAACGCGTCAAGGTAAAGTATATAATATTTACAAGTGAAAACAATTAAAAATGGAGTTTTTTTTACTTATTTTAAGTCATTTAAAATAATTGATGGTGGAATTCCATTAAGAATTGACAGTCGGAAAATTAGAAATTATGAGTTTATAAAATCAACACATAAAATATAATCTGTTCTAATTTTTATGAAAACTATCATATACCAGCACCATACACCACAATCATGGTTTTCTTTACATGCATGCATCAAGCTGATATATTTTCGTAGATTGATCAAGCTTCTTGCGTTTCATTTTTACTTCCTTTATATACTTAGAGGTACTTATACAAATTCGCAAATCCCAAAGTCATATTCGAATCGAAAACCAATTTATTTTCAACAATCATTCTTATACCGATTTTACAAGATTACACGAAATAAATTTTATATGAAATTACAATAGTTTACTCTAAAGAAGGCCAGTAGGTTCCTGTCAAAATTCTCAAAAATATTGTCATTCGATAGATGCAGATGTTTGGTGTAGGAAACATAATATAGAGAAAGAAGTGTGTGATAAATCGAAATGTTGCTTTGTAAACGTCATATCTAAGTATATGTCAAGGAACAGGATTGCTCAACGTTTCCTTAGGACATCTCCTGTAATACCGACCGTGGAGTAAATGAATGGGTATAAATGATTGGGTGCAGTGAGAAAGGGTAAGTCCAAACGTTAATTGGCACAAGTCTGTTGTGAATGGTTGGTTGGTCGTACCGCCTTAGTGGCGTTGTTAGATGGTTGTGTTGTTCGTACGGCTGTGTGGGTCGCCGTGATGCCGAGTCCGATGGAGTCTGTTCCTGTCAATATCCTGAAGCCCTGGACGGCAGCGCGGGCCACACTCTCAACTGGTTGCTGCCAAACAACATCACATCACCACATGGTAACTGCTGGTAACCGCCACATATCTCCCGAATCTTTCTCATGTCGGACGGACACGAACATTTCTTTTGATAATGTTTTTCTTACTTTCCGCGATTCAATCATGGAACTTCATCATAAATTGAAACACTAACGGCCGGATTCAAAGAAATATCGAGTCTCTTTTATTCAAAATGTTAATCACATTTCATAAAAATATGCGAATAAATTTAAGTGCGTATCATAAAAACATGCGCATAAATTCGAGTGCGTTTCATAAAAGTTTGCGTATCAATTTGAATGCTCTGTACATATGTATATGCGTTTCATAAAAAATATGGGCATAAATTTGAATACGTTTTATAAAAATATGCGCATGGATTTGAACGCGTTTCAACAAAAAATGCGCGTAAATTTCAATTTAAAGATCTTATTTATTTTTAAACATGTTAAATCATATACCCAAAAAATAAATCATCAATATAAACAATTCATTGTTTTAAACACACTAATAATAATAAATTATTTTTAATAAAATCTGAGAAAAAATATATTTTATTGCAGAAAATGGAATCATTTTGTCGGTAACAAAAAAGAAAAAGTGGTGTTTCAATTTATAATTAGTTACATTGTTAATTTGACATTTTCTTTCAAACAAAGTTACTATCACAAATTATGCATATTTTAAATTAATAAATACTTATGATAATCGTAATATCCATTAATTATATAAAAATAAAAAAAATACACTCATAATTGGAACTCATTTTTTCAACATAATCGTATCATGTGGCTTTATTTCTTATATTAATTATATTATTATAATTGTATAATATGAATTTCTAACAATAATAATAAAAAAAAACATTATTTTTAAATTTCAAATTGAAATCCAGGGATTTAATTTTGCTATTTAAATACAATAAGACTTGAGTCTCTGGTAGCCTGAGCATAGAGAATCGGACGCCATACTTTTGCACAGAGAGCAAAATAGTAAAAAATACTTATTGATTTAAAAACCAGAAATCCATACAAAAAATCAAAAATATGGTTTTTTCACGGAATTCAGACTGTAAATTTTTTCATTCGTTTTAATTTTATATCAACGTTTGTTCTATAATTTTTAACTTTATTTAAATGAAGCTTCTGTAAATAAATTAATATATCATTTTAAATAAAACTATAAAAAAATATATTTTGTAATGATGATTATCAATAAATCAAAATGATTTTTCACATTAATAGGGTGACCATAATTTAAATAAATGAAATGTGGTTGCTTTATAAAATAACTAGGTATATTTACCCTGACAATATCGAAGAGGAAGTTTCCTGATCCACCCCCTGATCCACTCCCTGAATCGCTGCCCCCACCTAAACCGAAGCTCAAGAATCTGAAATTAATTTGATTAATTGAATATGGATTATTTTTATTTGAAAAAGAACATTCTGAATATAAACTAATTTTATTTGATAATGAATATTCTGAATTTAAACTAATTTTATTTGAAAATGAATATTCTGAATTTAAACTAATTTTATTTGATAATGAATATTCTGAATTTAAACTAATTTTATTTGATAATGAATATTCTGAATTTAAACTAATTTTATTTGATAATGAATATTCTGAATTTAAACTAATTTTATTTGATAATGAATATTCTGAATTTAAACTAATTTTATTTGATAATGAATATTCTGAATCAAAATTATTTTATTTGATAATGAATATTCTGATTTTAAACTGATTATATTTGATTATAGAATATACTGAATTTAAACTAATTTTATTTGGTAAAGCATTATATTATGAATTTAAACTAGTTTTATTTGATGGAGCGTAACATTCTTAATTTAAACTATTTTTATTTGAAAAAGAATATTCTGTTTATGAATTATTAATAAAAAATCTGAAAACGTATTTTTTTATTCTAATTTGATAAATATCTAACACTTTGAATATAATTTTTTTTTATTTGATAAAGCTTATTCTGAATTTAAAATAGTTTTATTCTATTAAGAATATTCTGAATAAGCAGTTTTATTTTTTATTAAAAAGTTCTTACAGCATACAAATTGATAAAAAACATTCTAGATATTATAGATTATTTTTATTTGACACAGGACATCATGACGACAAATATTTTTTTTCATTAAAAAATCTGACTTTTAATATTTTCTCCCACAACTTGTGATTGAACCCATGACTCCAGCACAGAGTCAAACTGAAATATATACGTGATCCCTTACTTATTTCTTCTCTCGAAAAATGCATTAGAAAATTACGCCTGATTTCTACTATATGTATATCGGAAAATTAATTTTTTGTTCGTTTATGTACAAGTGTATTTTAGACCAGTGGTTCTTAACCTGGGTTCGATCGAACTCCAGGGGTTCGGTGAGTCAGTCTCGGGGGTTCAGTGGAGGTCAAGACTCCCGAATTTCTGAATTGGTTTCTGTAAATTTATCAAGTATAATATTGTAACTTATTTAAACTGAAAATAGATGTAAATCACGTAAGTTATCTTTTATTTGAAACCCTTCACCACTCAATTACTATTTCTATTTCTGACTGATTAACTGATTATCAAATTGCAATATCTTATTTAGGGATGTATATTATTTTGAAGTCATCCCTATACCGTCATGACATGTATGCATGTAAAACCTCGTTTTTTTGTAGGCAAAACTAATTATTAAGTATTAACCTCTTATTTCTATTTTCGTCTGTTGAATCCACATCGTCCAATGACAGTTCTCCATTGTCCGACGCGGCACCATCCTGATCTGCATTGTTGTCTTCTGCAACTGCTACCTTAGAGTCTCCGTCGGGATTGGTGAACTGCACTCTCACTTCCGACTGCTGAGACTCGGCTCCGGCCAGCTGGTTCTCGTCGTCTGAATTTACAGCAGCCGTCGCCTGGAAACCAACGAAAACTGATGTAAAAGAAGCATTTTTACATTAACTCGTTATTAATGAAGATATAAAGGTTGGTGCGTCGCACTGGGTTAGTAATTCGGTGATATAGAGTTAGAACCCCAACCGACCGATTTCGTTCCCCTATTGCACAACAAGTATATATGCTTAATTAAGGGAATGTATGAGGATGTATATATAAATTCATTCTTTAAAAAATCGTTTTCATTATTGTATACTTTTAAGCAACAAACAAAGGAAAGATGCGTTCAATACGAGCTGATGCATTTTGCAGACGACACACACAAGATTTTGGTGAACACAATAATGTTGTGAATTCATAACATTTGAATCATGTAGTTCTTTACTGTGAAATGGTTTTATTCATCCTGAGGAAAATCGGTCGTTACGTGAAGTGAATAATTTGTCTAAAATGACCCACAAATTTAAATTCAAATATATTAAAAAATATGAAAAAATAAATGTGATGACTATCGTTCATCGTAAACTATGACAAAACATCTCCTTTTGAATCACGAATCGTTTAAAATCCCATTGGAAATTGTGTAAATCCACCGAGAATCGAACCAGTTGAAACTGAACAAGCGCGTGATTTGAAAATGAGCCAAATTGATCAATAATGAGGAAAAGATAAACTATGAGTTGTATGAAGAAAAAATGTTTATGATTGTAAATCCAAAATAGGTCTGAAAGAAACAATACACATAAAATAGGATAACAATGAAATAAGTAAATATAAAAACACAAATAATCACAAAAAACACAATGATTAAAAAAATACATAACCAAAAAATAAAAACCTCGAATGAAACAATCATTGTAAACGCAGTAGTAATATTGTTTTTAAGGTTTACAACAATCATTATTGAAGTATAGACGAGGTTTGATCGAATGATGTTTTAGTTTCTTGAAATTTTTCATAGTAAATACCTAGATGGCCCTTGTAATGACCAATCAATGCTCAAAATCAAGGGATTATATTATAAAGCTTTTCATCCACTAACAAATAATTTGTGCAGTATTTTTGAAGAAATAAAATATGAATCAATTAATCAGTTCAAATTTCGTCCTTCTAGGTAAGTACTATGAATAATTCATACACAAACATTCTTAAGATTGTATGGATGAAGCATGATCTGGCAAAGTTTCGTGCAGTACAACATTGATACATAATGTAATTTTGTCATAATATCAACAAGAACGATGCGTATAGAGACCTTATGTTAATTACTAATATTGTGTTATTCTAATTCGTTGTCAAATTTACTTTCATATAATTTTTTTTAAAACAGTTTTTAACATTTAAACAGGAACATTCATAATTTCAAGTTAATCAAAGTCCTGTGTTTAAACTGAAAACTTTGCCTGAGATATTTAGAGAATATATGTAGATGGATATTTGAAATGTATATAAAAAACAACAATGAATAGATTTTTAACGATACATTACGCGTACCTTCACGTCTGTATCACGAGAAGTCATAAAAATTCTTGAAATAAACATGTAAATATAAAAAAAATCTTCTCATTAGAAATCTTATGGTTTTCTCACGACACAGCCGTGCATAATTATAAAAAAAAAACGTAGCATAGCTGAAGGCTTTGTGAATTTATACCATGGTCTAAATATTCTTAAAGAACTGTACGTATTTACATAGATCTCGTTGAATTTTCAATGTTTAACAATTAGGACTGAACACATTACAAATCATACTACAAGATAAACATCTTAAGAAAGTTAAATGAAGCAACTATTCAACATTCGAAGTACGTAAAAGAAAACACAATTAATACATTGTTAATGATATTGATTAGTAGCGCTTGGTAAATTTGGCTTGTGACGGGCGTTCCATTTTATTTGGATTTTCGCTCGATCTCAATGAATGCAGTTGCAGATCCTCGTACTAGTCATTTTGTACTTTGGGCCTGCTCGGGTTTGTCAGACGGTCGTGTGTTAAATTTAATGATTGATAGTCGCCATTGTATGTAGATGTCGCCGCTCGGTCAGTCCGTGAGTTCAGTGGGCGTTGGATAAAAACTATTCACCGCTAAAAATATTATTATTCAAAGCCGGGAATATTTATCGTAGTTGCGTTCGTTTAACAGGGAATATTTTCAGAGATTTTCATTTGACTATTTAAATAGAATCAATTAAAAATATTTCCTGGATTGTTGAAAGGAACGAAACGCTGAATAAAATTTCACCATTGAACGATTTGCGTTATAAATTTTACATCAAGATTGTTAAGAATTTCAGTATCTCATAATGAGTTGTTTTCAAATATTGGCAATGGAAAATATATGTAGGTATATTTTCAAGTGCCGACTTTCAGAAATATTTAAAAAAATGTGCTATTTCAAATAAATAAATAAATAAATACATAGGAAAGTCACGCCATGCCTTGTGCGCGAAGAAAGTAATAAACAAAATATAGTGGGTCGATTGTTCACCCCGTTAACACATACAAGTTTTGCACAACACTTTTTATCCATTGTAATAATGAATTCTTTAAACTGATAAAAAATTTGACAAAAATAAAAGAAAAATGATATTATTAACAAAAATGTTACAAGTCGTTCAAAGGTGAAATATCAATAATTAAAACATGATCTTTGAGTCGAGTCTGTAGGTAAATAGATTTGGAAAAAATGTCTTTTTCGTCAGTCGTGTTAAATCTTCAGCTGTCGCATATGCCAAAGTAGTATTTCCAACAGTTTGTGTGCAGCAAATCAGCGGGAATCTAATCGGCTTTGACGTGCAATTATCATTTACCGGTGAATCCGTGCTAAGGGACGAGTCTTGAGTGATTGAACCGTCCGTGTCGGAAGAGGTAATAGATTCGAAGGAGGTTGTCGAAGAGGGTGAAAGTGACGATGTGTTCTGTGGTTCTGTGGTTCCGGGTGAAGTTGATGAGGTGGAATTTTCTTCGGGGTTACTTGTTCGAACCTCGGCACCCTCCGTCGTCGTGGTGTCGCCGCCTCCGAAGCGGTTCGCCACGGGCGGGTCGTCGCTTGGGACCGGTTTGGCGTCGTCATCGTCGCTGTCCTCGTCGGAGTCTTCGTCAGAGTCCGGTCCGAAGGTCGGCAGGGATATGGAGACCCTGTTGTCGTCCGAAGAGGACGATGTGCCCGAGGCTGTCGAGCTCCCTCCGTTGTTACCGCCTCGGAGTATTCCCGAGAGGAGGGAACTTCCTACGGTTCGGAACAGGTAGCTGACGATCTGCTGTATTTTTTGGTCTATTATCTAGAAAATTAATAATCACACATAATGACAGCGATCACCGACTTCGTTTTCAAATCCGCTAACCGTACCAAGTGACGGTTTTTTAATTCCATTGAAAGAGCACACTTTTAGACCTCCATGATGTACAAATTATGTAAAGGGTTGTTACAACCCTAAAACAGGAACATCCTTAGTAGAGCTGGATTAAATAAAATAAAGAAAACACTCCTCTTGAGTCAGTCGTCAATAATAATAATCAAAACATACATTTTTGACAGAAGTTTAAAAAAAATCTATCTGAAATAAGAAGATGAAAATAAATTACATAATACAATTTTTCTGTTTATTTTGAAGCTCCGACAAAAATCTTCATCAGACGCAATTACATTTATTATACAGGGTGTCTCAATAGTCAACGATAAGCCGATTACTGGATGTAGGCTAGGTTATGACAGTTTATAAAAAAATATGGAAAAAATCAAGTCGCTTAGTTTTTGCAGCAGAATATTTTTTTTTACAGGGAAGTGATACAGTTAGGTCACGAAAATTTCTAGACTTTTACTCAAAAAAAAAATAAACTTTTTTTTAAGTTCTAAAATAAGCATGCATGGTTTTAATTGCACATGTGACTTATAGCATGGTTAGGTATTCAGAATTACGAAACAAAAATTCAAACTGAGAAATTTGAAAATTTGTAGCCACAGGACCTAACAATGTGGTCCAGGGTGTCAATTTCACGGTTTAAAAAATATTATGCTGCAAAAACTAAGCGACATATTTTATTTTTCCATATTTTTTTCAACTGTCATTACCTAGCTTACATCCAGTACCCAGCTTATCGTTGACTTTTGGGACATCTGTAGAATTGATGGAATTGACCCTTAGAAGGACAATAATTGTACGTTAAATGCGTTATGTTTTACAAAAATTGGTTTAGGTAGGTATGTGTATTTTTTTTTACTACAAACAATGTTTTTTTAATAATTGATAACGTATTGGATATCTTATGAATTCATTAAAAAGATAATCCGACCCTGATTTAAGATTGTAGATTCTTCATTTTTTATTTCCCGATAGTAAATAATCTGCGATAATAATTACTTTAAGTGTTGCATAAATTCTTTATAATATGAGGATATTAGATAATAGTTAACTTGTTATTGAGTTTCAAATACTATTACATGATTCACACTCACTGCCTGACTCACTCACAGACTAAAGAAATAATATATAATATGTAGGTATGTAGATGCAAAGCTTTTACTGCAATAATCGATCAACATTCCATTTGTTTTTTTAGCTTATTTTGCAGCCTGTAATTGTTTTTTGGTTTATGTAAAGAGAGAGGCTATTGAATCTTATGGTACGTTCTAAATAATATGACTAATGGTGATTGCAGATTGAATCTTAGTTCAAATCCCAATATAACGGTAATGATAATTATATGACTTAAAATCTAGTATTGTCAGTTTAACAATATAAATCTAATTTAATTTAACATTACCATATATTTTTGATTTAACCTAACCTAACTTATCTGAACCATATTTAACTTAATCTAACCTAACCTCACCCATACTTAATCGAACTTAATTCCAACATACCTAACCTAACTTGATCCTTATATAACCAAACCTAACTTTTTATCCTAAGCATATTGGTTGGTATATTCTATCCTAACCTAACTAAACCTAATTTAACTTAATCTAACTTAACCTAACCTAACTTGACCTTTATATAACCAAACCTAACTTAATCCTTACATAATCAAACCTAACCTAACTTGACCCTTATATAACCAAACCTAACTTAACCCTTACATAATCAAACCTAACCTAACTTGACCCTTATATAACCAAACCTAACTTAACCCTTACATAATCAAACCTAACCTAACTTGACCCTTATATAACCAAACCTAACTTAACCCTTACATAATCAAACCTAACCTAACTTGACCCTTATATAACCAAACCTAACTTAACCCTTACATAATCAAACCTAACCTAACTTGACCCTTATATAACCAAACCTAACTTAACCCTTACATAATCAAACCGAACCTAACCCTGCCTAATCCTAAATTAACCGTGTCTTCGACTGCTGTGACAAAGTGGTGTGTCGATTGAATTCTGTACTGGGTTCAGATCCCAGTAGAGGGAAAGCTATTTATTTTTTTCTCACACAAATATTGCTTCTATGGACAATTAAAAACGCTGGTTAGTTGCTAAAAATCGCGTAAGAAGATATTTATATTATTATGATAACATTTATTTTACCAAACATGTCTAACAATAATTGATGCATCTTTTTATGAAAATTGAAAATATGAAAATGATTTTGATATAAGTGAATACGTTTTTGTCGAGGCAGGATTAGACAAGGAATCAAAAAGGAGTTAGTCCAATGCACTAACCATATAGCGAACTACCACTTGTGGCAATTAGTTATTGAAAGCGTCCTAAAAAATATTAATAATACACCCAATTATTTGTGGCAGGAGTTATTAATTAAGTATTTTGATTTGCTTAGTAACAATAATGTTATTATTACCCAATGCTTATAATAAATAATTGTTGCACACAGTATTTAAAAAGTATACCTAGAGTAGATCTATATTTATTGTATCAAAAATGTTGTTTTAAGTTATGTATTGACATATTCAAATCGTATTTTTCCAAACCAAAATCTTAATTTTCCGCTACATAAGTTTTTGTACCGTTGGCAATATTATTATTACTGGATTAAAATAAATAAATAAAAAAAACTATTAATCTTGTTGAAAATCATGTAAGAACTCGTTGAATTAAAAAAATATATATATAACAAACAGTATAGTATTAGAATTTACCCCTGCGTGTCTCTCTGCCACTGAGATATGATATTGATACCTATGTATCGATGAAACCCCATAGCAAATTTTGGGACAAGCTGTATATTTCAATAGAGACGAAGTTGGAATACATATTATAAGACAACCAGGAAATTAGACACATACAGGGCTTGCAACCTTTTATCGGATAGTTCACGTTATCAATATAAGCAAGAATATTATTATTGGTTATACCTATACGATCATAAATATTTGATTAGTTTTGAGAGCTCACTATTTTAACGCTGATCGTCTTTACAATGTGTATTTTTTAGAATTGGTCACTAGTTATCTTAAGAATGTTTTATCTGATAAGAATTGGTCACTAGTTAACTATCTTCAGAATTTGTATTTTAATAAAAGTAAAAATATTGTTATTGAATTGTTTAGCCTTCAAAGAGTTCAAAGGCTTGTGACGTCAACAAATAACCTCTCAGAATAAAACAAATATCCACATTTTAATAAAAAAAAAAAACACTCAAAAGGACAAGTTTAACCGGTCGACGTTGATAAACGTCGAAGAATAAAAATTTTATGCTTCCGGGATAAAGTGAACTTTGGTTCTGTCGATCTTTTGGTTCTTGAACCAAGAAAAGAACGTGCCTTAATTGAAAATTTAAAAAGAAAGGTATTACTAACAAATTTATATCGAACATAATAATAAACTCTAAAAATACATACGGTAAAATTGACCCACTGAAATGTTTAACACTTTCATATGATAGTAAAGCGGATAGTTAGAAAAAAAAAATGTTGTTTTGATAAAAAAAAAAAATGGTTAACTTGACAAAATAAATTGGTAAATTTTACGGAACGAAAAAGTAAATGTGACAAAATATAAACAAAATTATTGAACTTAAAGATATGTAATTTATAAAATACACATAAATACAAAAAAAATATATAGTGCATATTCGATAAGACAACTTTAGCTTGGTATTTTTTATATGTGTAAAGTGAATTTGAATATCAAGAAAAATATTCTAGAGACTTGCTGAATACTCCTTATGATAATACGAGAAAATCAGTCGTGTGGATTGAAATAGAATGTGTAGTACGGTCACTAAATCAGCAAGATTCGTTGCTAATATGTTTTTTCAAAGATGTTTCGTTTGATAATTTTAAAATTGTCAAAATATAGCCTGTTTTAAATTTTTAATTATTAAAGTTCAACACATAGGCAAATTGAAAAATAATGGGATTTTTTTTGGAAATATAATTTTTAGAGACACATATGGCTAGATCGTTATGATGAAAACTGCGACATCACCAGAAATTGATATCGAAACCTTTGGTTTAGGGGTCTGATATATAATTTTTTTAACCACAGTACAGAAATTAAATTCCTTGGTTTAATCAATTTTAGTGTAAATAAATTCGTATCAACTAATTAATTGATAAACGAAGAAAAATATATAATTATTTTACCTGAGACAGATTAGGGAATAGTTGCCTCAAGATACCGATTGTCCTTTTATTCCTTTCGCTCTGTTCAGAATTTGGTTCACCCAAATTTAAAGAATCTAACGTTTCCTGAAAAAAAAACACATTGAATATTACAACATACGCTATACACACAAAAACGTTACAACGAAATTTATAGTACCTACCTACGTAAACATTCTTTATATACACGGTTGAGGAATAAATGTGAAATTTGCCTAAAATTGTGAAATTATAACACCTAAAAACAGTAAAAATATATATTATGTCTAGAGAGTAAGAAATATTAATAATGGCAAAAGTTGTATTAAATATATTTTATTACATTTTTTTTTCACCTCAATACAGACGAAGTTGGAATATTATCGCAGAACCAGGAAATCAAGGCCACCGGCAGAGCTTACGACCTCAGCTGGTTTACTTGACTACTTAATGCGCTTGCGCAACGTTCATCAATTATACCTCCTTATTGAGTTTCCTATCAATCCAATTTTTGAAAGTTTTATATATTTTATTCATAAATCTGTTTCATCGCCATCTATGAAGTGACACACGCCATCTATTGATATGCAACAGTAAAAAGATTTGTAGAAAATTATTTTAGATCTTTGTTCTTAAAACTGAATATGTTCTTGTAAAAAAGTACATATGTAGGTATACATCCTCATGCATTTCCTAAACTAAGAATAAATGCTTGTGCTATAGTTGAAAGAAATCGGTTGTGGCAGGTCGTGAGTTATTCCACTAATTTATTCATCTTTGACTGTGTTAGTCGGCCTTCGTGGTTCAGTTGATTATAAATATGACTCCTGAGTCCCGTGTTCGACTTTCGGTGGAGACACGGTGTCTCAAGATATGTGAGACGATTTATATCATATTATGTCTTCGGAATGTGGCAACTTGTTATTGGGTCAGTGTTAAATTATTATTCGATAAATGAACTTTTAGTTGCTCGAGGATATACGAAATAAAATAAAACAATATTATGTAGGTACCTATATAATTAGGGATAACTTTTGTTTTAAGATAGATAATTTATTAAAAAACATTCGATTTACGAACACATTGGTACAAGTAGGTAAACAAGCCAAAATGAAATAATATTTCTGGCGCAGTTCAGGGGTGACATCTGTGAGAGAACATTGTCATGTCATATTATATAAGGACTGTTGCTTTCATTGTTTACAAAAAAAAAACAATTTCTCAATAGATATTGTTACAAAACGGTTTTTTTGTTACTTCATAGATGGCGATAAAAATTTGCCAAAAATAGATAATTGTATAAAACCTATTATTAAAAATGAACTAATAAAATGGTTTACGCTTGTATGTATAGTAAATATTATTTCACAATCATTTGAATGTATCTAATGTTACTAGTCAGTGTTACCAACACAGACTTTTACGCTAAAATAAATAATATCCTTGATCAAAACTGATATTGGTTAAAAAAAATATGGTCTGACAGTCGTCGAACCGCAGATTATGACTTGATGTTTGTCAATCGGCTACAATTTCGCAATTATACAATTGCAAATAATTTATAATTCTGTTAGTTAAGTGAATCAAATTTGCAATGTAATGATAGGTACCTACTAGAAAATATTTATTTTTCGATATCACTATCCTACTGAGATTGCTCCTAAAGCTAAATTAAGAACGACGAGACACAATGCAATCCCGTTCCATACGTTGTGGCGTTTGTATACGAGTGAATAATGAAGAGTTAAAGAAAATGGTTAAATATTTGTACCTATTTAGAAAGTAGGTACCTACGTTTCAGAATGATGGAAGACTGAACTAATTTTTTTGGTTTTACTATACATATGTTAATTAGAAATGACTTCATCTGTCAAAGTTGTCATCCGTCCCGAGGAAGAAGCGGTCACATCGAAATAGGGCTATCGAATAACTCATTCGTGATTCAAATAAAGTGAAATTTAACAAATAAAAATAGAATGAACAGTTGTGAATGACACTTTGCCAGTTAAGGGGGGACTGCTGCCAACGTACCTATTTTTTAATTTGATATACCATCATTATTTTTTATCAAATCGTTTTAAAAAAAATATTTAGATAGTTTAGGTATTAATAAAGAAAAATATATCTTTACTTTTTGATAATGTTCTGTATAAATTCTTGTAGAAAAATAACGGCATACCCCGATTTTCAACGTTTATCTTACATTTTTAATAAAATATAAGGCGTAGTTCAACATATTTTTTTTAATTAAAGAATACAAAAATAACTAGAAAAATATGATGTGACGTTGCATTAATGCTTCAGGTTTAGTAAATAAACCTAAAAACATTTATTTACTATTCAGCGCCATTGCGAAATAAAGGTTTTTTTGGTTTATTAACTTAACCTGATGCAACGTTAATCGTATTTTTCAAGATATTTTGATCTTCTTTAATTTATAAAAAAATATTCCTTATAGTTTTTAAGAAATTTAAGATTAATGTCAAAAATCGGGGTATGCTTATTATGCTTTATTAAGATTATATACAGAACATAATTAAAAAGTTAAGGTATATTTTTCTTTATTAATATCGAAACTAACTAGGTTATTTTTTTCAAAATGATTCGTATTGTAGTAATGATGCAAATTCAAATTGAAAAAAATAGGGTCGTTGGCAGCAGTCACCCTCTTAAGAGGTATCTGAATTGTATTTAGAAGTACACATCTTAAGTCTAATTTACTTAAGTACTTCATAATATTAGATATAATATCCCTCTTAATGAAAATACTCCATTATCTCCTTATCGAACATCGAGTTGTTCAGCCTTGAAACAATTTTTATAATATCATTTTAATAATTATGCATTTTGTCTGGTGTCCGCGTGATGCGAGGTCAGTTACATTATATTGTAAAACAGGCTGTTTCAGTGCAGCCATGTTAATAAAACTTTACTTACTTATTGTATGTATATACCTACACACTATTACAACGATAATGTTGTATCAATTTAAGTGTCGGTAGGTACCTTTTACTATGTAGTTACCAATGCAGATTATTTTTTTATGATGTTACAAGTTCGATCATAAATTGAAAGAATGAAAGGATATAATTTACGTTGTAGCCAACACTAAACTCTTTGCAATATAAGTCAGTGTATGAAACTCTATAAATTATATTAAAATGAAGTAGAGTACATATTGTGCTTTAGAGTACATATTTGAAATTTAATCTTGGGTTTTGAATATGTACACGATCTTCAGGAATGAAGAGTAGGTACCCACGTCGTCGCCACGTGACGAGCACAAGTTGTTTTCCGATAACTAAATCTACAAAATCTACAATCTGCACTAGGAAGAGGTAATTAACCAACCAGAATATTGACAACAATACAATTACAAGGGGTACTTTTCTATGGAGGGACGTTCGAGAACCACCCCTGAGAGTATAAAAAGGCCATGCAGCGCTCGACACTTCATCGTAGTTATCAACATCTACTTATACGTATTTATTTGTTCTTTAATTAATGTAAATGTTTAATTGTGATGCAAACGAGGAACATCTCAACATACTTGAACGCCTAAAAAATATTTGCATCCGCTTTATTTTTGGACAAAAAAAATTCATCACATTTTTCAAGATACGCCAACGACGTAATATACATATCCTGTCATTGTTATGCAATATCCTTTCAAATCAGAACTTACCTCAGTATCTCAAAGATAAATTCACTTATCTTTCAAGCTACGGGCGTCCACTTCTATATGCTGAACGTACTTTACTAACTATTCTAATTCAAATTACTGTTTTTTTAAGCTTCTCATTTGCACTAAAATCAACAAGGATGAAATAGTCTTCTTCTTCTTCTTCTTCAGCCCTCTGTCTTCCACTGCTGGATATAGGCCTCTTCCATATTCTTCCACTTCCTTCTGTCTTAGTCTTAGTCCTGATAAAACGTCAGCTTTCTCATTAAACTTATTCTAAAAAAGGCTAAAGGAAAAATATCTATCTGATAATAACCGATTTCTTCTCTTTCTCTTCATACTTTTGTTTTAATTTTATTGCTATGAACTGTTATTATATATATTCAATCTCTATTTGTTTACAGATATCCTTTTTTAATTTTCTTCTGCTATCTTTGAAATCTTTATTTTTATATTTTTGTCATGTTTATAACCTTATTGTCATAGTGCACATTGTTTTGTATATTATTATTAGCTCTGGGTAGTTGGAAGAAATTGCCATTTGGCTATAAACCCGCCTCGGTAAAAAATATATGTAAAATGTACAAGAATTTAAGTAAATAAATAATGTGGGTGTGCCTTTTTTGCTGAGTAATAATATTATTGTCACAATAATGATTTAAGGTACCCAACTACGTATAGTACCTAAATATTGTATTTTTGTGTGGTGGGTGCATACTAGTAGATGTAATGTATAAATTTAATATTATTTAGTAGATGTAATGTATAAATATAAATATATTATTATTTTGAAACTGTTATTTTTACAAAACGTACAGTACAGAAACTCCGAGTAACGCAAAGAGCAATGGAGAGGAGGATGCTAAACATTAGTCTTCGTGATCGAAAACGCAACGAATGGATCAGAGAAAGGACAAAAGTTACCGATGTTGCATACAAGGTAGCTTCCTTAAAATGTAATTGGGCTGGCCATGTAGTAAGGACAGCAGATGATCGATGGACCAAACGCACCACGGAGTGGCGACCGAGAACTGGACGCAGAAACCCGGGCAGACCGCAAACGAGATGGTCTGACGACATCAAACGAGTGGCAGGAGGTCAATGGCACAGGGTGGCGAGGGATAGGGAAGCATGGAGGTTGAAAGGGGAGGCCTATGTCCAGCACTGGACGAATAATGGCTGATGATGATGATGATGATAATATTATAAATCTCCAACCTCGAAACAGGCGTAGTCCTAGTGAGGTTGGGATAGTATTTATAAATGATTTTATAAGTGTCGAGATGATAAATGAATAAATAAATCTCAATATGATACCCGTTGAGAAATTGATTAAAAATCGTTTGATTTTAAATCTCCGCAATAACAAAGTATAATTATTTGGGCTCCTTCTATTAAGGTTAACGAGTCTGCCTAGCTCTTCCACGAGTAAGAATTGAAGGAATGTTTTACAACAAAGAGGTTTACCTGTGCAGCTCTGGCAGGTGCTATTATTTCGATGATCTCAGGCCTGTCGTCTAGTCCAGGTGAAGGGTCTGGCTGAGGGTATGGGTTGGGCAGGGGATTTGACATGCAGGAGACAGCTAACAATACCACAACACCTAGCCTCAGAATACTTCTAGGGGGAGACATATTTATTTATCTGAAAAGAAGAAAACAAACAAAGAAATTAGATTTTTTTCAATTTTGAAAAGTAACAAAAATATTTTAATAAGAATACATAGACATTATATTTTCTGGAGTCATACTATATTTTATTGTAATTTATTTTTATACGGTGTAAATGAATAACAGGTAGGTAATGCAGACACGTAGGTACACCAGTCGCTGGTTATCTCACATTATGGGATACGCCCTGATGGTTTGAAATAATTAAATAATTTAACAAAAATATAACATGAAATATTAAAAATCATAGAAAAATTTGACAAAAAATCAATAAAACTTCATAATATAAAAATACAAAAAGTACCTAGGTATAATTTAAAACTTTTACAATAAACTGGGATGAAGTAGATAATTAAAAAAACAATGAATTATTTTACATCCATTTTTTTATAAAATATGTGTAGGTAGGTATGTGTATTGTAAACTCAGCACATAATTTATTGATAAATTAAAGCAAATAATGACCCAGATAACATTATTTAGGTACATTACTTGAAATTTAGTTGAATCAATACAATTTTATTAATATTAATCAATTAATAAAATTGTATATATATTTTTCAATGCAGTTTTCATCAAACAAACGATTGTGCCAAAAAAAACGAAATGAATTTTGGCTCTGATGTTGAAATTCAAATAAAAAATAATAATTAAATTGTTCATTATATAGTTTTTGTTACAACTGTGCCGAGAAAATAAAAAATATCATTAATCGTTCGATCAAAAACTAGATTAGGAAATTTTTTCCTAAGTTTCGCTTGTTCGGAAACTGCAATTGAACGACTAAAAGATATGTATTGTATTTTGCTTCGTTCAATATTTAACCTTTTTTGATTTTTTAGTTTGTTAAAACTAAAACTGTGTTTTTGTCATCGAAAGTAAAAGCGAATTACGAAATGCTTAAGAGCACATATAACGCTAAAATTAGTGACTGAAAACATGATATATTAAAACCGCTCAATGCACTATGAAGATACGCGTTAGTAAGGGTAAATATTGCGTGCGTAAAAAAAGGTTTATACGTGATTTAAATTATCGGAAACCCCAAATTTGTTGATTTTTTGCATTTTAAGAACAAACCTTAGTTGAAATGAAAAAACTATATCGGTCATTCACTTTGATTTTATGCACTCTTTAAGCATATAAAAGATTTATTTATCTACGACACATGGTTATGGAGTAATTTAACAAAAATGCTGCGAAAAAGGATATTTTTAATCATTTATTTATGGGAATTTAGGCTGAATTTTAAAAGTGTGTGACGAACATTCACTATAAAAATGTTGAAAAGACTTATACTATTTTTTCTAGAAATACACTGTATAATATTTGAGGGATTTGATTTGAAATTGATGTATTTAGGTTTATATGGCCCCTTAACCCATAAAACTTTATAAACTCCTAGGTATGGTACCAATTAACTAAATATATTAATAAATAATTAGTATATGGAGTATAAATGAATAAATTAACAATAAATAACAATAAACTATAGATAATAAATGAATAATTAATAACAATGAAATCAACATACGCAGGAATTTACGAAGATATTAAAAATAGGTATTTTGTATAAGTAAAGATAAAAGCAGATAATATTCAACATTTTTATTACAAATTAGGGAAGTTTATTACAAATTAGGGAAGTTTATTACAAATTATTGTATATTAGGAAACTTTTCTAGTTCTGTTAATATTTTGTTTTCTTAAATTGTATATAACTGTTTATTTCCGGAATGTAATAAAACAACTTTTCATTTCTTTAATTATTAAAACAAATAAAGATTCCTGGGCAAATCCTGGGTCGATAAAATATCAAATGTGGAGGTACTCAGGCATGTCTTCAGATTCAACATTCGACGTCGGGTGTCAGATGTATCTGAAGTTGCAGATTATGGCGTTTTTTCACACCAATCTTACTGAACGCTTTCGAGCGGCGTTTAAATCTGAACGCAAAATCGAGCGTTTTAAATGTCAAATGTCATTTATCATACATGTCTCTTTTTAGGTTATATTTTTATCGATAGACAACAATTGGGCAGTGGAGTAAATAATGCTCTCTGACCTTTTATTGGAATATTTTTAATTATATGCATATTGTCATTATAAATAATGTCAACTGATGTCAACTGACATAATAGATACCACAGAAACAAATAGAAGTCATCATTTCATAGATAAAATAGAAGTCAACATATACTTTAACAGTCAGAGCGTTTTTCACCCGACAATTTAACCGAGCGTTTGGTGCGTACACTCGACGTTCAATCTGAACGCCACAGAGTGTCTTTCGAGCGTTTGTTTACGGTCATTATGAACGGCTTAGAGCGTCACTAAGTGCACTCGGCGTTCGTTGTGAACGCAGCCCAGGAGAGCAAATGTCGATCACGAGCTAGTTGACACAGTTGGTTAACCGTTTGGTTTCTATGCGGGCGTCCTGAGCAGAGGAGAAATTTATTTAAATTAATTTCTTACGCTAATATTGCTTCTCTGGGTTGGAAACACTAGTTAGTTGGAGGAAATTGTCATATGGCAATAAATTCGCAACTTATGCAGGGTGATAGGAAGTGTTTATGCAAGGTTATGTTTGGATCACACTCTGCGAGGCAAAAGGTACAGGGTGCTCCAAGTGATAATGAAGGGCTGCAATAGAGGAACACCGAGGAATAGGAAGACGTCTGATGTCATGGCTCCGCAACATTCATGAGTCGACCGGCATCAGAGACGTCGGCGAATTGTTCCGTACGGCGGCGGATAGAGATGCCTTCTCAGTAGTGATTGGCAGGACCGGATATTGCACGAAGAAGAAGAAGTACTCGTTTTCCGCGCGATACACAAATTGATATAATCCACCGTGTGGCGACTCTGAAATGGAAATGGGTGGGACACGAAGTCAGAAGCTCAGACAAGTGGACAAAGACAGTACTGACTTGGAGACCTCGTATGACAAAGAGAGGTGTGGGGCGACCACATCTGAGGTGGAGGGATGATAAACAACGATATGCTGGCACGTCCTGGATGGAGGCTGCATAGTATAGAACGACACGGAGATAGATGGAGGAGGTTTTTGTTCAGAAGTGGACGGAAATGGTCTGAAGAACAACAAGACTAATATACAAATTCCGCAAAATAGAAGTGATAACGGAACTCGATGAAAGACACAATCTGGATGTCGCACAAATACGTTAACATATTTGACAGGTCGTAAGCCCAGTAGAATCCTATTTTATTTTCAAATACCATTTATAAGTTTTCTGCTCCACTCCGTTGAAATAAAATCATAAAATTATATAATAGTTAAGCGTTCACTTTTAATAAAAATGTGAATAATTTTATTAAGATTAATTTTTATGCTGCTATAAAGTTGACTGTTGAGTGAGGGTTATACAGATTGTTGGTGAAAGTAAACGAATGATCCGAAGATTACGTATCTTTGGACAATGAGAAATAAGGAAAGGCTAACTGGATTGTTAAAGACAGAAAGAGGAAGGTACAGATCACTCGTAATCACGTAAAGCTTTCCGGTTAAAACTACCAATACTAAGAAACCGTCTCCTTATTCAAGCAATCGCTTTTGAACGAAAAATTAATGAAATAAATACGATAAATATGGACGCAAAAGTATAAAATAATTGCCCAACTTAATGAAAAAACACGTACATTTTACATCTAACACAACATAATATGTGACTAAATAACACATAGGTAGGTTGCAAAATATTTATTTATATCAAATCACTTTTTGAAGTGTGCGCCAAATACAAACATACGATTCGTCGAGTAAGTTCCATAAAGTGTTTGTTTAGCGCCTACTTCAAAAAGTGATTTTATGTAAATAAATATTTTGCAACCTGGGTTTTTTAGTCATATGTTGTGTTAAATGTATAATTGTATAAGATGGGTCGATGGTAGGGCGATTAGCGCATAGGGCTAGTTATCCAGTGGTCGCGAGTTCGAATCCTGCCTCGACCGATTTCGTTCAGACCGAAGATGTATATGTATTTGTTTAACAAGGACATATTCATTTAAATTAAAAAAAAAATAACGTGCTTTTTAAATAAATCAGGAATTAGTGGAATGTTAAGATTTTGAAGTTTTTTAAAGGGTAGTTTTTAGAAGGCGATTAAAAATAGTGGAATGTTATGATTTGGAAAATTTCTCAACGGGTAGTTTTTGAAGGCGGTTAAAAATAGTGGCATGTTACTATTTTGAAATTCTCTCAACGGGTAATTTTTGGAAGGCGGTTAAAAATAGTGGAATGTTATAATTCGATTTTTTTTCAACGAGTGATTTTGGAAAGCCGGTTAAAAATAATAGAATGGTACGATTTTGAATTTTTCTCAACGGTTAGTTTTTGGAAGGCGGTTTAATAAATTGGAATGTTACGATTTTGATATTTTTTCAACGAGAAGATATCACGCAGAGAGTAAGGTACATGCACAATGCACACTCTGAGTATATATGGTATATTATGATGTATACCTTCACACTGTACACTATTAGTTCAATAAACTTCAAATTGATGTCATACATTATATAAAGTTTATTAACTTAGAGCTGATTAGTTTTCCATAGACATTGGTACATTTTTTCTTTACGATTTGAAGCACCAAAATTCTATAATTTTTCAATATAATTAAGATATCATATGTAAAAGTTTGAGTTTTGGCAATTACTGGACGCTGGTTGAAATTTTGCTTGGACCGATTTCATTCATCTATAGCAAAATAATTTGCTCATTTTAGGGAACGTATGAGGATGTACATGATCTTGATTCTAGAACATAAATTCAGTATTTAAAAAATGCAATCAATTGGAATGGAATGTAATGAATTAAAGAATTGCCAACATTTGATAGGGAACAAAATGCACTCCAACTTATTTTGTAATGAGTTTTGTTTAAGCCACAACCCACTCGTTCAATCCACATATTGTATATGTGATTGTAGAGTTTAACCAAAAAATGTGCGTCGACAAAACTTGTACATAAAGTGAGAGTGCAGACCACTATGCAAATATTCGAACAGCCTTTTTAGTATACATTCGACAAAAAAATGTAGATATTATATCACATAGAAATTTTATTATTATAGCAATACTTAAAATACATATTAATAAAAGACTTTTAAGATGTCGACCCGACAGATGTTGCTTCGAATGGACCTACATACTTTCTCTGATTGCATAACAATTTGGCTATGCAAACTATCTATTCATTGCGATATTGTGAATCACATATTTCTTCATCAGTTTTGGACACCGGTGCAAATGATGACAGTTGTATGGATAAGATTCATTCAAAAACAATTTGTGATAATGCATTTATGACTATCTAAAAAATATTTCTTTCCGGGTTATTTTTTATAACAATTGTTTTCCTTGTATGTTTTTTTTTACATTCCAATGATGATGATGATTCCCGTTTCTTTTAAACTATTTTTGCACATACTTTGTTATCTAAAACACCTACATACATACATACCATCACGCCATGTCCCTTGCGGGGTAGGCAGAGAGAACCAAACACCACATTTTTCTATCCTGGCACGCATTTCTCGCCTCGTCCACATTCATGCATCGTCTCATACATGTTCGTCTGTTGCTCACACTTCTAACATTTCCGTCTTTTAGAATATCGTTCACATGGTCGTTCCATCCCTTTCTTGGGCGCCCCCGACCTCTCATTCCATTCCTTTCCGCTCTGTATATTTTCTTCGTCAGGCGCTCCTTATTCATTCTCCCCATGTGACCAAACCATCTCAATGTGTTCACCTTCATTCTAGTAATGACATCTTTCTTCAACTTACATTCTTTCCTTATGTCCTCATTTCTTACCCTGTCATACATCGTTCTATTACAAATTCTTCTTAACGATCTCATTTCAACTGCATTTATTCTGCTTTCATGCGTCTTCTGCCATGTCCAGGTTTCACTTGCATACGTCAAGGTTGGCACTACGATGGCGTTATGAATGGCAACTTTGGCATCCTTTGATATGTTGCGGTCATTCATAATTGGTCTAAGTGCTCCATTCACTCTGTTTCCTGCCATAACTCTTCTTTCGATCTCTTTATCAAGCCGTCCATTCCGTTGAAATATGCTTCCCAAGTACCTATACATATTCGTCAACTTGCTCGAGCCATTCGTTCTATACCCTTATTTTACACGCTGTTCTGTTTTCACTCTTTTCAAAGACCATTGTCTTTGATTTGCTAAACAACTAATGGAAAACTAAAACTAAATCTAAAACACCTGATGGTAAAAATTGCTGAATGGCATTAAGTTCACCAGTTTACAATAAATATTTACATGGATATAGCGTGACGAAACTATGTTTACAAAAATACATCCTTATCTATATAATAGAGATGAGCAAAAATCATGGCATTGTTACAGATATTTAAAGACTTTTGTGGGATTGCAAAACTAAGAGTAGGCTTGCAAAACTTAAATGTATTAAAGTCTTACCTATTATTAAGACCGCAAAAAATATTTACCGCCAACACTGTTTTTTATGTTAATTGTAGCGAAATTGTAAGTTAACAGTAACCTAATTATAATAATAATAATAATAACTTTAGCAGAACAGATAAAATCACAGTGGAAACAAAAAAAAGTAACAATAGTCCCAATAATATTATCGTCTACAGGCATCATACCAAAAACTCTCCAAAAAAATATAGACATACTAAAGTTACCCCCATACGTAATCACCAACATACAAAAAACTACAATTATCAACACATGCACAATAGTCAGAAAATTTCTACAGGTACCACTTTAAACAACTACACACAACCACACAAACACATAGCCTCACAACTTGAGTACGCTCCGTTGTGAAGGAAATTACCGGATCATAACCGAGATCAATCTATATAATAATAATAATAATAATAAACACTTCCTTGCACCCTGCGCAAGTGGCGAGTTTATTGCCAAATGGCAATTTCTTCCAACTAACCAGTGTTTCCAGCCCAGAGAAGCAATATTTGCGAGAGAAATTAATTTAAATAAATTTCTCCTCTGCTGGGAATCGAACCCAGGACGCCCGCACAGAAGCCAAACGGCTTACCAACTGTGTCACGGCGGTGACTACTACTAAACAATTTGGTCACTTGTAACCATATTGCCGCTTTTCGTCGCCTGGGAATTGAATACATAAAGAAACGAGTGGGTTGTGGCCAACACAAAACTCTCCACACCATAGTAAGTGTTCATTTTTTTTTCTTGAAATTTTGACAATCTCTTAATGCATTTTTAAGAAGTACATTTCTATTAGATTCTTAAACAAATATAAGATTCCCAGAGGACAAAAGTTTTTACACATATGATGTTAATATGAAGTCAATCGGACTTATAATTTGGGTTGTAGAGCCGCGGCGCGCCGTACGCCGTACATAGTTATAGTACCTATACACAATAAATACCTACCAAAACTGAAACCATACCTGTGAATGTATAACCAAGACCAATGACCGTGGGAGCAAACCAAGACTATATACCTACAGGTCTTCGTCTTTCAATTGCTCATCACTACTGAAAGTTACCTAACAAAAACATTTTTAAACGTCACTGTTAGGTCAAGGCATTCAGCATTATCTACAGTGATTTGACGTGTACATATAACCGTCGTATCTACATTTAAAGTAGTTTGTATAGATAATATTATTATAAAGAAATGGTCACCTCTTGTTAAATATTATTGTAAGTGTATAATTGACAAAGGTAAGCAGGTTTTTTGTAGATAACGATATATGTATATACATAGTTACCAAACGACACTCAGATGAATTCCATAGGCCCATGTATCTACATAATATGTATGTAGATACGTATTATGTACGTATTTCGTAATTATCTATGACATTGAAAATGACAGTAAATAATAATAATAATACATAAACCGTATCAAATATAGCTGTTTGGTTTTATTTTAAGAAATATTTAAATACCTACTGCAAAAAAAGTTAAAATAAGTGGGTTGTGGCCACAACTAAACAAAACAACATCATTTTTGTCCATTGATGTTAACATTTTTATTTATACTAGGTATAAATGAAAACACTAATTAGTTTTAGTTTCACTATTTAATTTTAACACTGGCACTGACCGGTATCGATCTGAAGATCATCGTCAGAGTGCTCTCTGACGATGATCTTCAGATCGATACCGGTCAGTGCCAGTGTTAAAATTAAATAGTGAAACTAAAACTAATTAGTGTTTTCATTTATACCTAGTATAATGGAGTTTCACCACGAATTATCCGTCGACAAAATTAACATTTTTATTTATGTTTGCATCCGTTTTATCTTTGGACTAAAAAAATTCGATCATATTTCTCAGTATCGTAATTTTCTTCATTGGCCCAAGATACGACAACGACGTAATATACATATCTTGTCATTACTATACAATGTCCTTTTTAATCCAAATTTACCTCAGTATCTCAAAGATAAATTCACTTATCTTTCAAGCCACGGGCGTCCACTTCGATCTGCTGAAGGTGATTTACTATATATCCCTATTCATAGTTCTGATTTTTTTAGCTCTTCATTTGAAGTACAGTGGTCGCGAGTTCGAATCCAAGGACATGTTCATTAAACAATGGAATCAAGGTATCACGGCATGTTCCTTACGGGGAACAGAGCGCCATAGTCCTCCACACATTCCTGGCTTCCTTCACATCCATGAATCGTCTCTATCTATAGTCTGTTTCTGCAGAGAATGACTAGTTTTGAAACTTGCCTCGGGCAGGTACTGCTTAAATAAACGGTTAACTAATCACAGGCGTCGGTTATTAGACTTCTGCATCTATTTGAAATGATCGTGATTTGATGAAATGGTTGTAAGGTGGGGATAAGACCGTCTAATGAGCTAGACATGCGTAAATATCTCGTCATTCTTTCCAGAAATCGACTTTATATACTGAAAGTAGTGATATATTATATATTATCTTTTATTGAATAAAAAAAATAATTAAAAACAAATCCACATATTTTAAGGCATTATATTTTATACAACATAATTCAGGGGGAAGGTAAGTCCGATCAAAAGGTGAAATCAAAACCCTCATGATTACCCATATCATGGATATAATTATGTTATAATAATAATAATTTCCTTGCACCCTGCGCAAGTGGCAAGTTTATTGCCGTACAGCAATTTTATCCAACTTCCAGTGTTTCAAGCACAGAGAAGCAATATTTGCGTAAATAAATAAATAAATTAAGAAATAAATTTCTCCTCTGCTGGGGATCGAACCCAGGACGCCCGCACAGAAACCGAACGGTTTACCAACAGTGCCACGGCGGTCAGTGGTCTTATGGAGTTGCTTAATATTTTAAGATATGAGGGATGACATCCATGATATGGGTAATCATGAGGGTTTTGATTTCACTGTTTGACCGGACTTGCCCCCAGGTCTGAAAATTAATAAAGAAGTATTTAATTAGAAACGTATATATTTAAGATATGTAGGTACTTAACTAACACTCAATATGTCACACGGTTTCTCAATGTGCCAAAGAAATGTATACACGCACAGCAACGTGAAAAATTGTGTAATATTTAGTTGGTAGGTACCTACAGGAAAACTTTCCTTGACGAATGTGTGCTATGAATTATAATCATTTGTTTGTTTGCTTTGCATGTATTTACTGACCGTTAGTAAGGGCAGACGTGAATGAAATTTTATACAAATTTAACATCAGAGCGTGCACTTTGTCATACCATGGCTCGCGACATAACCCTTGGAGGAATCAATAGAACGGAGACGCTCGTAAGCGAAGATTAGAAGTATTTTGAACAAACTTAAAAAAACGACGCAGGTTAGGATGTTCAGTGAATATTCTTTATCACGTTTTATGGAACGCACTCGAGAGATCGTATGTATGTATGTTGGTGTTATGGCGCCGACTTCTAAAAGTTATTTGATGTTAGTAAATATTTTTCAATTAGTCACATGCGTTTTGTTTGTTTGCTTTTTAATTCAATTAGGAAATTATTTTACACTTTTTGTTTATGTTTCATTTTATTTTATTTACGGCTTTTGCCATTTACATAAAGTTTTCATTATAAAAGATACAAAATATAGAACATAATAATGTGTGAAAATACATATATAAACAAACATACCCAATCTATAAACAATGAAAATCAAAATAAAAGCAAAAAGAAATATAAAGAAAAACGAGATAAGTTTATACAAAATAAAAAAATACATATAAAAATACATTCAAAGAAAATTTAAATTAATTTTGAACATGCACATATTATGTGCATGTTCAAAAGATTTGTTATTTAAACATCTACCTCAAAATATAATTTATTTATATATATATTTTTGGACGTCTAATAGCTATACACCAGTGTTACATTTAATATGATAATTAAACAGCCAATTAGAAGTCTCCGCTGATAGGATGATGTTGCAAAAGCAAGTTCAATATTTATCTTCAATAGATGAGGGGTTTCGAATAAAAGATTTACATACATGATCAACATTAGTATATTCTCAATTAATATAATAAAATAATAATTAGCTGTTCGTGGTTATAATAAATAAACTACGATGAACGCGAACTGTATTTAATGAGACGGCCGACGCATGAATGCCGGTTCTGTTGATTTTTCCGAACGGCGCGGCGATGGGCTGGAGTTCGTTATTCTTCGTAAATCTTCGGGAATTGTTGAGGATATACATATTGCAGTAATATCCAGGAGCGCAGTTACAGCGACATTGGATTTTAAAATGTTAATGATTCATCATTTTTACAAAAAAACACTGTGATATAACTCTCGAAAAATAAATGTTGCTTAATGTGTTTACGTACATATTGAGTAACATTGGAGGGATAAAAATTCAGATTGAGATTTTTAAAATCATACAAATTGATTGCTGTTCTACATATATTTTTTTCCTTTTATCAGGACGACCGGTTCATAAGAATCTAGTCAGCTGAAACAGTCGTCCTGCTAAAATAATAAAATATAATGTAAAACAACAATCAAATTGTAAGAATTAAATTCCTCGCAAAATGGAGTTCTATACCATTGACAATATATAAACATTAGACTACCAGATTCTTCTAAATGTTTATGGTATTGGTAGGTAATCGTCTTGTCCTTCACGAGGTAGGCAGAGAGAACAGAACGCCACATTTTTCATACATAGTCTCATACATGTTCGTCTGTTATTCAAGCGTACAAACAGAGATTTATAAATTGCATCTAAGGTTTTTATTTTGTATAATTCTATTGTCTAAATCGGTAAATCAACGTTTTTCTTTATACAATTATTAAGACAAACGCATGATTACGTTATAAAATTGACAGCTTCTTGAAAAAGACAAGAAATAATTAGTAATCATCTATCTCTTCACAACATCACGTGCTATATAGTTATTTGTGAATTAACTAAGAAATAATAAAAAAACGGTGAGAAAAAATTTGAATTCTACTAAGGTAATTTTTAAGACAATATAATATTTATACTCAAATGAATAAATTTAACGTCTGAATGGTAATTTATACCTGGTTGTGTAATTAGCTTCACGCACACTCTTGAGTTGCTTTTCGCAGCCAATAAAGACGTCCACCTAACCAACGAAATTTGCCAATTTTCTTCTTCTTCTACCCTAGCCCTCGTTCCTCGACTGTTGGATGTAGGCTTCTTCCATACACTTCCATTCGTCTCCGCATGCTGTCCTCTCAGCATCCAGGTTTTACCACATGGCCACTTGGACAATGTTGTCAGACCATCTTTTAGGAGGTCTTGCAACACTCCTATTATTTGTCCGAGGTCACCACTGTAGTATTCTGGGTGTCCACCTAGTATCCCTTTGTCTGGCAAAGTGACCAGCCCATTGTCACTCTAATCCAGCACAAAAACAAATTATTTTAACGCACCTACCTACTACAATAACCAAAATATAAATTATTTTAACGCACCTACCTACTATGATAACCAAAAAATAAATTATTTTAACGCACCTACCTACTATAATAACAAAAAAATAAATTATTTTAACGCACCTATCTACTATAATAACCAAAAAAATAAATTATTTTAACGCACCTAAAAATAATAACCAAAAAATAAATTATTTTAACGCACCTACCTACTATAATAACCAAAAAAATAAATTATTTTAACGTACATACCTACAATTACCTTCTTCAATTATATTTTTAACTTGAAAAATCATGTTGATATCAAATATGTTAATCATCACTTAACCTACATAACCATAATCAGGGCCGGATCTATACCTGGTGCATTTGCGAGGTGTACTAATGCAAGTAATTCAAAAGGCGCCCATTTTGTTGGTAAATTTTCCTATATTTTGTGTTCAGGAATTATTTGTTCTTGAAGCAACCGCACCATTTAAACTTTCGGTGAATCCGACTCTGTCCGGCCTAAATCTAATAAACTAGTAAAAAAACAGAAGTATAGCATATAAGTTGTTTTAATATGACCTACACATTTAACATTAACAAATTCCTGACGTAATAACTGACAGTAGATAGTAGGTATTCAATTTCATCATGATACCCGTAATGAATTCAAAGTATAGACGTGGTTAATACTCTAAAACGCTGTGAGTACATGATTCAGCTATTAAAATGAATTACTTAACTGGGGTTTACAATATAACAGAAAGCAGATTTTGTACGATTCGAGAAAATCTTTGAGGTAAACGTGTAGATAAATTAGACATTGCGGAACTTAAAAACTTGTCGGCCTTCGTGGCTCAGTTGGTTGGGTATCTGACTGCTGATCCAAAGGTCCTGGGTTCGATTCCCGGTGGAGAGACAGTTTTTAATTGTGTTTTCAGTCTGGATCTGTGAGACGATTAATATCGTAAGTCTCCAGAATGTGGCAACTTGTCATTGGGTGTATGTAAAATAATTATTTGACATAGTATCTTTTAGTTGCCCGAGAAGCTACATAAATAATTATATAATTATAAAATCGAGTGGGTTGTGACCAACGATAAAGTATTCAATACATTTGTTACTGTACACTTGTTTACTTTTTTTCATACTATCACGGCATGTCCCACAATTTAGGGTAATCAGCGACAGATGTGCGGGTGTGTAATACCTTACAAGGGAAAAATTACATATGAATGCATTTAAACACACCAGTCTCAATCATTCTTTTTCAAAGATTGAAAATCTTTTTTTTTTATAAAGTCTAATTCATTGTTCAAAGACAATTTTTCAGAATGTGTGATTATTGGTTTTTGTGGCTCAGTAAGTTTGATATCTGACATCTGAATCAAAGGTGCCAGGTTAAATTTCTGGTGCGGACCCAATTTTCCACCTTCCTTTTTTTTTTAGTCTGAATTTGTGAAACGACCAATATCACAAGGCTGTAAAATGACAACTTGTGAAATATACCTTCAAGCGTTTGATAAATGCAATTCATCAATCTTTGTGAGATGTTTTCCCATCTGCATAGTGGATTGTTTCTTAAGAGGACATATAACGCTAAGTTACTAAAAACATGATATATTAAAACCGCCTAATGTACTATGAAGTTACGTGTTAGTAGGTAAGGGTAACTATCGTGTGCAGCATCAAAAAAGGTTTATACGTGATTTAAATTATTGGAAACCCAAAAATTGTTGATTTTTTTGCATTTTAAGAACAAACCTTACTTGAAATGAATAAACTTTATCGGTCATTCATTTTGATTTTATGCACTCTTTAAGTATATAAAATATTTGTTTCTCTACGACACATAGTTATGGAGTAAATTTAAAAAAATCTGTAAAAAAGGATATTTTTAATATTGTTTTTTAAGGGAATGAAGACTGAATTTTGAAATTGTGTGACGAATATATACTAGAGAAATGTTGAAAATACTTATTGTATTTTTTCTAGAAACACACTGTTTAACATATTTGAGGAATTTGCATTGAAATTGAGGTGTTAAGGTTTATAGGTCCCCTTAATAATAGTTTTTAACAACACACTGTGAATGCAATAGTTGCTTAGTTTAATTTTTATTCTTAATGGCTAATTTAATCCATTATGGTATGTATTATTATATAGTGAACACCTGTTATTGAAGCATTAGAACTATTATGCTGATTCTCTATGTATGGTTTATATGTGTATTCCTATAATCGGTTGGTGTTCCTTTTAATAAATATATAATAAGTTTCTTAATAAATATAAGTAATATAACAAAATAAGTTTAATTTACTTATTTTCAGTTAATTATTCAGTTAGGTACCAAAGAAGAGTAATGTTTCAAAAATGCATTTTAAATGCAAAATGCATTGAAAAAAGCATTTGAAATGGGAATGGAAATGGGTTGAAAGAAAAGCATTTAAACTACAAAATGGAAAATACCTATTTTGCATTTAGCATTTCCATTTGAAATGGATTCATCTGAAATAAATTACATCTCTGCTTACAACCAACCGTAGGTATCACCTATCATGAATATATTTATGTTCTGGTTGACTCTGGTAACACTTACTTACCACATTTTCCATTCTGACCAGCTGACAAACTATTTTTGACATCATAATGTGATGGTTATGGATCCACCGAATTAAGTGAATTCACTGTACCTAAAATTTCACGCACTAAATACCATCAACAATCTTAAATATTCTGATAGGCCTAACGATCGAGAAATTATAAAACGTGAACTAAATATTTCTTTATTACATCATAGATCATTCACGCAATATAACAATATTAGTAGAGCACTTAATTATTAAAACATGTGAATATAAACAAAACTCAGCTTGTATTTATTAGATAACACAAATGATAACATTGCTCATTTATACAATTAAATAACAATTCATTACATATCACTTTGTTTAAACCACGAATGATTATTTTTTTGAAAATTTTCAACTGGGCTAGTAATCCAGTGGTCGCGAATTCGAATCCTGCCTCGACCGATTTCGTTCACATAAAGCACAAGCATTTATGTTTAATTTAGGGAACGTAGGAAGACGTATATGTACTCGTATAACAAGGACATATTCATTTTTTATATACAACGAGTGGGTTGTGGCCAGCACTAAACTCTCCACACCATAGTAAGCGTTCTTCTTGAAAGGTTGACAATCTCAAAATGCATATTTATTAAGTACATCAGATTCTTAAACAAATATAAGATTCCCAGAGTACAAAAGTTTTCACAATACACCATACACACAAAAACATTGTCACGAAACTCATAATATGCACTTTCTACATGATACCTGTTGAGAAATTTTAAGTAAAATTGCATTACTAGCAAGATGAGCATGTATGAGATTGTGTATCAATGTTGATGAGGCGATGTATGTGTCAAGATAGAAGATTGCGGTGTTCGGTTCTCACTGCTTACCCCTCGAGGAAGACAGAAGTGGAGAGTACAATATACACTTGTCTATAGAGACACGTACAATATTAATATGAAATTGATAACTCAATTTTACAGACCCATACAGAAGTTATTTTACTTCTGTTATATATATTTTTTATACAAATATGAAATTTATTTCACATTGATATGGCACACCATAGATTATTTTCTTTGAATTTTGAAAATCCTTGAATGCATTTTTATGTATATTTGTTGTATCAAAATTTCAAACAGTATAAAAATACCTAGATTTACCAGACCGTGAGAGCGTTTTGAAAATTAGGACAGTTGAAATCATAGAGAAGAAATTAACGAATATCTATGGAAAACTAATCAGCTCTAGGTCTATGCACTTGACCCATAATATGATGTTAATATAAGTCGATCGGACTTATAGTTTGGGCTGTAGAGAGGATAATCTGTTCGCCGAAGGCCGTACGCCGTACACCATACGCCATACATACAAACACATCACGACGAAACTCACAGTGTGCACTCTCTACTTGATACCCGTTGAGAAATTATGGTAAAAAAATATGCTTAAAAATTGTGAAATCATGACTCTGAGTAAAAATATGCGGGGTTATGAAGTATTTTTGGTAAAAAGTTTTGGTATTATCTCTATTGATTTATTATGATGGTAATCGACTTGTTTCGTAGTTTGCGCATCTTCAGAATGACTACAGTAGACCTAGACAGATATTTTATGTTTGTATCACCATAATATGGTCAGCATTCATTACACTGATATGAAAAAAACACCAATTAATTATTCGTTTGGACTTTAAACTCGACATTGTACTTATGTGTATTAAAAAAATACGCTATGTGACATTTTTCAAAACATAAGACTGACCTCTGCAGAGATATTTTTCGACAATCTATAGAATGATGAATAGCATCATTGGACGTCGTCAAATTGGGAAAAAAATATTTTTGAACAATTAATTACGTATTGCTGTTACATATTTTTTAATGAAGTAAATATTTTGGAGTAGGTCGAATGTTTTCCCAATAATGCCAACGTAAAGATATATTAAAAAAAAAAAAAACAATTTTGCAACTGGGGCACGTTGCATAATATTGGTTCAAGCGAAAGTAAAAACACTTAACGTAGAGATATATGTGATCAATTTTATAAAAGCAGTTTTGTATACTAAAAGTGAATGTATCTATGTAGGTATGTGAAGCGACCGTTGGACTAGAGGTTTGAAAGTCGAAGAATGAAGATATAAGATGAGATGAAATGATAAGGTATGCAGATATGTCTCTCCTTATCATAAGGATTAGGTGTCTAGGAAACGGAAAGAAATTCTTAGGTAGGTACTTGTGATAAGAACAAATTGAATGATTTTAGTGTTTGGATAATGATCTCACTATAAATGCAGATTTTTTTCTGTTAAAGGATACCACATTAGGTGATTATGAAGGGCAAAATAGAGGAACGCCTCGGGATAGGAAGACGTCAGATGTCATGGCTCCGCAACATTCGTGAGTGGACCGGCATCAGTGACGTCGGCGAATTGTTAGAGATGCCTTCTCAGAAGTGATCGCCAACGTCGGGAGGACCTGATATAGCACGAAGAAGAAGAAGAAGACATTAGGCAATAACGATTGGATAGTATGAATCCGAAGTAGTAGTGGCTTTAGAGATAGTAACCTTAAAAGTATGAAGTGTTATAGTATAATGTGTGATTTTTTATATACATTTTATTAAGAAATATACAGTACAAACTATAAATGTATTAGTAATAATTATTTACACTACGAACCACTACGTGAGAGCAATACCTAATCATAAGCTGTCTGAGCTATCGGAGAACGCCTCTCCCTTCATGTCCTAATCCAACTGTCGATTCGTTCAAGAGAATTAAATTCTCTCAATGAATGAAATGAAAAAAGCCGTACCACCCCAACTAGATAATTTAATTTTCTATAAAAAATATTAACATTGGCGTGTCAAAATAGCTATTTCAACACTCGGAAGTTATCTCCGAAAGCCACCACTTATCAGGGTTCATACTATCCAATCGTTGTTACCTGCTGTGGTATTCTTCGCAGAAAAAAATCAGGCTTTATGATACAAGTCTTGCTTGCATACATATTATGATGTAAATCTGGCAGTTGATCTATGATATTTGATTCAAATTTAATGCGTTGGTAAATTTAATTATAGCTAATATTATGTACAAAACAACTTTCAATTTACCACAATCCGTCTGTGTGCGTATATTTTATTCAGGTTAAATTATAATGTGTCTGTCCTTCCATCTAGACCAAAAGAAATGGTTTCATTGAATACGATTTCATATTATTATTGTGAATGTTTATCACATCATTGAACACGCCCAACACTACTTATATTTTATTTTATTTATTGAAAACAAACATACAGCCAATTTAGTACAGACAGTAATACAACAAATAAGCCATAAATGTTTGATGAATATTACTGGTTAAAAAACATGAATTGAAAAAGAAACATCAGTAACATAATATTTTTTGCTGTAGGAAAAGGAATTTGGAATGTATAGGCTTAAAACTTTGTTTTAAAAAATCGCTATTTTTTATGATTTGCGTGGATTTGTAAAAACTAGCTACTGGTTTTAAACCTTATTGCTTACTCATCATTATATTTTTCAAACTCTTGCTTAAACAGTGAAATTTATAACAAATTCAACGGTCGAATTGATTAGTAAAGATAACTCGGTACTTCGGTATTAAAAATGCGTAAATATTTTTTATACGTCATGCCAATTTTTCGGACAGATTTATTTATGTTATAATATTTTTATTGCGACTCGCTTGAGTTTGTTGCATAGAGAAGTCACTATTGACGATTTATCTATTTACATATCTACAAAATAATACTTGCTTTTTTTTGTAAATTTTTCGTGTCTTTTTTTATTTATTTTTTTAATTAATTATTATTAAAAAAGTCGATTGCCTCATGACAATAAGAGTTAACATTGTAATTCTAATATTCGTTCATATACAGCAACACTTTACTTAAGTTCTTGATAAATCTGCTTAGGTCTGCTTTTCAATTCTCTTTGGAATGCTTTTTCGTTCATTGTTTTTGGTTATTCAGGCAATTTATTATATAACAGAGTGATTATCAGCATTTGCTATTTAAGCACCTTTTTTATTTTTATTTTTTATATTACTTCTCGGGCAACTAACAGGTACTATGTCAAATTGTTTTTCAACATGCACCCAATAACAGGTTACCACATTCTGGAGACTTATGTACAATATTTATCATCTCACAGATCCAGCCTAGAATATTTGATGCATCTTGGATTCGGTCTTCAAATTTTGTGTTTTTTTTGGGTCTTCAATGTAAGGTTCATTGTCAAAATACAAAAATAAAAAACGTTGACAATTTTGACATATCAAAAATAGCAGAAGATGTTTACTGCATATTACATAATATGTACGTTGAGATGAACAAATACTATATACCTACTTGAATTAATATAAATACAATTTATATCAACACTTGTGTTAAGTGTTAATAACACTTCGAGTACCCCATTGTTAGTTTTGTTTGAATAAATCGAAGGTACAATTAAATGCAAAATATCATACATACGTGAATTTAAATAAAAAAGGTTGTGTTATGGCTAGCCATATTATTTGTTGCATAATCCTATATCTTGCAAGGCCCATAGACTCATGTTTATTTATTAACAATTTTTATATATTCTTTCAAAATATAACACCAAAAATTATTTTATTTAATAAGAACGAAGAAAAAAAACTGTATATTAGGTCGAATATTTTTATTATTGCATATGCGCAAACATTGGATTTTTTTCCCTGTCGGGAGTCAAAGATATTTTTTAACAGATTTTTAATTATCTCAATAGAGACGAAGTTGGAATATTTATTGTAGGAGAACCGGGAAATCAAGGCACCTACAGGGCTTACGACCTGTCATCGGCTGGTTTACGTGATCACTTTATGCGCTTGCGCAACGTTCACCAATTATGCATTTTTAATGAGATCCCTATCAATTCAATAAGATATAAGAATTGTAGGTTTCATTATTTACAAAAAAACAATTCTCTCAATAGATGGCGTTACAACAAAATAAATGAAAAATAATAAGATTGTTGTTCATAATTTCACCCATAGATGGCTGTAGTAAAAATTCCTTATTTTCAAGCGAAAAGAATTTCAGTATTACAATATATAGAACTTTCAAAATTGAATTGATAGGGATCTCATTAAAAAGGCATCATTGGTGAACGTTGCGCAAGCGCATAAAGTGATCACGTAAACCAGCCGAGAAACAATTGTAAAAAAAAATATTGAAAAGTAAAAAAAAAATTACAAAATTCTCATTCAAAAAAAGGCCAATGATCATAAACAAAAAAATAAATAAATTTTCGGCCTTCGTAGCTCAATTGATCAGATATCTGACCCCCAAGCGAAAGGTCGATTCCCGGCGGAGACAGTTTTTAATTGTGCTTCTAGTCTGGATGTGTGAGATACGATAAATATCACAACTGAATGCGGAAGCTTGTCATTGGGAGCGTGTTAAATTAATATTTGACATAGTACCTGTTAGTTGACCGAGAAGCGATACGTCATCATAATACAAATAAAATAAAAAAAAACATGAATAAAAAATAAGTAAAGGAATCTATCATTTGGCATGACACTATGAGTTGTAGGAGGGCATATCTATCACCACGGAATATGTGGCCAAAATACGCGGCTTTGCTTCTCTTCGTCTGAATGACCAGCAACGCTTTCTTTTTCTCCGTAACATTTAGATCTCTTTCATTGGAGACTCTATCGACCCATGAGACGCGCATCAACCTTCTGTATAGCCACATCTCGAATGCTTCAATTTTATTTATTGTTGAGATTTTGAGAGTCCAACCTTCCACTGCATATAACACCTCGTATTCTTCTACAGTAAATTGTTTTCGATTATAATCGATTCGGTCACAACATGTATGCTTTTAAATACTGTGATAATCAATCTTTCGTCCTTGCTGTGCAACTCTGTTTAGGTTCCTCGACATAATTAAAGGGCCAATGAAAAATTTGTACGTCTATAAATAAGGTTCGTATACCGGTTTGTGTATGTCGAAACAAGATCCAAATATCGTACCATTCTCTGAACAATCAATGTTACATTTATTGTTACTTCATTTTCACGTTTTTATATTTTGTAATTGTTTAGTTTATTCCCCGATTATAAAATTCTACGCATACTCAAATGTGACGCAAATCAAGTTTAATTTGTTAATCAACATAATTATAATTTTCATTGTGTGCGTCTTTGTTCATTGCCACAAACAATGTATAATGAAACATAGGCAATTTATCTTGACAGACGTTTTGATCAACGTCAATTATTTGAGTATCTTTAAAATAAATATGTTTAAAAATAACACAGGCACGTATCACAAAAGATGAATTGTATTATGAAATGACATTTAAAACAAAAAAGGTCTAGTAGGTAATTTGTTAATTATTTTCAGATTTATATAGAAAACATGATTCATTCTAAGCATCGTCTTAAAATTCGTTAAAATATTGACATTTCTTGGAGAGTTAGAGAAATATTATTTTAATTCCAAATATTCCATCGCCATAAACACATTGAAAGGAATATAATCGTTTATTTTTTTAACAGATTTTTAATTATCTCAATAGAGACGAAGTTAGAATATTTACTGTAAGAGAACTGGGAAATCAAGGCACCTACAGGGCTTACGACCTGTCATCGGCTGGTTTACGTGATCACTTTATGCGCTTGCGCAACGTTCACCAATTATGCCTTTTAATGAGATCCCTATCAATTCAATTTTGAAAGTTCTATATATTGTAATACTGAAATTCTTTTCGCTTGAAAATAAGCAATTTTTAATATAGCCATCTATGTGTGAAATTATGAACAACATTCTTATTATTTTTTTTATTTATTTTTGTTGTGACGCCATCTATTGAGAGAATTGTTTTTTTTGTAAAATAAGAATGAATAATAAGAATGTTGTTTATAATTTCACACATAGATGGCTATAGTAAATATTGCTTATTTTCAAGCGAAAAGAATTTCAGTATTACAATATATAGAACTTTCAAAATTGAATTGATAGGGATCTCATTAAAAGGCATAATTGGTGAACGTTGCGCAAGCGCATAAAGTGATCGCATAAACCAGCCGATGACAGGTTGTAAGCCCTGTAGGTGCCATGATTTCCCAGTTCTCTTACAGTAAATATTCTAACTTCGTCTCTATTGAGATAATTAAAAATCTGTTAAAAAATACCTTTGACTCCCGACAGGGAAAAAAATCCAATGTTTGCGCATATGCAATAATAAAAATATTCGATAATCGATTAACGTTTACTTAGATATCTTTTTGAAAACCAGCCTTCATATTAAATAAAAAAAATAAAAAAGTGGGTTGTTGCCAACGCTATAATCCTCACTACCAAGTCACTCCTCAACGTATTCAAATTTTGTTTGGAAAATATACAGTCATCATCTCATCATCTGTGGCTCTACAACCCAGGTCGGGTCTTAACCTCCTGCAGAGCCCGCCTCCATGACTGTCGATCCTGTGACGCATTACGCCAGTTATGGATGCCGGAAAATATACAGTATTTTCATAAAGTTTGTTAAATTATTTTTAATTAAAAATTTTATTATGGAAACTTGATAATTTTTTAGTACCATTTTATGAAAGTGATGTGCCTTTTAAGCAATTTTGAAAAGAAATATATCAAATTTTAAGTTTTCTGAGCTTGGGGTCACTTTGAAATATTTGAAAGTTAAAAAAAAATAAGAAACACTTATCAGATATCCTTCAAAATCTAATGGGGTTTATGCAATTATTATATATTCAAATTTGCAAAATTTAAAAGAATCGAATGGGTACTGTAGTCTATAATATGTAGGTATATAAAGTAGAATAAACACACCGTACATAGTACATAGTACACAGCACAACACACATAATATACTTTGTGATGAAACTTTCAGAAAATAATCTCAACATGATACTAGTCGATCCTTTTGGGGTAGTGATGAGTATAAACATATGCCAAACTTGACGAATTCATTAAAAATATATCTATCTTATCTTTGTAAATATGTTTTTTAGTCTCATATTTCTGTATAATTTTATGCTTTAAAATCGGACATTTATTCTAATATTATTAAAAACCTGTATCCAATGTATGTGAATTTCATTGGACCCGTAAAGGTTATTCATAAATTAAAATTAAACTGATACCGTTTATACTCATCAAATGATGTTGGTTAAAATATTATTGAAACATCACAGAATTATTACATCTTAAGAAACTTGACACAACAACTCAGATTTTTATTACACAACCGATTTGAATATTTATAAATTTGAATGTGAAGGTCTTTAAGATAAATAGTCTAGGAAATGGACAGTCCCAGAAGAAATTGTTGACTTCTTATATATGGAATGATTAGGTACTAATAATTTTACAAAACCACAAAGGTTGCATAATGGTAATAATTATGTTGTTGTATTTTGGAGGTTAAATTCAAAACATGCCAGCAAATCAAAAGTAATGGTCTTTGAAAAGAGTGAAAGCAGAACAGCGTGTAAAATAAGAGTAGAGAATGAATGGCTCGAGCAAGTCGACGAGTATGTATATCTGGGAAGCATGTTTCAACGGAATGGACGACCTGATAAGGATATCGAAAGAAGAGTTATGGCAGGAAACAGAGTGAATGGAGCACTGATACCAGTTATGAATGATCGCAACATATCAAAGGCTGCCAAAGTTGCCATTCATAACGCTATCTTAGTGCCAACATTGACGTATGCAAGTGAAACCTGGACATGGCAGAAGTCGCACGAAAGCAGAATACATGCTGTTGAAATGAGATCGCTAAGAAGAATCTACAATAGAACGATGTATGACAGGGTAAGAAATGAGAACATAAGGAAAGAATGTAAGACGAAGAAAGATATCATTAATAGAATGAAAGTGAACACACTGAGATGGTTTGGCCACATGGGTAGAATGAATGAGGAACGACTGACGAAGAAAATTTACAATGCGGATAGGAATGGATTGAGAGGCCGGGGCCGCCCAAGAAAGGGATGGCACGACCATGTGAACGATATGAATATATGGCGTTCGGTTCTCTCTGCCTACCCCGTAAGGGACATGGCGTGATGGTATGTATGTATGTATGTAAATTCAAAACAACGAATTTTTTCTGACACATTTGCTATGTTTTCTGACACATTAGGTCTATGTGTTTCAGTTTATTTTTATTGACAAAATTTTTAATACCTCAATAGAGCGAAGTTGGGATTTAATAGAAAAACCATGAACTCAAGGCACCTATAGGGCTTACGACCTGTTATCGGCTGGTTTCCGTGATCACTTTATGTTTCAATTTAGTTTCAGTGCCGGCAACCCGACGTTTATTATATATAAATATATGAATGAATGTCAATACATTTTTCGTTCCCCGTCTCACTAGCAAAACCTGTTCTGAGATGGGTCACTTATAATATTCCTGTTTAATGGGATCGTTCCTTCAAAGAAAATTAATTGCATGATTAAGGAAATTTAAATTATATCAGAGTAACATAAATATTTGATCGATACAGGAAATTTCATTATGATGTAGAAAGCAGTGTCAGTATTGTGTCTCAATCATCACCAAACTAGGAAACCCTAAGTCATACATAAATAATATAGAACATAAAGTACATTCAAAACATTAATTTAATATTAACCTAAGAAATATATACAGAAATATAAAAAAAAAACTTAATTCCCTTTTTTATCGTAGGTAATTTAAATCTCAGAAGGAATGCCCTTCTTCGCGGGCCAGCTTACAATAACTCAACGTTAGCAAGAATAGTGTATCTATATTCTTGTTGATTTATTGCGAAGTAATATCTATCTTAAAGCTATTTCTATTTTTATAACTTAAAGATCCATCGGAAGCTGATTAAATGCAGTCGGTGATTTAAAAGCAAATGAGATCTTTTTTATTGACATTATTATGTGTACAATGGAGGATTTATTCCAATCACAGAAGCCTTCTTCGATTTGCCCAAGATCGTTTTACATGGAGACGGACTGTTCTTTGTTTGACTGACTTCCATCTTCAGTCATGAGGGGGTCAAGGTGGAAGAAAAAGAAAATAGTCTTTGACAGGCCGACATATCGTATTAAATAAAACAGTGAAACCGCATTTTTATGTTTTACTAATCTATGTTAGAAATAACATTACTTATAGCACAATGCTATAATAACGAAATGGAACCAACAATTGCTATCGCGTGATGCAACACATACCTACTAACTTTTAATTTTATATTTATTATCTTAACACTATTTATATTTGTATTTGTTTGTGGTAAAATTAACATAAATGAGAATATATTATTTATCTACGTTGGATAATTGCAGGGCTTTTTGAAATATTCCCACAGTGTTAAATCAACTCTGAAGATAACTACATTGTTTAATCAGTGATACAAGAATCATTACGACTATAGACGATGCAGGTAAATATAATATTAAAACTTTTTCATATTTAATAAATTAAATTTGTTATTCGTGTCATGATTGCTGGGTAGGTACATATAGTGTGGAATCATTCTTTAATTCCACACTATTTTTATATGTACATACATTCACATTCTCGTACTATCTAAGAATTCTAAGATCTATGATCATAGTCATTTATGTACATATACGGCCAGTACATTTTTGCCTCGTTTAATGTACTTGTTTTATTTTTGTATTTATGATTATTGTTTATTTAACTCTAGTGATTTGTTCTTCTTTTGTAATATTTGCATAATTATTTCTGATAGTGCACAAATCGTTAAATACAGGGTGTCTCAAAATAGTTTATATTTAGTGGATCGATTAAAAAAAAGCAAGCCGTGCATCGAAAAAATGTTTATTAATTATTTGGGAATTAGTACACAATTTGGGAATTTATTTCTTAAAAATAATATCATCCAAATGTAGACCCTCGCGTTCGCAGCACTCATTTAATCGAACAGTAAAATTACGTATGACGGCTCGGCAGGTGGACTCAGTGATGGCTACCATTTCGTGACGGATATTTTCTTTCAAATGCGCCAGAGAAGTCGGTTTATTAGCATAAACATTAGATTTAAGGTAACCCCATATAGGAAAAAGTCACTGCGTGGAGGCCAATTTATGTCACCTCTCCTGGAGATTAATTTGCCTGGGAAAATTTCACGAACTCGTGGCAGAGATGTATTGGACGTATATGACGTTGCTCCGTCCTGCTGGAACCATGTTCTTTGGTTATAGCCAGGAAAGTTTTGCAGTTCAGGCACCAAGAAGTCGTCTAATATCTCCACATAGCGCTCTGAATACAAATATAAATTTTCTTTTAAGACACCTTGTAATACGTTGGTGTTGCTTTAAATCATTACAAAAGACATGTATCATTTTGCCGACCGCACACACAGTTGGTGAGTCGTTTGATTTCTGTGCGGGCGTCCTGGGTTCGATACCCAGCAGAGGAGAAATCTATTTAAATTAATTTCAGAGAAGTTAGTGCATTCACACAATGCTGATACGAGGACAAATCGGATAAGTGACGACGAAAATGATTACTTTTGAAACTGCAGTGGCGTGGTCAAATAATCGAGATTAATCCACGAAGAAGAAATTCGAGTCTTCACATCGGAAGAAATTAAAAGGGACTATGAGACAAGATAACGCCCACGTGACTTAACAAACGCTCAATATTATATTTAAAACAGGTTTTATCTTTACGTTTCGCTAAAGTACGTACCTACACTTACCACTCCAATGCAACAATTATTAAATAATATTTGTGCGTCTGACGCGAGTGCCACTTGTACATTGCACAGCCACAGGTGAGAGACGCCATGCAATATAGATTATGTCAGTGTGACATGGAATTGCATTACAAACAAGTAAATATACTGCGACCGGTATCGTGTGATTTACATAATTTTAATCAAAGATTATAAGTTGTGAAATAATACTTTCAGAGTTGACTTTATTGTCATTCGTCCTGAGAAAGAAGGAACCGGTCGTATTAAATATATCATTCGTGGTTTTTAAATTGTCACATTGCAATAAAATCGCCACTTGCGCAGGGTGCAAGGAAGTGTTTAATAATATTATTTTATTATTACATAGAAAAGATAATGACATACTCAACCTTCGTAGATTGATTTGGAGTCATGATTTTTTCACTGTAATTCCAGGATAAATTAGTTGAAAGACAGGTTGATAACATATGAACTCACTGATAGGTGGATACCTACCTATATAGTTATTATTATATTTTTTTACTATTGAAACCAAACAATATCTAATAATATACAGACAATAAAATATCAGAAAAAATACAATTTAAATAAATAATAGGTATGTAACATTTTTTTTATATTTTTTACTTGGCATAAACCATTTCACTTATAGGCTGAGCCTGGCAGAATTATTTTTGCGTTATATCTGACAAAAGAAAAATATTAAACTTGTTATTAATTAGAACTTTTTATAAAATATACCTTTTATAAAATAAAAATATAAACTATTGTAACTTGATCATGTTTCCGCAGTATACAAAGCCCTTGTTTCTGATATAAGTATATATTTAATAATTATAGGTATATCTTTTTTAATTTATTTGTAAGTGGTGAGTTTATTGACAGACATTTTTTTAAACTAACCTCTGTTTCCAGCCCATATAGAAGCTGGAATAATTGCGTGAGAAATATTTTTAAATAAATTTGTTCTATATAAGAATCGAACCCGGAACGCCGGCATGGCAGTCAAAGTTCTTACCAAAATTCTACCATAATCGGTAAATTTTATTTTAAGTTGTTTTTCAATATCTAGTACACGCAAATAAAAATCTCATGTTTGCCACCGGAAAATTAAAAATCAATCGTTTTGACATTTACGTTTTTTGGAAAAACTGTATTTTTTTGAAGGACCATTTAGAAAGTTTTTCTTTGGAACAGCAACAAGTATTTTTTTAAATATTTATTCTTTATACTAATATATTCTTTAATCTTTATTTACTAATATATTCTGAAAGGTTGTCTCTTGGTTAGTCAATGGGTGTATTATTACATTAATACACGCCACTCACGACGGAGCATGCGATAACTGGTCAGACTACAAATTGTTAAAATTACACAATAATACCCGTTATAATCAAGCATGATTTTAAATATTACACATTGTACTGGTTATGTAGACGATTTTTTAGCATATTGGGTTAAAAATAAATGAACCATAATCTGTCCCGATCGCATTATTCAGTAACATACCTTTACATAATATTATTTTATTTACACATTACAAGTATTATGTCAAATATTAATTTAACACGCACCCAATAACAAGTTGCCACATTCTGGAGACATGATATTTATCGTCTTACAGATACAGACTGATATAGGATATAAATAAATAAAAACACATACAATAACTTTGCATAAACCACGAATTTTGTGTATTTACTGTCTAACGTTTTCAAAGCTAACCGCTTCTTCCTCCGGCCAAACTTATACTAAATCAGAATGTGTGCACGCGCTAACGGTTGTGTGACTTATTGAAACTAACGGTACGGTGGAGGCGGGGAGAGGTAACTTATAATTATTATTTGCTGGTACATTATTAAGTGGAAACATTTTTATCATTATCAATTCGAAACATTTTTATCATTATCAACTCGAAACATTTTTAAAATTACCAAATCGAAACATTTTTATCATTATCAATTCGAAACATTTTTAAAATTACCAAATCGAAACATTTTTATCATTATCAACTCGAAACATTTTTATCATTATCATTTCGAAATATTTTTATAATTACCAACTCGAAACATTTTTATCATTATCAATTCGAAACATTTTTATCATTATCAATTCGAAACATTTTTATCATTATCAACTCGAAACATTTTTATCATTATCATTTCGAAATATTTTTATAATTACCAACTCGAAACATTTTTATCATTATCAATTCGAAACATTTTTATCATTATCAATTCGAAACATTTTTATCATTATCAACTCGAAACAATTTCGAAATATTTTTATAATTACCAACTCGAAACATTTTTATAATTACCTAGCGATTCGAAACATTTTTGTCATTATTAATTCGAAACATTTTGATCTATACGATTTTTTTTTATCATTATCAACCACAAACATTTGTATAATAACGGTGGAGGCGGGGAGAGGTAACTTATAATTATTATTTGCTGGTACATTATTAAGTGGAAACATTTTTATCATTATCAATTCGAAACATTTTTATCATTATCAACTCGAAACATTTTTAAAATTACCAAATCGAAACATTTTTATCATTATCAATTCGAAACATTTTTAAAATTACCAAATCGAAACATTTTTATCATTATCAACTCGAAACATTTTTATCATTATCATTTCGAAATATTTTTATAATTACCAACTCGAAACATTTTTATCATTATCAATTCGAAACATTTTTATCATTATCAATTCGAAACATTTTTATCATTATCAACTCGAAACATTTTTATCATTATCATTTCGAAATATTTTTATAATTACCAACTCGAAACATTTTTATCATTATCAATTCGAAACATTTTTATCATTATCAATTCGAAACATTTTTATCATTATCAACTCGAAACAATTTCGAAATATTTTTATAATTACCAACTCGAAACATTTTTATAATTACCTAGCGATTCGAAACATTTTTGTCATTATTAATTCGAAACATTTTGATCTATACGATTTTTTTTTATCATTATCAACCACAAACATTTGTATAATAACCAACTCGAAACAATTTTATCATTATCGTTTCGAATGCTTTTCCCCAATTGCCAATTAGAATACATTTCATTTTTATCCAATCGAACTTTCATTTTTAATCAATTCGGATCCTTTTTATCATTATTAATTCGATTACATATCATCATGATCGATGCTTAATATATGTTCACGTGCATTCACGTACAAATGAATTAATGTTATTCTGACCGTATTAACAAAACCTGATATATTTTTTGCCACATTTGTCTGTACGGTTAGTTATGTAATGGAATTTTGACATACTTTTCACGAGATCCATATACGAGTAAAAAATACTGGTTTAAGTATTTTATTTAAACAGTTAAATAAAAGTTTATATGCCCTTAGGTCATGGAATAAAATAACTAATCAATTTAAACGATGTTTTTTCCCCATTTCAAAAATATCTAAGTAGAGCCACTTTTTTGTATATTTTTTACAGTCTGAATATGGTTGGACGGCTTATGTGGCTCAATGAGCCCATGGTCCCGGGCTCGATCCCCGGTGAAGCTAGTTTATTATTGTGTTTTCAGTCTGGATCTGTGAGACGATAAATCTTATGTATCCATAATGTGGCAACTTGCGATTGAGTGCGTCTTAAATTAAAATTTGACTTAGTACCAGCCCCCCTAGACAACATGCCATTAAAGCTAAGCGTTATATCGCTAAGCGATAGAAATGTATGAAATTTGTGGCTGTCACGTGTTGTCATAGCGACCAATTTCATACATTTACTATCGCTTAGCGATATAACGCAAATGACACGTTGTCTAGGCCCCCAGAATGGAAATTGAAAAAAAACAATCAAGATCATTCACTTTGATTTTAGGTACATACTAATAAGGAATAATTAGGAACTATTTGTCAAGATTACTATTAAATATTTGCATACATTTAGATGACGTAGTTTCATCACTTAGGTCATTCCATAGTCTAGCTGATTGTACTTGAAAAGAAGAGCTGAATACTTCTGTGTTGTGAATGGTAATAGCTAGTGTGGTACGTTTAGCAGATCGAAGAGGTAGACCATGATTTGGCAGGAGAGTGACGTTATTTTTTTTAAATATTGTGGTGAATAGGTGAATTTTAAATATAAATTAAAAATAAAGCTGTTTGATTTTATACGCCCTCTTCATAACTTACCTTAATATTTTTAAAAAGTCGATATGAATCAACAAATGAAGGTCTTCACTACTCTAAAGATGCTCGTCTAGAGCGAAACTAGTTAGTCAATTGAAAGAAGTGGAAGAAAATTATAAATCAGTTATTTAATTTTAATATATCATAATGGAATTCCATCAAGTACTTTTGTCGACCGAAAAGTAAATAAAAAAAACGAAAAAAAAGGAAGGGCTTAATTTAAGTTTTGACTGTAATTGTTATTGGCGTAATTATATTCTAAATACTCGTTTCGACTACCATCGAATGCATACAATGTAGACATCACGAGTACATATAATGTAAATATCACGAGTACATACAATATAGATATAACGAGTACATACAATGAACATAGATACCAATCCTAACCCAATAAAATATATCTATTGCAATTCGTAGGTACCTATGTACTTACAAATTACAAAACTCGATTATTAACTTAGTTTTATTACCAATGTACCCTTTAGTCGTACGGAACTAAAAATAAATATGGCCAATTTATTTTTGTTCATTTGAGTGGTATATTCTCTAAGAATATACCAATAATAATATACCTATTTATAAAAATACTCCTCATCAAGACCTATGTAGGTATGGAGTATCTTGATGTAGGGCTACAAGACGTGGTGCCTATCCGAAAGAGATAAAAGGAGACTGGAGGCTTTTGAGATGTGGTCCTATAGAAGACTACTAGGAATTCAGGAATGAGGAGGTTCTCCAAAGAATCTAAGGAGGAAGGCACCTACTCGGGACATTGTCCGAAAGGCCTCTTGCACGCCATAATGGAGGGTACGACCGAGGGGACAAGCTCTAGGGGACTCCCACGCCGAGAGTATCTGGAGGACCTGCTGTTAGATGTGCGCTGCTCATCATATGTTGATTTCAAAAGAGTCGCACAAGACAGGGAAGAATAGAATTGAAGAAATCGCTACAAACCGATCCCAGGATTGAAACCAGAAAAGAAGATATTCTCTAGATACGTAATAAAGATGTCAATAGATTTGTTCACAACGCCATCTATTGAAATCTTACACAACTCAAAAATGAATGACCGCCCTTTTTTCCTAAAAAACAGTTCAGGGTGTTGTAGGAAAGTCGAAATTTTTGGTTAGATATATGTATTTTAGCATAAGAAATCTATAAAGAATAAGGGAATAAGGTTCCAGAATATGGGAACTATGTGAGGTTGACGATATCATCATTTAGTATTTACCTGCGTGTAGCCGCGTGAATATTCTTTGGCTATTTCACATTTATTTATTTATATACACGTAGGTGGGTACTGTGTGTGTACTGCGTGGAGTCTGCAGTAACGAGATGGTTTCAATTAACTTGATTAAAAACTTTGTTATTACTCTTAACCAGTGTATAATATAATTATATAATGTTCGTCTATAATTGGCTTCATTTAAATGTAAAATGTTTATCTGTAATTTTTTTATATAGCTGTTGACAAACTGTTAAATAAAATAAATAAATAAAATAAATATGGAGTAGGCAGCGGAGGAGGGACTGGTATGGTCATGTCCAAAGGATGGACAGCACCAGACTTCCTCATATCGTGCTTCACAATCAGCCTCACGGAACCCGCCCTCGCGGTAGACCGCCAAAAAGATGGAGGGATAGCTGGGAGTCCACCTCGCAGGAAGAGCAGACCTCTTAAAAAACAGACCTGAAGGTCTATTTAAAAGGAGAAGAAGAAGAAGAAGAAATCTATAAAGAAATCATTGAATTTTTTTTTTAAATATCAATTACAACGCTACCTATCGGGTCCAAAAATATCCTTATATTTCAATCCGGAACCAACCATACACGTTGACAAAATTTCATTGCAATCGGTGGGCGGTTTCGGAGATTAGCGTGTACGAACATTGTGACACAAGATTTTTATACATTAGGATATTTCCAAAACGAAAAGAAAGATATAGCAAAAAAAAGTGAATGCTATATAATTACCTACAATATTATAAAATTGATGCGATGATAGGTATGATGAAATTCGCTCATGTTTTGAATTTAAGTGTCTTAAAAATAATCCTCAGAAGATCACGTTACTATAGTATTAGCCAATTGTACAGTGAACAGTCTGTCCCTTCGGTACAGAATATGTACAAGAAAGTGTCAGGTGGTACGTATTCTTTAATTATTCATACTATCGCCATCGACAGTTGGATCTCATGTGTTACGTGCAACTAGTTTAAACTAAAATAAAGGAATGGCTCTTAGTATCAGGTAGACACTATGCAGAGGAGATTTTTCACCCATAGCTTTCGACGCCATACTTTATTTTGCTCTATGTACCTATATTAGTGCAATTTGTTTATATTATGTTTTTTTTGTAAATGTTTTTTTTTATTTCCATTGTTGTTTGTAATATTATAACATTTCATGCAAGATTGATGTCGGCATCAAATAATACAGTGTCACAGTCTCGAGATGCATTGACCCCGGCACAGGTTTTTTGCCTAGTGGGGCATTGCAGATTCAATAATTATTGTAATGTCATCAATGTTTGTGTGAATAAATAAATAAAAATGCAGCTTCATTTTTTAATTTCTTTTTCTACTTTTATGTAGGTATCTTGTTAATTTTAAGAAAATGTTTCCTTCTTTTCGGGGATAATTTCAAATTTATTTGTGATATTTTTTATACTTATATCCTCATTTATCCTGTATCCTTTTTATACTTTGATATTAATAAATTTATTTTAATTGGTAATTAATTTAGTTTGTGGAATTGCTTGTCCCTACATAAATTTAAATAAAAAATAATAGATCAACAAATAAAAGAGAAATACTATAAGTGAACGAAATCGGTCGAGGCAGGATTCGAACTCGCGACCACTGGATTACTAAACCAATAACGCTAACCGCTCTGCCATTGACCCATCTAAAGTTATATCAAACAAACACACGAAAACATTTATCAATATTGTTATACTGATTTATTTGCTACAAAATATAATCGATAGGATATTGATCGATATAACGGGTGATTGATTAGAACGTAGCTGTTTCATTTGTAAATTTTTGCATGCAAAAAATAGCTATAATTATTACAGCAGTGTGATTTAATTGGGTATGTTGGCGTTATTAAGGATTTTCTAATGATAGGTTAGTCGTTGACGAAACAAACATAAACACAATTTTAATGAAACATTAGAGGATAATTGATCTGTACTTAATTTCTAAATGAATAAAACGATTAAGAATTAGCAGGATTCAGAGCTATGAACTGGATTTAAAATTTTCTTGATAAATCGATCACGCGACTTGAGTTCAAGGCATTTGATTAAATATCAGCAGTCCGAATACTATGGTACTTCATTGGCTGAAGTACCAACATACATAGTATCCCGAAAATCTGCACTGGCTAAAAGTGCCAGAGAGAGTCAAGTACAAAGTGTGTTCTATGAATCATTTTTTATTTATATTTTTAAAGAATGAATATGTACTTGTAATATCAAGTAAATTCCCTAAAATAAGCATAAATGTTTGTGCTATAGGTGAACGAAATCGTTCGTGGCAGGATTCGAACTCGCGAATACTGGATTACTAACACAGCATATTCGATGATATGCTCCCTTTTTTCTTGTATGTTTTTTTTAAGTTCATAAGCGCAACAAACTAGTGCCTAATATCAGGCAGTACTCCTAATCAACACGGAAAGGTAAATACGCGATCGGGATGAGTCTGATGTGACGGTCCTCAACCACCGATAGGAGAGTTTCCAGAAGAAGAAGTAGGTATTTACTTTATACCTAATAATACACAATGTTGTCAATATAAATTTAACACGCATCCAATAACAAGTTGCCATATTCAGAAGATTTATGTCATTTATGTTACGCACTCGGGATCTTTGGCTAGGGAGCGAGATTATATCTAACCAACTGAGCTACGAAGCTCTACAGAACAGCTGTAATTTACATAACAAAACAAAACTATACAATAAAAACTGCTCCAGTTAGAGCGAAACATAATTATGACTGTTGTAATCTCGTATCTGGAGTGAAATTATCTCGACTCGTGTTTAGATAATGGACCATTTGAGAATGAAACAATGTCTGCTAGATAATTGCTTCCTCGTTGCGGAAGACGTCTGCCAAAAAACACAGACGCCGGCCATGGAAGAGGTCGTGTAGACAATAGAGCAGTGTCAAGTTTATTATGAAAGACGATTGTTCAGATGATGGAAGTCATTGTCAAAAGGTGTTGATTCGATTAATTTAGCGAGATTGCCATGTGAAATCACAGAAAAAATGAGATTAAACAGCGGGTTTGATATACAATGTCATGTCAAAAATGAAAATGCGTAGAAAATGAGTGTATTATTTATTTTACACGCACTTATATCAATAGACATGATTGCAACTGCATATTCTCAAGGGTAGAACCACCCTGAAATTTTTTCTAGTGAAACAGGAAAAACTAGAAGAAAATTCAAAACTGCAGCGCTGAAATTACTGTCATATAGGGGAATATTATTTTACAATGACCTGCCCACTTTCATTAGAGAATTAAAAGATTAAAACAAATTTTAAAATCATTAAAAGGATATATTTTTGGCTATTCATAATCCTATAAGTTGAATTTTTCTTGTGTGTAATTACGATACTCTTCTCTCGAACACTAGTTTTAAACTCTATTGAGAGAGTATCAACAATGTAATTTTGTTATATTATATTGATAATTGAGTAAAAATATAGTGTAATGTTATATACCTAAATAAAATAATAAATAAAAATATAACATATTTAAGTGTGTAGGTATATCTACCCGAAAGAATGTTTTTTTTTCTTTTTTCTATGTAGGTACCTACCTACTACTTCTGGGGCAACTAACCTATGGGTACTATGTCAAATATTAATTTAACACGCACCCAATAACAAGTTGCCACATTCTAGAGATATTAATAGTATCACAGATCCAGACTGAAAATACAAATAAATATGGTGTCTCCACCGGGAATCGAACCCGGGATCTTTGGATCAGCAGTCAGATTCCTAGCCAACTGAGCCACGAAGGCTATTTAATATTTTATTTAGGAGGATATTTGCCGGATTTTAAAATAGTGCAACAAACATTCACTAGAAAAATGTTGAAAATACTTTGGTAGGTATTATTGCTAAACATGTTTGAGAAATTTGATTTAGAATTCGGGTGTTTAGGTTGATATGTCCTGTGAAGTTCAAACAATGGATGTCTTCACCTATAGACTGGAAAGTGACTCATGACGCAGCAGTCGGTCGTGGAGAAAGTACAAATGCAAGATATTTTGGGTGTAGTAGTTGTTGGAGTACACAATGCAATATCAGCATATGACGTAGGTACCTACCTACAGTTACGAAATCTGGTCGATGGCGATGGAACTGTGACATAATACTGTTGCTGGTGAAGAGGGAAGGTGTGTGAATATCGAGTGACCTTGACGGGTGCTCAAACTTTGTTCCGTGAGGTCACTGATGCAGTGTCTAACTGGAGCAACATGACAACTAACGATAGCGTATTTTTAGTCTTTAGATATGAAAAGCCTGAAGTTGACGTAATTTTTAAACAAATATTATGTAGGTTCTTATTACTTTTTTTGCTAATAGAGTACTGACCTAAGAGTATCGAGAGATGTTCGGTCTTACTTATTACATAATTTCGGTATTAAAAAATCTTACTTTTAAACGTATAGGTACTAAGATGTGACTATTTAGTTCACCGAATTTTTTTTTTAAAAAAGAAAGAATATATCCTTGAAACAAGTAGGTACATATATGTATATCCTCATACATTCCCTGAATAAAGCATAAATGGTTGTGCTATAGGTGAACGAAATCAGTCGTAGCGGGATTCGAACTCGAGACCACTGGATAAGAAACCCAGCGCGCTAACCGCTCTGCCACCACCCATCTAAATCGATTGTTTACGAAAATCCATCGAATTGTTTACGAACACCATATTTTATTTTGTATGGCCGCATTGGCTTCATAAATGTATGTACCTAATCTTTGGATAATTGACATCGAATAATGCAAACACCGTGTTGAGTCAATTAAAACAAGATTGCGATCAAGAATAACAAGAAAAAACGTTATAATATGTAGATTTAAATTTTTCTGTTAATCTCAAATATAAGCCGGATCATATATGAAAGATCCGCCATTTTGAAATATTTGGTATGACTCGTTAGTCAAGCGTTAAACAACCTCTCCACTTGTCCTAACTTGACGTCTATGAAATAAAGGTGTAATAAATATAGTCAAGGTTTATAAGTAAACTTTTTCGTTAATCACGCTCTATTACCTGGTAGGTACCTACCTACAATAGATAGTTTACGTTTATAAGAAAGACGGGTTGTTTTTTAGATAAGCCGGTTATTACGGGACACGAAATAGTGGATACACTATTCTAAGCCGGTGTCTCATAGCAAAACAAATAGTTATTAATTTGTAATTTGAATATTTAATTATTGCATATAGGTATAAATAGGTAGGTATATCTCCGAAAAGTGTGGTACTTCGGCCATTTTCTGAGAGGTGAAAAATATACCATCCTTCAGCATGCCATGAAGGGGAAGATCGAGGGACGTAGAAGGGTCGGAAGAAAGCAGCTTTCCTAGTTTCAAAACATCCGGAAATGGACCGGAATGATATCTGTGGAGGTGCTGTTTCGCACTGCACAGGACGGGGAGACTTTCTCTGTGATGGTCGTCAACGTCAGGAGGATCTGACATGCCACGAAAAGAAGAAGAAGATATATAGTTATATGTATAGGTCATCATCAGCAATGGCGCTACAGCCCGGTGCGAGCCTTGGCCTCCTCAAGAAACTGCCTCCATCCCGCCCTGTCGACAGCAAGTCTCCTCCAGTTTGTCTGTCCGATCGCTCTTATATTGCCCTCGATGTCGTCCAGCCATCTCATCCTAGGTCTCCCTCTGCTTCTTCTTCCTTCAGGACAGGTGTCCAATACTTTCTTTGGGACCCGGTTATCCTCCATTCTACAAACGTGTCCGAGCCAACGTAGACGTTGTATTTTGATGTATTGGACAACGTTTGGTTCGCCATACATTATTTCTAGCTCGTGGTTATACCGGATCCTCCAAGATCTTCCTTCACAGGTAGGACCAAATATTTTGCGAAGTATTTTCCTTTCGAACACCAACAATGCATTTTCGTCCTTTTTGGTCAATGTCCAGCATTCTGATGCATATGTCATGACCGGTCTAAGAAGAGTTTTGTAAATGAGGGTTTTTGTTTTACGAGAGATGAGTCGTGACCTTAAGTGCTTTAGCAGGCCATAATAGCATCTATTTGCCGCGGCAAGTCTTGCCCTTATTTCCGCACTGGTGTTGTTGTCCGCTGTAACAAGAGATCCCAGGTATGTGAATGATTCAACGGCTTCTAGCTGATGGGTTCCCACTGATATTGACTCGTTTCTTACGGTGATGCTATTCAGTGATGCTTTTCTTGTTGCCATGTATTTTGTCTTTGAAGCGTTGATCTTTAGACCCATGTTATTGGCTGCAGACTCAAGTCTCAAGAAGTTATCCTTCATGCAAGGCAACGTTCTAGATATAATATCGATATCGTCTGCATATGCAAGTAATTGACTCGACTTTCTGAAAATTGTTCCTGTTGTCTCTATGCCTGAGTCTCTAACAGCTCTTTCCAGGACAATATTAAATAACAAGCATGCCAATGCATCGCCTTGTCGGAGCCCTCTATATGTTGTGAACTGTTCCGAGGTGCTACACTGTATTTTTACACTGCAGTATGTATTGGACATGGTCATTCCGACAAGGCGCACAAGTTTAGGGGGGATGGCCAACTCCATCATTGCCTCGTGGAGCTTAATTCTGTTGACACTGTCATATGCAGCCTTGAAGTCCACAAACAGGTGATGTGTTTCAACATTATGCTCCAGCGTTTTTTCGAGTATCTGCCGCAGTGTGAATATTTGGTCAATGGTTGACCTACCCGGAAGAAGAAGATATATAGTTATATGTATAGGTACTACATTGGATTATTATCCCTGTTGGGAGTTTAAAATTGGATTGATTAGGGAACTCAATAAAAGGCGTGATTAGTGAACGTTGCGTAAGCGCTTAAAGTGATCACGTAAACCAGCCGATGACAAATGTAGGTACCTACCTACAATTTATATGAACAAGAAGTTAGAAAATAAATATATAATTTGCCAAAAAAAAAATAGGTAGTTAATACCTTTTAACAGTAGCGGAATTGCTTATAAAACCGAGAATCTTGGCTTGCCTATGAATATGTTGAGAAATTTAAGACCCAATATTTTGAAACCATACTACGAAATTAAAAATTGAACCGTATGTAGATACGATGCTTGACAGGGCCTCAAATGTGAATAATATTTTACCATGTGATTTTAAAATATTTTTCATGGCCACTGGAATGAACAACGTTGCAAAAAAAACATTAAATTTTCGACATTATCCAATTTTCTTTAAGAGTCTGCCTAGTCCGAAGGTTCTAGGCACGCCTCTGGTAATATATAATAATGTACCTATGTACAGTACGTACATAATATGTAGGTACCTATATTTATTTCATAGTATACCTAATGATATTGATTTTTTCAATGAAAGTTTCGTGTAAGTTCATTTGAAAAGTGGTTTAATCTTGAATAATATTTCAAAAGTAAATACATATTATCAGCGTACATACGTCATACGTTCAACGGCTGTTATCGACCGAATAACAATTTCAATAATTGAACAAATAAGTACTTAAATCTTGCACAATTTATTTCCAGGTATTTGTGTAAAATTAATCAGTCATGCTTCGTTCTTCACCATTCGTTGAAATCAAATTTCACAAAGGTTTTATTGACTAGTTCTTGGTACAGTAAACGAAGTCATTAAACAATGTATATATTTACTCTCCACCAGGAGCGGAATTGCTTATAGAAGCCGAAAATCTTGGCTTGCCTATGAATATTTTATTCAGAAATTCAAGAACTAATATTTTATAATTTATATTATTGCAACCATACTACAAGATTAAAAATTGAACCATATGTAGATAGGATGCTTTACGGAGCCACAAATATAATTATTTTGGAATGTGATTTCAAAAATATTTTTTGTAGCCACTGAAATTAACAACATTTAATTTTTGACATTTTTCAATTTTCTTTCAGGGTTTGCCTAGTCCGAAGGTCTTATGCTCTTCCCTGCCACTACCTACATACCTAGGTACTTACTATGAAATATTAATATATATTTTTTTAACTGTAACACAATTAATTACAACATTTTTCTACGTCCAGATAATACAATAATTATCATCAGTACATTAAAACAGAATAAATTCTAAAAAAAAGCGACCCTTGAGTTTTGCTGGTTTAGAAAAAAAACACTGTTTCGCTTTTTATGTACCTAAATATAAATAAAATAATTAATTAAATAAATAATAATGATGATGGTCAACAGGGGCGAGTCTAAAACCTTCGAACTAGGCAAACCCTGAAAGAAAATTGGGAAATGTAGAAAATTCTCATTCCAGTGGCCATGAAAAATATTTTTAAAATCACATGCCAAAATAATGTTAACATTTGTGGCCCTGTAAAGCATCGTATTTCATAGTATGGTTGCAATAAAACAAATATGTAAATAAATATTACTTAGTTCTTGAATTTATTCTCATAATATTCATAGGAAAGGCAAGATTTTATACTTCTATAAGCAATTCCGCAATACTGATGGTCAATCATGATGGTCGTCAATATTTGCAGAGGAGACGACACAAAAGAAAACACCTCGCATATATATGTAGTTACATAAGTAGTAGGTAGATATATGTAATATAGGTAATTATTTTTGAAATGAACATAAATATTACGTTGTTCAAATGAGTAAGTTATATAAAAACGCTAGATATCATTTTGTCAAATTAATGATAACTTTCGTAGGCATATTTGAGACAAAGTAAACGATACAACCGCGTGATGTGACGTTAAATATAATATTTGATTTAGGTATGTTATGTCATATTGGGTCTCAACCTCGCAATAGACATCGATAATTTCGTATCATTTTCACTTTCGTTAATCACTATCGTAATATTCATGTGGATCGGTTCGTTTTCGATTTTTAACGTTTCGTAATCGATATTTTATAACGTATTATCAAATACTCGATATTTTTTGTAGATTCCATAGGTAAGAATAATTATTGACATGTTTTGTTGTTTGTTATTAATATTTAAATAAAAACTAATATTAAAATGATCATTATACTTTTTTACTTAAACATATTAAAAAAAACGAGTGGGTTGTGGCCAACGCTAAACTCCTCACTAACAAGTTATTCAAAGTATTTAAATTTTGTGTGGAAAATATTCAGAATTTTCATTAAATTATTTTTTATTTAAATATTTTATTATGGAAACTTGATAACTATTCAATGCCATTTTGTGAAAGTGATGTGCCTTTTTACCAATTTGAAAATAAAAAATTCAAATACCTATTAATATTCCTGAGCTTGGAATCACTTTCAAATATTTGACAGTGAAAAAAATTGAGAAGCACTATTCAGATATCCTTCAAAATCTAATGGGGTCTAAGCGAGTATTAGATATACATACATACCTATTTGCAAAATTTGAAAAGAATCGAATGAGTACTTGAGTCTGTAATAATTGATAGAGTAAAATAAACACGCCCTACATAGCACACATCACATAGTACAGGCACACAGATACATTGTGATGAAACTTTCAGAATACAATCTCAGCATGATAATAGTTGGTAATCTGTAATAAAAAATATAGCCTTAAAAATTGCGAAATCATAACATCCCACTATATCCCCTTGGGTTAGTGAGGAGTAAAAAATCTGTAAATTAGGTACCTACTCGACTATAGAATTTGAAAACTTAATTTATTCATAGCTGGTCGCAAAAGAAAAATTAAACAGTTTCTATTTTAAATTTGTAAACTTCTAAATAATTTTAAATTTCAACAAAAATCGGTGAATTAAGAAATTATTACTTATTTATAGATATTACATTTTTTTCTTTGTATAAATTCAAGATATTTCAATATTGTTCCTATGTAATCTTTTTTTAAAGAGAATTAAAAAAAATATTATTATTATATTATGTATGCAAAAAAATAAAATGGAGAGATAGACCTACAAAAATTTTGTACTCAGTATTTTGAATTTTCCTTTCAGTCAGGGGTTATCAAATTTTGTTTTTTTACTTTATTGTTCCATATATCTCATAAAACATAAAAGCTAGAACGCTGAAAATTAGTATAAAATTAGTGAAAATCATTATTTGTGATACATTTATGTATCATAGATAATGACTGCTTTTCTTTCAAAACTTTTTGAAAATATCGAATCAAGCCGAAACACCCCAACTTGATAATTTGATTTTCTATAAAAAATATAAAAATTGTAGAAGTACATCACAATTTTTTTTTAAAAAATATTAATAAAAATTGAATTTAATGACGACATTGTTTCATACAATTTGTAAGGCAGTAAACACTACACAATATCTACGGAGACTCAATAGTTTGATACTTAATCTCTAAACATACATACATAGGGCTCGACAAACAAGAGATTGCGCGTGACAGTTTTATAAAGCGTTGTTAAAAATGTATGGATGCAAAGGTTAGGGAAAAAGTGACACGTAATTCACTGCACAACGTCGAAAGCCAACTAGTTTTATTGGTTAATACAAATCATGAATCATGTATACTGCCAGTGACTACATATGCATTGGAGACCATGGCCCCTACAAAAAGAAATGTAGAAAAGCTCAAATGCACACAGCGATCCATGGAAAGATCCATGCTTGGTATAAGCCTAAGAGACAGAATAAGAAATGAGGAAATTAGGAAAAGGACCAGTGTAGCGGACGTTATGGATCGCGTAGCTACATTGAAATGGCAATGGGCGGGACATATTGCTAGACAGGAACCCGCAAGATGGACCCCTAAAATATTGAGATGGAGACCTTGGGAAAGTAAGAGAGGCGTCGGAAGACCTCAAAAAAGATGGTCTGACGACATAGCCGCTGTGGGGGGGTAGAAATTGGCTGCAAGCAGCAACCGATAGAAGAAAGTGGAAGAATATGGAAGAGGCCTATATCCAGCAGTGGAGGATAGAGGGCTGAAGAAGAAGAATAAAGAATACAAATTAGAGTATTTTTCTGCACTTAAATTGGTTTATGCACAGGTTATTTTTTTTTTTTTCTCTTAAGGCTTTTCACCCATAAAAGGATGTTGCAGCCGTTATTAATCAGAAACATTATGCACAGGTTATGTCAGCCGCAATCTTTCACTGGGCGAGGTATACCATCATGCTGTTTTCATATTCTGGGTAGGAAAAAAGACTAACCTACATACTATCCTATCCTGACATACATACTTACCTATATGTTTTATATAGAAAACAAAATATCTTAAAATATTTATTAATTTGTGTTTAAGTGTTTATAGTTTGGTAAATATTCTTCAATTATACACACTATCGCCATTGACAGTTGGATCTCATGTGTAACATGCAACTAGTTCAACGAAAAGAGTGGAAGCACTATTATTAGCCGATACTTCAATAATAATAATGAACACTTCCTTGTACCCTGTGGCTAGTTTATTGCTGCATGGCAATTACTACCAACTAACCAGTGATTCCAGCCCGGAGAAGCAATATTTGCGTGAGAAATAAATTTAAATAAATTTCTCCACTGCTGGGAATCGAACTCAGGACGGCCGCACATATACCGAACGGCTTACCAACTGTGCCACGGCAGTCGGCGGTACCTTACAGCATAATAAAAGAAAACAATTATATTTATCTGTAGACATAATAATTAGACTGACTTCAATACTGTATCAATTTTATTTCAATCAAATTCAATTTACAACTCAAACTGTGTGCTTATATAATTGAAATATATTAAACCTCCTTTATAAGTATAATCTCCTAATACTATGATAGTCCATATATGGTTAAACGATTCGATAATTTGTTGCCTAAACCTATTTGCTTAAACCGTGCGTACTTACAAAAAATACATTAATATTCATGTACTGAGTGACTCAATTATTCTGATATTATTTTATTTATAAACTAGTTGTGACCAACTCCAAATTCTTACACCAATAAATCTGTCAAAAAAAATTGTTACAAATTTAATAAATATATTTTTGAACTAATGTTGATCTGACAACACCTGATTACATCTTCCTCTCCTCTTCCTTTCCTTATCCTTTAGTTTTCCTACCATTGCTATGAATTGTTCTTATATGCTATCTTCATTGTTTTTTTTTCCTTTTCTTCTTCTATATTTATTAATTTTGTAATGTGATTAACTTATTATCATAGGACACATTGTTTTTTATATTTAAAATTTACTCCGGTTGGTTGGAAGAAATTGCCATTAGGCAATAAGCCCGCCAGTGTACTAATTATTAATTATATGTACAAGAAGATTCAAATAAATAAATAAATAAATAAATGTATATTATGTAATATTATAGGTACTAAGTGGTAAGTCGTTTATATATTGTTTGGTTGGAAGAAAAACCATATCGGCAAGAAAATCACCACTTGCAGAACTTTTTATTATATTTTTTAGTTACATGAATGTTTCAAATAAAATCACCGTTTTAAGTCAAAAAACATTACTTGTTAATTGGACCAAAAACAATTTAATTTACGTAGGTAAAATATTTTATAGTTGACACTCATAAACAACCTGTAGTAGAATAAATGTTTAATAATTCAGTTATAATATTGACAATGATTTGCTTCCTGTAAATCTTGTTTGACTTTATTACGCGTGAATTTTAATACCAACATTAATTTCATAATCCTAAAATATATTCGTGGTATTTTATACTTATTAAATTTATAATTTATACAACGATTACGGAAACTTTAGATTTAAATAAAATAAACTAAACATTTTATTAAAAACAATATATCACTGTGTTGAAATAGTGTGAACATTATTGACACATGAATTTTTTTCCTTTGCTTTGAATTTTCAACAAGTGTTTTTTACGTCTTTACGTTTTTTTATGATGGTTACCATGATCATTTTAAAATTAGGTATTGTTTTAACAGTTTTATATATCATTCACACATATTTTGTTATTTAATTTGCTGATTTATTTATTTATATTGCTTCTAGAGCAACAAACCCAATAACCAGTTGCCACATTCTAGACTTACAATATTAATCGTCTCACACATCCAGAATTAAACACAATTAAAAACTGGTTCTCCACCGGAGATCAATCGTAGAATGCAAACAAAATCACCAGGGTATCAATATTTATTGAAAAATATACAAATGAATAATTTGAAATAATGTTTAAATAATTTTTTTTTTTCCAATTTTTCATTTTATGTAATTTTCTTTTTTTTTTATTTTATAAGATATTTTATACATATTTTTAACCGAGTTAAAAAATATCAATTCATCGTGTTTGTGCGCCGACTACAAAAAGTGAGTTAAATAAATATTTTGCAACCAATGTGTTTTTTAGTCATGTATATTTTGCAGACGTAAAAATAACGTGTTTTATAAATTCTCCTTCGACTCTTGGAACGCGAATACGGAATTTGTGGAAATTTTATAAAATGGATGACCTCATATATTTCAGGAAGATGCCAGTCTGTGAGGATAAATAATAATACGTCTTTACCGGAAATTGTAAAGTTTGGAGTACCTCAGGGATCGAGGGAGATCGCGATCCACTTCCACGCCGGCGACGCTATAGAGCTCATTGGCCCTGTTCATCACCGGACGCAGCCGCAACATCGGACAAACACAAAATATCCACCATCCATCGGGTTCAACCACTGCCCCCGAGAATCCAACCACCTCAGGGATCGGTGCTCGGACCAATTTTATTTATTTTATACATAAAACAACTTGATAATATAATTCAAAATCAAGGATTTGACTCTTTCGCTTACGCTGACGACCGCTTGTTATTCAAATTTTGTAGTCCCATGAACAAAAACCGTCTGGAAGTGGATACTGCTGAGTGTATCGAAAAAGTCGCTACGTGGATGTCTCATAACAAGCTAAAATTAAACCCAACAAAAACAGAGTTTATGTGGGTAGCTTCACCATGGCGACAGCACCTCATTGAAAGTACTCCTATTAACATCAACGGAGAAAAACTCTTGCCGTCTGCAAGTGTCAAGTTTTTGGGTGTACACTTAGACAATAAGTTGTCTCTTGACCTGCAAATCTCTAAAACAGTCAGTTCATGCTTTTTCCAACTAAGAAAACTGAAAAACATTCGTCGAAGCCTGCCCAAAAATGAGACAAAAACACTTATAAATGCTTTCGTTGTGTCTCGGCTAGATTACTGTAATGGCATCTATGATGGATTGCCAAAGTATCAGCTCGATAGATTTCAGATGGTGTTTAATGCAGCGGCAAGGCTCATTTATGGAGCGGAAAAACGATGTCACATAACTCCACTACTTAACGAATTGCACTGGTTGAAGTGTCCAGAGCGAGTTGACTACAAAATCTGCTTAACGGTGTTTAATGCTTTAAATAACCTAGCACCACAATACATACAAGAGCTGTGTCAGAGAAAAGATCTCTCTGGGAGGCATCTCACACTTCACTGGATCACAGAGTACCAACTCCCTAAAGGAGTTGGACAAAGCCAATAAAGCGGCTTACTATGATCGATGCTTTGGTGTGAGTGGTCCTATAAAGTGGAATAAATTGTCTCTGGATGTCCGCAGTGCAAATAGTAAGAGTACTTTCTCTAAAGGACTGAAAACAGTTTTGTTTCGTAGAGCAATATAATATCTATCTAAATAACAGCGCCCTTGGAATGATCTTGAATCATTAAACGGCGCTATACAAATTATTATTATTATTATGTATAATAATACTAGTAAAACCCGGCAGACGTTGTCCTGCCTGTTTAATTATTTAAATCCAAATATACAATAATGGTTGATCGGTATGTTTCCTTTTAATTATTTAATATTATTTTCTAGATTCGCTAATTATAATTCCATATTCTTTTCTCTTCCATCCCTACAGTCCCTTCCGTCCCTATTCATTCATTCATTTATAATTTTATTTAATTATTCTAACAAATATACTTGAACCTTTGGCATTATACCAGTTTTATATAATATACCATTTTATATAGGATTTTTATTTATTTTATATTTATTTTTATTTATTTATTTATTTATTTACTAACTTATTTATTTCTTTATTCGTTTATTTACTTATTCAATCAATGATTTATTAATTTATTTATATGCTAATTTGAATTTTTAAACCTTCTCGTGTGCGCGATTAACAAACCCACTAAGAATCAATTCAATATGAACTTTTTTTCATTTTTTTATTTGTGAGATATCAAATAAATAAATAAATAAATTATAATGCATAAACCTTCTCCTGGATGAGCTGAACAAATTCCCAAAGTTTCATCGCAATCGGATGGTTGGTTTAGGAGTTCATCGCGAACATACAAACAAATATCCATTTTTATATATATAGATTATTATTCATTACAAATATTATTTTATACTGTGTAGCGTATATTATATGATTTTTCAGTTCTGTTTATTTTGTTTTTATTGGATCATTGATTTTTTTCCGCAGTAGTTTTATTATACATATTTTCACTGTCAACAAGTATTTGTATATTGTTCAGCAAAAAAATATCACAAGTGTCATCCTTCATATTAGCCTGTGGTACCCCCTTAATATATTTAAACATTAAATATAAACAAATTGATTATATGTACCAATTTGTGAATATTTTAACGACAAAATAAAATGACAAATAAAACACGTTGTACTTGAATAAAATCAATTCAATTTTTATTTCGAGCCACTGGCAACTTTGACCCACTGAATATTCAAGGTAATTGATGGATGTGAAACGTGGATTCGTATACGCTGGCATGATTGGCTATACTAAAAATAACATTTAATGGTATCTAAGATATAACTTTGGCCTGATTTGACCATCTAACGCACATAATTAGTTCAATAGGAGTGGCTATCGTACAAACATATACCTACAGTAGAGCTACGACTTATGACTTAATAATTTGGATATAGGCAAAACAAGCAACGCCAACACGCGATACAGGCTGCCTCAAACACAAAAATAAAAAATAATAATATACTAAAAATATTATTCTGTTTGTGACCATCCGAAGGTTTCCGTGAGGCACTGACTTGGAATAGTGCTTTCACTCTTTTCTATTATTATTATTAATAATTTTGGATGTCCCGTAAGAGGCGGGTAATCGAAAATACAACAGGCAACAATAACATCTTACATAGTTCAGCAATGAGGTTCACCGCCCATTTTGAATGATGTCTTTTTAAGTGACGAGACTGGTGTATGGGAATACATACATGTGTCGGGCTTCCGTTTATAAGCATTACGCACACCCGCACACCTTGCGTATATACCTACAAACATTCCATCACGACATGTTGTGGAACATGTCGTGATGGAATGTTTGTAGGTATATACGCAATCCAAAGATTTTCAGATCATTGTCAAATATTTTATTTTATTTTTGTTTTGTACCTATAGATTCTCGGGACAGTAACAGGTAGGACTATGTCAAATATTAATTTAACACGCACCCAATAACAAGTTGCCACATTCTAGAGACTAACGATATTTATCGTCTCACAGATCAAAACCTAAAACACAATTAAAAACTGTGTCTGTAACTGGGAAAATCGAACCGAAGACCTTTGGATCAGCAGCCATATACCCAACCATCTGACCACGAAGGCCGAATATATAGAATTAACATATTTGGAATGGTAAGGGAAGTCAATTTATTAAAAAGGCATAATTGATTAACGTTGCGCAATCGCTTAAAGTGATCAAGTTAACAAACCTGTACTGTAGGTGTCTAATTTCTCGGTTCTACTATACCTAAAATTATAATAAATGTCATAGATTCCAGCCAGGGATAAAATTAAATATTTGCGTTGAAAAATTAAATATTCTATCACAAGTTTTGACTATCAAACTAATAACAACCGTCCGATAAAAACAAGCGGAATGTTAAAAACAATTATGGAATTTCAAAACGGGTTTTACCCGGATTAAGAAAATTCGTTATGAGATTGTTTAAATGGCTTTGACAAAAACAAAAATGTAAGGTGTGATAGTGTTAAATTATTTATATTTATTTCTCCAAACGCAAATTTAAAAAGATACTTTGTGACGGAGAAAAGTCGAATCTATTTATATATTTTTACTCCATCCGATGAATTATTCAATGACTTTAATATACTTGAAGTATCATAATTATATGCAAAGCACGTTTGTACATACATAACTATATAAAAACATAGAAGAACGAATGACTCGGTCATTAAAGAGCTCAAAATAAAAGAGATTATCTACAGTATGCAGCCGCCGGTTATTGAGATTCTTTGGTCACATCGCCAGGAGAGAGCCAGGTTACCTGGAAAAAAGTATTATCACAGGAAGTGTACCAGGCAAATATTTTATTATGAAAACTTGATAACTCTTCAATGCCATTTTATGAAAGTGATGTGCCTTTTTACGAATTTGAAAACAAACATTTCAAATTTCAATCTTCCTGAGCTTGGGGTCAACCCAAAGATGAATCTGATACATATATTCTGAAGACGTTCAAGTTTATTGAGATGCACTTCATTTGCATCCAAATAGCATACATCGGCATAATCAAGCAATGGAAGAAGAAGTGATTGAGCAAGAGTTATTTTACAACGGAATGGAAGGAAATTTTTAAGTTTATTAAGTGAATGTAGGGCAAAGAAAATAGATTTACTAACATGCGATACCTGTTCATGCCACGAAAGGTCATCATCGATGAAGATTCCAAGATCTTTTACAACCCTGGTATAAGGAATGCATTGGTTATTGATATACAGCAGTGGGAGTTTCAAATTCCTTATAGATGACAGCAGACGAGGACTACCGATTATAATTGCCTGGGACTTAGTAGGATTAACAAGAAGACCATGATCCGATGACCAAGAACGATTATAACGATTGGCTACGATAAACCCTGGGAAATTATGGAAAATTACTATCCTAACACGTCAGTCATTATAGAAAGCGTGATTTCTCGATATTTTCCACGGAACTGTTATACATTTTTCCAATTACAGACACTTTTGTTGGTAGAAACCTTCCGACAGAAGCATGATGAAGGATGGTGATTGATGTGATCGGCGAAGGTAATCTAAAGAATTAAAGAAAGATGTAACAACAAGACACATGTCATTTTCAAAATGAATCGATTGAAGTATTGCATGCACACAGTCCACACTTGCCAAGAACTATTTCAAAATGATACACCATCAGAAATACATCTTGCATTTGAGTAAAAATTATTTAATAGATCAAATAAAGTGGCTTATTCATATATAGTTCAAAAGCACTATTCATATATAGTTCAAAATCTAATGGGATCTAATCGAGTATTAGATATACATATTTGCAAAATTTGAATAGAATCGAATGAGTACCTACTTTAGTCTATAATCGATAAAGTAAAAAAATGAACACGCCGTACATAGCACACACACACACACAGATACATTGTGATGAAACTTTCAGAATACAATCTCAGCATGATACTAGTTGATAATCTGCAAAAAAAAAATACCCTTAAAAATTGCGAAATCATAACTCCCCACTATATCACCTTGTGTTAGTGAGGAGTAAAAACTGTGATCCAAAACCGGGACCTTTCACTGAAAAAAATATCATGACCATAAAGATTTATCTATTTATGACTGTACTGTTTGATTGTGTGCACAAAACATTTGGTTGCACAAAACCAAATGTTTTGTAGTCACTATAGTTCTGTTAATTTTAATATGAAATTATGTTAATTTTAACATTTTTTTTGCAGTGTTGGAACTGAGTAATGAAAGCTGATAATTATTTACCAACTATGTTAAATATATATTTGATACGCATTAAATAACAAGTTGTCACATTCTGGAGACGCTAAACGATATTTAACAGATCCATACTGAAATCACAATTAAAAACTGTGTCACCACCGGGAATCCAACCCGGGATCTTTGGATTAGCAATTAGATATTATCTAACCAACTGAGCCACGCTGGCCGACCATCACAGTACCTATAATTATTATGTAGGTACCTACTAGATGGATACGCACAATAGAGATTAATATTACTTTAATCTAACTATGTAGGTATCTACCTACATAAATGTTATTGTTACATATTGTGAGATGGTAATGTATGTAAGAAGACACTTAATATGATATTTTATTACATTCTATTGTTATATTTGTTGCATAAGAATAGTGATTTATATATACCTAAAGAAGACACGGTAATCGAAGAGCGCGAATCTTCCGTCTGTCAACTATGAAAGGCTTTTGAGCATGAAATACCTTTCAAGCCATCACAGCATATATCATGATGTGGGGTTTTCAGCGACAAGTGTGCGGTTGTGTATGACCTTATAAGAGGAAGCACGAAACAAGCGTATATCCTAACAAACCTGTCTATTTTCACCATTTTTGAAATATAAATTAGCTATAAACCACTTGTTTATTGAGTCACTTCGCGACATGTTTCGGAAGCGCTGTCCTTCCATCGACCGGCGTGTCGAGACTAACATGTTGAATTTGTGTGTGTCTGTCTGTGAAGCGAGGGGGGTGGCGGTTGAGGGTTGGTTGGGTTAGTGGGGGGAGGGGGGTATTGTGAAGTGTTTTTGTTTTTGATGGGGAATATATTAAGTATTGGAGAAATGTTATGAAAGGTATGGTTATTTATAAGTTTTATACCGGAATTTATGTGTTTATGTATTTCGAGCGTTTCGTAGTTGTTAAGTCGGTATCCTTTATTCTGTGTTTCATGTAATAGTTTTAGTTTGTGGTTATTGAAAGAGTGATTAGTTTGGATAATGTGGTTAGTAAATTCTGAGAAATTATTGTTGTTTAAGCATCTTATGTCTATTTTCGATTACCCGGCTCTTAAGCGGCCCCCGAACGCGTATTTATTTACCTTTCCGTGTTGATTAGGAGGCAAGTACTGCCTCGAATAAGGCACTAGTTTGTTGTACTAACGCACTTGAATACTCGTGTTGAATTCAAGGTACGTGTCTTCCAAATGCACACGGTTTAGCAACGCAAACTGTTCCTGTTAATACGTGTTCAATTCAAGGCAATTAATTATTGAATATGGAACATATATAGCCATAAAGTTCGCGCGCTATTTCATTTCGCTCGCATTTTGTCTGTCACTGTTACATTTATGTATATTTTATTCATAGATTATATGGTAGTAATCAGTAATTTTGTTTGTCTTTAAGTAATATGGAACTTAAAATTGAGTTTTTAAGTGCATAAGCGCAACAAACTAGTGCCTAATTCGAGGCAGTACTTGCCTCTTAATCGACACGGAAAGGTAAATACGCCACCCGAACATGAAGATAATATGAAAGCACTAAGCACTACTCAGGAACTATATGATCTGAACAAGGATCCCACCATCTTAAGTGAAATAAAAATCGAGAGACTCAGATGGGCCGGACACATACAATGACTGAAGAGGACGTTCCAAGACTTATCATAAATGGTGCACCGGGGGGACGAAGAAGAATTGGAAGGCCGAAGCTACGATGGCTGGACGGAGTAGTGAAGAATGCAAACAACATCGGCATCCATAACTGGAGTAATGCATCGCAAGACCGACAGTCATAGATATGGGCTCTGCAGGAGGCTAAGACTCGACCTGGGTTGTAGAGCCATATATGATAATGATGATATGGAAGCACTATTCTTAGCCGGTGCCTCACAAAATCTTTATATTAATTTTGATTATTTAATTATATTTATAAAACATATATATGAAAAAAATAGAGAAAGATACACAGTAAGTAAAAACATATTTATAACATTGATAACGGAACTCGATAATAAGGCATAATTGGTGAAAGTTGCACAAGCGCATAAAGTGATCACGTTAATCAACCGATGACAGGTCCTAAGCCCTGTAGGTGCCTTGAGTTCCTGGTTCTTCTATAATATTCCAACTTCGTCTCTATTGAGATGTTAAAATGTTTGTCAGTAAAAATATCATTTGACTCCCGACATGGAAAAAAATCCAATGTTTGCGTATATGCAATTAAAAAAATATATTCGATTTAAATATTTTCCTTTACCAGTATGTATAAAGGAGATGGGTATTTAAAAACAAAAAACACAAAATATTATAATACATAATTACTATCTATACAAAAAGAAATAAATATAAATTAAAAATCAGTCAAATTTAATAAGTTTATTTTATTTTTTATTTTTCTTTTGAATCATATTATATTCATTTGCCAGTCTCGAATCTGTTTCAAGTTGATTGAATCACACCACCCCATTGTACGCGTAGTAGTGCTGTGCAAAACTTGTATGTGTTAACGGGGTACACAATATTGACCCATTATATTTTGTCAATCACTCGCCACAAGTACAAGGCATGGTGCGACCTTCCAATGTCCTTATGTATTTGAAATTGTACATTATTTTTAATAAATATTTTTAAAAGACAGCACTTGAAATTCACGAAATATTATTTCAATTCGTCTTTTAATGATATGTTTCGTTATAAAAAGATAATTTGTTTATCCGTAACGTGGCAACTGATATGATCCAACATGTGACCAATAGGTACAATACAAAACACATAGGTATGTGTGTATTATGGTGAGAAATATGTCGAGGTGGTATATGAACCTGAATAAACATGATTGCTAGTCATTAAACTACATATCTGCTCTACTGATTCATCTATAGCACAAGAATTTATGCTTAATTTGTATGAGGATGTATTTGTAATTCTTCTTCTTCTTCTTCTTGTTCTAGTACTGGGTACTGTTTATTCTCGGATTCACTCCTGGGACGCGGATGTCCAGCTGTCCTTCCATCTCTTTGGCGGTCGTCCAGGGGGTCTGCTGGTTGACGGTATCTCATCTGCCGCTATTTTCACCACTCTCACTGAATCCGCTCTTTCGACGTGATCTCTCCAGTAGCGTCTTCTGTTTCTACCCCATCGCACGACATCCTCAGCGTCGCAGATCCTCCGAATTTCGGAGTTTCGTACTCTGTCTCGGATGGTTAAACCTGCGATGGGGCGGAGAGTTTTCATCTCGGTGGTTCGCAAGAGACTCTTTGTTCTCGTGGTGTCGGCTCTGGTTTCGATGCCGTATGTCATTATTGGCTATACGCAGGTCTTATATATCTTCATTTTGCTTTCTTTCAACATGTGTTGGTTTCTCCATACAATAGTTCTCAAGCACCCCGCTACAACGGCAGCCTTATTCGTTTGTTCCCTGACTTCTTCGTAAAGGTTTGTAATTGTTACAAGGAAATATTCGTTCTTATATAAAAAAATCAAAAAAATATAAATAATCGAATATTTTTATTATTGCATATGCGCAAACATTGGATTTTTTTCCCTGACGGGAGTCAAAGATATTTTTTAACAGATTTTTTTTATTAATTATCTCAATAGAGACGAAGTTGGAATATTTACTATTTACCAGCCGATGACAGGTCGTAAGCCCTGTAATTGCCTTGATTTCCCGGTTCTCCTACAGTAAATATTCCAACTTCGTCTCTATTGAGATAATTAAAAAAAAATCTGTTAAAAAATATATATAATCATTTAAATACACGAAAATTGTAATAGGTAATATATTAGTCTATAAAAATATAGACTAATGAATTAATATAGGTTAGTGTGGGACATGGGTGGAAGCAGATTGCCCAGGATAGAGAGAAATGGAAAACTCAGGAAGAGGCCTATATCTGGCAGTGGAGTAAAGGGGTTAAAAAGAAGTAGAAAAATGTCAGAACGGTAGTGGGCTGGCAGATTTCATTCGCCTATAGCACAAGCATCTGCTTTTTAAAGGAATACATAGTACACATTGTAATAATAATAATAAACACTTCATTGCACCCTGTGCAAGTGGCGAGTATATTGTCATATGGCAATTTCTTCCACCTAACCAGTGTTTCCTCCTCTGCTGGGTATCGAATCCCCATGCGCCCGCACAGGAACCAAACGGCACAGATAGCACTGTTTAACCAATCAACTCTGGTTAGTTGGAAGTAATTGCCGGTTGGCAACTAACCCGCCAATGTACAAGTTATGTGTACAAGAAGATAAATAAATAAATAATATAAACTTGTTCCAAGGACAAATTTACTATTTATAAAAAAAAGTAATTGTCTAAGAAAAGTACGGCCTTCGTGGCTCAGTTGGTTGGACACCTGACTCCTGAGCGAAATGTCCCGGATTCGATTCCTGGTGAAGACACAGTTTTTAATCGTGTTTCTATGATACGATAAAAATGCCGAGTGTGATTGGTTTTCTAACCAAAGATTTTTGTGAAAGGAATCTCATCTATTCATTCTATAATAATATGTTGTCAAAATATAACGCTTTAACTGATTACTAACTCTATGTAATTTTAAAAATTAAGTTACATTATAACCATTATAAGGCTGTATGAGGTAGGTACCTACATAATTTAAATTTCGATATACCTACTTTTTATGGAATGTGTACAAAAATAGAGGAGTATGGCGCTCGGTTCTCTCTGCTTACCCTGTAAGGGATATGGCGTGTTGGTATCTATGTATGATATACTTTTTTAAATATATGGGGTTTAATAACACATTTATTGTTATCTAATAATATTAGTAAGTGAAATTAACCAGAAAAAAATATGTAAGTAGGTATGTTAAAATCAACGAGATTAAAAATTTTACGAAATTTTAATATAATAAGAGGCGACGCTACCGCTGTATTTAGATGAATAAATATTAGCTACCTATGTTTTTTTTATAACAATGGAGTTCTACAACATAACCACTATGCCAATCGCATAAATCAGACAAAATAATATGTAATACAAAGTTTCTGAAATCATTATTTCATCTAAGCTAATAACTTTATTGGCAAAATAGACCTGCATATATCAATAACAAACTACGTTCAGTTTATTGTAAATTAATATAATTTTAAGAAATTATCAAGACGGTGTCTAGCTATTAATATTCGATTGCAATAAACCTGTTATGACACGGTACAGATCGATTTCAGGCAGTTGGCAATGTTGATTTGTTAACATAGTTATGAAATACGCCAACGGTTTATTATAATTTGAAATAAAATACTTTACAGATTATAATCGCGATAAAATAACCGATTAAACATGCATTGCGACACTGAAGATTCAAATCGGCAAAAACACAGTTTTACACAACTAAAAAATCAAAAAAGTACTCACCCTTAGTAGCACCAGACTTGTTGCATTAAATTGTGATGGTTTTAAGCACTGTTTTTGTTTTTTTATTAAATGTTTATCAATTGTATTACGGGAACACTTGAAAAAAATAAGACAAAACAAGATAAACGTCAAATTTCCCTTGCACACAATGAAAATATTCGAATTTAGAACGGCGGGAAACGTGACGTTTGTCTTTGGTTTTGTACGGACATAGACGAAATCACAATCGAAGAAAAATAATCGGCGGCGTTCGGGTCGCGATTAATATTATCGAGAACATGGAAATCGACTGTATTATAAAATACACCTCGCTTCCTAATAAGCGAGCGCTATGTAATGATCGGTTATTATTATGCACGTTATGTTGGCTGGCGGGCGGCGAGAAATCTCGATAAAAACGCATTGAAATAATATAATGTACGTTGAGACATGAAAGTAAAAGTTATACGGTCCAGCGCCGCGCGGAATGGCGGGTGGCAACTTTCAACTCGGACTGAAACCGCTGGCTGTTGGCGCTGGATGTGTCAACTGGTCAAAAAAAATGAATTTCAAATGAAAAAATTGAACGGAACATTTTCGAACACAGACGATGATAATTTTTGAAAATACACTCACTTTTAAAATAATCAAAAATATGCACTGTAAACACTGAGATTTTAGATTGAATCTACGAACATGTTCCATATTCAAATTAATTTTTATTATTACGCGACTGTGACTCGAAAAAAAGCGCGTTACACTTATTTACACGGACGACAATGTTTGTTTATTATGTAAATTGTTTTTTGTCCGACATACCGCGAAGTATATTATTATTCGGTTCCGGTTTTTTGTGGAACAGGCGGAAGCGTCCGAAGTTGTTATGTGTTGTTGTTATTTATGAGTCGTCGTTTGCGATGTTATTATTGCATTTCTGCTGTTAAATAATAGACTTACATTGAGTTAATTTGTGCGATCGTATTCTAAGACTGTGCACGTCCACTGCTCGTATACTGACAGCTGCGAATGGTATCTGAAATAAGAGATACACGCTTCGAGTTTTAGCTGCCCCCTCTATCGGGGCACAGGGAACGAAAAAATCGTCCCCCACTCGACGGAGACGAAGAAAAATGTTAGATTTTTTTCGTTTTCGATACAATTTGTGGAACAGAGCCCTCCGCCTTGTTGTGTCACATCTAGTGTGACAACTTTTGCGCAATAATTATTTATAATATAATTATCAATTCCCTTACGACAAAGATGATCCGTTTCTTAGATTCGTGCAGAATAATAAATTATGTAGGCATTGTGTTATGATAATATTAACACAATGACATTTTTCTTGAATGAATTAATTAAAAGTAGGTAATTAATTCATTCAAGAAAACCTCGACGCAGTTTTACGATAAATTATATATTTCACAGAACTCCTTTATAATTAAGAAAAAAAAACAAATGTTTATATCTCTAGATATTTAATTTAAAATGTTCTATTTGCATTAACAAATTAAAAACGGGTTGTGTCAATAATTTATCGGAGAGTACCTACTTTATTTCTTAAATATAATTTTGTACGTAGAAAATCAATGCTGTTTTTTTTTTTAATAATTAAGTATTATTTAAAATTGATGATATTTTTGATATATTAATAAAAAATAACGCATATTAAAGTAATTTTATTAATAACAGAGTCGTGCATAGAACCTTCGGACTAGGCAAACCCTGAAAGAAATTGGGAAACATCGAAAATTTTATGTTTTTTTAGCATCGTTGTTCATGTGGCCATTAACATATTTTAAAATCACATGTCAAAATAATATTTACATTTGTGGCCCTGTCAAGCATCGTATCTACATAAGGTTCAATTTATAATCTTGTAGTGTGGTTTTAATAAAACTGACAAAAAATATTAGGTCTTGAATTTCTTAACTTAATATTTATAGGCAAGTCAAGATTTTGGGCTTCTATGGGCAATTCCGTTTCTGGTATTAATAACTACATTGCTGTGGTACCTATAGCAGTAATTATCTGTTTCTGTACTTACGTTCTGAGATTCCCAGCAGGGAATCACATAATTATTGAATACCTTTTTGGTGAATATAGTAACGCCGATGTTATAGATGTACCTATAGATGTAGTGAGGCCGCATCCGAAATTCTGAAATATAAGCCACGATATTCTTTTAGGCCTCATCCTCCATCTTACATCTCTATCTTTCCCTCCATTACAAGTTGTAAAAGGGCAAATTTGTCAGCACGGAATACGTGGCCAAAATACAAGGCTTTGCATCTCTTGACAGTGGTCAGCAACACTTTCTCTCTCTTCATCATATTTAGAACTCTTTCATTGGAGACTCTATCGACCCATGAGATGCGCATCAACCTTCTGTATAGTCACATCTCGAATGCTTCAATTTTATTCATTGTTGAGATTTTGAGAGTCCAATCTTCCACTCCATACAACAGTACTGGCAACACGTGTGATTTAACAGCTCTCCATCTTGTATTTAGCTTTAGATCTCGGTTACGCAGCAGCATTTTGTAAAAGGTAGATCTCGCCATCTCATGCTTGGTTTTTCTTTCGGAATCTGGGTTCCACTCATCATCAAATTAACAATCAAAATAAAACACAGTATTTTCACACAGATTCAATTTATTACGAGATTTATTGATAATACCGAGACATCTCAGCGAAAACATTCAGTCGTTCCAAGTAGAATACTGTGTCCTACTTTCTTTGTTAATTTTAATATATTTTTTACTGACAACTTTACGAATAGAGACGAAGTTGGGATATTATAGAGGAACCAGGAACTCAAGGCACCTACGGGGCTTACGACCTGTCATCGGATGGTTTACGTTATCACTTTATGCGCTTGCGCAACGTTCACCAATGTATGTATGCCTTCTTATTGAGTTCCCTTATCAATGTAATTTTTTGGAAGTCCTATATATTTGAATAAAGTGGAACAATTCACCTGAAAATAAGGAATTATACTATTGCCATCTATGAAGTAACGAAGAAACCTTTTTTTGTAACGCCATCTATTGACAGATTAGTTTAATTGTAAACAATGAAAGCAACAGTCCTTATAAAAGATATCGTATATGCAATTGAAAAAAATATGCGATTTAATATAATTGTTTATATTTATAATTTATTTATTTATTTTCACACTTTATTGTACATAACTTATTTGCTAGTACAAATGGCGGACTTATTGCCTAGTGGCAATTTTATAAATGGTATGTTTGTATGTCAAAAGCAATTTTTAACATATTATTGTTTGTAGGTACCTACTTTTTGAATGCCAAATTAATACTGACAGATGGAGAACCACTGAATTTCTCAATCTCTAATATCAAAGTAGATTAGTATAGTTTCATTTTTGATGGCAAAATATATAATTTTTTTTTATTTGATATAAATTGATTACAAGTACCTAATTTATTTATCGAAATTGTAAATATTTAATCTTGTGTCTCAATATAAAATATTACACTGTCAATTTCAAAATATTTAAATCCGTTACATTTTTCAGTCCAATGACCATTTTCATAACATACGATGTGCTTTTGAATGTACCTACTGTGAGAACAAAAAATGTACTTAGTACAATTACAAATATGAAATAATCTTAACATTATAAAAGTCTCGTGTCACAATGTTCGTACATGCTAATCTAATCTCCAAAACCTCCCAACCGCTATCAATGAAATTTTGATAATGCGTATGGTTGGTTCCACCTTAAAAGATAGGAAGTTTTGGACCCGATAGGTGGCGGTAATAAAAAAATTTTTTAGATTTTTCTTCCGAAAATACGTATCTGCAACCTCAAATTTTCCAAACTTTTCGACATACCTAAATATTTTTCATAGAAAAAAAAGGATCGTAATTCATTTTTCACCCTAAAATACTTATCTGCAACCTCAAATTTTCCAAACTTTTCGACATTCCTAAATATTTTTTATAGGAAAAATGGATCGCAATTCATTTTTCATCCTGTAATACATATCTGCAACATCAAATTTTCCAAACTTTCCTACATACCTAAATATTTTTCATAGGAAAAAAGGATCGTAATTCATAGGTGAACGAAATAGGTCGAGGCAGGATTCGAACTCGCAACCGCTGGTTTACTAGCCCAGCGCGCTAACCGCTCTATCATTGACCCATCTAAACTGAACTCTGAAAAACAAAATTTAATAAAATGTAGAATTAAAATAAACCACTATTTACTTAAAAACTTTAAGCGATAAACGAATCAAATCTTACCTATAAACCACGTTATTTTATACTTAAATTTTAGCGATTAACGTTTGGCAATAAGTTCGCCCCTTACACAGTTCGCTACTTTCACAGGGTATCGTAATTATGAGATCTCTGTACACAGTATTTATTGTTATACAAAGTATTTTATTGTTTTGTTAATATATTGGTAAAAAGGATAAATATGTTTACCTTGAGTTTTATTTCAACGCACGTAAATTAAAACCTTGTTGGTTCATGTAGTACAATGTAGATGGGACGGTGTCAGAGCGGGCATCACCCAGGAGGGCAAGTCTGGTCAACAGGCGGAATCAAAACCAACCATGCATACCAATATCATGGATATAATTATTTTATGGAGTTCTCTAATATCTTACGATGTTATACTAGATATGCCCCGAAGGATTTAGTGCTACAGTGATTGAGAGTTCGAACCCGACGCTAGCTGTCTCAACCGATTTCGTTCACGTATAGGATTTGTGCTTAAGAAGGCGCCTGCTACCAGCGTACCTATTTTTCGATTTGATATACCCTCCCATCTCCCTCCCCTCTCCCTCCCCTCTCCCTCCCCTCTCTCTCCCCTCTCCCTCCCCTCTCCTTCCCCTCTCCCTCTCCCCCCCCCCTCCCCTCTCCCTCCCCCCACCTCTCTCCCTCCCCCCACCCTCTCCCTCCCCTCTCCCTCCCCTCTTCCTCCCCTCACCCTCCCCTCTTCCTCCCCTCACCCTCCCCTCTCCCTCCCTTTTTATTTTTGTATAGTGGTCCTTTATAATAAATAAATATTTATTCATTTATTATAAAGGACCACTTACGGTTAACAAGTTATCATACATTATAGTTCCATAAAATAAGGGCAAGCTATTACAAAACTGGTCAGCCGATTAAAAGTGGCCATATCCTGCATTAAAAGTTGGCGTATAATTTTATGAGAAAATGAAAATCTAAAAAAGAATCGATATAAAATGAAAAGATACAATAGAAAATAAGATCACAACAAAGAAAAATACAGGAAAATATTAATAAAAGAAAACAAAAAGGAAAGCATTACTATAAAAGATACAACTAACAGAGAAAAAAACGTTAAAAAAGAGAAAAAAGAGAAACATTATAGCTAGAGAAAAAACAAAAAAATGTTTATTAGGTTAATCATGCGACAACCTTGTTGTCAAAGTACACACTGTATTATATATTTAACATTAACTCTGGTTGCTTGGAAGAAATTGCCATTTGGTAACAACCCCGCCAGAAATCATATTAGCAGAAAGTTTGATTTGTTTTGTAATATTTTTTTTTCTTTACTTAGATCCCAGTTTTTTGTGCATGGTACCTAACGAAGACTAAGAATTAAACAAAACTGTAAATAAACAATCACGAAAATTATTTAAACGAGTGGGTTGTGGCCAACGCTAAACTGCTCACTAACAAGTCATTCTTTAAATTATTCAAATTTTGTATGGAAAATATTCAGCATTTTCACGAAAAGAGTTTGTTAAATGATTTTTTATTTAAATATTTTATTAAGAAAAGTTGATAACTTTTCAATGCCATTTTATGAAAGTGATGTGTCTTTTAACCAATTTGAAAATAAAATTTTTAAAATTTTAAGTTTTGAGCTTGGGGTCACTTTAAAATGTTTGACAGTTAAAAAAATGAGAAGTACTATTCAGATATCCTTCAAAATCTAATGAGGTCTAACCGAGTATTAGATATACCTACGTATTTGCAAAATTTGAAAATAATCGAATGAGTACTTAAGTCTATAATCGATAAAGTAAAATAAAAACGCCGTATTTTACATAGGATACAGCACACACACAAGATATATTGTGACGAAACTTTCAGAATACAATCTCAGCATGATAATCTGTAATAAAAAAAATTGCCTTAAAAATTGCGACTATATCCTCTTGGGTTAGTGAGGAGTAAAAATCAACGAATCAAAATAAAAATGTGATAATAGATACAAAATATTTGGATTAAAATCAATATTTTCGTTTGTTTCCAATATATTCTTATGAAGGTGAAAAAAATGGCTAAGGTAGGTAAAGCTACATGACTTTATTGGATATAAAACAAATATTTTTAGAATGAGTATGATAGAGATAATATTCATTATCACGGAATGTATAATGATATGTTAGCATGTTGACAAAGATGGTTGGTTACATACGTGTAATATTTAGTAACTAGGAAATGAGAGAATGACTTTGTTAATTTACTGAAATGTAAATATTAACGTGCAGATATGTAAGTATTTATGTCTATTGTCTTTTGTTAATGATTATTATATAATATTACTATGTCTTCTTGTTTAATAAGATCACAGAGGTGAACCGAGAAACACGATTTCTTATTATTGTTGTCAATAAGATAACGTCTTTATGCTGGTAGGAAAATATCGTTATAATCATAAGGAAAACATCGTTAGTCTACTAGATTTACCAATAGTTTGGTAGGAAAAATGTAGGGCATCCCATTTCATTAAAACAATAATGATTTTTGTATTTTTATATATTTTACACACATGCATTCATTTACATTAAACACATGACAGGTATTAATAAGTACCTATGTACAATGTAGGCACACACAGTATAAACACAATAATAACACAAACATATTGATAGCAGGGGCGTGCCTAGAACCTTTGGACTAGGCGAAACCTGAAAAAAATGGGAAATAATGTCGTAATATTTAATGTTTTTTTAGCATCGTTGTTCATTTTCACTAGTACCAATAACTTAGATTATATATTTTACAGATACCTAGTCAGCGCTATGAAAGTATGACCACAAAAACTCAGGTAAAAACTGGAGTTTCACTCGCCCGGCCGTATACGTACACCTACCGATACGCACACCTACATAATACGGAGACCAACCGATCTACCGCCTCACAAAAAACTTGCCTCACATTTGAATTCGAAATTTGTACTACACGCGGCTTCTGTACCTTATAATTCTATGACCAATAATTATTTTATTTATTTTCTTCTTTCTTATACTGGTTGAAGGCCACTAGGATTTTGCTGCCTCTTGTGATGTCATTCCATCTTTTGAGGGACTTACATACATTCACTTATCTTTTCACTGGTTTTTAATATAATTTATTTAAAGAATTGTTAAATATTTGTCACTGCAATACGAAGAATATATTATTGTTTTCGCAATCTTTTCTTATCTTTCCTTTCCATTGTTTATAGTATTGTTGTTTTAGTTTTTTTTCTGAATTTTGTTTTTCCTCAATGCTATAATATTTTAAGGTAGGTACCAGGAAAGTATAATGTCCATAATTTGTTTCGATTCTTGGTATCAGCACTTTTTTCCTGTGATGATTCTAGTTTCTTTTATCATATGTTACCAGTTGTTTTTCTTTCATCCACCCGTTCTGCTTATGGGGACTAATAACGGCCCCTTGGAAATTTCGACACGCCGGTCGATGGAAGGACAGCTCATCCGAAGCATGTCGCGTAGTGACTCATAAAAAAAGTAGCCATTACTGGTCATCAATTACCATAAAACATCCGCCGATTCTTTTCATAACATAAGAACAGTTCGGAGAACTCTAAAACCTTACAGACACTGCACTTAAGTTGCCAAAGGGAGATAATTATGTGGAAAAAGCTGGAACAAAAGAGTGAACTATTCAAATTATTTTTTCAAAACTAACTCACCATAAATATTGCAAAAAAAAAATACATTTGTAATATCTTATCGTCTGCGACATTGGCCCTAATCTGTCATTTGCAGCATAACCGTCGTGTTAAACCGACCACCGTTCGGGCGTGAATAACTCACTGAGACAAATTATCGAGACTTAAGAAATATCTTGGATTTCTTAATGTGGATCTTTAATTGTAATAATTCTATAACCTTGGTATAAGCTTTTCTATGATTCCAGTACGCAATTAGAAATTTGACGGATATATCGTATTGAATACTTTTCATAATAATTACTTACAAGGGCTTTGATTTGTTCTAAAAAACATTAAAATAAATTGATGCACCCGACAGGCAATAGTTTTAAAATTGAATCTAATTATTACAATTCACAATTTGTGAATGAATTGTTTCAGAAAAACGGTAACAGCGATTGCCTCTTCTTCAGGACGAGTGAATTTCTTAAATTTTCTTTAAAAAAGTTGCTCATCATATTCTTCAAATACGTTCAAGACTTCTTATTTAATTTTATATGACACGCTGTTCTTCTTTCACTCATTATAAAGACCAATTAACTTAGATTTAATAATTTCAGAGTTATATTCAAGCTCCTGTGTCTTCCCTATTATTTATCATCATCATCATTCGCGCTACAGCCCTGTGTGGACCCTGGCCTCCTCCAGAATCCTTCTCCAGCCGTCCCTGTCCTCCACCGCTCTCCTCCAGTTTGCTATTCCGATCGCTCTTATGTTGTCTTCTGTATCGTAGCCATCTTAGTTTGGGCTTGCTTCTACTTCTTCTGCCCTCTGGATTGGTATTAAGAACCTTTTTGGGGACATGATCATCATTCATCCGGCTGACATGTCCCAACCACTGCAGTCTACGTACTTTTATGACTTGTACAATGTTAGGTTCGTCATATAATGCCTGTAGTTCGTGATTATATCGCATCCTCCAAAATCCATCATCATTTACTAGGTCAGAAATCATTTATCAGGATTTTCCTTTCAAATATCAAGAGGCTGTTTTCGTCTCTTTTTGTTAAGACCCAGCATTCAGCTCCATACACTACGACAGGTCTGAGAAGAGTTTTATAAATTAGAATCCCCGTTATTTAAGTAATATTAGATTCATTTATTAAATTTTGATTAAATTTGTAACACTACTATAACATAAATTATTTTGCTTTATTATATTAAACCTAACTACAATTATTTAATTTTGTTTATTTTCTTTGCAAACACAACGTTGCTATGTATTGCTATATACATAGCTGCCTATGTATTGTTTTGTATTATTCAGTAAAAATTGCATGAATTAACAACTGTCAATGTAAGTTCATTGATATACCATACGTTATGGCCGGTTACAATTATTAAATAGATTGAGATTGTCCCTCTGTGTTGTGCTTGCACTGCGACCATTTGTGATCTATTGTCAAATAATTAGGAATAAAAATAAACGCGAATATTAAATGGAAACAACACATAAATAACACAACTAAAAATAATCGCAAATTAGTTAACATATTTAAATTATATAATTAAATTTTCTAAAAACTCAATAATATGCATTTGCCCAGGGGCGTCGCTTTCAAAACAAATATTAAACCGGTCAAAACTGCCCAAAACCTAATTATTAAAGTCATAAAAAAACCTATCCAACACAAAAACTGTATGAAGAATTTGTAATCTTAACTTTGAAGAGCATTTTTGAAAGAACTGCAGTTTTACAAACCTATAAAAATATTATTAGCAATAATGAACATATAAATTTAATTAGTTCTCGTTAACGTTCAGAGGGAAAAAAATGCGGTTCCTAAATGTAATACAACTACCACACAGCATCACTTTTCTTATATAGTAGTTAAATATTTTAACGATCTTCCCTTAAATGTAAGAAAATCCGTACCTTACAGCAATTAAAAAAAAATAAAATATATTCCTAACGCTATTCATAACGCTATCTTCGTGCCGACATTGACGTATGCAAGTGAAACCTGGACATGGCAGAAGTCGCACGAAAGCAGAATAAATGCTGTTGAAATGAGATCGCTAAGAAGAATCTGCAATAGAACGATGTATGACAGGGTAAGAAATGAGAACATAAGGAAAGAATGTAAGATGAAGAAAGATATCATTAATAGAATGAAAGTGAACACACTGAGATGGTTTGGCCACATGGGTAGAATGAATGAGGAACGCCTGACGAAGAAAATATACAATGCGGATAGGAATGGATTGAGAGGCCGGGGCCGCCCAAGAAAGGGATGGCACGACCATGTGAACGATATTCTGAAAGACGGAAATGTTAGAAGCATGTACAATAGACGAACATGTATGAGACGATGCATGAATGTTGACGAGGCGATGAATGTGTGCCAGGATAGAAAGATATGGCGTTCGGTTCTCTCTGCCTACCCCGTAAGGGACATGGCGTGATGGTATGTATGTATGTATGTATAAAATATATTCTCTAAAACTAAACAATGTGTATAATATTAAGAATAATTAAATTTGTTTTCAGATAATTTTATTTACGCTATTCCTCCACTGAACACGAGACTTACTCTTTCAGTGGAGGAATACGCTTAGTATATAATATATGATTGTTAGTTTTAAGATAAATTGTATATTGAACTGTATTATGCTATAAAAATAAAAATTGTGACTTTAGAAGCAAGAATAATAGAAGATCATGTACGAGACCATGCATGGACGTGAATGAAGCGAGAAATGTATGTCAAGAGTAAAGAGTCTGGCTATCGGTTTTCTCTGCCAACCCCAAACATTGAAATGGCGTGATGGTGTGGTATGGCATTAATTCTTATTTCATTCTTAATTTTCTTGACGTTGATCCAAATCTGTCTTTTTTTAATTTATTTTGTTATCTGTCATGGGTAATGTGTACCTACGTATTAAAAATTAAAATTTGTTCTTATTTTTGATTTAAGATCAGCATTATGTACGACAATACGACAAGATACGACAACGACGTAATATACATATCTTGTCATTACTATACAATGTCCTTTTTAATCCAAATTTACCTCAGTATCTCAAAGATAAATTCACTTATCTTTCAAGCCACGGGCGTCCACTTCGATCTGCTGAACGTGATTTACTATCTATCCCTATTCATAGTTCTGATTTTTTTAGCTCTTCATTTGAAGTACATTCAGCTAGACTATGGAATAGCCTAAGTCCTGGTATTACGTCGTCTATCTCATTAGACATCCTCAAAAAAGGTTAAAGCAAAAATATTTAACTGACAGCACCTGATTACATCATCCTCTCCTCTTCCTTTCCTTATCCTTAAGTTTTCCTATCATTGATATGAATAGTTCTTATATGCTTCATTGTTTTTTTTTACTTTTCTTCTGCTATCTTTATTTATTTTGTAATGTGATTAACTTATTGCCATAACATACATTGTTTTGTATACTCAACATTTACTCTGGTTGGTAGGAAGAAATTGCCATTAGGCAATAAGCCCGCCAGTGTACTAATTATATGTACAAGAAGATTTAAATAAATAAATATGTTTTTTTTATGTAGGTACAATATTGTATACGTTCAATATATATAAGTTTACCTTGGTGTTATTTTATTTTTTTATTTTGTTTTATTAAGAAATACAACAGCTGTTTATAGGTATACAGTAAATAATTTTCTTATTTATATCGCCAATTACAGTATTTCCTAGTTATTAGTTACATTTTATATTTTTTATTCGGTAAAAATTCTCAATAAATACGAAAAAAGAATATTTCAAGTGATAATGGAGATGGATGGAGATGAAGATGGATTGATATCTATTTCCTTGTTTATTATTAGCACCAAATAGAGACAAATAAAGAATATTTCAAGTGATAATGGAGATAGAGATGAAGATGGATTGATATCTATTTCCTTATTTATTATTAGCACCAAATAGAGACAAATAAAGAATATTTCAAGTGATAATGGAGATGGATGGAGATGAAGATGGATTGATATCTATTTCCTTATTTATTATTAGCACCAAATAGAGACAAATAAAGAATATTTCAAGTGATAATGGAGATGGATGGAGATGAAGATGGATTGATATCTATTTCCTTATTTATTATTAGCACCAAATAGAGACAAATAAAGAATATTTCAAGTGATAATGGAGATGGAGATGAAGATGGATTGATATCTATTTCCTTATTTATTATTAGCACCAAATAGAGACAAATAAAGAATATTTCAAGTGATAATGGAGATGGAGATGAAGATGGATTGATATCTATTTCCTTATTTATTATTAGCACCAAATAGAGACAAATAAAGAATATTTCAAGTGATAATGGAGATGGAGATGAAGATGGATTGATATCTATTTCCTTATTTATTATTAGCACCAAATATAGACAAATAAAGAATATTTCAAGTGATAATGGAGATGGATGGAGATGAAGATGGATTGATATCTATTTCCTTATTTATTATTAGCATCAAATAGAGACAAATAAAGAATATTTCAAGTGATAATGGAGATGGATTGATATCTATTTCCTTATTTATTATTAGCACCAAATAGAGACAAATAAAGAATATTTCAAGTGATAATGGAGATGGAGATGAAGATGGATTGATATCTATTTCCTTATTTATTATTAGCACCAAATAGAGACAAATAAAGAATATTTCAAGTGATAATGGAGATGGAGATGAAGATGGATTGATATCTATTTCCTTATTTATTATTAGCACCAAATAGAGACAAATAAAGAATATTTCAAGTGATAATGGAGATGGAGATGAAGATGGATTGATATCTATTTCCTTATTTATTATTAGCACCAAATAGAGACAAATAAAGAATATTTCAAGTGATAATGGAGATGGAGATGAAGATGGATTGATATCTATTTCCTTATTTATTATTAGCACCAAATAGAGACAAATAAAGAATATTTCAAGTGATAATGGAGATGGAGATGAAGATGGATTGATATCTATTTCCTTATTTATTATTAGCACCAAATAGAGACAAATAAAGAATATTTCAAGTGATAATGGAGATGGAGATGAAGATGGATTGATATCTATTTCCTTATTTATTATTAGCACCAAATAGAGACAAATAAAGAATATTTCAAGTGATAATGGAGATGGATGGAGATGAAGATGGATTGATATCTATTTCCTTATTTATTATTAGCATCAAATAGAGACAAATAAAGAATATTTCAAGTGATAATGGAGATGGATTGATATCTATTTCCTTATTTATTATTAGCACCAAATAGAGACAAATAAAGAATATTTCAAGTGATAATGGAGATGGAGATGAAGATGGATTGATATCTATTTCCTTATTTATTATTAGCACCAAATAGAGACAAATAAAGAATATTTCAAGTGATAATGGAGATGGAGATGAAGATGGATTGATATCTATTTCCTTATTTATTATTAGCACCAAATAGAGACAAATAAAGAATATTTCAAGTGATAATGGAGATGGAGATGAAGATGGATTGATATCTATTTCCTTATTTATTATTAGCACCAAATAGAGACAAATAAAGAATATTTCAAGTGATAATGGAGATGGAGATGAAGATGGATTGATATCTATTTCCTTATTTATTATTAGCACCAAATAGAGACAAATAAAGAATATTTCAAGTGATAATGGAGATGGAGATGAAGATGGATTGATATCTATTTCCTTATTTTCGTTTTCATTTCGTTTAAATGGGCAGCAAAATTAGAAGTATCTTGATTTAGTCTTTTACATCTTAAATGTTCAGTTATTCTTTGTTTAAATGTTCTACCAGTTTGACCAATGTATGAACCCGTGCACGTATTGCAATTCAACTCATAGACACCACTATTGTTGACTGGATCTATTTTGTCTTTATTATTTACTAATGCTTTACCTAATGTTTTTGGGTTGTAAAAAGCAATCTTCTTTTTGGCTATTTTCTTAATTATATTACCGGTTTTTATAGATGTTTTGCCAATGTAACTTAGTTTTACCCATTTATCTGAATTTTCTGGTTGAGATGTAAGTCCTGGAGCAACCGCAGTTAGGAAGAACTTCTTTTTCTTTTTTCTTATCATGTTATGTACTAGATTATCTTTGTAACCATTGTTTTTTGCTAAGTTTTGTATGATGCTGACTTCATTATTATAATCTGTTTGTGACAATGGAACGTTTAGCAATCTATGAATTAAGGAATGAAATGTTGATAGTTTATGGGAAATGTGGTGTCTCGAATTATTGTGTATTATATTGTCACTAAAGGTTGGTTTTCTGTAGATGTTGAATTTAATGTTTTCTTTTTCAATTTTAAGAGATAGGTCCAGAAAGTTTATACTATCTCCTCCAACTTCCATTGTAAATTGTATTGATTTATTGAGCGAGTTCAAGGAATTCAAAAAAATTTTTAATTGACGGTTTGTTCCAGTCCACAAACATAATATGTCATCAACATATCTATAATAAAACACCAGTTTGTTATATACATATGTCATCAACATATCTATAATAAAACACCAGTTTGTGAAACTGCCCCAATATATTTTGTTACAGGTACACAGTTAATCCTTACATTGCTGTTCTCAACCATTGGTCACAGAACTTCAATAATAGATACAGACACCATCATGCCATGTTCCAGCAGCATTCAATAATTTTGCAACATGAATTATTTAATTTCTTTTTGTATTTGTACGCTCCGCTTTGTTTGCTAGTTTTCTTTGTCAGTTCTTTCTAGCAACACTAATTGAACTGACGGAAAAAGAGGAAAAAAAAAAAAAATAAAAAAAAAAAAATAAATAAATAAATAAACAAAAAAAAAAAAAAATGTTGCAAACCCCTTAACCAGATATTATATAAACACCAACCACCTCTTGTTTTTTCACACTTTGAAAATGGTCACTGGATGACCGAAACTAGTCAGTGTCATTAAATTAGTAGAACTGAAAACTTTGGTTTTATTTTACCATTCCAAATTTATTTATTAAATAAAGAATATTTCAAGTGATAATGGAGATGGATGGAGATGAAGATGGATTGATATCTATTTCCTTATTTATTATTAGCATCAAATAGAGACAAATAAAGAATATTTCAAGTGATAATGGAGATGGAGATGAAGATGGATTGATATCTATTTCCTTTTTTTTTTTTTTTTTTTTTTTTTTTTTTTTTTATTTTTTTTACGGCGCTGGCCGATTTACTAATGATATTAATAACAATTAAGCACTACAAATAATAACACTCAATTATTATTATTACCATTATACACTTCCTCAAAAGAAATAGCAGATCAATGCGTAAATTGTAAATTATTTAACAGAGCAAAATAAAATGCAACAAACGCATCATCAAGCTTTCAATTGGGAATAGTTCACCCATCCAGATACTTAACATATCAAAGGATTAGGCTCTGAGGAGGTCTCTATACTACCTAACAACCCTACTGATTCCCGAATATTAACGTTTAAAAAATCTTTAACGATTCTACATGTATTCATAATTACCGTTTTTTGCATTTTTATTATTAAATTTTTCGATAAATCTATAATTTCTAAATTACGGATTAACGATTTTGGAATAATGCCAGTGGCTGAAATAATGAACGGTAATATTATTATTTTACGAGAATGCCAAAGTCTTTTAATCTCATTACCTAAAGCGGTGTATTTTCTAATTTTTTCATCAAAAGTTTTTATAATATTACTAGAATTTGGAATAGCCACGTCGCAAATATATGTTATTTTTTTAATTTTATCATGTATTATTATATCGGGTCTGTTATGTTGAATTGACCGGTCAGTTAATATTGTTTTATCGTAATAAAGCGAAATATTATTATTTTCTAAAAATGAAATCGGATCATATTCATAATATGGTTTTATGTTTATCGCGTCAATTAATTTATATTTAAAAGCTAAATTTTGATGTATTATTTTTGCTACTTGGTTATGTCTAAATGTATATTCTGATTGCGCGAGAAAAGAACAGCCCGATATTATATGATCGATTGTTTCCGGAAAAGCCAAACATTTCCTACAACTATCATCAACTACATTTATGTCTTTTATTATATATTTTTGATAATTTTTAGTTTTTATTACTCTATCCTGAATTGCTATTATAAAACCTTCTAAATCCGCGTCCAAATCACCAATACTCAACCATTTGTTTGACCAAATTTTGTCAACATAAGGTTGGTTGAGAAATTTTGGATGTATAGAATGAATTATTTTATTTAGCCACGAATTTAGAAGGTCGTCATTTATATTTATAATATTGTTATTGGCATTCTCGTAATTTAAATTTAATGTTGTTAAATTTTTGTCCGCCTCACAGATTACTTTATGCATTAAAGAACTATCAGATTTTTTGTGAAAGAAAGTTTTTAGCGAATCAATTTGATTATTATGTAACGATGTTATTTTTATTATACCCCTACCTCCTAAATTCCTAGGCAAATCGATTCGTTCAATCGCGGAATTAGGATGATGACAACGAAATTTAGTTAAACGCGTTCTAATTGTTCTTTCTTAACTATCTAAATCTGTTTTTGACCATTTAATAATTCCAAAAGAATATGTCAATATCGGTATTGCCCAAGTATTAATAGCTTTAGTTAAGTTTTTAGCTGACAGATTGCATTTTAATATTTTCGTAATTCTATCTTTAAATTTTATATTAATATCAGATTTTATTTTAGTGTGGTCTAATTTGTTAGACTGCGGATAACCTAGATATTTATAAACCTCCAACCCTTTCAAACTATCTATTTGAAAATTTCTTTGAATATCACCACCCATTTCTGGTATTTTACCCTTTTCGACATGTAAAGTTTTACATTTATCTAAACCGAAAGACATTCTAATATCATCTGAAAATGCTTTTATTATCCTAATCATTTTTTCCAATTCTGAATCAGATTTAGCATATACTTTTATATCATCCATATATATTAAGTGCGAAATTTTAATATTAGACCGTGGATGACCGTTAATTTTTATTCCATACTTAGATTCATTTAACATTTTAGAAAGCGGATTAAGAGCTAAACAAAACCAAAGTGGACTCAATGAATCTCCCTGAAAAATTCCGCGTTTAATTTTAATTCCTGGAATAGATATTTTATTAGAATTTAAATTTATTTTTAAATCTATATTCCAGCCTAACATAATACATTTTAAAAAGTTTATTAAAATTGGGCTAATTTTGTATATTTCTAATATTTTTATAAGCCACGAGTGCGGTACACTATCAAAAGCTTTTTTATAATCAATATATCCTACATGTAAATTACGATTTTTAGTTTGTATTTGTTTAAGAATTACTGAATCAATTATTAGTTGTTCTTTACATCCTAAATATTTTCTACGACATCCTTTTTGTTCTTCCGATAAAATATTTTTTTCATCTACGTGTTTATAAATTAAATCCGTCATACAGGAAGTTAAAATTTTATAAATCGTAGGTAAACATGTTATCGGTCTAAATTGAGAAGGATTATTAATATTTTCATTTTTAGGTAATAAATATGTTATTCCTTTAATAAGAAAATTTGGAATATTTTGAGGATGTCGTATTAATTTTGATAAATTTTTAGCCAAAAGTGGATGTAAAGAAGTGAAACGTTTATACCAAAAGTTATTTATTCCGTCGCAACCCGTGGCTTTCCAGTTATGAGATTTTTTAATATTTTTTGTTAATAAATCTAAAGTTATTTCAGAGAAACTCATTTCCTCCACATCAGCAAAATTCAGCTCCTCATCTTTTATCCACGGGCCCGAATTGTTATGTTTTATATCGTTACTCCAAATTTTGGACCAAAAATCGCGAATATCTGATTCAGAGGTTAATGTTATATTATTATTAGTACTACTATTTTGACTATCTAATTTGGAATAAAATAATTTTTCATTTTTTTTAAATAATTTATTATTATTATTTTTATTATAAATATAATTATATCTTTTAAGTCTACTAGATTTGACTGCTAATTTTTGCTTTAAAAGATCTAATAAATCATTTATTGTATGTATGTTATTTGAGCTAAGTACATTATTATATCCAAAATTTACCCCAATTTTGCCTACATGTCTTAATATATTTCTACTTCTATTCCCATTTTTGAATTCTATAACCCTAGCAATAGGAAAGCACCAAATAGAGACAAATAAAGAATATTTCAAGTGATAATGGAGATGGATGGAGATGAAGATGGATTGATATCTATTTCCTTATTTATTATTAGCACCAAATAGAGACAAATAAAGAATATTTCAAGTGATAATGGAGATGGAGATGAAGATGGATTGATATCTATGTATTTCCTTATTTATTATTAGCACCAAATAGAGACAAATAAAGAATATTTCAAGTGATAATGGAGATGGAGATGAAGATGGATTGATATATATTTCCTTATTTATTATTAGCACCAAATAGAGACAAATAAAGAATATTTCAAGTGATAATGGAGATGGAGATGAAGATGGATTGATATCTATTTCCTTATTTATTATTAGCACCAAATAGAGACAAATAAAGAATATTTCAAGTGATAATGGAGATGGATGGAGATGAAGATGGATTGATATCTATTTCCTTATTTATTATTAGCACCAAATAGAGACAAATAAAGAATATTTCAAGTGATAATGGAGATGAAGATGGATTGATATCTATTTCCTTATTTATTATTAGCACCAAATAGAGACAAATAAAGAATATTTCAAGTGATAATGGAGATGGAGATGAAGATGAATTGATATCTATTTCCTTATTTATTATTAGCACCAAATAGAGACAAATAAAGAATATTTCAAGTGATAATGGAGATGGATGGAGATGAAGATGGATTGATATCTATTTCCTTATTTATTATTAGCACCAAATAGAGACAAATAAAGAATATTTCAAGTGATAATGGAGATGGAGATGAAGATGGATTGATATCTATGTATTTCCTTATTTATTATTAGCACCAAATAGAGACAAATAAAGAATATTTCAAGTGATAATGGAGATGGAGATGAAGATGGATTGATATATATTTCCTTATTTATTATTAGCACCAAATAGAGACAAATAAAGAATATTTCAAGTGATAATGGAGATGGAGATGAAGATGGATTGATATCTATTTCCTTATTTATTATTAGCACCAAATAGAGACAAATAAAGAATATTTCAAGTGATAATGGAGATGGATGGAGATGAAGATGGATTGATATCTATTTCCTTATTTATTATTAGCACCAAATAGAGACAAATAAAGAATATTTCAAGTGATAATGGAGATGAAGATGGATTGATATCTATTTCCTTATTTATTATTAGCACCAAATAGAGACAAATAAAGAATATTTCAAGTGATAATGGAGATGGAGATGAAGATGAATTGATATCTATTTCCTTATTTATTATTAGCACCAAATAGAGACAAATAAAGAATATTTCAAGTGATAATGGAGATGGAGATGAAGATGGATTGATATCTATTTCCTTATTTATTATTAGCACCAAATAGAGACAAATAAAGAATATTTCAAGTGATAATGGAGATGGAGATGAAGATGGATTGATATCTATTTCCTTATTTATTATTAGCACCAAATAGAGACAAATAAAGAATATTTCAAGTGATAATGGAGATGGAGATGAAGATGGATTGATATCTATTTCCTTATTTATTATTAGCACCAAATAGAGACAAATAAAGAATATTTCAAGTGATAATGGAGATGGAGATGAAGATGGATTGATATCTATTTCCTTATTTATTATTAGCACCAAATAGAGACAAATAAAGAATATTTCAAGTGATAATGGAGATGGAGATGAAGATGGATTGATATCTATTTCCTTATTTATTATTAGCACCAAATATAGACAAATAAAGAATATTTCAAGTGATAATGGAGATGGATGGAGATGAAGATGGATTGATATCTATTTCCTTATTTATTATTAGCATCAAATAGAGACAAATAAAGAATATTTCAAGTGATAATGGAGATGGATTGATATCTATTTCCTTATTTATTATTAGCACCAAATAGAGACAAATAAAGAATATTTCAAGTGATAATGGAGATGGAGATGAAGATGGATTGATATCTATTTCCTTATTTATTATTAGCACCAAATAGAGACAAATAAAGAATATTTCAAGTGATAATGGAGATGGAGATGAAGATGGATTGATATCTATTTCCTTATTTATTATTAGCACCAAATAGAGACAAATAAAGAATATTTCAAGTGATAATGGAGATGGATGGAGATGAAGATGGATTGATATCTATTTCCTTATTTATTATTAGCACCAAATAGAGACAAATAAAGAATATTTCAAGTGATAATGGAGATGGAGATGAAGATGGATTGATATCTATGTATTTCCTTATTTATTATTAGCACCAAATAGAGACAAATAAAGAATATTTCAAGTGATAATGGAGATGGATGGAGATGAAGATGGATTGATATCTATTTCCTTATTTATTATTAGCACCAAATAGAGACAAATAAAGAATATTTCAAGTGATAATGGAGATGGAGATGAAGATGGATTGATATCTATGTATTTCCTTATTTATTATTAGCACCAAATAGAGACAAATAAAGAATATTTCAAGTGATAATGGAGATGGAGATGAAGATGGATTGATATATATTTCCTTATTTATTATTAGCACCAAATAGAGACAAATAAAGAATATTTCAAGTGATAATGGAGATGGAGATGAAGATGGATTGATATCTATTTCCTTATTTATTATTAGCACCAAATAGAGACAAATAAAGAATATTTCAAGTGATAATGGAGATGGATGGAGATGAAGATGGATTGATATCTATTTCCTTATTTATTATTAGCACCAAATAGAGACAAATAAAGAATATTTCAAGTGATAATGGAGATGAAGATGGATTGATATCTATTTCCTTATTTATTATTAGCACCAAATAGAGACAAATAAAGAATATTTCAAGTGATAATGGAGATGGAGATGAAGATGAATTGATATCTATTTCCTTATTTATTATTAGCACCAAATAGAGACAAATAAAGAATATTTCAAGTGATAATGGAGATGGAGATGAAGATGGATTGATATCTATTTCCTTATTTATTATTAGCACCAAATAGAGACAAATAAAGAATATTTCAAGTGATAATGGAGATGGAGATGAAGATGGATTGATATCTATTTCCTTATTTATTATTAGCACCAAATAGAGACAAATAAAGAATATTTCAAGTGATAATGGAGATGGAGATGAAGATGGATTGATATCTATTTCCTTATTTATTATTAGCACCAAATAGAGACAAATAAAGAATATTTCAAGTGATAATGGAGATGGAGATGAAGATGGATTGATATCTATTTCCTTATTTATTATTAGCACCAAATAGAGACAAATAAAGAATATTTCAAGTGATAATGGAGATGGATGGAGATGAAGATGGATTGATATCTATTTCCTTATTTATTATTAGCACCAAATAGAGACAAATAAAAATATTTGTTAACACGCAGATTATTTCAAATTGTGATTTCATTCGCTTATGTTTACAGTTCAATGAATTCATTGTTTATTATATATTATTTCAATGCCATAACATTTTACTTGTTAGGTTTTATATATACTTTTCCATAATTTTTCTATAGTATATATTTAGATTTTTCACAAGAATATAGGCATCTTAATTAGACTATATATCCATTTATCGATTTTAACAGTTCTTTTTTATAGGATGCAATGTTTGATGAAAACAGGTCTATCTTTGTATTGGTCATACAGTTATTATTGAAACTAATACACGCTCTATTGACAAATGTGTTTAATATATAGTTTGTTCTACAGGATTCGATATAAAATAGTGTTTTATTTCTGTTGCTTCTAGATGGACAGTGGAAACGAATTGCACTCAGGAGTGCACTACTATCGACTATATTATTTAAAATTTTGTACAAGTAGACCAGATCAATAACTATCCTTCGGTCTTCCAGTGATTTTATTTTATAATGTGTAAGTGCTTGATCATAATACCGGAAATACCGACGGTTTCTGAAATTGTATTGTTTTATGCATTTTTTTTGTAATCTCTCTATAGCATTAATGTGGACAGTATAACTCGGGTTCCATACCGCAGAGGCAAATTCCAAAAGACTTCGGATAAGCGAGTTGAACAGTATTACCAGCGAGTTGGGATTACGGAAATCCTTTGTGTTTCTAAATATAAAGCCTAGGGTCTTGTAAGCACGGGAAGTAATATTGTCATAGTGTTTAATGAAATTTAATTTTTCGTCTAATATAATTCCCAATCAATCGTCTAATATAAGCGAGTTCACAAAACAGAAGCCAAGATGGTTGTAAAATTGAAAGGAGATCATTGAATGCCACAAATATTGCTACAAAACATCATGTTTTTTTCTGGAAATAAATTGACTAAAAATATTATACAAAAAGTGTCTCCATTTTGTGAAAGTATATTTGTTGTCAAACATCGTAAGATAATATGATTGAAATGATGATAATTGGCTTTATATTGCTGTTTGATATTACGAAACCAGGAAAATATTGCCTTTACAATGTTATTGTGATAAATTACTATATAGATTTGCATCTTATTGGGTTTTTATGCAATTTGGTCATAATATAAACTGTGATATATCGAAAAAATGACATATCTTTTACAGGGTCGCAATGAGAAATGGAAAATCGATGATTTAATGACGTAAGATACGTTTAGTTATTTTTATTAAACTGACTTCTACTCCAGGACCAAGATTAAACGATTATGTTACTTTATCTCAATCCGTGCGAGTATTTGAGAAAACAGTGTAGAAACTATAATTATTATAAAATGATTTTTCATCAAATTTTAGTGTGTCTGTATGTCCCTCATTATTTTTGATCCGCTTAATGCATAGAGCCCAAATTTTTAGAAAATATTGAATGTATTAGACCTTCAAATTTTTATACTCAGAATTTTGAATTTTAGATTATTTATTTAATTTTTTCGCGCATCTCAAAAATCATAATCGATAGAAGGCTCCTAAAAATCATAATTTGTAAAATATTTTTTTATAATAACAACCGAAAAAGAAAGTTTCTTTTGGACCTTGATAATGCCAAGTCACCATGGAGAAAATGTTCAGTCGTTATGATAAAAAAAATATTGTGGAAAAATACTAATTTATTTATTTATTTATTTTAAAATGGATTTTCCCTTTGATAACACACAAACTGTAGAATCTAAAAATAATTATTATGAAAATGTTCCAGGATTTCTTAAACTTTTTTATTATGATTTCTTTTTATGACAAATTTATGTGACTAAATTCTCATTTTTAAAGAAACATCGAAAAACGTCGAAACACCCCAACTAGATAATTAAATTTTATGCAAAAATTAAAACATTTTTATAGTAGTAAATGTCCAAATTTCTTTAACCATTTTTGTAAAAAATGGATTTAGTGACGACATCGTTTCATACAATTTGTATGGCAGTATATGTACTAATAACATTATCTACGGGGTCTCAATAGTTTGATACTTAATCTCTATACATACGGAGTAGGAAAAAAGGAATGACCTCCACACTATCCTATTACCTATTCTTTATCTATACAGTATACATACTATCGCCATTGACAATTGGATCTCATGTATTACAAGCAACCAGTACAATATTTTTTATATTATGTAGTCTCAAAGTATTGATTCACTCACTCCGATGACGCTACAGCCCATATCGAGCCTTGGCCTCCTGTAACTTTTGCCTTCAACTTATTCTGTCCTCGGCTGCCGTCCTCCAGCCTGTCACCTGAAGGAGCTGCTCTGCATCCCTCCTGACCTCATCCTCCCACCTCAGCCTGGGTCTTCCCACTCGTCTTCTTCCACCTGGGTGTCCGTTCAGTATTCTTTTGGGGACTCGTGAATCTGGCATTCTTCAAAGTGTTGATTAGTTTATTCAATATATAAATTAATAAAAAATGAATAAAGAATAATTTACATAGTAAAAGTATCTATATAACTTGAAGCCACCTCTGTTTCAACGAATGTTATTATTAGTAATACAAGATGCGATAATTCAGTAAGTATACGCACAGGAAACACGGTGTTTGTTATGCAACAACAAAACTTATAATTAGCAAAATAAACCATTTACATTAAATGATACCTATTTGTGGTGTTACCATATTAGAAATTTAATTTGACCGAGTAAGTACCCATGTCTTTACTATTTTTTTATCCCCTCTATTGGCCAACGCGGAAAGAATTAAGTTTATTTTTTTTTGTAATGTATTGCCATCAAATTTGTAAGTTCCTATTTATTTATGTCACCTACTCACAGAAAGTAGGCCTAAATTGAGATGTTTTATTTTAGCAATTATGTATTATATAAGAAGTGGTAGGTATATTACTTATAATTATGAAACGATGTTTTACTCATGGATACAGCGGGCGTCAAGCCAGAATGGCGTACAAACGAAATGACTACTTTACAGGAGAGAAAAAAACATTTATTTCTGTAAAGGTTCAATTTATCCATGTAGAGTTTTTTTTGGAAAATTTAGCAAAAATGAAGCCTCATCGAGGAGTATTATCTAAATTTCAATAACTAGTGAATTATTATTTATTTTTCACATACGCCCTCTAGCTCGCTAATGTTTCTAGATGTTTTACCTATTTAGGTGTACTCTCGTCACCTGTTTGGCTTTGGGCCCTCGGGATACCAAGTTACCTGATCTTGGTTACCGAGGACTGGGTTGTGCTGCCGATCAAGTTAGATAACCTGTCGGTGGTCACCCAGGATAGGCTATGCCGGTCTATATAGGCTTTAGGTATTTCAACCTGTTTGCCTATCCCCAAGCGAAGGTATTGTAATGACTGTGTAGGTACTTACCTAACACAGCACTACGTATATTTAGATATTTAATATTCCAACTGTCGATTTGTTCAGGAGAACTTTGTTCTCTTAACATATCGACAATGTATCAAGCCAGAATACGCGAGAATTGTATGGAGAGGTCTACTTTTTTCATGGATTTTCCAACTTTGAAGTCAAAAAACACCAACTTAGAGGCTTCGCAGCATATATGTTCCATACACGGATTTACTCAGAATTCGGAGTAGAACATTTCGTGTGTCTGTGTGTGTGTGTGTCTGTGTGTGTGTCTGTGTGTCTGTGTGTGTGTCTGTGTGTGTGTGTGTCTGTGTGTCCGTCCCCCCCTTATAACTTTTGATCCGCTCAATTTACAGAGCCTAAAATTTCAGAATATATAAACAGTTACAGGCCTACAAAACTTTTATACTCGGAATTTTGAATTTTTGTTTCAGTCAGGGGTTATCAACTTTTGAATTTTTATTTTATTTTTCCATATATCTCAGAAACCATAAACGGTAGAACGCTGAAAATTGGTACAAACATAGACAAATACAAAATCTCAAATTAGTTTTTTCAAAAAAATTCCAGGGTTTCTCAAACATTTTTTATTAAGAAAAATATTTTTTTTATGATAAATTTATGAGTTTAACTGCCTATATTTCCAAAACTTTTACAATTATCGAAAAAAGCCGAAACACCCCAACTAGATAATTTAATTTTCTATAAAAAATATTAACATTGTAGTAGAAGATCTCAATTTTTTTTTAACAATTTTTTTAAAAATTGAATTTAGTGACGACATCGCTTCATACATTTTGTATGGCAGTCGCCTATACACAATATGTAAGAATACTTAATAGTTTGTTACTTCATCTCCAAACATACATACATACCATCATGCAATTTGCATATTCTGGGTAGGAAAAAGGATCTTCTTCCATACTATCCTATCTTGACATACATACCTACATATGTTGTATAGAAAACAAAATATCTGAAAATATTCAATAATTTGTATCTATGGGTTTATAGTTTGGTACATATTCTTCAACTATACATACTATCGCTATCGACAGTTGGATCTCATGTGTTACATGCAACTAGTACAGTAAAACACAGGTAATTAGATGGCAGAAATCAAAAGATAATTGGTGCAATTACATACATGAATTTATTTGGATAAGTGACTCTAATACATTGAAAATAGTTGACTTAATAAATATTTATATTTTAAATTAGAATAATATACGATGATTACGCGGATTGAAAACTATGAGGTCGCAAGGACAGCGCGACCGCGATAACTGGAACAGGGTAGATCGAATGGCCGCTCCCGGTCTGAGGCGTCTTTATATAGGGCTGAATCGTCCGAATTCAGACACTAGCGCGCGCCATAATGTGGACATGATTTTTGCATAAAAAAATCATAATTATTGTGGGGCGTAAAAAAAAATCTAAAAATCTACGAATCATAGAGAAAAAAATATTATGTAGCTTTATTATGAGACGTATTCAAACGTTTTGATAGCGAAATTGAGACACTTAGTCTAAAGCTTCTGCCATTTTTAATGTTTGTAGGCACGCCCTTCTAGCTTGGCAAATTTATTCTGGCTTGGCAGAAAGGTCGTATCATATTATTTTCTTGTTTCAATAATTTTTTTCAGACATTTTTCTTTAAAAATATCTATTTAATGTTCAGCGTATGCAGATTCGCCCATCTGGTTAGATAATATTTCACAAAGATATCGGTCAGGTCTTCGGCGTAAGTTCATACGCCCTTCTGGCTCGACAAATACACCTATGCCATAGCATACGCCCAAAATGATTTTTTGAAATATCTCGAAAAATACGCAATGGAAAGCCGTAATTTTTTTACAGATGGTGGAGGTATTAATAAAGTATCGTTTGGCATAAAAAACGAAAAATCGCATTTCTGCATATACGCCCTTCTGCATTTCTTAAACATTTTTTTTGCTTTTATACTTACCAACTTTGATGTACTTTTTAAACATGACGTATCTTTGTAATAAAAACGTTTGCTCCATTTTATATATGAATATGTCCTCGTGACAAGTACATAAACATCCATATATATTCCCAAAACTAATCATAAATGCTTGTGCTATCGGCGAATGAAATCGGTCGTAGTAGGATTCGAACTCGCGACCAATTATTACTTACCCAGCGCGCTAACTGCTCTGCCACCGCCCATCTATGATAAATAAATTTCTCCTCTACTGAGAATTGAACCCAGAACCACGGCACATAAATCAAACGATTAACTGTGATGCTACGGTGGTCAACAGTATAATTTTAGTCAGTTATTCTTCTAAAGAAAAAAATATATATAAAGTGATTTCTTATTTCTAATTTTTCGACAGTCAATTCATGATGGAAATCCATTATCAATTATATAAATTACATAAAAGAAGTAAAATTAACTTATTTTTTATTTTCTTTCCACTTGATACAGGCGATGAAACAGAACCATTCTGTAGATGTTCTTTGAGCGAAACGCGTCAGTAGTCAAATATATTTATGAGTGGAAAGGTTTTTATTCATATTAAGTCATTTAATATGATCAAAGAGATTAAATTTTTATAGAATATCTATCTATTTCGGTAATACATAGTTAAAGTAATTGAGAAGAGGTTCATTTAGGTATATTATAATTGAATATTTAAAAAAAAAAATCAACAAATGGTTTTTCAAGAATGTGAAAGGATTCTATAATTACTGTTTAAAATGAATTATTTCACTGTCAAAATAGTTAATATAAACACAACAATATAGGATAAATGTCTGCTGTAACCAACCTGAGGCCCGCAGAAATTTCTTGGCAATAAAATGATAAAAAAATATCTTTCTAAGAAAAACGAAAAACGGGCACACAAGAAAAACGAATGTAGAATGATGTGTTGCATAGAAAATAAACAAATTTGACAGGAATGTAACGAAATGCAGTGTTTGTCGAAGAAAAAGATGGAACGACTATGTAAATAATATTCTGCTAGACGGACTTGCTATAATATTCTTGAATAATAGACGGAAATGTACCTATGTGACGACACATGCACTATTTTATTTGATTTTACAAAGGACAGCACACGGTACATGCATACAATTATTAAAAGTAAATAAGTAAAAATACAAATATGTAATGTACCTCGTACGTACTATACCTAATATCAATAAAAAAGTGTAAAAATATGTATGTATGTGTGAAATAGATATCTAGAAAGAGTGTGAGTGTGAGTATGTGTGTGTGTGTGTGTGTGAGAGAGAGAGTGGGTGTGCATGTGCATTGGTGTGCATGATATACGAACATATATTGACAGATTCATAAGTTGAGAGGAAAAAGTAAATATATTGCTGAGGGTGGTTGGGAATAATAAATATAATCAGTACCTAGTTGTTTATTTATTTATTAAATATTGCTTCTCGGGCAACTAACAGGTACTATGTCAAATATTAATTTAACACGCACCCAATAACAAGTTGCCACATTCTGGAGACTTACGATATTAATCGTCTCACAGATCCAGACTGAAAACACAATTAAAAACTGTGTCTCCACCGGGAATCGAACCCGGGACCTTTGGCTCAGCAGTCAGATATCTAACCAACTGAGCCACGAAGGCCGACATTATTGTTATAATGTCACGATGTTAGATATAAGTTTGTTTTCGAATGTCAATACGTGAATCAAAAAATATGTCTAAGTCGGCATTTTTTTCGTAATGAAAATTTTTATTGTCCTCGTGTCTTCAAATTGCCCACATATCTCTCTGTCCTAGGCCTTCTGCATCCAGTCACCAGCAACCCTCTTCATCATCGGATCATCGCGTAAGTGGTCTTCCTCTACTTCTCCTGTCCTCACGTGATCTCAAAATCTTTTTGGTCCATCTTTGGTTCTCTATTCCAGCGATACATTGTACACTGGTAGGTTTATTGCCATTCTTTTTTTTGAAGCTGTGTTAGGTGTCCTTGGGTAAATGCATCTTTATTTCGGGCTGTATGGAGTGGTTCTCCATAGGTCTGAATACCAGTTCGGACTGAAATATTATTTATTCTGCACACACCACACCTTCCCTCAACATTCCTTCAGGATCTTCCCACTAGGCAATTTCTTCCAAGCAAATAGACTTTCAAAACTTATGTATATGTGGCCTAAGAAAATAAGGTTGAGTATGTCTGATGTGTTTATACGCATGTCCTTGCAGTAACGCGCTATTTTACGATTGTGTTTTCCGCTAATTTCAGTTTCAAATAATATAAACTGTGCAATACTTGACCAACAATATCAGTAAAGTATGATATTAATCAGCTATGCATTGCAATTTTTATTGAATTATATTGAATTACAATTTTAACGTTGGAAATTTTATCATATTTGGATACGGTAATCGGTTTTCGCACGAATGCAATGGTATGATTTAATTTCATATTTATAACTTAGTTTATTGAAATCCTTTAAAAGAAATATTGCGACTATTTTATACAAGAAGTTGTTAATACTTAAATTTGATACTTGTTAACTATAGGGGCTACGTGTTTTGGAACGAAAACCAATGTATAAATAGCACAATAATTTGTGCTATATACATCGGAATGTATGAAGGATGTATATACTTGTCAAGGAAACTTTACCCTAGGCTTAACTTTTATTTATATATTTACAAATATGATTTTTTTTTATTTATTTTTCATTGTGATGTATTTAAATATAATTGTGACAAGGACATATTTATTCATTGAAAAGTACATCGAGTATTAACTGGTCTAATAAAAGGAATTAAACTATTGTTGTTCCTAAAATATTAATTGCTTCAATATTCTCAATAAATTATTAAGAAACTTATGAATTATTATTGTTTATCACAAGACAAGGAGTTTATTTTTTTTATAATTACGTTGAATGGGTAGTTACATAATTATAATCAGGTTTATAATTGTCACAAGGATCCGAGCTTTGGGTGTGGTAGGTACTTCCATGAACTAACAATACGTAGACTCATGACTATTTAATTCTGCACTTAACGTTAAAACCAAAGATGTAGACAGTAAACGGAGGGTGTGCGAACTAAACAGGTACAGCGTATTTTTTTTCTATGAAAAAAAAACAAAATACACAGAAAATGTTGAATACAAAACGTCACATCTATATTATATTTTCCAGATATTCCGGGTCATCTTTCGAAAACCTTACAGATATCCATCAAGCCAGCTGTTTTCGGAATTCAAGGTCCTGGATGTTAGACAACTCTATATTAGAACAATAATCATACAATTACATAAAAACCTAGCAAAATATATACCACAATATACCCAGACTTTCAATACACGAAACAGACACATACACACACTACTTTTGCTCAGAGACACACTACACATTCTTAGTACCCAAAATATATAAGAGAGTTGTATCTGATATCTTGGACCTAGTCCAGCCGAGTGGACATAATTTTGGAAAGCTGGTTACTGTTTGGTTGATTCGGAGAGGAAGAGAAGAGTCAGAGAGAGAATTGACGTTTGTTCTAAGATGATGTTTCCACTCCGAAAGAGGTTGTTTTTTACGCCATCATACATCCTTATTACACATTGTCCTCTTACACATGTAAATACTCTTAAATTATTTATATTGACTTAACAATAAGACACTATAGTTTTACTTCCACTCAATAAATTAACTTTTATAAATACTCTTGTTTTTTGATCCACTTGTTTAGTTATTTATTGTTCTTTATCTATATTTGTATTCATTTTTTTAATTTTATACTATAAAAAAATATCAAGGTAAAATGTATTTCATAATTATTGTTAGTAGGTATGACCTCAGAACAGGCATTGCCTTGTTAGGTAATAAATTCCATTGTATTATTTATTTTTTGCTATATTGATTTTATTTTACTCTTTTATGGAAGTAAATAAAAAAAATCTCTACTTTTATAATACTGGGTCTTCTTTTTCACCTGTACTCGGGTAATTCAATGGTCTGTTGTCATAAAATATTTTTTCCATATATGACTTCCATACTTTAGCTTGATCTTCTTTGTCAATAATTAAATTGTTTTGTTCATCAGTAAGTTTAGCTGTAATAGCTTACTTCGTTGTGCCTGCCATTTCTTTAATACGTTTATGAAGATTGAGGCTGTCATCTTCTCGCACTTATAATTCAACTATTGTTCAAGTATTTTTTATTTCAGATCTAATAGTTTTCTGCAATGCACGCTATTTAACAAGGCCATTTTTGTTATCGGTACGCTTTCCCACCAGTTCCAATATATGATCATTCATCTAATCCTGACGTTTCTCATTCTTCCTATACTCCAATTTTTTGAACTGACACTTCCATAATAGTATTCCTTACTTTCATCCACGCTTCGTCTACATTTTTGATTTTTTTTTACAACTATCTCTGTCCACAGTTGGACATATATAGGCCTCCTTTATATCTCTCCAGGGGGGCAAGTCTAGTTCAACCGACGAAATCAAAACCCTCACGATTACCCATATCATGGATATAATTATTACATGGAGTTCAACAATATCTTTAGATGTCATAGAAATCCATACGAAAATTATATCCATGATATGGGTAATCACTAGGGTTTTAATTTCGCCGATCGAACCAGACTTGCCCCTCAGGTTTCTCTGTCCTGAGTCATCAGCAACCCTCTTTATACCATCGGACCATCGCGTAGGTCAGGGGTGGCGAACCTTTTTGGGTCCGCGTGCCAAAAATCCTCAAATATTATTTCTTGATTGTCTGGCGTGCCTAAGCAGTAAAAAAACAAACAAAATAGAAAAAATAAAAAATGAGTTTTTTTCTGAATTTAACTAACAAGCTTAAAAATTACAAGAGATTTTCTTAAAAATAAAATCGTAATCACTAAAAGTAGGTACACATTAGTTATTTATCAATGAGATTTTTGTTGTTGTACATTCGATGACAATTTCTTAATATCTGGTTCATATTTCGTCACTTTTAGTAATACACACGACCAACTGGATTCATCAGTCATTATATTCCTTGTATATTACATTTTATGTGATTCATATCTGAAAATAATTACTCACAATTATAATATGTAGATAAGAAAATCGATAATATTGCTCTCGCTAGTTTTTTTAAATCGCTAAAGACTTCTGGAATGGCGTTCCAAGTTCTCATTATTTCTTCTTCTGCATTTTTATTAATTATGTTCGTTAATCGATCACTTTCAATTATTTCCTTCGCGTGCCATCCAAATTATCAAACGTGCCACGTCGGGCACGCGTGCCCTAGGTTCGCCACCCCTGGCGTAGGTGGTCTTCCTCTACTTCTCTTGTCCTCACTTGGTCTCGAATCCAGGATCTAATTGGTCCATCTTTGGTCCTTTGATCTAGCGATATACAGTTTGCCACTCTTACAACGACGTCAGTATCTTCTGCGTATTTTTTGAATTTCTCACTCCGTAGAAAACATCAGGTGATGGGTATTAATGTTCTTCAATCTTCCAACTTGCACTAATTTTTTTTTAAATTGTCAGTTACTGTCTGAGAGTCTGAGATTCAGCATGGCTCTTTCATGTTTTCGCTGTGCAACTCCTAGTTTTCTGACGGTCGCTTTTGTTAGTGTAAGTGTTTCTGCTCCATATGTCATGACTGAGAGCACTTATCGGTCTACATTTAACGTTTTAGATTTTGCAGAATATTGCTGGTGGTGAATTCCTTAATATTAACATAGACAGATTCTTCGTTGGAGCTGGTCTGATTATCATGATGACTCTACCTCACCTTTCTAATATGTGTAAAACAGTTTAGTTTATATAGTTTACTTTTTGAAATGTAAATACAACACATATATCTCTTTCTCCTGTGAAAAATTATAATAATGTACACTGCTATTCCTAGAAAAAGTTTATCTAATTGGGCAGCAGTTATCTATTTTTAATGACTTTAATTCATGTATATTTGTGTATTTTATTTAGATGTAAAAAGTGAGTATCTGGTTTAAACCATAATAATATAAACTAGTTGAGAAAAAACAAATTTGACTGATATAAAAAAAACAACAACAAATAAGAAAATATACCTCTGTGGCAGACCACATCTCGAAATTTCTTTCGAGCGCGCGCCTAGCGACGGCAAGTACATTTGTTTATCGCTAGGCCGAGTTCATCGCCCGCAACGTCAAACAAGTGACAATACTCCTCATCTGGGTATGACACTTCAAATAAATAAGTCTAGAAAGTTCGAGGACATTGAACTTGCTACCCCCAGCGCAGCACTATTTAAGGGAGTCTACACTTGTACACTTCGTCACTTCATTTCCGTATTTCCGTCACTTCGATTCGTCACTTCACGCCGCCGTTCTCGACCACGCCGTCTCGCCGACACTTCATCTCTCGACCCCGCGAGCACGATGGTACTTCACCATGCGAAGATTCGGACACTCCGAACACACCCGCTAACTCGCTCGTTATACCTACTCATCGTGAGAAAGTTCCTTTGTAAGTTATTTCATCAATTGTAAATTTACCTTTAAGCAAACTATTAATTGTGATCAATATACTCATTGTTACTTTTGACCATTCTTTCTTCTTCTCTCTAACCACTGTCCTTGTGTTCTTATTTCAAATCATATCCTCTTGGGATATAGTAAACTCTCTTTACTGGTAACCCCTCTGGTTACCACCTATATTTAATAGTAACCACTCTGGTTACTAACTACTGTTGATTGGTAACCCCTCCGGTTACCAATCAGCTTTACCTCTATCCATCAAATACACAAAAAATGACTACGTGACTTTATTGGACTTGTAAATTATTACAGAAATATTAATATTTAAGCCTTTGTGACGTAATCAAGATATGACAACTTTTGACACATCTCTTTCATCACGTGGAATGAACTGTAAATTGTACCTATATTGTATATAATCTAGTCGGCCAGTACGATGCACTACTCCACTTGGCAAAACTAGTTTTACTAGAATGGTGCGTTGCACTTTGATGTGTTGCGTAACAATTTGTTGTAAAAAATAGAAACATAACTACATATATGCGAAAATCCTCTGCAGCGTTGTCAATTTTAAACTACGTGGGTATTAAAACGCCGTGTAAATGTTGTATAATAAAATCAGCTTAAACTCTCAGTTTAATACACTGGGATCAAAGAATGGAAACAGCATATCCTTAAAAAATCCTAGTTAGACAAAGATAAATTAGGTAGTGGAATTTAATTTAATTCATAATTTAATTCAAATATTTAAATTTTATTTTTTTATTATCTTATCAACCATGAATTTTTAATCAAATATTTAAATTTTATTTTTAATTATCTTAGTTCAAGAAACGATAGTATAAATTCAGTCTCAGAAAAAGGTAGTAGATACCAAGAGCGTTATCAAAACAAGAGAGTTATCAAACCATGATAGTTATCAAAACAAGATAGTTATCAAAACAAGAGATATATCATAACAAGAGAGATATCAAAACAAGAGAGTTATCAAAACAAGATAGTTATCAATACAAGAGATATATCATAACGAGAGAGATATCAAAACAATAGAGTTATCAAAACAAGATAGTTATCAAAACAAGAGATATATCATAACGAGAGAGATATCAAAACAAGAGAGTTATCAAAACAAGATAGTTATCAAAACAAGAGATATATCATAACAAGAGAGATATCAAAACAAGAGAGACATCAAAACAAGATAGATATCAAAACAAGAGAGTAAGAAACAAGATAGATATCAAAACAAGAGATATATCATAACGAGAGAGATATCAAAACAATAGAGTTATCAAAACAAGATAGTTATCAAAACAAGATAGTTATCAAAACAAGAGATATATCATAACGAGAGAGATATCAAAACAATAGAGTTATCAAAACAAGATAGTTATTAAAACAAGAGATATATCATAACGAGAGAGATATCAAAACAAGAGAGTTATCAAAACAAGATAGTTATCAAAACAAGAGATATATCATAACAAGAGAGATATCAAAACAAGAGAGACATCAAAACAAGATAGATATCAAAACAAGAGAGTAAGAAACAAGATAGATATCAAAACAAGAGATATATCATAACGAGAGAGATATCAAAACAATAGAGTTATCAAAACAAGATAGTTATCAAAACAAGATAGTTATCAAAACAAGAGATATATCATAACGAGAGAGATATCAAAACAATAGAGTTATCAAAACAAGATAGTTATCAAAACAAGAGATATATCATAACGAGAGAGATATCAAAACAAGAGAGTTATCAAAACAAGATAGTTATCAAAACAAGAGATATATCATAACAAGAGAGATATCAAAACAAGAGAGACATCAAAACAAGAAAGATATCAAAACAAGAGAGTAAGAAACAAGATAGATATCAAAACAAGAGATATATCATAACGAGAGAGATATCAAAACAATAGAGTTATCAAAACAAGATAGTTATCAAAACAAGATAGTTATCAAAACAAGAGATATATCATAACGAGAGAGATATCAAAACAATAGAGTTATCAAAACAAGATAGTTATCAAAACAAGAGATATATCATAACGAGAGAGATATCAAAACAATAGAGTTATCAAAACAAGATAGTTATCAAAACAAGATAGTTATCAAAACAAGAGATATATCATAACGAGAGAGATATCAAAACAATAGAGTTATCAAAACAAGATAGTTATCAAAACAAGAGATATATCATAGCGAGAGAGATATCAAAACAATAGAGTTATCAAAACAAGATAGTTATCAAAACAAGATAGTTATCAAAACAAGAGATATATCATAACGAGAGAGATATCAAAACAATAGAGTTATCAAAACAAGATAGTTATCAAAACAAGATAGTTATCAAAACAAGAGATATATCATAACGAGAGAGATATCAAAACAATAGAGTTATCTTAACAAGATAGTTATCAAAACAAGAGATATATCATAACGAGAGAGATATCAAAACAAGAGAGTTATCAAAACAAGATAGTTATCAAAACAAGAGATATATCATAACAAGAGAGATATCAAAACAAGAGAGACATCAAAACAAGATAGATATCAAAACAAGAGAGTAAGAAACAAGATAGATATCAAAACAAGAGATATATCATAACGAGAGAGATATCAAAACAATAGAGTTATCAAAACAAGATAGTTATCAAAAAAAGATAGTTATCAAAACAAGAGATATATCATAACGAGAGAGATATCAAAACAATAGAGTTATCAAAACAAGATAGTTATCAAAACAAGAGATATATCATAACGAGAGAGATATCAAAACAAGAGAGTTATCAAAACAAGATAGTTATCAAAACAAGAGATATATTATAACAAGAGAGATATCAAAACAAGAGAGTTATCAAAACAAGATAGTTATCAAAACAAGAGATATATCATAACAAGAGAGATATCAAAACAAGAGAGACATCAAAACAAGATAGATATCAAAACAAGAGAGTAAGAAACAAGATAGATATCAAAACAAGAGATATATCATAACGAGAGAGATATCACAACAATAGAGTTATCAAAACAAGATAGTTATCAAAACAAGATAGTTATCAAAACAAGAGATATATCATAACGAGAGAGATATCAAAACAATAGAGTTATCAAAACAAGATAGTTATCAAAACAAGAGATATATCAAAACAAGAGAGTTATCAAAACAAGATAGTTATCAAAACAAGAGATATATCATAACAAGAGAGATATCAAAACAAGAGAGACATCAAAACAAGAAAGATATCAAAACAAGAGAGTAAGAAACAAGATAGATATCAAAACAAGAGATATATCATAACGAGAGAGATATCAAAACAATAGAGTTATCAAAACAAGATAGTTATCAAAACAAGATAGTTATCAAAACAAGAGATATATCATAACGAGAGAGATATCAAAACAATAGAGTTATCAAAACAAGATAGTTATCAAAACAAGAGATATATCATAACGAGAGAGATATCAAAACAATAGAGTTATCAAAACAAGATAGTTATCAAAACAAGATAGTTATCAAAACAAGAGATATATCATAACGAGAGAGATATCAAAACAATAGAGTTATCAAAACAAGATAGTTATCAAAACAAGAGATATATCATAGCGAGAGAGATATCAAAACAATAGAGTTATCAAAACAAGATAGTTATCAAAACAAGATAGTTATCAAAACAAGAGATATATCATAACGAGAGAGATATCAAAACAATAGAGTTATCAAAACAAGATAGTTATCAAAACAAGATAGTTATCAAAACAAGAGATATATCATAACGAGAGAGATATCAAAACAATAGAGTTATCAAAACAAGATAGTTATCAAAACAAGAGATATATCATAACGAGAGAGATATCAAAACAAGAGAGTTATCAAAACAAGATAGTTATCAAAACAAGAGATATATCATAACAAGAGAGATATCAAAACAAGAGAGACATCAAAACAAGATAGATATCAAAACAAGAGAGTAAGAAACAAGATAGATATCAAAACAAGAGATATATCATAACGAGAGAGATATCAAAACAATAGAGTTATCAAAACAAGATAGTTATCAAAACAAGATAGTTATCAAAACAAGAGATATATCATAACGAGAGAGATATCAAAACAATAGAGTTATCAAAACAAGATAGTTATCAAAACAAGAGATATATCATAACGAGAGAGATATCAAAACAAGAAAGTTATCAAAACAAGATAGTTATCAAAACAAGAGATATATTATAACAAGAGAGATATCAAAACAAGAGAGACATCAAAACAAGATAGATATCAAAACAAGAGAGTAAGAAACAAGATAGATATCAAAACAAGAGATATATCATAACGAGAGAGATATCAAAACAATAGAGTTATCAAAACAAGATAGTTATCAAAACAAGATAGTTATCAAAACAAGAGATATATCATAACGAGAGAGATATCAAAACAATAGAGTTATCAAAACAAGATAGTTATCAAAACAAGAGATATATCATAACGAGAGAGATATCAAAACAATAGAGTTATCAAAACAAGATAGTTATCAAAACAAGATAGTTATCAAAACAAGAGATATATCATAACGAGAGAGATATCAAAACAATAGAGTTATCAAAACAAGATAGTTATCAAAACAAGAGATATATCATAACGAGAGAGATATCAAAACAATAGAGTTATCAAAACAAGATAGTTATCAAAACAAGAGATATATCATAACGAGAGAGATATCAAAACAATAGAGTTATCAAAACAAGATAGTTATCAAAACAAGATAGTTATCAAAACAAGAGATATATCATAACGAGAGAGATATCAAAACAATAGAGTTATCAAAACAAGATAGTTATCAAAACAAGAGATATATCATAACGAGAGAGATATCAAAACAAGAGAGTTATCAAAACAAGATAGTTATCAAAACAAGAGATATATCATAACAAGAGAGATATCAAAACAAGAGAGACATCAAAACAAGATAGATATCAAAACAAGAGAGTAAGAAACAAGATAGATATCAAAACAAGAGATATATCATAACGAGAGAGATATCAAAACAATAGAGTTATCAAAACAAGATAGTTATCAAAACAAGATAGTTATCAAAACAAGAGATATATCATAACGAGAGAGATATCAAAACAATAGAGTTATCAAAACAAGATAGTTATCAAAACAAGATAGTTATCAAAACAAGAGATATATCATAACGAGAGAGATATCAAAACAATAGAGTTATCAAAACAAGATAGTTATCAAAACAAGATAGTTATCAAAACAAGAGATATATCATAACGAGAGAGATATCAAAACAATAGAGTTATCAAAACAAGATAGTTATCAAAACAAGATAGTTATCAAAACAAGAGATATATCATAACGAGAGAGATATCAAAACAAGAGAGTTATCAAAACAAGATAGTTATCAAAACAAGAGATATATCATAACAAGAGAGATATCAAAACAAGAGAGACATCAAAACAAGAGAGATATCAAAACAAGAGAGTAAGAAATAAGATAGATATCAAAAAAAGCCAGTTATAAAACTAGAGAGATATCAAAACAAGAGAGCTATCGAAACAAAGAGTTATAAACAAGAGAGATATAAAAACAATAGAGATATCAAAACAAAAGAGTTGGAAACAAGAGAGATATCAAAACAAGAGAGTTATCAAACAAAAGAGATATCAAAACAAGAGAGTTATCAAACAAGAGAGATATCAAAACTTTGACATTGATTTATATCAAAACATTTATGACATCTGGTATTTTGTCTCAGTGTTGTCATCACAAGAAATATTATAAACATTGATAAAAACGTTGTAGGTAATTGAGTAAACATAGATATTAAAGCGGTATTTATGTAACATAACTTACATTTCAGCTTGCGTGTTTCTTAATTGCTGATTCTGTAAAAGAAATATCTCAGTGACACATCCTAATAATGATCATCAGCAAATCAGCATCCTGCTATAGTATGTGTAATCAGTCAGTGGTAGGTGACATGCAGACTCCAGAGCCGAGTCAAGGGTAGGGCGACCCGAGCATTTGTTTCAAGCTTCAATCTGAAAGACGTCAAAATAGACTTGTTAAATAAAAAACACAAATATGTTTTAAATAACTCTTTTAGGATCTTCTAATATTTTTGTTCATTCATTAGATACCTATTTAAAATTGGAAGCACGACATATACGACGATTGTCCTGTTCATCCTCGAAGTGGCTGATCTACGGACAACACAAGGACTACTCTTCTTCTTTTCCTCAGCAATTGTCCCACATGATTGTGAGGTGTTCTTTCTACGTCTTACGTTTCCACTGTCCTTGGTTCTGCGCATCCTCTGGAGAAACTCCGTCGCTTAGCATATCCTGCCTCACCACTTCTTTGCATCTGTGCTTTGGTCTCCTGCTGGGTCTTTTACCCGGCACATTGAAGTTTTGGACTACGTTCCTTTTATATTCCGGTGGTCTTCTACAAACATATCCGTACCATCTCAATCTGTTTCTTGGAGCTTCTTGGATATATCGATCATTCCAAGGTTTCCTCGTCTATGGGCGTTTATTATTTTATCTAGTCTAGCAAACCCGTACACCCATCTAAGCATTTTCATTTCCGTTGTCTGGACGGCACGAACGCGTTTTAGGGAAACGTATCAGGTTTATGGTCAATATCAGTTTGCAAAATGTGGCAACATGTCAAAGAGTGCTTTAATTAACATTTTAAACCGGTGTTTCGAAAGATGATCGGAGAGTATTTTAAAAACTTTCGTCCATCTTTTTTAGGTACAATAATTTACTTTTCCCAGTACTGGTAGCTACATGGAAATCTCACCTATTTCATCAAAAGGTAAGTAATATTAAACACTAAGACAGATTGTATCAAGTGGGACAGCCTGGTTTTTCCCAACGAGCCTTACACAACTTCATTAATTTCATTTGTATTACATTTATTATTTTATACTTATTTTCATCCATTAAACCAGTTATATGAAAGCCACAGAGATTCTGTGTCATTTCGTAATGAATTCAACTTTGTTTCCGTTTAAAACTCATATTGACTATTACCAAACACAATATTTATCTAGAATACATAAAATTCTCAGAACAAACAACGATCGAAAATAAAAAATCATTTAATGATATACGAGGCTATAAGTGTTTACATACCTACTTATTTATAACTTACAAGGATTTTTAAATGAAAAAAGTATGACAGTATACACATAATATAAGAAATTTAAAACAGAGATCACAATACTAGTAGACAATGAAAGGTACAAGTACACATCAACAGTAAACGGGACACTGTAATTTCATGTATCTATGTGTACATACACATCTATTCATGTTTTACTCGTTAATGTTTTTGCTCTCCAATATGCTAGGGATAGTCCCTGTGTTATATTGGGAGCAATATCTAGTCTTGGTGCTAGTTCAACAATATTTTTTTGAGCTTTCCCGCAATATTCATCAATTATGCCGTTCAATCTAATTTTTGAAAGTTCATTCATCAAAATCCTTTCACTTGAGAATAAGCTGACATATAACAATGCCATCTGTGAAGTGACGTAGAAACTTTTTTGTATTGGTTTGTATTTTGAGAAAGTGATCTGAGCAAAAAGGAAAACACAGCAGGTAACAAGGTTCAGATGGGTCGATGGCAGAGCGGTTAGCGCGCTGGGCTAGTAACCCAGTGGTCGCGAGTTCGAATCCTGCCTCGACCGATTTCGTTCACCTATAGCACAAGCATTTATTTGCTTATTTTAGGGAACGTATGAAGATGTATATGTACTTGTTTAATAAGGACATATTCATTTTAAAAAAAAAAAAAAAACCACGATTGGATAATAATATGAGCCCTGAATAGTGGTAGCTTCGGAGATACCAGCCTTCAATGTTTTGAAAATTTCTCGTCGGTTATGAAGCGTTATTTTATATTCACTAAGTGTTTTTTTATTATATTTTATATTTATTTCTTCTTTTTCTTCGGCCCTCTTTCATCCAGAAATGGACATAAGCCTCCCCCTGATACCTTTACAGGTTCCTTTTTTGGGCAGACCGCATCCATCCACCTCCAGCCACTCGTCTTATATCATCAGACCACCTTGTTTGAGGCCTTCCAACATTTTTTTTAGCCCGTTCTAGGTCGCCATTCCAGCACTTTTTAGACCATCTGGAGTTTGATTCCCGGACAATTGACGGTACGCCCTTTTTACCGTATGGACAGTTGACCGTGCGGAGAAATGACCGTGGGGACAATTTACCGTATGGACAGTTGACTGTGAGGACAATTCACCGCACGGACTAACTTAACTCATACGTAAAAAAGGAAGTTTTTTTGGTTATTTAAAATATGTAGTTTCCGAACGATGAATTGTCCATTCGGTCAATTGTCAATACGGTAAATTGTCCTCACGGTCAATTGTCCGTACGGTCGACTGTCCACACGGTCAATTATCCTCACGGTCAACTGTCCATACGGTATAAAGGGCGTACGGTCAATCGTCCACGGTCAATCGGCTACGATCAATTGTCCGGACACGCTGGAGTTTGTGGTTCGGGCGACATGCCCTGCCCAGCTCCACTTCTGCTTAGCAACCTTTTGGGCGACGTCCGTTATTTTGGTTTTCTCTCTCATTCACAAGATAGTTTATTTCTTAACGAAATACCCAGCATTCTACTTTCCATGTATATTTATATTTAAGACGGAAGACTAATATAAATCACGTATTTCATTTACAGACACAACGGTTGGTGGAAATCCCCCAACAGACATCGAATGAGACATAATAATTTATTAAACATGGGTTTAAGATCCATCGTCATTCATGTGTGATTTGGAAAATCGCAAGTTCAGTAATTATGTTGTGAACGTCAAAAATTTGACATTTTTCGATTGTCGTAGATGAGGACACATATATTCTGATGACACAAGAAATCACAGTATTTAAAATTGTCTGCTTCCTATGATTTTTCCGTTGGCAATACGCATTATTATGTATATATTATAGTCTATTGATGTTAATAATTCAACTTTCACTCTCCATTTGATATTAAGTCATTTCTCACATTTATAGTGACAAAGTCTCGTGTGAATCTTAAACGGTTTTGAGGTACATCTTTACATACATGCGATATCATTTTGAAAAATGTTAATTGTTACAGGACATATTTTTATATATATATATATATATATATATATATATATATATATATATATATATATATATATATATATATATATATATATATATATATATATATATATATATATATATATATATATATATATATATATATATATATATATATATATATATATATATATATATATATATATATATATATATATATATATATATATATATATATATATATATATATATATATATATATATATATATATATATATATATATGTTATAATATTTTTATCTCGGTTTTCCCGTGTCAGTAGGTCTTGACTAAGACCATTTGTCTTCCGACGTTTCGCCTGAATATCACCAGGCATTTTCAAGGACTTAACGAAAAGCACGCGCGCGACACACGTCTACTAATCCTTGTCTACTAATACTAGTCCTTGAAAATGCCTGGTGATATTCAGGCGAAACGTCGGAAGACAAATGGTCTTAGTCAAGACCTACTGACACGGGAAAACCGAGATAAAAATATTATAACATATTTCACCCGTGAAAACATCAAATATAACATATATATATATATATATATATATATATATATATATATATATATATATATATATATATATATATATATATATATATATATATATATATATATATATATATATATATATATATATATATATATATATATATATATATATATATATATATATATATATATATATATATATATATATATATATATATATATATATATATATATATATATATATATATATATATATATATATATATATATGAAATTATTATTATCTTTGGGGTTATCCCGCGTCAAAATCAGATCCTTGGAAGGATCTTTCGTCAACCGACGTTTCGCCTGGATCACACCAGGTATCTTCAGGGCCTTGTTGATAGATTCTCGCTTCGTGTGTCAGTGCAAGCACGTCCGTTCTAGCCGAGAACCTAGCACCAAAAGATCCTTCCAAGGATCTGATTTTGACGCGGGATAACCCCAAAGATAATAATAATTTCATATTTTCAAATACCCGTGAAAACCTTTCTAGTAACATATATATATATATATATATATATATATATATATATATATATATATATATATATATATATATATATATATATATATATATATATATATATATATATATATATATATATATATATATATATATATATATATATATATATATATATATATATATATATATATATATATATATATATATATATATATATATATATATATATATATATATATATATATATATATATATATATATATATATATATATATATATATATATATATATATATATATATATATATATATATATATATATATATATATATATATATACTAGCTTTTATGTCCCGCCGTTGGCCAAGAATGTAAAATTGTGAAAGAAAAAGCAATCGTTTTTATAATATTGTCACCCAATTATTTTGCAATATCAGACTATGAAAAGTGGTTTGAAATTTGATTGAGTTTAAGTATTGTAAAATGTTCAAGTGATGGCCACAACCCATTCTTTTTTATATATTGCTATAAAGTGTGAATGAAGTATAATATTTATACAATTTCTGCTCGCATGGACTATGCGTAATGGTTTTAAATATGACTGTTTATCAACGTTGTAAAGAGATTGGTTTGGCCACAACCCCCATTTTTAAATATTATCATCGAAAACAAATTGTAATGTGTACCTATTGAAAATTTAGTAATTTTGGATGTTGGGATGTGGTTAAAATTTGATTAAACAAACGTAGGTACTGAAAAGATCTAGTATTGGTCACATCCCATTCGTTTTTATATTTTTTCATCAAGTGTGCATTATATTTTTGCTCAATTTGACTGAAAGTCTTCATTAACGAAGAAGAAGAAGACTTGAACTATAGTAAATAGTTTTTAATTTGAATATAAATGTTGTGAAGAGTTCAGTAATGGCCACAACCCCCATTCTTTAAATATTAGGTGTTGAAAATTATTCAAAATAGGATGATATAAATGGTTTAAATTTAATTAAACAAAAGTATTGAAAAGATTCTAGTGCAGGTTATATCGTCACATCCCATATCCCATTCATTTCATATGTATTTTCATCAAGTGTGCATATCGTTAATAATATTTCTGCACAATAGACTATTAGACTTAAAACTAACCCAAAAGACTAAATAAAAAAGAGAAAAATAAGTATAAGACTATAAGAAATAGTTTGTATAAAAAACTATTCCAATGGTCTACATAAAATAAGTAAAAATACATATACCTAATAGAAAAATTAGACTATTGGAAATAGATTGTATAAAAGCTCACCCAAAGGTCTACAAAAAAGAAGAAGAAGAATATTTAGACTATTGGAAATAGTTTGTATAAATACTGACCAAAAGGTCTACATAAAAGAAAATGAATAAGACTATTGGAAATAGTTTGTATTAAAACTCTCCCAAAAGTCTACGTACTTAAATGAAGAAGAATAATAATTAGACTAAAGGAAATAATTTTTATAAAAAAATGACCCAAATGTATACATAAAAGAAGAAGAAGATGAATTAGACAATAGGAAATAGTTTGTATAAAAACTGCCCTAAAGGTCTACATAAAATTAAGAAGAAACAGAATTAGACTCCAGGACCCGCCGCTTCAGGCCCTTCAGTACCTCCCGTCCCTTTAATCCCTCATTACGTCCCTTCCCATCAGACCCTTCACTACCTTCCGTCCCTTCAGGCAGTTTTATACCTCCCGTCCCTTCAGGCCCTTTAGTGCATCCCTTCCCTTCATTACATCCCGTCCCATCAGTCGGTTAAGAAAAGTTTAAATCCAGAAACCATCCTGGAAGAACCGCGAAGAGATGATAGAACATTCTTTTCCCAGGATGCTCTACTTAATAGGTAAAATGACTAAATACACGAAGAAGAAGAAAAAAGTTTAAACCCAGATACCTGCGAAGAGATGGAAGGACAGTTGGACCTTCTTCTCCCAGGATTCTCCAACTTCATAGGTAAAATGACCAAAAATACACGATGAAGAAGAAGAAGAAGAAATAAGTTTAAATCCAGATACCTGCGAAGAGATGGAAGGAAAATTGGACATTCTTCTCCCAGGTTAGTCCACCTTCAAAGGTAAAATGACCAAATAGACGATGAAGAAGAAGAAGAAAAAAGTTTAAATCCAGAAACCTGCGAAGAGATGGAAGGAAAATTGGACCTTCATCTCCCAGGATAGTTCATCTTCATAGGTAAGATGACCAAGTACACGTTGAAGAAAAAGAAGAAAAAAGTTTATATGCAGAACCCGTCCTGGAAGACCTGTGAAGAGATGGAGGGACAGTCGGACCTTCTTTTCCCAGGATACTCCCCCTTCATAGGTAAAACGACCAAATACACGAAGAAGAAGAAGAATAAGAAAAAAGTTTAAATCCAAAAACCATCCTGGGCATACGCTCGACAATTCACCAAAGTTTCATTATAATCGGACAAACGGTTGATAAATAAATAAATAAAATAATTTTCCTATAGGAAATCAGTATAGGTATATTATTGTTGATTTGTAAGTAAATAGTATTAGGTAGGTACCTACCTACAACAACCTTCTAAATAAATTCGATTCCTAACAAATTTTATTTGAATATCACATTCTTTCTGTAGCCATGGAAACGATTCGAACACGTAAGTAATATCGAATGGTTCGGATACATTTTTTGAATATGTAGGTACCTACATTGGTTTGTTCGATGCCATAAAAATGAAAATTGTCCGAAATATCAAATATTATATACAAATTATGCAATTTTATTATGCCCATATCTTTACTAATAATTAACAGACTTTTACAATATACGTCTTAAAACTTGCTGTAATGTCTTGTGTTTCATTTTATTATTTCATATTTATATTTATTTCAAAGGTTTATTATTTTCAAGAACATATTCATTCGGTAGGAAAATGAAATATTGTATGAAAAGATATTAAAATGGCGGCATTTATGTACAAAACGCTTACTTTAAAAATAAGTTAAACATTATAATTATACAAAATATTCACCATGTTTTTCACTTAAACGCTAAGTTATACTTGAAAGTAAATTTTTTTCGTGTAAATACGTACTTCTAACTTTTAAACTAACAGATATATGCGTGCAAAATGTACACTTTTTTGACAGATACGACTTGGAAAATTTTGTATGAAAAAAATAATTATTGAAATATTTTTAAAATTCAGCATTTTTATCGCATTATTTTTAGCGTGACACTGCATCAGGTATACAGGTACACGTTCGCACATAAATTAGATTTTTAGATGCTCTTGGTTTTTCAGAAGGCGTGAGACAAACACACACACACACACATACACACACACATACACTAACATTTTGATTGCTTTATTACTTTAGATATATATATATATATATATATATATATATATATATATATATATATATATATATATATATATATATATATATATATATATATATATATATATATATATATATATATATATATATATATATATATATATATATATATATATATATATATATATATATATATATATATATATATATACATATATATATATATATATATATATATATATATATATATATATATATATATATATATATATATATATATATATATATATATATATATATATATATATATATATATATATATATATATATATATATATATATATATATATATATATATATATATATATATATATATATATATATATATATATATATATATATATATATATATATATATATATATATATATATATATATATATATATATATATATATATATATATTACAAGATAGGTGCTTCACTAGAATAAATTTGTTTTTGAAGCAGGTACCTGTACATTAGTGAATTTATTTATTTTAATATTAACCCATTAGTGCATAGTGTCCTGAATAAAGGACGCACCTATTTTGAAAATTGCTACCATGATACATATTGTTTACAAAAAATAAATTTTTGCAATGTATTCCTTATTAATTACCAAAACAATTATGATATAATAAGTTTGGAAAAAATGCGTAATTAGATATGTATAAATAGTTATAGTCAAAATGGCGGCGAAGTGTGTTAGTGCTGTACGACCTGGGTGAGTATTTATTTGATTTTATTAATATTATTTCATAATAATGCGGTTTAAACTATATAAAAATAATCTATAAACTTCAAGACATGTAATCAAATATGTTTTTTTACTCATATAAGTTAAAATGTGTTTGTTTGGAGACATTTTATTTTCCTGTCCTTTAAAAAGGACACTATGCATATCTGCATGTTTCATACTACGTGACATAAAGTGTATCCAGCATTTCCAAACTGATGTTAGATGTACTACCTACATACATTATGACATAATTTTATTTCAGCAAGGTAATCATTTTTATTTTATTTTAAGAATCAGTACTTTTCACCCTTACTTTCCCCCTTTCTCCATACTTCTAACGAAATCATAAGATACATTGTATTTAAAAATATTTCTATAATTTTAGGTTGACTCTTGAGTAAATTGTTTCGAAATTAGGGAAAGACTGTAGTGATGACGATCATTGCTCGCAATATGTTACTCAGGTATTTGTGACACCACCGGAGGAAGATGGCAATGAAACAGAAGAAGATTCTGACAAGTCAGATGATGAACATGAAGGTCATTTGAATCACTTAGGAAGAAAGTTCCTTACCAGCTCTTACAACGTGCAGTCAAAGGGAATTGAAGACAATGAAGATGTTCGGTCCGAAGCTGCATCAATACCACCACCTCCTAAACATCGCCGATTGGAGCAACAATCATGGAAGAAATCAGATTTGGATTATAATTAGGTTACTGAATGTAATCCTATATCAACTTCCGATCAAGCAAAGCTTTTTGAAACTACAATTGATTTTTTTTCTCTATTTTTTAATGATGAAATGATAGATTTGATTATAAATCAGGCTATATAGTATAAATCAAAAGAATATGAATCTGCAGATGAACAGAGAAGAGTTATATGTTGTAATCGGTGGATTACGGTTGTCTTGTTACAGCAAGTATCCAATCAAAAGAATTGTCCGAAGAAGACGACGCCCCCCACGATTCATTTCACTAAACCAACCAACCGTTATATCCAATTATAATAGATACATGGTGGAGGAGTGGATAAAATCGACCAGTTGGTTGCTGCATGCCGAACAAGGATAAGACAAAGAAAGTGGTGGTGGCCAATATAAGTGTATTTTTTGGACGTAGCAGTCGTCAATGGGTGCTTGTTGGCGAAAAAATTGAATAACACCAATTCTACAGAAGCTTTTCTTAGATTCCGACGCTACATAACCACTGCACTCCTGAAAAAATATGGAGTTGCCTCTTTCAGGGGGTGTATGCCTTCAACCGCATTATCTGCAGTGCGTTATGATGAAACAAATCACTGGATAGTTGAAATTCCAAAGCAACGAAGGTGTGCATTATAATCTTGTTCAGAAAAATCATTTTTTACTTGTGAAAAATGCAACATTGGACTTCAAAAAAAATATCACACAGAAAAATAAATTTCTTGTACTGTTACTTTTTTTTTTTAGTATATATATGTATATAAATTTTATTATTTTTAACATAAAGGTATATAAATGTATATATTTATGTCAATACATACTAATGTGAACAAAAAAAAAAATATTTTATTCCATGTTCCTTGACTCGTTTGAATACATGTATTCAATACTCAGATATACCATTTGTGCATGGTGTCCAGAAAAAAGGACGCTCTGTATAAAAAAAACTATTTTTCCGAAAAAAAATTTTTTAAGTTTTTTTAATAATTTAGAACATTTTTGACATAACTTTGCAAAATTACCAGAAAAAAACTACGAATAAACTTTATGCACTAATGGGTTAATCAAGAAATTATTATTCGGATATTGATTTCATTTTATGTTCTACCCACATCAAGTAACCATTTGGTACCACGACCTTTGAGTTGTGTTGACCCAAAAAAAATAATCGATTTACAAACACATTGGTTCAAGTTGGTAAACAAGCCAAAAATAAATAATATTTCTGGCGCAGTTCAGGGGTGACATCTGTGCGAGAACACCGTCACCTCATTTATATGGACTGTTGCTTTCATTGTTTATAAATAAACCAATCACTCAATAGATGGCATTACAAAAAGGTTTCTTCGTTACTTAACATATGGCAATTGTAATAATGTCCTTATTTTCAGTTTTTTTTTTTTTTTCAAAATATGCATTGATAAGGAAACTCAATAAGAAGGCATAATATTGGTGAACGTTGCGCAAGCGCATAAAGTGATCACATAAACCAGTCGATGACAGGTCGTAAGCTCCGTAGGTGCCTTGAGTTCTTGGTTCTTTTTGTACTATTCCAACTACGTCTCAAAAAGTGATAACCCTTTGAAATCCGGTGGCAGTTTATTATAAATTCGATGTGCAGTATATATTAAAAATCTTAGCGCAAATGAAGAATTTATTTTTGGACCAAGTAGTTCCCTGACGTTTCGCTTCTAGTGTCATTTGAGGTAGAGTATTTATGAATAGTTTTGTTTTATTTTAAATAAAGTTAGAATAGATCTAATATAAAGTTGACTTACATCCATTACTTGAAATTGCGTAAAAATCTATTCGGGACAATATCAATGGCTTGCTGTTTATAACTATTACTAGTTGCATGTAACACATGAGATCCAACTGTCGATGGCGATATTATGCATAATCAAAGAATACGTACCAAACTATAAACAACACAAATTAATAAATATTTGAAGATATTTTATTTTCTATATAAAACATGTAGGTATGTTTGTCAGGATAGGATAGTATGGAGGTCAGTCTGTTTTTCCTACACAGAATATGAAAACAGTATAATGGTATGTATGTATGTTTGGAGATTTAAGTATCAAACTATTAAGTCTTCTTACATATTGTGTATAGGCGACTTCCATACAAATTGTATGAAGTGATGTCGTCACTAAATTCAATTTTTATAAAAATTGTTAAAAAAAAATTGAGATGTGCTAATACAATGTTTATATTTTTTATATAAAATTAAATTATCTAGTTGGGGTGTTTCAGCTTTTTTCGATATTTAAAAAAAAATGGAAATATAGGCAGTTAAACTCATAAATTTATCATAAATAAAATATTTTTCTGAATAAAAAATGTTTGAGAAACCCTGGACTTTAAAAAAAAACAAATTTGAGATTTTGTATTTGTCTATCTTCATGCCAATTTTCAGCGTTCTAGCTTTTATGGTTTCTGAGATATATGGAAAAATAAAGTAAAAATTCAAAAGTTGATAACCCCTGACTGAAACAAAAATTCAAAATTCCGAGTATAAAAGTTTTGTAGGCCTGTAACTGTTTATATATTCTGAAATTTTAGACTCTGTAAATTGAGCGGATCAAAAGTTATAAGGGACACACACACACACACACACAGACATACACACACACACACACACACAGACACACACACACACACAGACACACACACAGACACACGAAATGTTCTACTCCGAATTCTGAGTACATCCGTGTATGGAACATATATGCTGCGAAGCCTCTAAGTTGGTGTTTTTTGACTTCAAAGTTGGAAAAGCCGTGAAAAAAGTAGACCTCTCCATACAATTCTCGCGTATTCTGGCTTGATACATTGTCGATATGTTAAGAGAACAAAGTTCTCCTGAACAAATCGACAGTTGGATAATGTCGATTCATTTAGAGAATTGAATTCTCATGATCGAATCGACAGTTTGAAAACAAATTTTTGAGATTTGATTAGTGGATCCAATAATTAACGAGCAACAGTTTGCGAGAAATTCTTTACTAATATTTTCGGATACATACCTGGATTTTGTCATTATTTATACAAAGTATTTTTATATATTTAAAGAATTTCTTGCTTGGAATAAATTAAATGTGTAAATGTGTCCTTCAAATCAGCTGTCTTTAGCACTTTTGACTGCAGGGTTTTAAAGTTTTAAGGTTCTCCAGAATCTTCCAGGAGCAAGGAGCCGTTACTAGTCCACATAATATTAAGCAGAATGGTTACTAGCGGAGAATGAATAGTCTCACTTTTAGCAATGGGAAAAATGAACTATGAATTATAGAATATCAAGTATGTATACTTTTTTCAAATGTTTATGAAATGCACCTATCTTCCAGTTGGCAGACGTAGGGTATTTATTAATGAGGTGGGTACTTACATTTATATTATAAATTTGTAACTACCTACTTAAATTACGTATTGTTATATTTCACGGTAAATCTTTATCTTATTGAGATTGCTATAGTTGAGAGAAAGGAGAAAGTACAATGATATTATTAAAGATATTCCTACACTTGATATCTTGTATATTTTTCATACCATTTTCTGTGTAATTCCTATACACATTTAGATTTTATCTTGTTGTTCATTTATTTCCCTATTGAAGCTGTTCAATGGTCTTTACTAACTTAATATCAAATTACATTCGATGGTCGATGCCAATGAGGCTAACTCAACAGAATTTCGTATTCGCCTACTCCATGCCATAGGGAACGTTTCAGAGCTTGTAGCTCTTTTCATCCCCGGGCTGCTCATCGGACAAAAAAAGGAACTACTATCAAACATCATTCATACCACTACCACCACTAAGAGTCAAGCTTAGTGGAACAGTAGAAACAAGTTGCCCCGCGAGCGTATCTTCGTGCGAGTACCAAGCGAGCATAAAGCACAGTCATACGTAATAAAAATAAAAGGAGGTAGGGAAATTTGTTTGTAATGATTTTAACTATTATGTTTTGTATAACAGCAGAGTGAAATGGGTGTTACTTACACATTGTTACTTACTAAAGAAATATATTATTTTTTTCATTTCGGGGGGGCGGATCAATCCCCTTGATCTCCCCCCTGGCTACGGCCTTGGTGACAGACGAAATGCGAGCGAAATGAAATAGCGCGCCAACTTCATGTCTATATATGTTCTATATTCAATAATTAATTGCCTTGAATTGAACACGAATTAGCAGGAACAGTTTGCGTTGCTAAACTGTGCATTTGGAGGAAACGTGCTTTGAGTTTATAAGTGCATTAGCGCAACAAACTAGTGCCTAATTCGAGGCAGTACTTGCCTCCTAATCAACACGGAATTCCGGACCATTTGAGATTTTAAGCCACGATATTATACGACGCATTCTCCGTCTTCCCTCTAACTAATCAACGCGTAATTATTTAATTATCGATTGATTGAATGGAGCAGCTATGACCGTGAAAAATTAATAGACTAACGGAATTTTAAGTCAAACTTTCCTTTGGCTTTACGATAAATATTATCAAAAACAATTTGATATTTCAAGTAATAAAATCGCAACGTCATTAAAATTAATTAAGCAACGCATAAAATCGCAATGATATGTAAAATCTGCCCTTGAGGTGAATCTCTTCCTGATTCCCTTGAAATAAAATGTATCGGAAAAATGTCTTTATTAGTTTCGGCTGTCGTAAACATCAAGTACGAGATTTTCCATTGAAAACAGAGACACCTATGAACACGATCGTTGATTTATTAATATTTAAATTATAATTGGTAGGAAATATACGGGTCATAAGGAAAACATTTCCAAATAAATGGAAATTTTTGCATAAAAAAGCATCAAAAATACATAGATATTAATGATAAATAATTATTATTGATGATAAAATTTGTTTTAGCTGCGAGTCACCGCCATTGAACAGTCCTTCCACTCTTTTTTATTCATCGTTGTTTTTGGGTAAAAGCCGAATAATCGAAAATAAAAAAAGTAAAATAACTTCTGGGCAATGAGGTTTACTACCAATTCTGAATGTCGCTTTTTAATTGTGTGGGCTTGTGCTTTTTTTACAAGTTAATGCACACCCTCCGCTGGTAACCTCACATTATTGGTTTTGCCGTGATGGTATTCATGTAATTATATTGTTATAAAATTATAATCGAGAAAGACACCTTAACGCCTATTTTAAGTACATCGCATACACTGGTTTGATTTCGCTACCTCCACCACCACTTGCTTTGCATATGGGGACTGTAAACGACCCCTTCACAGAAAGCTAAGTGTGCGATAGAAAACAAATGCAAAGCACGAAAAGTAGCTCATGGAGCCCTCTAGATTAATAATCTCTGTACCATAGTGCAAAAAGAACAATCGACGAATGTGAATAGAAGATTCACTCTCGTGGACTGTCATTGACTTTAGATCTTTTTAGTCGTAAAGCATCAGAGGTGTGGCCAAGATCGTAAAATATAGTAGTCTCACATAAAAACGAGTGGGTTGTGGCCAACGCTATACTCCTCACTACCAAGTCACTTCACAAAGTATACAAATTTTGTATGGAAAATTTTCAGCACTATCATAAAATGAGTTTAATTAAATTATTTTTGATTTAAATATTTTACTGTGAAAACTTGATAATTATTCAATACCATTTTATAAAAGTCGTGCCTATTTACCAATATGAAAATAAAAATAACAAATTACGCTTTTCTTGAGCTTGGGGTCATTTTAAAATATATGACAATTAATATCATTTAATGATTCGGCGGATATTTTGTGGTAGTTAATATAAACCATTTTTGAATTATAAATTAGCTATAAACCACTTGTTTTTTTAGTCACTTCGCGACATGTTTCGGAAGCGCTGTCCTTCCATCGACCGGCGTGTCGAGACTAACATGTTGAATTTGTGTGTATCTGTCTGTGAAGCGAGGCAGGTGGCGGTTGAGGGTTGGTTGGGTAAGTGGGGGGAGGGGAGTACGCGAAGTGACTCAAAAAACAAGTGGTTTATAGCTAATTTATAATTCAAAAATGGTATATGACAATTGATTGAGAAACACTGATGAAATACTTTCAAAATCTAATGGTGTCTAGGCGAGTATTAGATATACAAATTTGCAAAATTTGAAAAGAACCGAATTAGTACTTTAGTCTATAATCGATAAAGTAGAATAAATACGCCGTACATAGCACATAGTACTCAAACTTTCAGAAAACAATCTAGTTGATCTAGTTGATCCCTTTGGGGTAGTGATGAGTAAAAACATCTGATAACTTGACGAATTCATTAAAAATATATAACTACCTTATATTTGCACATATTTTTTTTCAGTCTCATATTACTAGCACATAGTACATAGTACACACATATACATCGTTATGAAACTTTCAGAAAACAATCTCAACATGATACTAGTTGATCCCCTTGGGGGAGTGATGAGTAAAAACATCTGCAAAACTTGACGAATTCATAAAAAATATACCTACCTTATCTTTGTACATATGTTTTTTAGTCTCATATTACTATCACATAGTACACACACATACATCGTGATGAAACTTTCAGTAAACAATCTCAACATAATACTAGTTGATCCCCTTCGGGGAGTGATGAGTAAAACATCTGCAAAACTTGACGAATTCATAAAAAATATACCTACCTTATCTTTGTACATTATGTTTTTTAGTCTCATATTACTATCACATAGTACACACACATACATCGTGATGAAACTTTCAGTAAACAATCTCAACATAATACTAGTTGATCCCCTTCGGGAGTGATGAGTAAAACATCTGCGAAACTTGACGAATTCATTAAAAATATAACTACCTTATCTTTGTACATATGTTTTTTAGTCTCATATTACTATCACATAGTACACACACATACATCGTGATGAAACTTTCAGTAAACAATCTCAACATAATACTAGTTGATCCCCTTCGGGGAGTGATGAGTAAAACATCTGCAAAACTTGACGAATTCATAAAAAATATACCTACCTTATCTTTGTACATTATGTTTTTTAGTCTCATATTACTATCACATAGTACACACACATACATCGTGATGAAACTTTCAGTAAACAATCTCAACATAATACTAGTTGATCCCCTTCGGGAGTGATGAGTAAAACATCTGCGAAACTTGACGAATTCATTAAAAATATAACTACCTTATCTTTGTACATTATGTTTTTTAGTCTCATATTACTATCACATAGTACACACACATGCATCGTGATGAAACTTTCAGTAAACAATCTCAACATAATACTAGTTGATCCCCTTCGGGGAGTGATGAGTAAAAACATCTGCAAAACTTGACGAATTCATTAAAAATATAACTACCTTATCTTTGTACATTATGTTTTTTAGTCTCATATTACTATCACATAGTACACACACATACATCGTGATGAAACTTTCAGTAAACAATCTCAACATAATACTAGTTGATCCCCTTCGGGGAGTGATGAGTAAAAACATCTGCAAAACTTGACAAATTCATTAAAAATATAACTACCTTATCTTTGTACATTACATATGTTTTTTAGTCTCATATTACTATCACATAGTACCTACACAGTACACACACATACATCGTGATGAAACTTTCAGAATATAATTTCAGAATTCACAACTCCCCCCTTGGGGTAGTGAGTAGTAAAAATATTAATAACCTTTTTTTTACGGCGCTGGCCGATTTACTAATGATATTAATAATAACTAAGCACTACAAATAATAACACTCAATTATTATTATTACCATTATACACTTCCTCAAAAGAATTAGCAGATCAATGCGTAAATTGTAAATTATTTAAAAGAGCAAAATAAAATGCAACAAACGCATCATCAAGCTTTCAATTGGGAATAGTTCACCCATCCAGATACTTAACATATCAAAGGATTAGGCTCTGAGGAGGTCTCTATACTACCTAACAACCCTACAGTTTCCCGAATATTAACGTTTAAAAAATCTTTAACGATTCTACATGTATTCATTATTACCGTTTTTTGCATTTTTATTATTAAATTTTTCGATAAATCTATAATTTCTAAATTACGGATTAACGATTTTGGAATAATGCCAGTGTTTTCTATGTATTTACATTATATATATTTTTTCGTTTTACATATCGAGTATTACAAAATACAATATTAACATTCTTGTTCAACTGCATTCGTAGACAAAATGCATTAACTGCAAGATGTTAAATTTATTCTGTGCGAAATTGAAACTGGTTTTAGTGACTTGCAATGATGAAAAATATTTCTAAAAATATAAAATGATTGAATTGAAATGGGACCAGTGTCTGTCATTTTCATGTCAACATGGCGGCTTAGAATCATTTATTGATTCAAATTATATTTAAGTCTTTCTTACGTTTATTTATAAATATTTTTCTCTTCGTTGATTTCAATTTTGGAGACAGATTGGCAGCAAAGCGATGCATGTAGTCAGGAATTATGAATTCGACATTTTTAAAGGATTTTTTTACATATGTTTTCGGGCAGGTATCCTTTTTTAAAAAATAAAGTCGAACCCTGGACGCCGACATAGAGGTCAAACGACTTTGCAATGGGGGTCGACGACAGGGTAAAAGGAAATGTTTAAAATAAAATAGGTACAATCAAATATTCTTTTATACATATTTTCATTCCGCTGTGTCTTTGTTGAGGTTTTCATATTATAATAGAATAACAAACATTAAAATATGACTGCCATTTTTTGTCATAAGATATTTTGTGTGTATTCATTGCAAATGATGTAATGTTGAATCCATCTATCGAATGTTATGCAACAATTATTTAATTCGCATTCATTTACATACCATAATATTGTATAACAACTAAAATCACGTAAATGAGTTTATATCCTATATCCATTTTTTAAATAACGAGTATTTTTTTACCACGCTTGTATGACGTGTTGTATGTATCGAATTTTGAAATGGAATTTTAAAAACTCTTCCCATAGTCCAACTCTCGCTGAAATTTTGTATACTTACCCACATGTTTTCGATAACAATAATATTTGCAGAAAAATAGAATAAAAAAAAAAATAGATACTTGAACTTATGAAAGTTAATACAATCACACAGCTTTAATCCACAAATGAGAATGAGTCTAAGCGCTTAAGCCGAACACAGCCAGCATCCTTAGAGGATGCCGACTGTGTTTGGTGAAAGCACTTAAGCTCATTAAAGTCATTCTCATTTGTGGATAGATGCTTATTTTTTGTTTTGATGCCTTTTGTATTGATGCATTTTGTTTTGATTTTTTTGTATTGATGCTATTTTTATTAATGCTTTTTGTTTTGATGCCTTTTGTATTGATGCTTTTTTTGTTTTGATACTTTTTGTATTGATGTTTTTTTTGTGTGTACCTATAGCTATAATGTTGTTGATTTTATATATTTTGTATGTCTTTACGTTTTTATGTAATTCGATGAAATTAATAATTACAGCCAAAATTTAGTTTAATTTTTATTCTGCTTATTCTGCAAATTTCTGTCGGAATAGTATAAATCTCATAGGCGCTGCTTCACTTTTTCATTTAAGTTTTCCAGTCGTTTGAATTCTGTGCTGGCATCCAGGGTTCAATTTTCAACAGATATTATCTCACGTTGTTTGGAAGAAATTGGCTTTTGGTTGTATGTAAATCTGCCAATTGCAAAGGGTCCTTTTTATTTAGGTATTTACTATCGGGATCAGGTGTTTAGGGATAAATATTCCTTCTTTAGTTTTTCTTGAAAATACAAAGTCGTTAGACGACGCAATGTCCGGACTTAGATAAAAGAAAATACAACGTGGGTGCGCAGATCGCAAATTTGTGACTTTTTTGTTTGGTACAAACCGCGTCCATCCACGGCGAATAGGTCCAAGAAGTTTAGTGGAATCCATATAAGAAAAATATAATAAAAAGTAAATTAAGTATAATGGATATAGAACATTAGCTATTTAACGTGTGTACCTTCTCATATAATAGTGTGTGTCAGTGGGTATTGATAGTGTTAGGTATAGGTGATGATATGTGTCTGTAGGTAGGTTTGTATATAAGTAGAATGGTGCTACTTTCTCTTGAACTTTACGCCGAGCCATGCTGTCCACATATAACAAGGAAGCTGTCCCACTTATTTGCTCGCTGTTACGTGACAGATGCGAGAGATCGGAAGTACCTACACCCCAATTAAAAAATAAAACATCTCATATCATAGTTCAGCAATGAGGTTCATCACCAATTATGAATGTATCTCGCACACCTGTCGCTGGTTAACCCTCATTGTGGGATTTGCCGTGATGGTATGAATGATGTTACTATAATTATGATTTATAATTCTATGGATTACGATATCGTTGAAAATCGTAACGAATATAGGAAACATTTCATTATGTCATTATAATTAACTGTCACAATCCTTTTCCCATCCTTTTTTTTTCTCTTCCCTTCCTTTCCCGTCACAGGCAAACATACATCTTAGTTATATTTAAATTTATGATGTTTAAAATGTTTCATATTTAATATCTGTGGACGTATGTAATTTTATTTTTTTTATTTTTTATTTATTTCTATCCAAAAATATACAGTATATATGAGATACAAAATATCTTAAGATAATATAAGCTTATTCATACATAGTTAACATACAATGTAAATATAAGTTATCTCATTTCAATAAATATCAATTTACCACTTCACTGGTGCTTACATAGTTGAAGCCATATCTTTTTGTTTGTATCTTTGTTACTAGCCCCCTCACTAGGCATAGCCTGTGCTAAGGTGAGCTAGTTTTATGTTATTGTCTATTACGTTGTTTATTTATAGATACATTTACATATTATATAAGTACATGTACATACATACGCTACGCATTCAAACGTATGCATCTTTCCTTCTAAATACAATATTTCATATTGAGTCATGCACACACAACCAAAAATTGTGGAAATAAATTATTTGTTTCACTTTTTTTCAATTGTCTATTCTGTTGTTTGTAATAGTGCATTTACATTTTATTTGGAAGAATTATTTCCTTAAGGATTTTTTCATCTATTTCATAAACCCACCTTAGTGATAGTTTTTTAAATTCTTTTGCATTACTGATGTTTTTAATATTTGTTGGTAAACTATTGAAAAGTTTTGTTGAAAAATATCGTACACTACGTTGTCCAAAAGTTGTTTTAATATATGGTATATTTAAGGTATTTGTTGTACTTAATCTAGTGTGTTTATATTGTTGTGAGCTAGTATATTGATCTTCTCTTTTTAGCTTGTATATTAGCAGATTTTTTGCATATATTTTTGTAATTGTTGGAACTTTGAATTTAGTAAAAATCTCTTCAGTATTCGTTCGAATAGGTACCTTAAGTATAACTTTTATAATAGCTTTTTGGGCTATGTCTATTTTCTTTATTATTGTTGGCGTTGCACTTCCCCATCCAATAATTCCATATTCCATTATTGAATGACAAAGAGCATAGTATATATTTTTCAAATGTTTTAGGTCAATAACATTTCTGATTGATTTAAAGAAGTATATTAATCTATTCATTTTAGATGTCACGCAGTCAATGTGATAGTCCCATCTCAAGTTTTCATCAAATATAATTCCTAAATATTTTATGCTCTCTGTTCGTTCAATGATCGGGCAGTTACATGTTGGTTGATCACTTAAGTTTTCGGTACAGTAATCATGAATTCTTAGTTTATGTTCGTCACTAGGTTTATTTCGGGAGGTTATGCTGTATGCAATGTATTTTGTTTTGTTTGTATTTAGTGCCAGAGAGTTCCTGTCAAGCCATTTTTTTACTTCTGTCAATTCCGTTTCAGCCATTTTGTATACTTTTTTCCAAGTTTTTTCGTAATAGATGAAAACTGTGTCATCAGCATAACTGATGATATGTCCTTTTGTGGGAATATTGCATAGGTCATTCATATATATAAGAAACAGGATAGGCCCTAATACACTTCCCTGAGGCACACCACAGTTAATTGTTAGGTTTTCGCTTATGTGTTTTCCCACTTTTACACATTGCTTTCTGCATGTCATGTAATTTTTGAGAATTTTTAGGGAAGTATCTTTTACACCAATGTTTTCAAGCTTTTTGAAGAGCAAATTGTGGTTAATGGTATCAAAAGCTTTGGTTAGGTCAATAAAAACTGCAAGACACTTGTTGCCTTTATCCATTAATTCTTTTATATGGTCAGTGACATACGAAATTGCATCTGAGGTACTTTTATTTTCTCTGAAACCGTATTGGTTTTTAGAGAGGATGTCATATTTGTTTAAATAGTTCATCAGTTGCTTCTTTATTACCTTTTCCAAAATTTTTGACATTGAATTTAGTAAACTTATTGGTCTGTAGTTATTTATTTCTTCCTTACTACCATTTTTGTGAATCGGTAATATTGTTCCTTGTTTAAGTATGTTTGGAAATTCTCCTTTTTTTATTGATAAGTTTATAAGGTGTGTTAGTGGTTCACATAGTTCTTGCTGTAGTATTTTGAGTGTTTTTGATGAAATATTATCTTTCCCAGGTGCACTGTTTGTTTTCAGTGATGAAATAGTTTTTTCTATGTCCGTAATTTTAATTTCCTTTAATTCAAATTTAGAGCGAATTTCGGAGTTTGTGTCTGTTGTTACCATTCTGTCGATTTGGTTTTGTGGTTTATGTGTTTTGATTTTTTTTGCAGTTTCTTCTCCACAATTTGCAAAATAATGGTTTATATGTTTTACTATCATATCTGGGTTCTTTTCGAATAGCATTGTTTCTTCATTAATCTTAATTTTTTTAATAAATGAGTCCTTATTTTTTTTTGAATGTGTGATTTCTTTGAGTATTTGCCAGATTTTTTTAGTGTTCTGGTTGCATTCATTAATTTTGTTTATGTAGTATGTTTCCTTTGCTTTGTGTATAATATTAGTACAAATGTTTCTGTATCTTTTATAAAAATCAATGGTATATATATCGATTGGATTTCTTTTAATTTTTTCATGCAGTTTGTCTCTTTTCCTTATACTATTTAATATGCTCTGTGTTATCCATGGTTTGAGTCTTTTATTTTTATGGGGTGGTCGTATTGTTTTTTTAGAAGTAAATTTTTGTATTTTATTCTGTAAATATTTAGTGAAATATTCCCATGAGTCATTGGTATCGTCTATGTTTTTTAATTGTACCCAATTTTCTAATTTTAATTCATTTTTTAGGTCTTCATAATTTATGTCATATTTAATATATTCTTTTTTCATGTCTTTTTTTAGAGGACTGTTTTCTTTAATTGACAAAATTGTTGTGTAATGATCTGTTATTGTTGATTTATACACTAAAGATTGTGTAGAATTTTTCGTTTTTTTAAAAACATGATCAATACATGTTTGTGAGTTATGAGTAATTCTCGTAGGGATATTTATGTCGTTGATTAGTCCGAGGTGAGCTAAGGTTTGGTCTGTTTGTTTTTATTTTATAGTGTATTATTCCATTTTAGTATTTTAAGACTGTATTTGTCCCTAAATAAATAAATAAATAATTTAATACCATAATTTTAATAATAAATAAAATATATTTATTTAATAAAATATTTTTTGAAACCATAACGAAAAAAAAAACGTGTATTTTAATAATATATTTAATAAATAAATTTTTAAGATTGTTTTTTTAATACGCACATATACATAGATATCGCGTAATTTAAAATGAAATTATCATTTTAAATTTGAATAAAAATAAAATTTCAGGCTTGACAGCAACGTCAGTTTTTCAATCCTGAATATGGAAGTTTTGTGGTTGGTCACTTACCAACATTTTTATTATATTAAAAAATACTTATTGTTTAGTCAGTGTGTAGGTATATTGAGTATTATATGTATATAACTGATTAATAATCAGAGTGCAAATATTATGAACAATTTAGTATTGTGTATGTACAGTGAGTGACTAAATCACGATTTACGAATGTCGGAAATGCCGAAGAAATTTCTTATTATGCATGCATAAACCTGTAGGCACCTACCTACCTAGTGTCAAAAGTCAAATGAGCACCTTGAAACTTATTACGATTCTACAGTTACTAATCATAGTAAGTAATTCTACTGAGTACATACAATAGTTTTCATTGGCTTTTAAGCGTCCTGGCTATGATTAATTAATTGCATTATTATATGAGAATTTATGACAGCAAGTGATCACGTAAAAGTTAGATGAAAATAAATGCTTTAAGATGATTTTGCTACATAGTGAGTGATGATTGTCTAACATATATATGACTGATAAGAGAGGATCGAATAATAGTTAATATAATATAGTGGAAACAAAAGCATTTATTTGATTATACCTGTTTTTTTCTACGTCTTCTCTTCCTTTCCTTCTTTTCCTCTCCTGTTCCTCTCCTTATCCTCTCCTATTCTTGTCTTCTTCCTCTCCTCTTCCTCTCCTCTTCTCATTCTCTCCTCTTCATCTCCTCTTCCTCTCCTCTTCTTCTTCTCTTCATCTCCTCTTCCTCTCCTCTTCCTCTCCTCTTCCTCTCCTCTTCCTCTCCCTTTCCTCTCCTCTTCCTCTCCTCTTCCTCTCCTCTTCCTCTCCTCTTCCTCTCCTCTTCCTCTCCTCTTCCTCTCCTCTTCCTCTCCTCTTCCTCTCCTCTTCCTCTCCTCTTCCTCTCTTCTTCCTCTCCTCTTCCTCTCCTCTTCCTCTCATCTTCCTCTCCTCTTCCTCTCCTCTTCCTCTCCTCTTCCTCTCCTCTTCCTCTCCTCTTCCTCTCCTCTTCCTCTCCTCTTCCTCTCCTCTTACTCTCCTCTTCATACTTTTTATTCCTCTCCATATCCTTTTTTTCCCTATCCTTGCTATGAATTGTTCTACATTATATTCAGTCTTTTTTGTCTTTTTCTTTTATACTTTTCTTCTTTTATCTCTGTTTATTTAATTTTTGTCGTATCATTACCATATAACCATAGTACCTACTCATTGTATTGTGTATTAACTCTTGTTGGCTGTAAGAAATTGTCGTTTTGCAATAAACCTGCCAGTGTACAAATTAAATAGGTCAGCCTAGGAAAAGTTGCATTATCACTCAAATGTGATTTCGAAGGATGGACAGTTAAGAATAATATATGTATGAGCGTGTATAGGACGATAGGTACTCATTTTCCGTGTAACTTCATAGATGGCAATAGTATAATTCCTTATTTTCAGGTGAATTGTTACACACTATTCAAATATATACCTAAAACTTTCAAAAATTACATTGATAAGGAAACTCAATATAAAGGCATAATTGGTGAACGTTGCGCAAGCGCATAAAATGTTCATGTAAACCAGCCGATGACAGGTCGTAAACCCTGTAAGTGTCTTGAGTTCCTGGTTCTTCAATAATATCCCAACTTCGTCTCTATTGACATGTTAAAAAGTTCGTCAGTAAAACACCATTATATTCGTAGCCCGCAATATTCGGCCACCCGGATTCCACTAGTGTTGGCAATCACGCTACATTGACAGCCGTAGGGCTTCGAGCAGGCCAACCATAGGGGCGGTCATCTCCAGGAAGCTTCTTCTAAACTTGAGTCTGCGCTGATGCGGCTGCGAGCTGTACATTGGGCGTCTAGGGTCAGTTAGCTGCTTGCTCCGTTCGACTTCATGGACGATGAAAGACGTGAATGAAACAAGAAATGTATGTAAGTGAGATGAGTTAAGTGAGATGGGGTAAGGATCTCTCTATATATCTCTCTATATATAAATGGCTTGGTGGTATGATATGGCAATGCTAAAAGATAGATTATATTGTGGCAGACCACATCTCGAAATTTCTTTCGAGCGCGCGCCTAGCGACGGCAAGTACATTTGTTTATCGCTAGGCCGAGTTCATCGCCCGCAACGTCAAATAAGTGACAATACTCCTCAACTGGGTATGACACTTCAAATAAATTAATCTAGAAAGTTCGAGGACATTGAACTTGCTACCCCCAGCGCAGCACTATTTAAGGGAGTCTACACTTGTACACTTCGTCACTTCATTTCCGTATTTCCGTCATTTCGATTCGTCACATCACGCCGCCGTTCTCGACCACGCCGTCTCGCCGACACTTCGTCTCTCGACCACCGGTCATCTCTCGACCTCGCGAGCACGATGGTACTTCACCATGCGAAGATTCGGACACTTCGAACACACCCGCTAACTCGCTCGTTATACCTACTCATCGTGAGAAAAGTTCCTTTGTAAGTTATTTCATCAATTGTAAATTTACCCTTAAGCAAACTATTAATTGTGATCAATATACTCATTGTTACTTTTGACCATTCTTTCTTCTTCTCTCTAAACCACTGTGCTTGTGTTCTTATTTCAAATCATATCCACTTGGGATATAGTAAACACTCTTTACTGGTAACCCCTCTGGTTACCACATATATTTAATAGTAACCACTCTGGTTACTAACTACTTTCGATTGGTAACCCCTCCGGTTACCAATCAGCTTTATTGGTGACCCTGTAACGTGAATATGAACACAATCGTTACCAAATAGCTAAACAGCTAAGCTTCACAGCTACTGGTACTTACAAAACATCGGTATTTATCTAGTACCGGCCCGAGGCCGAAAAACGATATATATGCATTCACAACAGTGGTATTTTTCCTTACAATAACAACACTTACCGATTTTCCTCAGATCACTCCTTTTCTTTTCCTAGCTTAGAAAAAGAACGAATTGGTTTTTGAATCTCTCACGATGGGTACACTACACTACACCCGCGAAACAATCGCGCTTAATTCTATGCAATCGCGTTTAAAAATCACCCGCGTTTCTCGGTTTTTAGTTATTCGTTGTCATAAATATTGCATTCAAATAAGACATGCATAGTACACATTCATTTTATTCTGAGATTGTAAACAAAGGTATATATTGGTATATATTATAATTTCACATAAACAAACACTGTTAAAAAAATTTTCTGTACGGCACTGCTTTAGTAAAAAAATACTCCGACAATCGCGATATACATAAACAAAACCGCACTTCCGAATTTAGTTATATTCTTTTCACATAATTCACGGAACTAAAAATATTTTTCACATACATCGCGACAAAAAATTCTCACGCACAACAATAATACTGAAGTGACAAAAATTATTAATTTTATATTTTGCATACAGTTTTACGCGTGGTACAGAACATTTAAGTAATCTTGATATAGTAATTTCACTGTTTAAACAAATATCCATCGAAAGTTTTCGGTTTTAAACGATAAAACTTCAATTTTGTTATTTTTAAACAACGCGATTACAGCTCGTGACTAATCTTTCAAAATTCCAACTAGCGGTAGAAAAATTAAGTTTTAATAAAACACCATCTATCGAATGACAATCTAAGTTTTTGCTAACAAGGATATTTACGTACGTTATTTAAATTCATTGCAATCAGAAATATTATATTTTTATATCAAAGGAGCTCGCAAAAATTAATTAAATTTTCACTAGTTAATATATCAAATAGGTACTAATTTCGTGAAATACTTAGCTTACCTATTTCATACTTTGTAATTTTGCTTTAAATACCTTTTATATTTTGAAACTTGCAAAGCATTTTTGTACTTAGACACATTTCAATATTTACCTATTACAAATAGAATATTTTAAACATTTTTGGACTTTGCTGAAATTCATATTATTTTTTTTTGTTGCATTGTATAGGTACCTAATTAGATACTTGAATTTATTTTCACTTCTAAAATATATTGTAATCAACTTAATTATTATTGACAAATACTTATCATTGTACATATTATATTTTTGCAACATGCAACCAACAATATTTTATTTATTCGCTTGCTACAATTGTAAATGTTTATATTATGAAAATTTAAAATTTACAACTGTCAACTGCTGTTACTATGTACAACTATAGAAGCAAGATGATCAACGTTATCATCATCATCAGCATCAAACCAAGATGGAAAGCGACATTATCAACATCGATAAATCAAGATGGCAAACATTGTCAACGGCACCAAATCAAGATGAACAACATTGGCAACGGCACCAAATCAAAATGGACAACTTCAGCAACAAATGGTTTTCATTAGCAACCAAGAGCAACACCGACACGCTACAACTCGCTATACTGGCACGTATTCCCAAAGACATCAGACTCACTTGATGCGCGGCAAAGAATGCACAAGCACTCGCTATACTGGCACGTATTCCCAAAGACATCAGACTCACTTGATGCGCAGCAAAGAATGCACACACAGGCCCCACTGGAGAACTACTCCAAAGCTGTCTAACGCAACAGACACGCCACAACTTCAACGCTGGAGAACTACTCCAGAGCTGTCGGACACCCAAATATGAACGCACGCACACATCTCGAGCACACAAAAACTCACCTCGTCTCATCGCTACGCACGTCTTTGAACGAGGAATGATTTTGTTGGGACGCTGTCCCATCCTTCATGTTATGCTTTTGATTCGCACTCTGTCTCGCATATCCAAGGAGCTGCTCAACCACGACAACACGACGTCTACACGACACGGTCAACACGTCACTGTCAACACACGCTGTCAACACGACGACAGTCAACGAAAACTTCGAAAACGCCAACGCAAGCCAACTGCACAGTTCTGCAAATTCGACAAGAATGTTTAGATGCCAATTACACTGCACAGCTTATCGGACTCCACGGACTACACTGACTCCACGGACTCCACAGCTTTGTGTACTAACAAGCCTCACCGACACACTGCAATTGTCAACGGGCTGAACGGGAACACTGTTTCCAAAGCAATCACATCTTGATCCGTCGCAATCATCATCAGCAACTAGGCAACAGTCCAACTAACACAAGTCTAACCATCTCTCCAAAATTGTAATGACTACAAAAAACTTCAGCAACGACTGCCTCAACTCAGCCACACCATGACGTTCTACCAAGGTATCGTGCCATCTTCGATACCACTTGGAGGGGAGGAATGTGGCAGACCACATCTCGAAATTTCTTTCGAGCGCGCGCCTAGCGACGGCAAGTACATTTGTTTATCGCTAGGCCGAGTTCATCGCCCGCAACGTCAAATAAGTGACAATACTCCTCAACTGGGTATGACACTTCAAATAAATTAATCTAGAAAGTTCGAGGACATTGAACTTGCTACCCCCAGCGCAGCACTATTTAAGGGAGTCTACACTTGTACACTTCGTCACTTCATTTCCGTATTTCCGTCACTTCGATTCGTCACATCACGCCGCCGTTCTCGACCACGCCGTCTCGCCGACACTTCGTCTCTCGACCACCGGTCATCTCTCGACCTCGCGAGCACGATGGTACTTCACCATGCGAAGATTCGGACACTTCGAACACACCCGCTAACTCGCTCGTTATACCTACTCATCGTGAGAAAAGTTCCTTTGTAAGTTATTTCATCAATTGTAAATTTACCCTTAAGCAAACTATTAATTGTGATCAATATACTCATTGTTACTTTTGACCATTCTTTCTTCTTCTCTCTAAACCACTGTGCTTGTGTTCTTATTTCAAATCATATCCACTTGGGATATAGTAAACACTCTTTACTGGTAACCCCTCTGGTTACCACATATATTTAATAGTAACCACTCTGGTTACTAACTACTGTTGATTGGTAACCCCTCCGGTTACCAATCAGCTTAAATATTATTATTTATTTAAAAAGCCTCAGTAATAAAGCAGCCGTTATATCTGGCTGCCTTAGGGACACTGTCTCGGAAAACAAACATACGCTCACAGAAAGTTAAACCAGGATTTACAAAACGTGCGTAGGGCCCATAATGACCTATGCCATCGAAGCCAGAGCCGATACCATCAGAACAAAAAATCTCCTCCAGAAATGAGGACACTGCGCTCCATAGTGGGCGTAACACACGTGGATAGATTCCGGAACGAGGATATAAGAAGTAGATGCGATGTAGACGACATCATCCGCTGGGGTAGAGGGCGAAGGCGTCAATGGAGAGACCACGTCGAGAGAATGGGAGACACGCGACTACCTAAAATTGTCTCCAAGGAAGTCCTGGAGAGTCGCAAAGCAAGGGGAAGATCAGCAAAAAGATGTAGTGGCAGCTGGTCATCCAAATCACAAGAGGCAGTCTCCGACTGTAAAAACAGGCCCTCGGCCTAAAACCAGAGGAAGAAGAAGAAGAATGAATGATCGCAATATATCAAAAGAAGCCAAAGTAACTGTTCACAATCTAATTTTAGTCCAAACTTTGACGTATGCGAATGGACATGGCAGGAGAAGCATGAAAAGGACGCTGAGAAAAAAATGTAATATGGCGATGTAAGAAAGAGTAAAAAATACACTAGGAAAGAATGAAAGATTACGAAATATGTAATTAATAGAATGATAGGTTACACCTTGAGATGGTTTGACTTCTTGGAATGAATGAATGAGGAACGCCTGACAAGGATCTTATACAAAGGTATCAGGAACGTCATTCTGGAAGAGGAAAATGTAAGAAGATTGAACAACAGACGGACATGTATAAGACGATGCACGAATGTTGGTCAAGCGACGGATGCATGCCAAAATAGAAAAATGTGAAAAATGATTCTCTCTGCCTACCCCTTGAGTGATACGGCGTGTTCGTATACGTATATATACATGAAATAAAATATTGCTTAAAATCAAAGTATGAGTCATATTATTTTTAATCAAATACTAAATTGAATTATGAGCAGAAAGCGATCAATGATTAATACAATTAAGCCACAGCTAACATAATTAGAGTTTTTGTGTTTGTCAATCAATCAATACTAGATATTAAGAAATATTATTATTATTATTTATTACTTCTCGGGCAACTAACAGGTACTATGTCAAATATTAATTTAACACGCACCCAATAACAAGTTGCCACATTCTGGAAACTTACGATATTAATCGTCTCACAGATCCAGACTGAAAACACAATTAAAAACTGTGTCTCCACCGGGAATCGAACCCGGGACCTTTGGATCAGCAGTCAGATACCCAACCAACTGAGCCATGAAGGCCGACTATTGATTACTTATTTTGACAAATTTGTGACCGTTAAAGCACAATATAAACAAGTGGAATGTGGTCAACAATAAACTCTCCACTATTAAATGTGTATACAAGAGAGGGAGCAGGTGCTGCCCCAGAAAGGGATGGTATGACCATAAGAATAATATTTTGAAAAAAAATCGAAAAGTATGTATGAGACGATGCATGGATGTAAAAGATACCAGGAATATGTTCAAAAATAGAATAGTATGGCGCTCGGTTCTCTCTGCTTACCCCGTAAGGGACATGGCGTGATGGTATGTATGTATATGTAAGTATACATTGTTGACTAATTATGATTTCAAAGACACCATGTGTTTCCACAAAATTTACTAAGCTTAGTTTTTTTTACCTAGTTTTCTGAAATGAAAAAAATAAATAATACCTTCAATATTTTTATCAGGACGAATATAAAGACAGACAGTAACACACGCATTGCACTAGTTTTATATTTAACGACGGGTATGTAATTCCAAAATATAATAATAAATACGGTAATAGAACGTTAGAATATGATGTACCTTATGATGCCGGCATCTATCAAGAAATGCAAAAACAAAAACAGTGTTCTAAGACTTGTCAAGGAATGGCTATTGAGGTGTGGCTTTATATATAATAAACATATCTCACACGGTTTTATTAAGTTTTGTAACATAGGAAGGTATGTTTGGGAGACCATCTTTGTGTGTGTCTTTTTTTTACTGTACCTAATGTTGTTTGTTATTATTAGAATATACTTAGATATTATCCCCTATTCAGTAACTATTGTAACTAAAATAGGAACGACTTTTTGAATGTACATTAATTTTATTCTGCGCGATAGGCCTATTTCTCCTTGTTAGTGCATTAACTAGCTTAAGCCAGTTAATGCCCTAACAAGGCGAAATAGGCCTTCTTCTTTCTTCTTCTTCTTTTGCTTACATGGCATTCCACCCAATCATTAGGATGATTTCTGCCAGTTTCAAAAAATTTTTATTGAATTATTTAAGAAGTAAAGGTTATTTTATTGCATTATAGATTGAAGCCATTAAGGCGAAGAAATTTTGTTATATGGAAATAAATATGCGGTGAATTCAATGATAGAAGATGAGACATATTGATTGGGAGTGGGGTATTTAGTGTATAATACAAATCATGTTCGGTGTGGATTGGACATTCAAAGAACACATGGTCAAGGGTCTCTACAACCTCTCCACAAGCACACGAAGGGCTATCCCTTACGTGTATCCTGTGGAGGTGGCTGTTAATAAGGCAGTGTCCTAGTCTAATGCGACATATGTTGGAGACGTCTCGTTTGGCCATGCCTTTGTTATGGAACCATGGTTTAGACGGTATTGAAATTTGGATGGATTTATAGGAAGAACCTTTCAAGGTACTAGACCTTTCCCAGTCAATGGTCCATTTGGATATGAGTTCTTTTTTGAAGGATGCTAATATGTCTTGGCAGGGAATCATAAATAGAGAGGGTAAAATGCCAGTAACGGAGGCTTGCTTCGCTGCTTCGTCAGCGATCTCATTTCCCACTATTCCCTGATGAGCCGGGATCCACGCAAGAAGCACTTCTTTATTCAATTTATGAAGGTTTAATAGAGCGGATTTAATGTTGCATAGTAAGGTGCTGTCGGCCAATTTGGCTAAATTGGAAGACAACGCCTTTAGAGCACTTAAAGAATCCGAAAATATTATAAACTGCGAAGAATCCAAAGTATTGCAAATCTTTAGGGCTTCATTAATAGCCGTACATTCAGCTGTGAATATTGAACATTCCCTGGGTAGTTTAACGAGTGATTGTATTTTTTTAGATGGTATGTGAATTGCGGCCCCGCATTCATTGTCTGCGCCCCGCTTAGACCCATCCGTGTATATTTGTAGATGGGAGGGCCAGTTAGACATAACGATACTGTTGAACTTATTATTCATGGCTTGAGCACTGACTGTTGAATTTTTATGTAGGTCGATATTTAAAATAATGTTTGGGATCAATGTTATTGCCTCAAATGGAATTTCGTAATATGGAAGCATAGACTGAGCACGGTTAGAGACAATTTTGAGGGAGAGTTTTTGATAGCTTTGGCACATTGGGGGAGTACATTTTTTGAACCAATACCGGTGACTTTGACATAGAGATGAGAGCATCGAGATTCTAGGGAGGAGCGGATGTGAGTTGTAGTTTATTCGTTTGAGCATGAATTTATCGGCCAAATATTGGCGTCTTAGTTTGAGAGGTGGTTCTACGCATTCCACCTGCAGTGCATTTATTGGTGAGGAGCGCATTGCGCCAATTATTAAGCGAAGGCATTTAGATTGTATTCTGTCTAATTTGGATTTCAGATATTCCGGTATCGGTTCCATCAGGAAGCTACCATAGTCCAGATGACTACGGACAATGGCATTATATAGTAGTTTCATGGTTGTAGGATGTGAGCCCCACCAAACTCTAGAAACTGCTCTCAGAGGGTTTATATTTTTTTCACATTTGGTAATTATGTGGGAAATATGAGAAGTCCATGATAACTTCCTATCCAAGGTCATCCCCAAAAATTTGACTTCTTCAACACTAGGAATAGTGGTTTCACCAATCTTAACTGATATATTTGCCGTATTGTGTTTCCTCGAGAAGGCGATTATTTGACATTTTTGGGGCGAAACTTCAAGTCCATTAGAATTAAGCCATTTAATGATTTTAGATAGGGCAGTTGATAATTTTCTCACTGCTGTTTCAATATTACTATGAGTAATATATAAAACGATATCATCAGCGAATTGGAGGAGTGAACAAAGACCCTGAACACATTCGAGTATATCATAGCAATATAGGTTAAATAAATGCGGACTCAGAACAGATCCCTGAGAGAGACCAATCCATAGCGTTCGTTCATAGGTGTCTGGAAGCCTATTAATGACTATCTTTCTTTCACAAAAAATATTAAAAATTAATTGAGCTAGTCGTTCTGGAATTCCTAAATTCAACAATTTTCTCCGTAAAATTGGCAAAAGGACATTATCATAAGCGGCTTTAATGTCCAGGAAAGCTGCGAGTGTGTATTTTTTATTAGTGAACCCAATTTGGATGTCTGATATCAAGATACTTAAATTATCCATACAAGTCTTTCCCTTTCTAAATCCAAATTGTATATTAGGGAGAAGTAAATTACGTTCTGTTTGCCAGTCTAAACGTTTTTTAATGATGTTTTCGAAAATTTTTAAAATGCAGGAAGAGAGAGCTATTGGTCTATAAGACGTTTGAATTTTGGGGTCTTTTCCAGGTTTTAAGATTGGAATTACCAACTGGGTTTTCCAATCTATGGGAACCATACCTGTTTGAAGGCATTCATTAAATTTATTCAGTATGTGTTCCAGAAAGCAAGTAGGCAGATGTTGGAAAAACGTATATGGTATTTGATCAAAACCAGGAGCAGAGTTGTTTAAGTTTTTGAGCACAATGGATAATTCCTCGATCTTAAAAGGTGAATCTAACCAAGATATTGAAGAGCGGTGACTTATGTTTTGATTTATGTATAATTCCGTTATATTAGGAGAGTAAGAGGGAGCCAGTCTGTTAATGAAGGATTCTAATATGTCTGGACTAATCTGATGATTCCGATTCTGGACATATGATGAGCGAAATCGTCGAATCATATTCCAAACCAGAGACAAGGGAGAGTCTGGGGAGAGGGATGAGCAAAAATTTCGCCATCCTTGCCTTTTTTTCTTACGTAGAAATTTTTTAGTTTTAGCCTGACTTTCCTTTGCAAGTATATAATTTTCAAGAGTCATGTTTTTCCTATACTTTTTTATGGCTTTTTTCCTGTTGTTGACCATATCAGAACATTCTCCGTCCCACCATGGCGTACATGGCAGAGGGCTAAAGTTGGATTTTTTTGGAATAGATAAGTCAGCGGCCTTATAAATAATTGATAAAAGATCAGAGTATTCAATGTGTACGTTAGAACTGTCCAAACTTGTTGTTAATTTTTCTATATTATCGTAGAAGAGGGGCCAATTTGCCCTTTTTGTATTGTAACCTTTACGATTTGTCGGGTGTTGGGGTTTAGATTTAGCAATGTGAGGATCTTCTAAGTGAATAATTATTGGATAATGATCACTAGAGTAAGGGTCATTGGTTAAGGTCCATGAACAAGCTGCGGCTAAAGAACTCGAACATAGTGTCAGATCGACAGCACTTTTCTTTTGGGAGGGTGGGGTGAGGCGAGTAGGGGAGCCATCATTTAAAAAACAAATATTATTGATATCCATGAAATCTATTATATTGTGACCAGATTTATTGGTAGCTTCACTTCCCCAGATAGGAGAATGGGCGTTAAAATCTCCCAAGATTATGGAGGGAGAGGGGAGCTGGCGAAGTAAATCCGTCCAGTCCTTTTCTATAAATAAAACTAATGGTGGAATATATACTGAAATAAAAGTTATGTTTTTAATTCGTGCTGCGACAATTTGAAAGTCTTGGGATTTGAGAGGGATAGATAGTTTTTCGAAATTTAACTTATCTTTAATAAAAAGGGCAGTTCCAGCCCGACCGTCAGCTCTGTCATCTCTAAGACACTGGTAGCCGATTACCTTAAATAGGCAAGACGGCTTCAGCCAAGTTTCAGAGATGGCTGCAATATGTATTGAATTATTATTTAATAGTTCGGTAAGTTCTGCTTTATTGGAATAAACGCTCCTACTATTCCATTGTAGAATTTTCAGAGTTTGTATGTCCATTATTGAAGAGAGAAGATTGCAATGTTGTGAGAATATCGGCAACGTTGTACGGTAGGCTATTATTATTCGAAAGAATAGATATTAAAAGAGATATTAATGTCTGCAGAAATGCTGAATTGCTGTTGGATAACTCTACTGCAGAAGGAGGAGGTGAATGTTCATTTTGGTTAATTGCATGACCATTAGACATTTGATTGACATAATTACCATTTGGATTGAATAGGAATGAGTTATGTATGTTCTTGTCATATGCTGGTGTCATTGCTGGTCTAGGTTTGACTTGTTTGTATGTAATAATTCTACGAGAGTTGGAAGGATTCGCTGAATTAATCTGGTTTATTGTAGTTGTGTTAGCTGAGGTTGGTTTCACATTCAATGTTGTAGTTTCGGCAAAACTCTTTATTGCAGGGGGAAAACGTTTAGAGGCTTGGAAATATGATATATTTTCACTCGCCATCAGTTGTTTAATGTTTTTTTGTCTCGTCAGTTCTGGGCATATAAAGCTTGTAGCCTTATGACTACCTTTACAATTGACGCATGTTGGCTCTTCCGGGTTTGGACACTGATCAGCTTGATGGTTTTCACCACAGTGAAAGCATCGAGTGGAAGATTTACAAATGGCTCTTGAGTGCCCAAAACGGCAACAATTAAAACACTGAATAGTGGGATAAGTGTATGCTTCTACTGGAAGGGAGTTAAAATAAAGGTAAACATAATCAGGCAATATTTGGCCTTCGAATGTGAGAACGACGGTTTGTGACGGTTTCCACGTCACCGTGCCTTGAGAATTATCTTTGTAATTTAACCTTCGCGCCTTTATTATTTTAATAATTCGTCTAGCATTGTTCAAATTTAAGGATTCAACAATATCACTTTCAGAAAGATTAGCAGGAATGCCTCTTACCAACCCCATTCGCGTCACGTGATGCGTCGGAATAAACGCCTTAAATTTTTGATCAGATAAAGTTGTAATATTCTGTATAAAATTATTTGCTTGTTCCCATTTGTTAAATTCAGAAGAAATTTTAAAGCGCCCTTCAGATTTTATTGTACCGTTAATAATCCCAAAGTTTTTATTTTTACATGAAAACAAAAATTTGCCTACTTCTAAGGAGTTAATCGGTTTGCCACTTTCGCAATTTTGAATATATACTATGTATGGTGGGTTTGACATATTACAATATTGAATTGGGCTTGGTTCGGTTTGTATCGGGAGGCCTGCAGTTATTTCGAGTACAGAAGAAGGTTTCATTTTCGACGGTATATCAATTGGTTGATGACGCGGTATTCGTTTACGGTTAGGTACAATAACTGAATCATGACTCGTGTCAGATTCACATTCGTCAGCAGTTGATAAAATTATCGATCGAGGATCAGGAGGTTTAGTCTCGTCCACCTCCATATCCGCGATGCAGTATTTAAATCAAATAAAATAGATATTTAACAGTTAAATAAAAAATACGAAACAAAAATTGTTAATGTCAAATAGACAAAAAGCAACAAAAACAATAGGTAAATATTAATACCAAATATGCTACATTGAAATAATCAAAACAATTTTTGTAAGAATAAAAATGAAATAATAAAACAAAAATGACAGCAATGGAATCTTATCTGTTCGCTGCGTAGTGTAGTAGATACTTGTGGGTAGATCCGAAATATGCACTAAACACAACCGCTCACTGGCAACGTCGCGATGAGACTCCGAAATAGGCCTATAGCGCAGAATAAAATTAATGTAGAAACAAAAAGTCTTTACTTTTAATTATTGATATAACTTATAATGGAATTCTACCAAATAAAAACTTCGTCGATAATTAAAATAGGAACGTTCTCAAATTGTAGATTTTAGATTTACGGTCTTATTTCAGCGTCATAAAATATCAAATTGGACTAAATGAAATAGGAAAATACCTATATTAGCCACAAAGTTCTTAAAAATTTACTGAATTAGAGGTATTTTGAATAATTATTATAATTATGAAAATTTCATAATTTTCATTATTATTCATAATACTTACGTCAGTCTGATTCAGTAACTTTTTAAGAACGTTCCGACCAAAAAATTTACATTCCTATTCCATTTAGTCCAAGTCGATATTTTATAACGTTGAAATAAGACCGTAAATCTAAAATCTGCAATTTTAGAACGTTCCTATTTTAGTTACAATAGTTACTGAATAGGGGTATTGTCTAGAGTTCACGCCGACAAGTCTAGAATGTAGACTTGGCGTAACTCTGATTTTTTTTTTGTAATATTTAATGTTTTATTATTTTTCAATAAAAGAAAGTGTTTATATTTTTTACTCTTTATCAGTCGAAAAAGACATGAAAAACAATCGTACTTTATAAATAAATAATATAACGTTGAATATTATATTTACATAATTTGATATAACCATAATCATAATAATATCATTGCATTCGTGTAATCTGAATACTTTATATTTACTGGAGCATAGCTTACTGACTAAACAAACTGCTTTGAAAGTCATTTAGACATATTTGTGCAATATTAATTTGCAATTCGTATGACTTTTGACACAAAGTTATACCGCCATTGATATTAGCTGTCATATTATACACTTTTATAATATGATAAAATATAACTTCACGCTTAGCAAGTTGAATACTATTTCTGTAAAATTAGTTCAAATACCTCACGCAACCTTGGAGAGTATATAAAACAACAATTTTCTAAAAGATTTGTATAGAAAACCTTGACTAAGATATTTCGACAAAATGTTTGTTGAAGAAAGTTGTTTAGTTCTGTCATGTCACATTTGAACTTATAAAGTAAGCGACTGCCTAACTTATATAATAGTAAAACGGCTGATAACACAATTTCAAAACTGTTTCTATACATGGTCATATGTATTTTGTTAATCACGGGGCATTGAAGCTATGTACTATTGGTCGTATAACGGGAGTTAATTAAGAAAAATATAAGAAAATATAAACTAAATTATTTGCACTTATGACACCACTAAGGGGGCATATTAACCTAAACAACCCAATTTCATATCAAATTCCTCAAATATGTTAAACAGTGTGTTTCTAGAAAAGAATACCATAAGTATTTTCAACATTTATCTAGAGAATATTCGTCACGTAATTTTAAAACTCAGCCTAAATTCCCCTAAAAAATATTACCTATATCCTTTTTTACAGCATTTTTTTAAAATTACTCTATAAAAATGTGTCGTAGAGAAATAAATTATTTATAAGTTAAAAGAGTGCATAAAATCAAAGTGAATGACCGATAAACTTATTTAATTTCAAGTAAGGTTTGCTCTTAAAACGCAAAAAAATCAACAAATTTTAGGTTTCCGATAATTTAAATCACTTATAAACCTTTTTTTACGCACACGATAGTTACTCTTACTAACACGTAACTTCATAGTGCATAAGGCGGTTTTAATATATCATGTTTTCAGTCACTAGATTAAGCGTGATATGTCCTCTTGAATTTATTTGTTACTTTCTATACATATGAACATATACAAACCAATTAAACAGACAAAAAGCTCGCCCTACACTGAAAGTTTAAATATATATACATCGTTTTGGCTGAATTGAAGTCTTAAAAAATTGAATGTTACTCTTCATGATGACAGAGCCTGTATGACCAATAAATCGAAAATACGCCATCTAAAATTTTAGAGGAGCTATTTTTAGTCATATTCAGGCCGTTCTTTTGCGATTGGAGATGTTATTCTTTTCCATCCAGAGAGTAGAGTGTCACGTAGTGTTCTTGAAAGAACTGTAAACGAAAATTTACAGAAGATCTGGCAGACCCGTTGGGCGGCCTGCTCAGTGGGAAGAATCTTTTTATTTTTCCTAACGTGGGGAATCGACTAAAAATATTCACGGGTCGTCCCTGACTTTGGACTTCCCAATTTTTCACAGGACATGGAAACTTTAAAAGTTACACCGATTCACCGATTTAATATTGTCTCCTCTGCTTCATGTTAGTTCTGTCAATACCCAGACCAAACTTCGGAACATATACTGTGGGATTGTTGCCGCCCAATGGTGTCCTGTTGTAGATCGGAGTTCCTCGTTGCTGTCCGTGGGCCTCTTCAAGGTCTCATTCATCATGCGGATTTTACGATCTTGAAGAACAATTTTAATGTCTTTTTTATCGTGTGACATAGTGAATTTACAATACTTACATTAAAATCAAATTAACAAATACACAATGAAATATAAACAAAATATGATCATACATTCAGATCGAAGGCCCAGAGCCAGTCCACAAATGAAGGAAGGCGGCTCGCAAATATCCGTCTTTGGGCCCTAATATGCATGGACACGTAGAGTAGACAAGCTCCTCGCGTTGTGCCCAGGATAACGCCAAAAGTCTACTCAATGAGAGGCTGAACAATTTTTATATTAAAATCTTCCAGACACACATAGTGAATTTAATGTCTTAAAGAAGTTCTGTCAAAGTTATGATGCCTTAGTTATGGTAGATTCCCATTTAGTTATTTTTTACTAGAGATCTTGGTCATTAAAAAGATCTGAAGGCAATGACAGTCCACGAGAGTGAATTTTCCATTTACATTCGTCAATTGTTCTTTTTGCATCGTGAAACCGTGATTGCTTATCTAGAGGGCTTATCCCCATGATTTACTATAAGTGCTATGCATTTTTTTCGATAGTATCTTACTTAGCGTTCTGTGAAGGGGTCGTTTACATTATGCAGAGGCCCTTTATGTAGAGCGGGTGGTGGTGGAGTAGGGAGATGTTCAAGAAATTGGCCCAAAATCATTACATCCCTACCTAGATGTTAAGACATTACAAATCATAAACTGAAAGACTAATTAAAAAGATATAATTGTTGCAGATTTATTGGCAAATATATCGATAAGCGATTTGTGATAGTCTAGACACGCACTGGCAAATTCATATGCACACATTGCAAGGACGTCAAGTTTATGTTACGAAGACGTTCAAATCACATGACAATATTTAATTTCATATGATCAAATCAAAAAGCCAATAGGTAGGTTGTTATTGATATTGATTTACCAATTAGAGGGTTTTAGTGTATAATTTTTCTGCATAGACGCGAGAGGACGCTGCAAAAAATATCACAGGCTACGATGAAAATCAATGTGTCCATATCGAATGAACTGGAGATAAAGGATCGTCTGTCGATAATTTGTTTGTAGGGCATTCTTCAAAACTTATGGACAAATTTTTAGAAGGGTTACAGATAATCTCGATAGTCTGTTGTTGGTGTGCTATTAATTAATCTTCGAGATTATACCTATCCCTATTTTCTCTCTCCCTTCCAGTTCAATTGTGAGTTTTTTTATATACTAAAATATAATATATTACAAAAAACAAAGATGCTCACCCAATCATACACTTACTTTGCCCAAAAATTTAAAACATAGGTATTTTATGAAAAAAAAATAGCATATGAAAAATATTTATATTTAAATTAAATTAAATTAAAAAAATCTTCTGAGATTTGTTTATTACATAATATAAAGCCACATCTCAATAGTTATTCCTTGACAAGTGCGATAGTATGAATTACCCAGCTATATATATATATTTTTTTTTTTATTTATTTAACAAAAACAATACAATGTTCACATATAAATCATAATTTAAAAAGGTATACAATTTTCATCATATAATTCATAATAACCCTCTTTAATTGAGATAAAATCTCGTGTTAAAAGAGGGGAGTATCTATTTAATATTGTTACATTTACCAAAACATTGTACATCTACTAAAAAATATGAAGCTACACAAAAAAAGAATGAAATAACAAAAAATAAATAAATAAATCAGTACAATTTTTTAATTTTATTTTTAAATATACTATAATTTTTTTCGAGTCTAAGACTCAAAAGGAGTTCATTAAACCACTTAGTACCTTTATACTTATAGAAATGTTGTGAGGCAGTTGTACGTAAAAGAGGAATGGTAATACATCCTTGTGAATTTATTCTGCTGCTTAAAGAAAATGACAATTGGTTTGAATTTGTAAGAATATCTTTATGAATTTGGAACAATGAGATTTTTTTGTAGATATTTTCAACAGTTGAAACTTTAAATTCTTAAATTAGATTGAATAAACAAATTAGGGAAATTTACTGGTTCTGTTTATATATTATGTTTTATGTATATAATTGTCTCTTTCCGGAATTAAATAAATAAAAAATAAAATAGGTACTCATTTTATTTCAACCACATTAATACGCCTTTGCGTTAATTCGCATACGCGTTCGCGTTCGCGTTAATTCGCCTTTGCGTTAATTCGTATTCGCGTTAATTCGCCTTCGCGTTAATTCGCCTTCGCGTTACTTCGCCTTTGCGTTAATTCACATTCGCGTCAACGCATGAAAGTAGAATTAACGTGGTTGAAATGAGGTCACTAAGACGATTGTGTGTTAAAACGATGTATGATAGAATAAGAAATTATGATGTTAGACGAGAATGTATGATTGAAAGAGGTATCGTAAGTGAGATGAAAATAAATGCCACATTCAAAGAGGTACGAACGAAAAGTTGGCATGATCACAAAAATAGAATTTCTAAAGATGGTGACATTAGAATAATAGAAGAGCGTGTATGAGACGATGCGTTTACGTGAATGAAACGAGAAATTAATTTTTCAGTTTTCAATTTTTAATAAAAGGTATGATGAAATATTTTAATTATTACTAGTTGCATGTAACACATGAGATCCAACTGTCGATAGCGATAGTATGTATAGTTGAAGAATATGTACCAAACTATAAACCCATAGATACAAATTATTGAATATTTTCAGATATTTTGTTTTCTATACAACATTGTAGGTATGTATGTCAAGATAGGATAGTATGGAGGAAGATCCTTTTTCCTACCCAGAATATGCAAATTGCATGATGGTATGTATGAATGTTTGGAGATGAAGTAACAAACTATTAAGTCTTCTTACATATTGTGTATAGGCGACTGCCATATAAAATGTATGAAGCGATGTCGTCACTAAATTCAATTTTTAAAAAAATTGTTAAAAAAAAATTGAGATCTTCTACTACAATGTTAATATTTTTTATAGAAAATTAAATTATCTAGTTGGGTTGTTTCGGCTTTTTTCGATAATTGTAAAAGTTTTGGAAATATAGGCAGTTAAACTCATAAATTTATCATAAAAAAAATATTTTTCTTAATAAAAAATGTTTGAGAAACCCTGGAATTTTTTTGAAAAAACTAATTTGAGATTTTATATTTGTCTATGTTTGTACCAATTTTCAGCGTTCTAGCGTTTATGGTTTCTGAGATATATGGAAAAATAAAATAAAAATTCAAAAGTTGATAACCCCTGACTGAAACAAAAATTCAAAATTCCGAGTATAAAAGTTTTGTAGGCCTGTAACTGTTTATATATTCTGAAATTTTAGGCTCTGTAAATTGAGCGGATCAAAAGTTATAAGGGGGGGACGGACACACAGACACACACACAGACACACACACACACAGACACACACACACACAGACACACACACACACAGACACACGAAATGTTCTACTCCAAATTCTGAGTAAATCCGTGTATGGAACATATATGCTGCGAAGCCTCTAAGTTGGTGTTTTTTGACTTCAAAGTTGGAAAAGCCGTGAAAAAAGTAGACCTCTCCATACAATTCTCGCGTATTCTGGCTTGATACATTGTCGATATGTTAAGAGAACAAAGTTCTCCTGAACAAATCGACAGTTGGAAAATATTAACAATTTAAAAACGGAGTAGGAATTTAAAATTTGGTGATAAATTAATCAGTTAAAAATTATTTTGCAAACCGTTATGTTTTTCTTAAATATTTGTACGGATTAAGTGACGTACTTCACGACCAGTGCAAAAAATCGATTATTTAATCTACAATATATAATTCTCATGGTTGTATGAAAATGTTAATAATGACCGCTATGAGGTAATGTGCATATTTTGAGGAACTTGAAATCGATTTCTATTTAGTACCATTTGAAGCCTAACACCTGATAATGACGTAGCATATATTATCACATATTATTATCTATCAACTGACTTTTTGCCCGCCTTTTCTTTTTCCGTATTCTTAATGATATTAGTTATCAATAAAGTATTGTTTACTTGATACTTTTATTTTCGATGTTTGTTTTTGTCTTACAAGAAACAAGTGGTACAGTAAATGAAGGTACCTACTCAGGAGAGTAAGCGTGAGCTGGTCGACACAGTTAAGTGACTGAAGGTAGCACATATGGGTCAGATTCTTCGAGGCTGCTTCAGATGATTATAAAGGGCAAAATAGAAGGATGCCGTGTAATAGGAAGACGTCATATGAAGACCGGCATCAGAGACGTGTTGTTCCAGATTAAAGACAAACAAGAATGCTTTGTCAGTAGTGATCAGTGATTAACAACGTCTAGGAGAACTTACATATACGGCATAAAGAGAAGAAGAAGAATCAGAGGATGAAATTTTTGTTGGCTACCAAAAGTACTACTTTCTAGCGTCCACGGGCGGTCTCTTAGCATGGATCTCGTATTAAAATTAGCACCACTGCAGAGATAGGAAGATTAATTGCGAATATCTGTGTAAGCTGTGAGGCACCGGCTTAGAATAGTGCTTCCATTCTTTTAAATCATTGTTTTCGAGTGTCCCGTAAGAGCCGGGTAATCGAAAATACAACAGGCAACAATAACATCTCACATAGTTCAGCAATGAGGTTTACCACCCATTCTGAATGTAGTGCCTTTTTTGGTGAAACGAGACTGGTATTATGTGGGTATACATAGATGTGTTGTTCTCCCCTTTATAAGGCAATGCACACCCGCACACCTTTCGCTGGTTACCCCACATTGTGGGATATGCTGTGATGGTATGAATGAATGAATGAATGAAATGAATTGCGAATATCCGGCGACACACAACCGGACAACTCTCAGCTAAGGGTTGTGTATTGTGTAACCCTGGTAGAAATATCTAAAGCAAAAGAACGAAAAATCGTCGCCAAAGTCATTTCATCTTGAGCCATTACGTCAAGAAGGGGAGCGATTTACACACATAACAACCAAGCTTAAGTTGTTAAGGCTGGCTTAAGTTGTTTAACAATAATTTTATTATACATCGATCAACTTTTCCTGAGTGAGCTGCACTGTCGGGGAAACAAAAAGTCAATTTTTTGTGTGATTTTTTTGTTATACAACAGACTTTAACGCACGAGATGACTAAAAACAAAATCCAAAATTAGGACTGTCATATTGAAGAAAATACCTTTTGATATTACAGGAACATTAAAAGTTCTACGTTTATTTGAATTGTTATTTTTTTTTCTTTTTCTTTTTTTTTTGACCTTCGCCTTTTGGCGTTCTTGGTCAGTCTCAAGTTTTTTTTTGTATATCATTTTATTAACAACCTTTAATTGAATAAATAAATAAAAAAAAAGAACCTAAAGCTTGAGGGAGTTCTCCCGAGCAAACCAACCAAGAGACCTCACAATACTCAATGATGGATCAGCAAGAACATTTAATTGTTATTAACATTAGATGAATATATATTCAATTATTTTATTTTATTTCTTAAAAGCATGCTTTTTATGAGATTATAAATAATAAAAAGCATCAATGCATCTTTTTAAGATGTTGCATTAGGATTTTTTTAGTTTTTTATTAATTTAAATGGTATTGTTTTGTACAAATCGACGAAGTTTTTATTTAGTAGAATTCCATTGTAAATGTTGTCTATAATTAAAAGTAAAACACTTTTTTAATTGTACATGAATTTAATTTATGTTGTAGGCTTGTTTCGCCTTGTTAGGGCATTTATGAGCTTAAAAAATGCCCTAACAAGGCGATAATAAGCTCGTAAATACCCTAACAAGACGAAATAGGCCTATCGCATAAATTAAATTCATGTATAATCAAAAAAGTGTTTTATTTTAAATTATAGACATCACGTAATGTTTTGTATTCTGGGAATATCAGGAGAAAACATTTTTTTAATCAGCCACAGACACTAATGTATCAATTAAAATAAGCAGCTTTATTAATCTTTTTCAGATTATATTTTTTCAAGACTTAGTTATTAGTAAAATTTATATATTTCAAATATTATTTAACATACGATCAACTTCATCATTGCGGATGTAAATAAAAACTTATTTGATAAAGATCAGAGTTATTAAATATGATTTTCCAATAAATTACTATATATAGGAACTTACCGGAAACATGAGGTCTATTACAACAATCAAACTATTGCATAGCCACATTTATATTGTTCACGCATGTGGAGTAATTGTAATTCCTGAGGTATGGGAGCCATTGTGGTTTACAATGAAAGAAGATTAAAGATTATACAGCTCCATAATTATTCGTCTTCTTCTGGTGCCCTGTCAGAAACCTCCGATCACTCTGGAGAATCTCTCTCTGTCCTGTGCTGCCCGGAATATCTCCTCCACATTTCTGAAGCCCGTCCTTACTTACTTACTCAGCCTCTTCTTGAGTCCAGTATTGGACAAAGGCCTTCCGCTAGGACTTCTACTGGTCTCTATCCTGTGCCATTCTTCGCCACTCTGGACCTGCCACTTTTTTTATGTCATCGGACAATCAAGTCTGGCTCTGCCTTCCCATGCTTCTGCATCCTGTTCTTGGCCTCTTGTCCATCACAACTTTTGTCCATCGGTCGTCCGACATCCGAGATATATGACCCGCCCAACTCCGCTATTCTTTTGACCACATCCGCTACTCCTGTGTTCTTCCTAATCCATTCATTAGTTTTGTGGTCTCTTAGCGAGATATTCAACATTCTTCTTTCCATTCCATCCATTCCCTTATATTGACATGACATTTGTTTCCTTCACAATGAACTTATTATACTTTTTTAATAATATTTATTTTTTTCTGCTCTGGCAACCAACAGGTAACTACTGTGCCAAATATTAATTTAACTTGCACCGAATAAGTTATCACATTCTAGAGCCTTATAATATGATATTAATCGTCTCACAGAACCAGACTGAAAACACAATAAAAAAACAGTGTCTCCACCCGAAATCGATCCCGGGACCTTTGGATCAGAAGTTAGATACCTAACCAACTGAGCCACGAAGGCCGACATATTATATTCTTACCATATTATATAATTTAATTTTAACATTGAATTCTGTGTGTTTTCCTAAAAAATAAATAAAATGAATAATAGGTCGAGATAGATAAAAAAAATGACAGTTTCACAACGAAATCTGAAAGAAGGAAAAGTAAAAAAAACTTTAATAATAGACAAACATATATGAGACGATGCATGAATATTGATGGATGCATATCATGATGAAAAAATATGGCGATTAGTCCTCTCTACTTATCCCGGGAGTGACATGGCGAGATGTAGATGTACTTATATTTGAATGTATATGTAACAAGGATAACCAATGTCGAAAATATAATGTTTTTTTAGCATCGTTGTTCATTTGAGTGGCCATGTAAATATTTTAAAATCACATACCAAAATAATATTTACATTTGTGGCCCTGTCAAGCATCGTATATACGCACGGTTCAATTTTTATCTTATAGTATGGTGTAAGAGGGTGACTGCTGCCAACGTACCTATTTTTTCAATTTGAAATTGTATCATTACTACAAAACGAATCATTTTGAAAAAAATAACCTAGTTAGTTTGGATATTAATAAATAAAAATATACCTTAACTTTTTCATTGTGTTCTGTTTATATCCTTGTAGGAAAATAATAAGCATACCCCGATTTTTGACATTTATCTTAAATTTCTAAAAAAATATAAAGTATAGAGCAATATATTTTTTTATAAATTAAAGAAGAACAAAATATCTGGAAAATATGATGTGACGTTGCATTAATGCATCAGGTTAAGGTAATAAACCAAAAAAACTTTTATTTCGCAATGGCGCTGAATGGAAAATAAATGTTTTTTAGGTTTATTTACTAAACCTGAAGCATTAATGCAACTTCACATCATATTTTTCTAGATAGTTTTGTCTTCTTTGATTTAAAAAAAAATTTATTGAACTATGCCTTATAGTTTATTAAAAATATAAGATTAACGTTGAAAATCGGGGTATGCCATTATTTTTCTACAGGAATTTATACAGAACATTATCAAAATGTTAAGGTTTATTTTTATTTATTAATACCCAAACTATCTAAATTATTTTTTTCAAAACGATTTCATAAGAAATAATGATGGTATATTAAATTGAAAAATAGGCACGTTGGCAGCAGTCCCCCCCCCTTAAATAAAACAGACAAAAAATATTTGGTCATGTATTTCTTAACTTAATATTCATAGGCAAGCCAAGATTTTCTTTAACACGTCTCTGATGCCGGTCTTCATATGACGTCTTCCTATTACACGGCATCCTTCTATAAGAAATTCCGCTACTCGGATAAACCTACAGTTAGAAAAAAAGTAATGAAAATTGAAATGTTTTTCGCAATTTTTTATTAATAACTTCATTTGTTAAAATATTAAACATGATAAATGGATTATTGAATGGTGGTTAGTAAGAAAAAAGGAATAAACGAAATGCTTATAAATATTTCACGTTAACGCTACCTATGAATAAATTTTAAAACTAAAATCACATCTATTTAAACGCAAGCGGTAGAGGCAACTTTTCTTAATATCGCTATTAATGGTAGGAAAATTCAAAGTGCAAAATATTCGACGTTTTTATCGACCAATAACAATATTTTTGTTTGTATCTGTTGCTAGATAAAATATTATTCGAAATTTAAAAAATATATATATATATAAAAATGAACATAATTAGGCGTTTAATAAAAAGAAAATATTAAGGGGCATATAACTCAATATCAAATCAAATTTCTGAAATTTATGTTTGTGTGTCTAAAAATAATAACATTTGTATTTTCAATATTTTTATTGTGAATGTTTGTCACGCAATTTAAAATTTATGCATAAATTTATTCTCAAAAAATATTATAACACGAGGACCGAGGGGTGCGGGGACAAGCCCTTCCGTTCGATCGGTGTGCCTAGGGGCTTGCCCTTGCTGCCGATCTTGAGCGGTTGCCCCGCCGTTTGAGGTTGGATTCTCGGGGGCAGTGGTTGAACCCGATAGATGGTGGATTTTGTGTTGTCCGACGTTGCGGCTGCATCCGGGGGCGAACAGGACCAATGGGTTCTATAGCGTCACCGGCGTGGAAGTGGTATCGCGATCTCCATAGATAGTTCTTTATATCTTCATAATGAGAAACAGGTCGTTTGAAAATAAGCATTTTATACTATCGCCATTTATGAAGTAACAAAGAAACATTTTTAAAAACTGTAGGTGCCTTAAATTCCTAAGTTCCTGATTTTTCTATAATATTCCAACCTCGTCTCTATTGAGATGTTAAAAAAAATTGTCAAAAAAAGTATCTCTCTCGACAGGGACAAAATCAAAAATAATATTTTTTGATAATTACTCCATAACTATGTGTAGTAGAAATATAAATCATTTGTGTGCTTAAAATCTCTTCTTCTTCGTTTCCTCAATGCTGAGGATCGTGATCTATGGGGCCGCTAATGGACAGAACTAGTCGCCTCCAGTCCTCTCTGCCCTCCGCAGCCGAATAAAGGTCGTTCCCAGTCATCTCCTTAATTTGGTCACACCATCGCATAGGAGATCTGCCTCTACTTCTTTTGCCTGGTACACTTCCTGTGATAATACTTCTTTCCAGTTAACCTGGCTCTCTCCTGGCGATGTGATCAAAGAAGCTCAATACCCGGCGGCTGTATACTGTAGATAATCTTTCTTTTATTTTGAGCTCTTTAAGGACCGAGTCATTCGTTCTTCTTGTAGTCCACGGAATCCTCAGTACGCGACGCCAACACCACATTTCAAATGCGTCAATCCTGTCACGATCACGGGACTTCATTGGCCAGGTTTCAGCTGCATATAGGGATATTGGGAAGATGAGAGTTCTGATCGAGTTGAGAGTTCGGAGTTGGAAATATCTCGATCTTAAAAATCGCATGAAATTAAGATGACATATAACGCTAAATCTAATGACTGAAAACATGACATATCAAAACCACCTAATACACTATGAAGTTACACGTTAGTAAGGGTAACTATCGCTTTCGTTAAAAAAGGTTTATACGTGATTTAAATTATCGGAAACCCAAACATATAGATATTTTGCATTTTCAGAACAAACCTTACTCGAAATGAAAGAAACTTTATCGTTCATTCACTTTAATTTTATGCACTCTATATCATATACATGATTTAATTCTCTACAACGCATAGTTGTGGAGTAATTTAAAAAAAAACTGTAAAAATGGATATTTTTAATATTTTTTTAGGGAAGTTAATGCTGAATTTTAAAATTGTGTGACGAACATTTTTTCTAGGAACACACTGTTTAATATATTTGAGGAATTTGATTTGAAATTGGTTTGTTTAGGTTAATATGCACCCTTAATAAAGTATTTAGTGTAAATAATCTACCTACTCTATTTGTCCTTTGAATGAATAAATAAACTCATAGGGTCGTATTACGTGAGTTATTTAAAGTAAGGTTTGTTCTTAAGAGGGGGACTACTGCCAACGTACCTATTTTTTCAATTTGATATACCATCATTATTACTAAACGAAACATTTTGAAAAAAATAACCTAGTTAGTTTGGATATTAATAAAGAGAAATATACTTTAACTTTTTGATTGTGTTCTGTATATATTCTTGTAAGAAAATAATAAACATACCCCGATTTTAGACATTTATCTTAAATTTCTAAAAAAATATAAGGTGTAGAGCAATATTTTTTTTATAAATTAAAGAAGAACAAAATACCTGGAAAAATATGATATGACGTTGCATTAATGCATCAGGTTAAGTAAATAAACCAAAAACACTTTTATTACGCAATGGCGCTGAATGGAAAATAAATGTTTTTTAGGTTTATTTACTATATCTGAAGCATTACTGCAACGTCACATCATATTTTTCTAGATATTTTTGTCTTCTTTAATTTAAAAAAATATATATTACTCTACGCCTTATAGTTTATTAAAAATATAAGATAAACGTTGAAAATCGGGGTATGCTATTATTTTTCTACAAGAATTTATACAGAACATTATCAAAAAATTAAGGTATATTTTTGTTTTCCCAAACTATCTAAATTATTTTTTTCAAAACGATTTGATAAGAAATAATGATGGTATATCAAATTGAAAAATAGGTACGTTGGCAGCAGTCCTCCCCTTAAAATGCAATAAATAAAAAAATGGGTTTCCGATAGTTACTTAAATCACGTATATACCCCTGTTCACGCACGCGATATTTACCCTTACTTACATGTAACTTCATAGTGCATTAGGCGGTTTTAATATTATCATGTTCTCCATTTTTATACTTATATAGGTACCACTATAATAATATGTTATAGATACGTACTTAGGTTCTCCAATAATCACATCAATGTTTTTACACAACACCTATGATTTGTATGATTTTTTAATATCATGTATTTTATTACCAATGAAAAAACTAACTGTATCACCTTTTGACTTTGATTACATTTCGAAAATGGCTCGTGATTTGTAAATCATAATCAATCATGATGATTAGTGTTAAAATCAATTTAATAAGTAATTACATATTTAACAAAACGAAATGTTCAATAACAAGTTAAAATAAATGAGGTTAGTGTATTTTTACATATAAGTGTTTTGTAATAGTTTCTAAAAATTGCTATGTAGCTCTAAATTTATAATCAAGTATAAAATATTATTCTCATTCTATCAGTCTAAGAGATAGAACGTCAAAAAATAATTCATTTTTTAATGGTTGTTTTATTTATATTTCCTTAGTTTTTTCCATCTGACAACCATAAGAAATCTGTCCAGACCATATGTGGTGTATTACACTTATATACGAAATGACAATCAATATAACCTCAAAGTGTTTAGCGGCTCATCGAACAAGAAAATGTAAGTTTGCTCAGCGAATAGTAACATCCATATGATTCAATTATATGATACATGTATTTTTTTGTTTCACAAATAGTTCGGGCAGGACGCCGTCTGTCGGGTCCGCTAGTTGAATATAGATATGAAGAAGGTAAGTCTGACACTTGGGAGTGGTTACGTTTACCTGCGTGCATCCCCTTTCTATAGGTGAAAATTGCAGATTTTATTATCATTTACACACACACAGACACACAGCTAAATATTCTACTCTGAATTCTGAGTAAATCCAAATATATAGAATATATATACTGCGAAGCCTCAAAGTTGTTGTTTTTTGACTTCCAAGTTGAAAAAACCGTAAAAATGTAGACCTGGCATCCAAATTTCACGTATCTTAGCTTGAAATTTTGTCTTTATTTTAAGAGAAATAAATTCTCTTAAACAAATTGACAGTTGGATAATTTGTTTATTTATTATCAATGACGACTCCGAGTACTCTGCTTGGGAGCCTATGGAGGATAAACCAATGGAATATTGAGGCTACATTTAGAGCCTCAATATATTTGGTGTTAGAGTTGCTGCCCCTATAGAGTCAAAATGTCGATTTGCAAGCCTATATGAATTTCACTATTATACCATAGATAATAAATCAATGATATTGTTACCCAATTATAAATTACATACTCATCGATAATGGAAGGTTTATGCAATACTTTTTGCAGACATCTCAGAGAGAATGTTGTTATGATATAAGGTTAATAACATCTCGACAGCGGGCGTTGTTTAAATTTATTTTTTTATTTAATAGAATGTAATTGAAAATATACTCTAAATTTATGTAAGAGTAAGCTTGTATCGAACTATTACTGAGAATTATTGCTACGGAAAGTATCTTCTAGACTTTCAATACACTTTCAAATTGTTTATATGAACTTAGCGCATTGCTCATTGCAAAAAAAAATCCTCATGAGATGATTCAAAAGTGATCCATATTTCACAATTATTTTACTGTGGGGAGACACTCTGATATATTTGCCGACGATTTCTCTATTTTCAAATCTAAAATTTGAAACTTTTTAATTCATGACTTGTAAATAATGATTTCATTTTTGTTGGTTTTATATAGTATGCTTGGGTTTTTATAATCGTTTTGCTTGGGTTTTTGTATTTATTGCATTTTGTTTTTAATTGTGTATAGTGTTTTATTAATATTAGGCAACCCACCCTTATAAGAGTGATTAGTGTTTTATACTTGATATTAAATTTTTGTTGTACTTTTATTTTAAATTTGAAGTTTAATCTTATAAATTTATAATTGATAATTAATATTGTTATGTATGTTGTATTTGTATTGTAAATTTGAAGTTTTAATCTTTTAACTTGTAATTTATAATTAATATTATGTTTGTTGTACTTTTATTTTAAATTTGAAGTTTAATCTTATAATTGATAATTGTTATGTTTGTTGTATTTGTATTTTAAATTTAAAGTTTTAATATTTTATCTTGTAATTGATAATTAATATTATGTTTGTTGTACAATTATTTAAATTTGAAGTTAAAAATATCTTATAAATTATAATTGATAGTTAATATTATTATGTTTGTTGCACTTTTATCTTAAATGTGAAGTTTTAATTAATATAATTATTTTTATTGTACTTCTATTTGTGAATTTGAAGTTAAATTTTTTGTAACTTAAACTTGTTGGTTTTTTTAATAGGCTTTCAAGCCGTGAATGTAATTAAATAAATAAATAAAAATAATTCTTAACGAGTATCATGTTGTGCAAACTATGAATTTCACCGTAGTGTAGTGAAGATTTTGGATTAGTGTGTCCTATGTACAACCAAAACTATAGTAAAATTAATGTCACAATTAATTACAGCTGTGTTTTTGAAGATAAGGTTTAGATCTTTATGATTTCATATTTAAAAACATTAAAAAAACTTTCATGTTTCGATGGAAAGAGCTTGTATTGTTTTTGTTTAAAAAGCGCATAGAGAGAAAATGGTCTTAAAAATATTTTGATCGAGTTTTGTATCCTATAACATTATGTAGGTAATATGTAGACCAAGAGCTGGCGCTGCTAGATTTACGTCATATCATATAGTCTGATATTTTTCCCGTAAAAGAATACCAAAACAGGCAACAATATGAACAGTTATAGTATGAAACGTGATTTTTTTAATATTTACTACGGGAGACTATTAGAAATCAATAAATTCTTCCATTTACAGACACTTTAGTTGGTGCGAATCCCCGACAGACACCTTTAAAGTGACATAAAAATATATTAAACTTTATAGCAGGGGTGTCTAACTCAATTTAGCAGAGGGCCATATATTAATTTAGAATGTGTAGGCGGGCCAGAATCAAATAAAAAAAAACGTATTGAATTATTATAACATTTTATTTATTTAATTATATAGTATATAATATACGGTTGTTAAAAATCATATACTTACTTACTTTACGTGTCCGGCTGGTTCAAACCCTGCCACTCCAATATGCGGCGACTGCTATCGCCTTGTCGTTCGCCATAATTATGTCACCAGGGGTGCATCCTTCCCCATAAGTGGACATATTAGAAGGTGACTCTCATCCTGGGTTACGCCGCAGTCACATAGAGTGTCATCTTTAGAGAGGTACCCCCACCTTGCGAGGTTCACTCTACATCGTGTGACACCGACCCTTAATCTGTTGAGGGTAATCCATATACAGTAGGACAGGAAAAACTCCACAAACGATTGCGCATGAAAACATAATACAAAAACATAAAATTGAAAACCTAAATGACAACATTAAGCAATCTGGCGCCCCCTGGAAACGACAATAGTCGGCTAATCCTTTCGCCACCGGACGGCCACTCCAAATGTCCGAAAAAAATGCCCTTATCAGGGCCATTTAGGATAACCTCTGTAAATGTAGAGGGATTAAGTAAAGACAAGAAAAAATCATATAAAAGTTATAAAAGAAGGAAATTATTTTGAGCTCGAGTATCCAGATACTTGACATCTCTTGATTTTGACAATCTCATTGATGTCAGGTATCATATTCGTTGTAATTATTTTAGGAATTGATTGGAGATGTTCATTTGTAAGTCTTGTGCGATGTTTGTTTTTTCATTATTTATTTTCATGACGGAAAACATCTGCTCACATAAATAGGTGCTACCAAACATGCACAGAATGAGAGCTGCATGCTTAATTTCTTTTTTTTTTTTTAATTCCGGGTAGTTATCCAAACTCTTAAAATATTTTGTATAAAATATAAGAGCGTTAACTTCTTTAAATTTTTCTCTCAAAATACTGTTCGATTGAGGATCTATCAACACTATCTGCAAATGAACTGGTGCCTGTGCCTGGGTGAGGTCTAAAAGCTCTAAAAACATGATTCTTCTGTCTGTGACACATTTCGATCGCGGGTCGATTCTTTGACATGACTGCTTTATAGGTATCTGTCGAGGGATTTCTACCAAAAAAATTGTCAGTAGTTGGAAGACGTGATTTCTTATAGTCTTCCGATGTAGAGAAACAAATCACGCTTTGTACTATAACACTATACAAATATTTAATAAGAAGTAAACTAGAATATGCATCCACAATCTGGTCTCCAAATTACGACAAATACATAAAAACAATAGAATCTGTCCAAAGAAGATTAACACGAATTTTGGTTTTTAGAGAGGGGATAAGCCATCAATTTGAATGTTATAATGACAAGCTGGTATATCTTCATCTAATATCATTAAATAATGGACGAAAAATCGCAGATATGATGATACTATATAAAATATTAAATTATCAGTTAGATGTACCAAATATCCTTCCACAAATTCAAATAACAGTACCAATTAGAAATACCACAATTAGAAATATTTTTCACTTAAAATTCTATAATACGAATATCGGTTATTTCTCTCCAATTCCTCGCTTAATCAGAATATACAACTCAGTTCATCAAATTAATTATATTGACATATTCTCAAACTCCAAATTAACTTTCAAAAAACACATAATATCCCAGTTCGTAACCTCTTAATTATATAGTTTAAATTTATGTATAACTTCTCTCTTCATATTCTCATGTTTAATTATTGTTGATTTTCATGTTTTTATTTTGTTAAATCTTTAAATCTACAACTCTAAACTTACTATGTAACATCCACCAGCAACATAATAATTATATACATCATGTAAAATAGACACTGCACCTTCCGTACACTGCATAGTGTAGTGAAGTGTAGGTAGGAAATTTATATACTTACAAACAATTCTTATTATGATATGTACTTCCCATATATAAGCAATTATGCGCAGAAATATTTGGGCATTCATGCCTGTGTCTGTGCTTAATTAAATAAAATAAAATAAACACTTAATACTAAACTGAAGTGTTTAAATATCAAAACAATTCACAGGTATCGCTATATGACGGGCATCATTTTGAAGATGGTGAAATAATGATCATAATTTTATGTTATTAGTAGAACTTTTAAGATATTAATCTAATTTCGATTTTAAACTTTTTCGATTTAAACCTAATACCTAACAATGGAGTTCTGCAAATACAAACCCTGTATCAATAACTAAAATCAATAGTTCAAAAATAATATTACTCATGTATTGAATCATTTTGTTCAACTATCAAAATTATCTTCAATTAAAATATAAAAATCAATTATGTAAAATTGAAAAAAAAATTAAGGAGTTAAATAATACTTATAAAATGTATTCAACTTCATTTGAAATAAATCAAAATCAATTTAATATTTTTATTGCTTTAAGCTAAACGTGGATCAGAAATGTCATCGTCGTTATAATTAGATATTGATTTAAACATTCAACATTGGAAATAATTATAATAATTAATGAAGAGCACACTTTTAAATACATGATTTTGCAATAATCTGTTTTTATTATGCAATATAGTAAAAAGCATATACAAAACAGTCTTGGGTATTAAAATAAGTAATAGTAAATATATTGCTGAACGACCTCGTAAGATGCATATTAAAAATATCAGTGAAAGTGAATATTGATTTAAATATATTATTAAAATTGATACATTTATTATGGTTTATAGTCAAATGATATAAAAAAATATATAAAAAAGTAATTATGGGTTATCGACAAATCCCATTGGTCATGTCGATATTTTGATCTCGAAAAACAAATCAAACGTCATAGTTACTATACCAGAATATTTAATTTTCTTCTCTTATACTATATGAAGATTGTCAATGTTTATTTTATAGGTTATTTTCTTTCCCTTTAGCGCTTTTTTCCCGTTTCTATCGGGGTACGCTTTGACCATGATCCTGGAATTGGTGAGTCTGGTTATTACATTGAAGCGACTGACATCTGACCTTCGTAACCCTTAGAAAGCGAAACCAGACAAATTGGATAATGACTAGATACACATAGCTGTGGTGATATAAATCCCCACATAGATTTTTTGAAAATCCAGAGGTGCATGCCCCGCCCGGATTCGAACCGTCGACCTCACGCATGTGAGGCGACAACCTTACCGCTGGGCTATCACCGCTCGATGTTTATTTTATAGGTTGCACTGAATTATTTGCTTAAAAGGGCATAAAACGCTAAATGTAGTCACTGAAAATATATTATATTAAAACCGCCTAATGCTATATGAAATAACGTGTTAGTAAGGGTAACTATCGCGTGCTTTCAAAAGGATTTATACGTGATTTAAATTATCGGAAACCAAAACTTGTTGATTTTTTTGCATTTTTAAGAACAAACCCTAGTTGAAATGAAAAATCTTAATCGGTCATTGACTTTGTTTTTGTGAACTCTTTAAGCGCATTTAAGGTTTAATTCTCTACAACACATAGTTATGGAGTTATTTAAAAAAATATATATAAAAATAAAAAAACATTTATAATTTTCTTCCACTTGCTTTAATTTGCCTTACTAGTTTTGCTCTAGATGAGCATCTTCAGAGTAGTGAATATATTTTTAAATTTTAATATGTTATAATGGAATTCCGTCAAGTATTATTCATCAAAAAAGTAAACAAAAAATATATATGTAAAAAAGGCTACGTTCATTGTAACTTCTCTATGGGAAATATTGTGATTACACATATAAATCAACTTTATTATTTATAAACGAAAATGTGTATGGATGATGTGTAACTGTTTTTTCTCTTAATAAATAAATAAATAAATAAATAAATAAATAAATAAATAAATAAATAAATAAATAAATAAATAAATTAATAAATAAATTAATAAATAAATAAATAAATAATATAAATAAATAAATAAATAAATAAATAAATAAATAAATAAATAAATAAATAATATAAATAAATAAATATATAAATAAATATATAATAAATAAATAAATAAATCAATAAATAAAAAGGATCTTTTCAATAATATTTCAGGAAAATTTATGCTGATTTTTTTATTGTGAGACGAACATTCACTAGAGAAATGTTTAAAATAACAATATTATTTTTTCTAGAAACACACTGTTTAACATATTTGAGAAATTTGATTTCAAATTGGAGTTTTTAGGTTCATATGCCCCCTTAAGACTTTCTGATATTTGGGGTGTTAAGAAGAGATTACTTAATCGCTTGTTTAAAATTCATCTCAAATATTAATACAATGAAATTAAATATCACATCTATTCAATGAGTTGACTTATTTAAAATAGAAAAAGGTCAAATGAAAGGATCTACATTTTTATTTTATTTCGTTTGTATGAAACAGACGTTAGTAAGGTCGAAGATGTACATATTTTCAACAGCATTTCAAAGATGCACACATGTCTGATCATTACGAAACGAAACGACAGGCAAAATACATTATAATATTATTAATTTTTAGACAATGCTAAAATATACAACATGTGAATGCATCGATGCAATATTGCAATGTTAGAGTACCAAACCGATGAAGATACTATTCAGCCGTCTGACCCCGATATGTTTCCTACCAATTGAAATAATATGATCAATCACTATATATTATCTGTATTTTGTAATGTAGTATTTTCACAATGAGATAAATATTTAATTTCGTTGGGTTGGTCACTAGTCACTTTGCCCGCATCCTGACGATTAAGAGCGAAACGCTTCTGCTGAAATTAATTATTTTATTTTTCATTAAAGCAAACATATTTTTTTTTCTTCTTTATCCTCACCATGTCCCGGTATACGGGGTCGGCTTTCCTAACCATGCAGCGCCAATAGTTTCTCTGCTGCGTGTCCTCCTTTTTTAGACCCATTTTCTTCATGTCCCTTTGGACATTCGTCAGCCAGGTGGTTTAGGGCCTTCCCCTCCCCCTCCTCTCAGTATTACATCTTCCTACATGCCTAATGACAATAAGCCCGCCAGTGTGCATTATTTTTAAATGTAAAGCCTCAGAATAGTGACCAAGATCTCTGTAAAAAAATAAACCTAAGGGGAATCTTACCAATAGTAAGGCACCATTTCTGTGACATAACATCTTCAAGGCTATAAAATTGTTCTTCGTGATCACAAAATCTCCATGACCAATGGGACCTTAAAGAGGCTCACGGACAGCAACGAAGAGCTCCGATTTTAAGAGGACACCATTAGGTGGCAATTTATTCTGAATGATAAACTGAAACTTGAAGAGAGATACTGAAAATATTATCAAAGAAAACAATACGATAAACAAGCGTTCTTGTTCAATTGTTGACTCTGTGAAACAAATCAGTCTAACAAAAACAGTACGATGAACTAGCGTTCTTGTTCAATTGTTGACTCTGTGAAACAAATCAGTCTAAGAAATTTACAGAAAGCCTCAGAACTTTAAGCTCCTTGTAAGTTAGGGAGTTATATATTATTCTACTTTCTACATAGTTATATATTATTCTACTTTCTACATAGGTCAATAGCCACTATCAAAGTAAGCCGTTTTATTTGCTCTCTCAGACAATGTTTATGTTAGACGTTTCTTTGATACTAGGTTTTTTTGACCCAGTTTTTAAATTTACTGTGGAGCAAAGTCATTCACAGCCTTACAGACTATCAAACAACAATAGTTTACCCACTATAGACCCTTCAATAATAAACACGACACATAAATTATTTGTCAATGAAGGAAGTGGCTGGTCCATAAAACATTGGCACCACCAAGTGAACTATATGAACCAAAAAAAAACTGAAATAAAAAAACGAGCATGTGACTGAAATCTCTTTGCTTTCAAAAATAAGAGGGTGGGCTTGATGTTCTTCTCCTTTTTCATCCTTATTTTAGGACTGCGTTCTATAATTCCTCTAATTTTGCTTCTGTGGCATGGAAGCAACTGTGTTCCTTCAGCGATTTGTCAGCACTTATCCAAGTTTCCCTCTCTCAAGTCTCTCTATCTTTTTAGTGGAGTGCCTGGAGGTCTGCTAGATGGCTTCTTTTTCATAGGCCTCCCCCCTCTTCTTCCACTCCTCACTTTCCTGGGCACACCGCTTCCAATTGCTCCCTGCCAGTGCTTTGATGCAGTCCGACCACCGATTCCAAGGACATCCCACCCTTCTTCTTCCCTGTCTCGGACGCCACTCCATGACTCTCTGGGTCCATCTACCATCTATATATTTGGCAATATATCCTGCCCATTTCAGAATGGCGGCCTCGGTTACTTTGGTCTACTGTCTACCTATTAGTTTGAGATGTTCAACATCCATCTCTCCGTAGCCCTCTTTGTTACCATGAGCTTGAGCATGATATATTTATTCAATACTGACGTTTCTAGCCCATATGTAAGCACGGGAAGGATATAGGAGTCAAACAGAGATTACTTTAAATCTCTTCCAAATTTTGTGGACAAAAGGATAAAAGACGGCTTTGCAGCCCTGGATTAGTGGCATAAATAACCCCATTGATGTGGATTATATTGCCGTTTGAAAAAATATTTTGTTTTAAAAGAGTTTTTATTAAAGTTAACATCGAATCGCGTGTCGGACCGTCCGGTTATTAAGGTTTGTTATTCTTTTTGTTTAGAAAATCGTTTGTAATATTACTTACCAACAATAATGATATAGGAATATGACAAGAAGACATTTGGTTTTGTTGTTAAAAGGAAGACACGGCAGGAAGTTTCAACATTTAATAATGCAACTATAAACGATGACTATAAAGCTAATGATTCAAGTATTCTATTGTTAGTCAGTTTTATATCCTTGCCTTGCTTGGGAGTGCAGTTTTTTTTAACAATTATTTGGTTTAGTCAATTTATTTTAAAAATAGTGGTGAGTCGTGGATTTATCAATTAAAGTATATATTTCGCAATTTTTTAGGTAAACAGTGTTCAACAATACCCGTGGATGAAAAATAAGTTATTTACATAAAAAATACATTCCTTAACTTAATTTTTATCGATAAACACAAACAAACATATTGATGTATTTTTCAATCTTCTTGTAACAATCTTCAATCTTGTCCTTGTAACAATCACATATTATACATCCTCATACATTCCCTAAATGAAGCATAAATAAAGACTAAAGCAGGGATATCTCTCCGAAAATACCTGATCCCTCTCCTTTTCCTTCCTTCCCTTTGCTACGTAATATTTACCCCTTAACACCCGATCTCGATTTCCTCTTCTTGTTCCTTCCCAATACCTTTTTTGTTGCTATGATGTTTTTTTTTTATCTTGGTGTTATGGATATTTTCTTTGTTCTTTTGTTGATGTACATATATAATTCTGTTACTCTGTAATCTGGTTGGTTGAAAGAAATTAGCCCGCCAGTGTGCATTATATTTGTTTATATTATGTACAAAAAGTTAAATAAATAAATTCTTATTTATCTGATTTCGTTCACCTATAGCAAAGCATTTATGCTTATTTTAGAGAATGTAGGAAGATGTATATGTTGTACTTGTTTATCAAGGACATATTCATTTAAAAAAATGCATATTACATTTGAAATATTTAATAAATTTTGAATTAACTACTTTATTTAAATGGATTTAGATTTATAATTGTATAACTCATTCTAGTATTAAAATTCCCAAGACACAATCAATGGTTGAAATATTAAAATGAACTCTCACTAAAATCATATATAAAAATAATATTTTTAAAAAATAAAGACTTTTCTTTACTATTGTAATTTATTATTCGACAGTTATAGGTTGTTGTTAAATAAACAGTGGAATAATTAAATAAAAGTTGTTAATTTTTAATATTAAAAAAAAATGAATTGGAATTCCATTAATGTAGAAAAGTTAAATTTAATATAGGTACTTCCGTTCCATCAGCTCTGAGAATAGTTTTGTTTATCAGATCTGAGTGAAGACCCAATATAAAATACCTATATATTTTCTATTTCCAGGTGCTGCATGATGAAGAGATCTGCGTTTCTTTGCGCCACTTTGGTGATTCTATCTCAAGTGGTCCTTGGATTATCAGCTCCTCAAGGTGTGTCAGAGCCATATGGCGCCAGACGAGGACCAGCAAGATATCAGCTCACCTCAGAAATACCTATCATGGTTTGTACTTGTATTTGTATTAGTGTATAATCAGTTAATGATTGTCTTTAAGGGGTCGTTTTCAGTCCCCATATACGGAGCGGGTGGAGGTATGCGTAGCTAATGATTGTCGACTGCCGTAGCATAATGGTGTCCAGATTCTGTCCTGACGTCCTGGGTTCGATTGGTAGCAGAGAAGAAATTTATTTAATATTATTTCTAAGATATTCTTCCATTTTGACTCTGGACTAAGTGATGGAACCCGGCATCATAGTAAGGCTTGCTGGAGGAGCACACTTCCTGATAAGAATGTATACCTTGGCTGCAGGATAAAAATTTATCTGTTACAGAAATATAATATATTATGATGTTTTATTTTTCATTTTGCAACCGATGGTATGGTTAAAATATTATATTAGAAAATTTTATTACTTCGAAAATATAAAAAATAAAGAAAAATATGTTAATTTACAAGGTTGAGAAGATGAAGGCAATTGTTTAGTCTTTGGATTGACCAATAAGCCGAGAGTCATCCAAGATATGGCGCTAGAAATATTGAGGATTAGTCTTAGAAATAGAATTGGAACTAAATCATATAAGAATAAAGAATTATTTTTTAAAGCATATCAGAAATGTTGAACTATGTATCTTTATATATATAATTCTTCTGTACGTGTGTATTTCACTGAACTCCTCCAAAACGGCTGAACCGATTTTGATATCATTTTCTGTGTTTATTTGAGTGAGTCCTTGGATGGTTTAGATTCTCAAATCCCACAAGAAATTGTTACAGTGGAAAACAAAATATATAAAAAAGGAGTTTAATTGATATCTTTATATATATATTTCTTCTGTGCATGTGTATGTAACTGTACTCCTAAACGACTGGACCGATTTTGATGAAATTGCAGGCAAGCCAACGTACGGGCAGGACAACGTCTGTCGGGTAGTACAAGTATATAATTTTTAAAAGGATATCCTTTGTATCATTTCGGCTATGAATTAATAAAAAAAAAAATTAAAAATTATTCAAGGATATTTATAAATTATCACTTTCATTTAGATATAATTTTGTCACAAGAATTAAGTAACTTAATTACCGCTATTATGATCATTGATAATTAACTCTCGATTAAATCTTGTTTGTTTGATAAAATCACAATCCTTGAATGTGATAAGTCCAATGACATAACTCCACGTCTGTTACATTAAATAATAATCAACAAATAACTGGTTGTTTTATGCAAACGCCACGCAATCGGATAACGCATTCAACTAATTACATATCTAGGTAAGTCTCCACGTTTACCTGTAATTATAAACTGACGTATAAATAAATATAAATAATGAATGTTAGAATCAATTTATCTATATAATTATAATATGTATGTGAGTATTTCAACTGTATCGTAACAAAAGTCAATGGACGATTATCATTAAATAATTTCGTCCCAATTTTTATGACCTTCAAAATAAATAATATATTTATTCTTAAATGTGAACATTTTAAAGTTTAATTTCCAAATAATATAATATCGAATGGATTATGTTCAACTATAAACCATCCATTATATAATGAGTAAACACGTTTTTCTTCTTGCAAATATCCCCAAAAGAATTTTTACGAAATAAATTTACATAATGAACATTGTTTGAATAAAAATAAACACTATTTTACAGATTGTAAGGATATGTTTTGATAGATGAATACGTAAAGAAGAAATTAACAAATGATTATGAAAAACTTATCAGTTAATAAACATCACAAAATACATAATATACTCGAATAATTTATACATATACTTGGAACAGGCTCAGCCTAATGAATAATTTATGTCAGCCTATAATTTATGTTAGAAATATATTTATACTATATATTTTTTTCCTATTTTTATTGTTTGTATGTGATAGTATATTTGGGTTTTTAATAATAATATAAAACTGTTGAAGGTACAGAAAAAAAACAATTTCAAAGTGTGATTCATACTTTTAAAAAATTGCCTAAATTCCCCTAAAAATATTAATAATATCCTTTTTACATATTTTTTTTAAAACTACTCCAAAACTATGTGTCGTAGAGAAATAAATATTTTATATCCTTAAATAGTGCATAAAATCAAAATGAATGACCGATATTTTTTTTTCACTTGAAGTAAGGTTTATTCTGAAAATGCATTTTTTATATGTGGCTGAAGTTTGGAAGTTCATTCGCTAAAAGCGTGATGGTCTATAATACAAAATTATAATATTTTACAAGAACATACATTAAAAAAAACACATACATACCATCAATATCACGTACATATTATTGGGGTAGGCAGAGAAAACCGAGCGCCATACACGATAAATTCAAATTTAAATAACAGCCACAATAGGATTTCACAAATATACACATATGCATACATAGATACATTCCATGATATGTACCTATTATTGGGGTAGGCAGAGAAAACCGAGCGCCATACACGATAAATTCAAATTTAAATAATAGCCACAATTGGATTTCACATATGTATACTGTAGGAGCGGAATCGCTCATAGAAGTCGAAAATCTTGGCTTGCCTATGAATATTATATTAAGAAATTCAAGACCTTATAGGTATTTTTTTTTATTTGGTTTATTACAACCATACTACAAGCTTAAAAATTAATCCGAATACAATGCTTGATAAATATAAATATATTTTGGCCTATGATTATAAAAATATTTTTCATAGATACAGGAATGAACAACGATGCTTAAAAAACATAAATTTTTCGACATTTCCCAATTTTCTTTCAGGGTTTGCGTAGTTCGAAGGTTCTAGGCATGCCCCTGTCATACATAGATACATTCCATCATGTAATGTACCTATTATTGGGGTAGGCAGAGAAAACTGAGCTCCATACACGATAAATTCAAATTTAAATTGTTTATTTATTTAGATTTTAAATCATTTTAATTCCAGACACCAATTGTGGTGACGGCCCGTAGGCCGAGTGTTGAGATCATGCGACAGTCAGACTACGGCGGCAATGTGGACCTCGAAGAAAATCAGGGTGCTGAGGAACTGGATCCCATCGGATTCATCCCGTATCCGGTAAAGCCGGTCATGGAATCTGCCAGCATACCGGACACTTCACCTCGAGTTATCGAAACCAATGACATCAGACCGGAACCGGTGGATGAGAAGAAATCAGAGGAAAAGAAATCGGAAGAGAAAAAACCGTCGCCCGAAACTGAGATGAGATATCCAGGTAGAGGGTTTCTGCAGACATGGCTAGCTGGACCAATGAGAGTAAGTCTTCTTTTCTGCTTCTTCTTATATTAGATCGTAGATCTGTTTTTTCGAGAAAGCTATTCCAGCTATCCCTCCACCCCTTCGGCGGTCTTCCGGGGATGCAATGCCCTGGTGGAATTTCGTTTGGGAAGTCTTCTTTTAATGGGTTTATGTTTTTGCTTCTGTGTCGGCGCGGTGGGCTCTCAGCAGAGGACGAATTGATTTAAAATTATTTCTCACGCAAATCTGGCTTCTCTGGGTTGGAAACACTTTTCTTGTTTATTAAAACAAATCGCCATTTGGCAATCAACTCGCCACTTACACAGGGTGTACGGAAATATCTTAATAATAAAATAACAATAGATTTACCAAATTCTTGTTTTTCAAATTTATTTTCCAAAGTCGTCGCAATTTAAAATTTTACCAAAATGTTATATATATTAAGGATCGACGAAGTTTTAATTTTGTAGAATTCCATTATAAGTTATATCTATAATTAAATATAAACCACTTTAAGAAATAGGCCTATCGCACATAATACAATTCATGTAGAATCAAAAAGTGGTTTACTTTTAATTATAGATATAATCTATATTTTTAAAAACTTTTATTAATCACATTATTTATTGAAATTATGCGATCGATTTTGGAACTATCAGTGTTCAAATTGGCCTAACTAGGGTGAGTTCCAGAACCGGTCACGTAAAATAATGTGCTTTAGACAAATATATTAAAAGTATAGTTAATAATTTTCTAAATTGTACCACAAAGTTCTCTTCTTCTTCTTCTTCTTCTTTTGAATAGACCTTCAGGTCTGTTTTTTAAGAGGCCTGCTCTTCCTGCGAAGTGGACCCCCAGCTATCCCTCCATCTTTTTGGCGGTCTACCGCGAGGGCGGGTTCCGTGAGGCTGATTGTGAAGCACGATATGAGGAAGTCTGGTGCTGTCCATCCTTTGGACATGACCATACCAGTCCCTCCTCCGCTGCCTGCTCCATCTGATGATATCGTCAACCTCACATAGTTCCCTTATTCTGGAGTTCCTCACTCGGTCTCTCAGGGTTTTGCCTGCAATAGTTCTCAATGTCCTCATTTCTGAAGTCCTCAACATTTGTTTGCTTCTGACTGTGTCTGCTCGTGCCTCTATTCCATATGTCATCACTGGTCTTACGCATGCTTTGTAGATTCTCACTTTGCTTTTAATGGCCATATCCTCATTTTTCCAAATAGTGGATTTTAGGGCGCCCGAGACTGCAGCTGCCTTATTGACTTGGCTCTGAATTTCTTCACAGAGGTCAGCATCTTCTGTTATGTCAATTCCTAGGTATCTAAAGGTATTAACCTGTTCAATTGGGTTGTTGTCTATAGTCAGATTGCATGCTATGTGTGTTTTTGAGAATGTCATACATTTAGTCTTATTAATTGAAATTGCCATGTTGTATTGTTTGCAGGTGCTATGTAACCTGTTCAGCATTGTCTGTAGGTCATTGTTAGTTTCGGCTACTATAATAGCGTCGTCGGCATAGCAAATTACATTAACAATTTCCTTCCCCATTCTGTACCCAAGCTGGGGCGATTTAATTTCCTTGATTAGTTCATCCATTATTAGATTAAACAGGAATGGGCTTAGACTATCTCCTTGTCGGACACCTGTCATTATAGGGATTGAATTGCTTAATTCATTGTCGTTTCTTATCTTTGTACTGCTTCCCAAATTTATATCTCTTATGATGTTTATTAATTCTGGAGGTACATCCTTAGCTACCAACATATTAATAATATCCTTGAGTTGTACTCTATCGAAGGCCTTCATTAAATCCACAAAGCAGACAAAGGCAGGAGTTTGGTATTCAATTGCCTTCTCTTTTATCTGTCTTACGATAAATATGGCATCTGTAGTGGATCGGTTCCTTCTAAAACCTTGTTGTTCTTCTCTTAGGGTAATATGTGTTTCTAGTCTTGTCTTAATGATTTGTGTGAACAGTTTTAGTGTTGAGCACAATAGGGATATACCTCTATAGTTCTCTGGTTTTGTCTTTTGGCCTTTTTTAAATATTGGTACTGTAATGCTAGTCCTCCACTCCTCTGGGATTTTTGTCGAGTGTATGATTCTATTGAAAAATTGATGCAGTTGTTGTGTTAGGCTGTCACCAGCATATTTAATTAGTTCATTGCTTATGTCGTCTATACCCGGCGTTTTCCTATTTTTTAATTTGGCAATCGCAATACGTATTTCATGTATACTGATTTCATTTTGATACGGGCCTTCAACATATGGGACAGTTTCTTGTTTATCATCTTTATATAATTGTTCAAAATACTTTTGCCATTGCTCCGTTGGTATCTTTTTTGTTTGTATGAATTCATCAATTGGCTTTCTTTCTTTCCTCAGCATTTTCCAGACCTTCTTCTGTAATCCATAAAGATCAAACTCCATATCCTTCGTAAACTTTGTCCAGTAATCTCTTTTTATTTTTCTGATTTCACTGTTAACCCTGTTTCTAGTTTCTATATATTTAGTTCGTTCTTCATTGGTTGGATTACTTTTATATTGTAGGTAAATTTTCCGCTTTGTATCAGCCAGTATTTTAATATCATTTGTAAACCATGGTTTTGTATTAGTTGTCTTGTTTAAGTTTACGCTTCTGTGTCCTAGTGCGTCTGCCGCTGCATTTCCAATTTGTTGTTTAATCTTTAGCCACATTTCATCCACTTCGTCGTTTTCTTCGATTGGATTGTTATCTATTTGTTCTGATATTCTGTTTTTGTATAGCATTATAGTACTTTCATTTTGCAGTGATTCTATATTTGTTTTCTTGACTATCTTAGGTTTAATGTTTTTTTGACAGGGTCTTTCAATATTCATTTTGCACAGTACAAGGTTATGGTCCGACCCGATATTAGCTGAGCTGAGTACTCGAACATCAAATATTTGTGTTGGTAGGATTTTTCTATTTGTAATGATATAATCGATCACAGATTTATCTCCTCTTGTGTTATTGAATGTATATGTATGTTGTATTTTATGTGGGAAAAACGTGTTGTTAATTCGAAGTTCATTTTGAGCGCAAAAAGCAGTCAGCTCTTGTCCGTTTTCATTAATTGTATCTTCATTATATTTCTGTTTGACACCGTTTAATGGCTGACTGCCAATTCTTGCATTCAAATCTCCAAGTATGATCGTTTGTTCTCCATTTGGTATTTCATCCATGATCTGCTGTAGTTTATAGTAGAATTCTTCTCTCTGTTCCTTTGGTTTTGTTATATCAGGTGCATATGTCGAAATGATGTTAAGGGTGCTTTTTTGGAATTTTAATGTAACCTTGAGAAGTCTGTCATTTACGTAGGAAATGTCTTCTATGTTTTGTTCGTATTTATTGTTTAAAACCAATCCCACTCCAGAGTGCGCCCTCTCGCTCTTATCTTTTCCGCTGTATATCAGAATGTAATCAGAGTATCTAGACATACCTTTTCCCTTCTTTTTTGTCTCAGCAACACCGCATATGTCTATTTTATGTCTGTTGAGTTCCAGTATGATTTCATGATCTCTTTTGTGCCAGGACATGATGTTCCAGCAGGCAATTCTTGTTATAGCTTTTTTCCATAGTCGATTTTTCCTTTTTCGCGCTTGGGTCAAATCCGAGAGAAGTCTTGCGTCCGAGGCTTTGTTCTCTTTTCTGTGAGCCAGGTGCGTTTTTTTATAGCATGTAGGTGGCTAACCTTGCATACAACCCTCCTCCTTTTTCATCCGGGCTTGGGACCGGCATTGGCGGAGTTTTGACCACAAAGTTATTTCGATAAAAAAACAATATTTGAGAATAGGAATTTAAGATTTATAAATATAAATATTAATGGAAATAGGTTATAATTTATACATGAAGAATTATTGTTAAAGACTTTTAAAATTGCAAAGCTCAAGAATCGCAAGGGTTGATGAGTAAGTAGTATAGAGCCTGTAAATTTAAGATCAGCTTAAGCTTAAGACTCAAGAAATCTTTGTGCATCAAATAAATTTAATATTTGTATTAATATATACTAAAATGAATGACAATTTCATACTAAACGTTGATATTAACATTTTTTTATGATTAATGTAGAGAAAGATTAAAATTTAGTTATGCTCGAGTACTGATTTATACATATTTAAGATTAAGGCAAGATTAGCACGTATTAAGAATGTGTCATGAGTAGCCCCCCAGATTCATGAGTTAATCATTTTCAATATTTGAAAGCTTGATCGATGTGTTTGTTACATTTTATTTGGATCTTTTAAATCATTTACAATTTGCGCATTGATCTGTTAACTCCTTCGAGGAAGTGCATAATACTAAAAATGTATTAAGTCGGCCAGCGCCGTAAAAACAATATGAAAATAAACTCGTAATACATCTACATCTACTTTGTTCTGTATAATTACTGTTTTGTGAAAATATAATTTCTGTCATGGTAAAACTTTTAGATTTTCTTCATAATTATTTCGTTACTATGACAAAGCATCAATAACAGCTGTAATAGAGTGTGAATGTTTCATTCCAGAAAATAGAGATGGGACGCAATATGCTGGGAGTGGCATCCAGAGTATTCAGAAGTCTGAATGATTCACGAAGATCGGTAAGATAAATCATATCAAATTAATTTTTACTGTGGATCTATGGATCATTTCAACCTTAGTTTAATTTAAATTTATTTAATTAATTTCTGTCTCGTTTTAAAAACATGTGTGATAAATCAAATATAATCTCGAATATGAATCAGTAGATTGTCATGTGATTTTTTTGTATCGTCTAACGAGCGTCAATAAGATCAAATTTTTTTCTCGATTTTTTGGTCGCAAAAAAACTAGATTTAATAACCCATACTTACAAATTTTGTAGGTACCTAATTAAATATACTTTTTTGTATGGGGAAAATTCCAACAGTCATATTCTTCAACGACTCTATTGAGATGTACCTATCTGAAACTCAATCTCATTATTTCATCACTTGAATATATATAATTTATAATTTATTTGTAAATCTGTGTAAATAGGTTTGTGAGTAAATACACAAAGCATTTGCTTGAAAATACCTTATTGCAGATTTTCCTATTTGTGTATTATAGCAGATCAATTTTTTCACCCTATTTTTTGCTGCGATAATGTGTTATCAGATTTTTCATTAGATTTGTAAGAAAGTAAAAACAAAATATGTTCATTTGTTAATTTAAATTATTTTTAAAATTAAATTCAATTACATTTTTTACAGTTTAAAAAACACGCTTTTATTCAATCAATTAGTATAAAAACATATACATAGAAGACCTTAACGATTTCGCTAAACACAGCTAGCATTTTCGGAGGCCTAACTTAGCTTTAGATACTGGTGACATTTTAGTAGAACCTTGGCAACTGAAGATGCTAGCCGTGTCTAGCAAAACTCTCTATATAATGAATGAATGAATAAATAATATATTTCCAACAGTATAAATAATATTACAAACGAAAAAAATACAATTTAATTTTTACCCAAATACAAATTTACAATATTTTTTTTCCACACATTTGGAAATTTGTTATGTTTATATATTATGTATTTGTTTACGAAAGAAAACCGTGCTATTTAAAAATTTGTTAATATTTTTACAAATAGATTCGATTTCATAATCATTATGATACATTGTATATGAATTTATTTATAAAAACATATGTAAATATTATTCGATTTCAATGATCTATGGATCATGCAATATAATTTTTTTTTCCTACATTATAATTGATCGTCATTAGATTACACGGAGATAAACAATGTACAATATCATAGCTTTAGATCAGGTTTTATATATTTTGCCGCTTGAAATTACACAAAAAACTTCTTATTTATTATGAATCTTATTAATTGATGACATTAATTGTATTGTTTGTGTTGTTACACAAAAAAATAGATTTGCTCATTTTTATGTGAAAAATATTGTTTAATATAGTCTTTTGAACAATTGTCGAATTAATAATTATTTGCAAGACTTGTAAGAGAAAAACTTGTTTCACTAGGTAGGTAGTTAGTTCGGGCATATTATATCTTGAAGGGAAATATTTTTATGACGTTTTTTTAATCAAACAATATTTATAATTATTATACATATTTATTTTCTTTTATCAGAACTATCGTTTCGGCTGACTAGCCCTTATCATCTGGCCGAATATATTTTGTTTTTATTTTGTCAATTAATATTGAAAGCACTGTAATTGGGGTTAACAAAATATTTTTCTGATTTATTAAAATATATCCGTCTTGTATCAGTAATTTATTAAAATTACTTATTATTATTTTTTGTTACTGTACACACAGAGATTTCCTGTCAAATGGAAATATTTATTTATTTAAATAAAAAAATATATTTTCATGTTAATCAGTTGACAAGGGACTTTTCGACCGAAATTGATTTGTCCAAGGAAATTATCTTTGTAGAGCAAATTTGATTTCATGAAACTATGATATATATGTATATATTTTATTAAACTGTCCTCAGAGGACTATATAATGTATATACATACATACATACTATCACGCCGTATCCCTACTTGGGGTAGGCAGAGAGGACCGAACGCCAGACACCTCTATCTTGACATACATGTTTTTCCTCATTTACATCCATGCATCGCGTCATACATGATCTCCTATTATTCTGACTTCGTATATTACCATCTTTCAAAATCTCATTTATATGATCATGCCAACTCTTTCTCGGGCGGCCACTACCTCTATTCCACTCTTTTCAGCCTTGTATACTTTCTTTGTCAGGCGCTCATTGTTCATTCTCTCCACATGTCCGAACCATCGTAGTGTATTTACTTTCATTCTACTCACAATATCTCTTTCAATCTTGCATTCTCGTCTGATGTCCACATTCCTTATCCTATCATAGATCGTTCTACCACACATTCGTCTTAGGGACCTCATTTCCACAGCGTTAATTTTACTTTCATGCGTCTTCTGCCATGTCCATGTCTCACTTGCATACATTAATGTTGGTACGACTATTGCATTGTGCACAGCGAGCTTTGCTGGCCTTGAGATAATTGGGTCGGCCATTATTGTTCTTAATGCACCGTTCACCCTATTTGCTGCCGTTACCCTTCTTTCTATATCCTTTTCCAGTCTTCCATCACGCTGAAACATACTTCCTAGATACAAATATTCATCCACTTGTTCTAGTAATTCATTATTTACTCGTATTTCGCATTCTGTTCTTCTTAATGTACAGGAATGGTAATTGCTCTTCTACAGTAATGGTAATTGAAAAAAAGAAGAACAAATTAATGTACATAGGTTAGTAATATACTATTGGTTTATTATGAAGTAATATAATATTATGATTAATAAAATATGTATGAAGCTTTTCTTAAAAGGAAATAATTATATTACCTTGCAACCTTATACTAAGACACGATTTTCTCTTACTATAATTTTAATCGTTTTTTTAAGGAGTTGTAAATATTTATAAAATTGCTTTAAGCTTATAAAATATATTTCAAAATGCTTTATTTTATGTACATACACGCAGCCTTCTATTCGTGCTTAGGAATTTAAACATATATTTTAATGACTGTTTTTAACGATGTTAATTTAACGTTTATTTCATTAATTTTATCAAAACAATCTCTTGGGGAATAAAAGAAGTGAATTAAAGTTTTGTCATTAAAATTGTGTAATAAATAGATATTTATTGATATTTTATGACAATTTTTTAACAACTCAATAGAGACGAAGTTGGAATATTGTAGGAGAACCTGGAACTCAAGGCACCTACAGGGCTACGACTGCTGGTTAACGTGATCACTTTATGCGCTTGCGAAACGCTCGCCAATTATGACTTCATATTGAGTTCCCTATCAATCCAATTTTTTAAATTTATTTAAAATATACGTTAATCACGAAAATCTTTTCGCTTGAGAATAAGCTGAAATCCCATCGCCGTCTATGAAGTGGCAAAGAAACTGTTTTTTTTGTAACGCCATCTATTGAGAAAATGGTTAGTTAACAATGAAATATTCTAACTTTGGTTATTTGTCATAAAATATCATTGACTCCCGACAGGGAAAACATCATGGTCTTACTTACTATTTACAATTTGGGCCTTACTTACCTACTATTTAAAATATGAGTTTAATCCGATGTAATGTCAGTTTCGGCCATACAAAAAACTGGGTAAGTATCAGCTTAAACATAAATTGCAAATAGTAAGTAAGGTCCTTATGGTCTTAATTATTATTTGCAATTTGTGTTTAAGCTGATACTTACCCAGTTTTTTTTCCCAAACTGACTTAGCATTTGATTAAACATGTATTTTAAATAGCAAGTAAGGGCCTTTATGTTTAAGCTAATACTTACCCAGTTTTTTGTATGGTCGAAACTGACTTAGCGTTGGATTAAACTCGAATTTCAAATAGTAAGTAAGACCCCCAATGTTTGCGTATACGCAACTTTAATTTTTTTTTAATTTACAATTTTTTGTTTTATTAATAAGTTATAGAACAAGGTAGCCAATCGATAACCTGCTCTTACACATCAAACGCTGATTCATAACAAATGTATTAAAATTAACTTGGTGTGATTTTCTAAAGGAAACTAGTATGCAAGGAAAGTCAAGACACAGAAGGCAAGCGGAAGAGGTAAATAATACAATTAATAAATAAGAAACACGCACGGGAAACGATTAGGAAATCGTTGCAGTGTTCACTAGCCACCCAAATCACTAATCCATGACTTAACTACCTATTATAATTTAATGTTATATATTTTGTGTGATAATATGTACATAACCTTACATCATGTTGATTTATCGTTTTCATTGTATTATCTCGTAAAGTGATAATTTATTGAACAATTAAGTGATCCAACTGTCGATTTGTTCAAGAGAACATTGTTCTCTTAACAAATCTGAACAGTTATAAAATTTGAACAGTTATAGGCCTACAAAACTTTTATACTCAGAATGGTGAATTTTTGTTTCAGTCAGGGGTTATCAATTTTTGAATTTTTAGTTTATTTTTCCTCAGAAACCATAAAAGCTAGAATGCTGAAAATTGGTATCAACATAGATAAATATAAAATCTCAAATTAATTTAAAAAAAAAAATATTAATAAAAATATTTTTTTGTGATAAATTTATGAGTTTAGCTGCCTATATTTCCAAATTTTTTAAAAATATCGAAAAAAGCCGAAACACCCCAACTAGATAATTTAATTTTCTATCAAAAATCTAAACATTGTATTAGCACATCTCAAATTTTTTTCAACAATTTTTATAAAAATTAAATTTAGTGACGACATTGCTTCATACAATTTGTATGGCAGTCGCCTACACACAATATCTAAGAAGACAAATACCATCATGCTGTTTACATATTCTGGGTGAGATCAAAGGACTGACTTCCATACTATCCTATCTTGACATACATACCTAGGTATCTACATGTGTTGTATAGAAAACCAAATATCTTAAAATATTAAATAATTTGTATTTATGGGTTAATAGATTGGTACTTATTCTTCAACTATACATACTATCGCTATCGACAGTCGGATCTCATGTGTTACATGCAACTAGTTTTATAAATTAGGTTTTAGTTGAATGTGGAATAAGACATTGGATCGGGTTCAATTGAACCGTAATTCAACCATGATTCAAGGAATTTTTATAAATACCACTGTTAGTGTCCAGTTTCAAGCCAAATTAAAAAAAACACACTTTTTGTCGAATTGAGTGACACCATTACTTCCCTTTTCCTTCCTAAATTCTCCCCATACCTCTTTCCAATACCATCTCCGGACACACAGTGTTGCCAATACCACTAATTTATATATTTTTTTGTATGTCTAATATTTAGCATGCACACTGTTATGGTCAATGTTATTTTGTTGATAAGGTTTTTTTATATTTTATTAACTATATTGCTGGTTAACTGGAAGAAATTGCTCTAGGGCAATAAGTCTGCCACTTATAGTTTTACGTAGCCTCAAAACATAATTAAAGCTTTTTATTTTATTATTATTATCAATTAAATAAATAACAAAGTCAATAATCGAATTATTTTTGATTTTATGTGTTTTGTACTTAACAATTGAATAATCATTTTTGTGTTAACTTTCACAAACACTTTATTTGTATGTGTATTTAATTTATTTTCGTATTCATAGATATTGTATTTTATTTAATTTTATTGGGGGTATATGTATGTACACAGATGAACAGGTTACATTCATTAAAATATATATACTAAGTGCTACAATGTATAGTTAGGCCTACCATCCATTTATGTATATCCACTGTTAGTTATATTCAACACAACAGACGAGAAAGAATTCAAAGGAATAATGATTAGGAGATGGTAAAGGATAGTGGGATAGGAAAGTGACGGTCAGAGGATAACTAAAAGAGAAAGAGAAAATTGAGTTGTACTGTACTCATACTATTATAGAAGAAAAAACATCTATCTATTGTTATCTCGGATCATGTTGGTTAATTCTTTCATATATGTACCTGCTATACGGAATATGAAATAAGTCTGAACCATTGAAATTTTCGTTTAATGTTTCGCAGTTGCGAGGAATGGTAGAATTTTTTCTCCTAGAGGGAACACGGTAAGTAATAAGATTATTAAATTCCAGTGAATCGAATATATTATTAACAATTTTACATAGTAAGCTTTGATCATGGATAATTCTTCTGTGTACAAGTGATTCCATATCAAGATACATCAACGAAGTTGTGTAATCTGGGAATTGCAAATTAAATTTATATTGTACTTTTATGTTTTCTTAACGTAAAATATTAAATTTTTTTTTTTTCATTCATACTACCTATTACAGAATATCCCATACCTATTATGAAAGGAAGCACACACATCAGTGTCGCCTCACACAGCAGGCTAGATACCCCTTAAAATTCACTACATTCAGAATAGCTGGTGAACCTCATTGCTGAACTATGTGAGATGTTATTGTTACCTGTTGTATTTTCGATTACCCGTCTCTTAAGGAGCACTCCAAAACAATAACTGAATAGAGCAAAAACATATAATTTAATGGAAAAATTGCTATTCTGTAATAGGTAGTATGAATGAAAAAAAATGTTTAGGTAAAAAATGTAATAGAAATGTAAATGTATGAATGAAAAAAAATGTTTTTCATTCATACTACCTATTATATAAGGCTATTGAATTATACAACATATTTTAAGGTTTTTTCAAGTGCTCTTATGAATTTACAATTCACAAATAGAAGTTTAAACTCTGGAAATTTATTGAAAAATAAAAGCAGTTCAGGGGTTTTTAATAATGCTACGCATGAATGGAACATTATAGCTTTGAAACATATTTGAGCTTCCGTTCAACTTTGATGTTATTTGACATATCACTTGATAAATTTCACAACCTCGTATTTCAAAAAGCTGTATTCTCGTATCCATAAATAAACAATGCTTTTAAAGGCTTTAAGAAACAAAACAAATACAATCAATGAATTACTTAGATTCATCCCTAAAAGAATTCAAAAAAATGTAGATAAAGTCATGAAGTTTTTCGTGTCTTCTGTAAAATGATACTTTTTGAGATACGAGGTTGTGAAAGTTATCTAGCGATATTACATGTTAGCTGTCCGTGAAGTAATAAATAAATATTAATTTTCAGTTTGGTTAGAAAACATTAATAATGAATTTCTTGTGTGTGTAGATTATAAACACCTTACAAAAGACATTCAATTTGTCGAAGATAGCTCAACAGATTAATAACGAGAGGAGATTTAGAGATGATACGAAGTCAAGTAACGCTACGGGAAGATCGGAACTGACGAGTTTACAACGTACGAGCAGGCAGAGCGCTAGCAAGGAAGGCAGGGAGAGTGCAGAAGATAAAAAGAATAGGGAGAATGATGATTCAAACGAAAGCGGTGGAAATTCATCGTCTGATGAGAGTGAACCTCCTGGAGGTGGAGACGGACAGGGAGGGGGACTCATTGGTCTTCTAGCTGGACTTAGCGGAGTAAGTAATTTATTATTTATCAATAATATTCTTCTTCTTCTTTTTTTAGGTTGACACCTATTTTTTTCAGGAACTTTGCCCGTCCAGCTATCTCTCCATCTCTTGGGTGGTCTACCTCGTGGTCGATTGCCAAAGTTTATTTGTTGGGAGATAATTTTGGGCAACCTGTTGTCTCCCATTCTCGCCACGTGGTCCCGCCAGAATCGTCTTCGGCTCCTGCACCATCTGACAATATCTTTAACGTCACAGATCTGTCTTATATCGGTGTTCCGCATCCGATCCAAAAGGGTGAAACCCGCGATGGAGCGTAGGGTTCTCGTCTCTGTCGTCCGGAGCAGGCTCTTTGTTCTAACGGTGTCCGCTCTGGCCTCAATCGCATAAGTCATGATCAATTATACTATTTGTGTAAAATGAACCATGCCAGGAGAGAACCAGACTACATCGAAACACTTGTTGTGATGGTCAACGTAGAGGAACAAGGACTAGATGGATTGTTTTTATTATGTTGCTCTCTACGTTCTGCCCAGAACAGATCAGCATTGAGGCGGGCTACACTAAGAGCGATTGATTACAGCCACCACCTCTGTAATGAAAGAAAGAGAGACGTTGTTATTTGTATTAAATGAACAATGGGTTTAACAAGTATCTAGGTACCTACTATTTTTTTTTAATATGGCTACGTAGGAGACACCAGCTATTTGGATTTGGGTCCATTATACTCTTCCGTTGCGTTGGGGAGTGTTTGTAATCTGCTCAGGAAAATATTGATTCGGGTTTTAAAAAGACCCGGGTTGTAAGAACTCGGAAGATCGTTCCACAGCCTGGCTGCTGTGTTAATGAAATGGGTTCGTGTGAACGGATGTAGAGATTGAGTAAACGAGTGACTCTATTGTGAATGTGTGGAAGAGGGACCAGGGATGCAAGTTCTTCTGAGCATCTCCCGTGGTAGTATCTATAGAATAAACTTAGAATACCGACCTTGCGTCTGTGATCTAGTGATTGCAATCCATCAAACGAAAGATATATTTTTTTAATTTTAATTAATTCTTCCAGATTTGATTGAACTTAAAATAGTAATAAATGAGCAATAAGATCTAAACAAAGTTTTTTTTATTTATAATTTAATTTTTTTTAATTATGAATCCACAGGAAGGAGGACAATCGGATCTTGGAACTCTTCTCACAACCGTTGCATCTATTCTTGGAAATTTGAGTGGGGTAAGATACTTTCAATCTACCGAAACAATGTTTTTTTGAATATATGTAATGTATAAACTTTGTTTCCAAAATATCATTCAATGGATGTACTTACATCTTTCTTTTATAGGGCGAAGGATTCGATCTCAATGTCCTTATTGGATCAGCAGTCGCTCTTCTTGCAGGAATATTAGGGGTAAGTTGTCCAATTTTTCCACTTATCACTTACACCCATTCCAAAAAGAGGAATATAATCGAACTCTTAGCAAAACGCTAAGATAAACAAGAAAAGCAGGCCACGAAACCATTTATATTGGCAATCTCAATGGAACAAAAACAGCAATCAATAAGTGTCAAAATAATATTCATGCTCGGACATAATCGTTGCTTTCATGTCCTTATATGTAGGATATCAGAAAATTGAACAAGATCTCTGGAAATAATGAATTGAGTAGGATTCAACTGAACATTGGTTGGTGACCTCAAGAAATGGGGATACAGAGAGGAAGACATCTGCGAGTGTGGCGCCAGACAGGACAACGTGCACCTACTGTCATGTCCCATGCCATGATAGGAGCGACATGCACGCACCAAGACATAGTAATAGCAAACACTAGTGGAATCCGAGTGGCCGAATATTGGGGGCTACGAATATGATGGTGTTCCGGACACGGAAAGTAAGTAAGTAACTGAACATTAGGCGGAGGATGAAATGATGAATCTTTGAAGACGAGAAGTTTATGTGTTTGTAATTAATAAGGTAGTCCTAAAGTCAGTTATCGCCCAAGGGGATCTATAAAGAGGCATGATCTTAAGGCAACACTCCTTTAGGGTGTTCTTCGAAGTTCACTACACAAATTGACAAAACTGATTGGTGGGAGAAGAAGCAAACTACAATTTCCAATTTATTAATATCTATTTAGAAATAAACACTCTGCTACTACAGTAAATTAAGCAAATTTTTATACATTTTTGATTGCCTTCCGCTGACACCTAATACACGCGGTCTATGACACCAGACTGCTATACTCTCATTTTCCTTCTTCTGTTTTAGGGTGATGGATCACAAAACATTGGAACTCAAATCGGAATATATCTCAACACTATCTTCAATGGAATAACGGGAGGAGGTGCTGTAAGTATAATGTTATTTTAATTGAGATAGATGCTTTTCAAAATATCCTCAAAAGACATACCTTAAGACATTACCTACTTTAATTTTTGACCTTAAATCTTTAATTTTTTTACACCGTTTTCAGATGAATAACGGAGCATTTATCGGAAACTTCTTGGCAACGTTGATTGGTGGAAGCAGTGGGGTAACAAAACCAATTTATTCATTTATAATACGTATTATGTTTTTTTTATTTTTAACATTATTGATTTAACTAAATGTTTTGTAATTCATTAGAATAGTGCGCTAATATTTTTTTTATTAATATTTTGAAATGACTAAATTCACAAAGATATTCTTCTTCTTCCTTCATCTATCTCTCTACTGCTGGATGTAGGCTTCTTCTAAGTACTTCCATTCGTCTTTTTTTAAGGGATTTTTGGACCCATCCCCTTCCAGCATTTCCCTTTCCGTATCCCATGGTCTCCATTTCAAAATTTGGGGTGTCCGTCTGTCAATTCCCTGTCTGGCAACATGACCAGCCCATTGCCGTTTAAGTGCTGCAACTCGATCCATGATATTGAGAACATTTGTCTGGCGTCTGATTTCCTCATTTCTTATTCTATCTCTTAAGACTAACGTCTAGCATATCACAAAGGTACCTACTTAGAATTTATTTTAAGTTTTATATTACCACATTGATTCAGAAAACAATTGTAAATTTTCATACCAATTTTTTAGAGGTATGTAACCCATAATGTGAGGTAACCAGCGACGGATGTGCGGGAGTGCATTAGCTTATAAAATTACGCACGACACATACGTGTATACCCACACACTAGTCGCGTTTTCCTAAAAAGACACCACGTTCAGAATGGGTGTTGAACCTCATCGCTGAACTATGTGAGATGTTTTTTTGCCTGTTGTATTTTGATTATCCGGCTTTTACGAGACACCCGAAAAGAGTGGAAGTACTATTCTAAGGCGGTGCCACATAGCACAAGATTTTCGTTTTAATCTACAGAACCCCTACATGAATCTCAAATATTTTGAAATGCACTGAGTTCAAACATATATACAATCATAGAAACATGCCATAATGGTATTTTCTATTTAAAAATTAACCATAGACACTTCTGTTTTTTTTAAGTTTATAAACACAAATATGGATATTTGATAACTCTTGAACCTTTATTCGTTTTTTATTTAAATTATCTAACGAAATTGTAAGTTACTTCAATCAAATTATTTCGAATATATTTAGAAAAAAATGGTGTTTTTTGTGATTTTTTATGAGCACTCAACGTTTGTTCTAATCCACACTATATTTACATGTTATTAACCTTTTTTACATATATTTTCATATACACATTTTTTCGTATTTTCAGATTCAAATTCGTTGGTAAGTAAACAAATAATAAAAAAACCTCATAATTTGTAACGCTTCAAACAAATTATTGGTGATTTTTAATTCCAATCTTTAAAAATTTCCTTTGAAACAAACCCACAACACTACCTTGTACATACTACGAAGTATTGCATTTCTCCAGAGAACACTGATACAGAATTTGAACGACTTTTCATTTGCTACTGTGGTTAATCTCAGATACAATATCACACAATTTTTAATACAATATCAAATAGTTTTTTTTTATCACGAATATAATATCAAAATATAAATCCATTGAATTGGCCCTCCTATATTAAACTATCTGGCCATTTCGATGGATTTATAGTAGGTACATAATATATTTTTATGAAAGCGCTCAGTCTTAAATATAAATATTCGTGGATATATTCTCTGTATTTTAATATATGTATATGTTATTTGAACTAATTGCATCATGAACTTTAAATATCAAACTTAATGATTTTCTAATAATTCTCTGTTAATGCTTTCATTATATTGATAAATTTCTTTTTTATTAAAAATGCCTTCAGCACATAAACTTTATGAATTGCATTTATTCGATAAAAATAACAAAAAAAATATGCTTAAAAAGGTTGAGCCTCGCAAGCTCATAATTAGTACAAAAAAAATCCTCAACTAGATATGCTTATTTGCTTTATATTTGTATACATTTGAGGTTTTATATTTTTTTAAAGAATGTATATGAACGTACATTACTATCTGTTCCAATTCACGGTACTGATTTTTTAGCTTAACATAAGGAAAGAATGTAAGATGAAGAAAGATATCATTAATAGAATGAAAGTGAACACACTGAGATGGTTTGGCCACATGGGTAGAATGAATGAGGAACGCCTGACGAAGAAAATATACAATGCGGATAGGAATGGATTGAGAGGCCGGGGCCGCCCAAGAAAGGGATGGCACGACCATGTGAACGATATTCTGAAAGACGGAAATGTTAGAAGCATGTACAATAGACGAACATGTATGAGACGATGCATGAATGTTGACGAGGCGATGAATGTGTGCCAGGATAGAAAGATATGGCGTTCGGTTCTCTCTGCCTACCCCGTAAGGGACATGGCGTGATGGTATGTATGTATGTATGTCATTTGAAGCTCAATCAGCCAGGCTACGGAATAGTCTAAGTCCTGCAGGTTTATTTATGAAGTTTATATAATAAGATTAAGATCAGCTTCACACTATCTAAATCTTTGAGGTTAAAATTAATTGAATAATCATATTAATTTATACAAAAATTATTGACAATTTCACACTAAACAATGACCTTAACAAATTTTTATGAGCAATGAAAAGTAAGATTAATATTTGATTATGATAGAGTACTGATTTATAAATTTTTAAGATTGAGGCAAGTTGTAACGATTTAAGAATGTCTTGAGTAGCACCTCTGATATTACTTTGGCTAGCTCATTCAACATTTTCAAAAAAAAAGGCTAAAGCAAAAATATCTTTCTCTCTTTATCTTTTGTCATTGCTATGAACTGTAACTACATACATTCAATATGTCTTTTATTTTTTTTACTTCTTCTGTTATCTTATTTAAAAAAAAACATGACCTAACCTTATTATCATAGTAAACACTGTATTGTATATTAACATTAACTCTGGTTGGTTGGAAAAAAATGGTGTTTGGTAATAGACCCGCCAGTGTTTATTGCCAGACACAAGAAGTTACAAATAAATAAATACATTTTCTAAACTAATCATAAATGCTTGTGCTATAGATGATACAAAATCGGCAGGATTCGAACCCACGACCACTGGATTACTGACCCAGCGCGCTTACCAAAAAATATATTTTTGTTTTCTTATAAGATTAATTAAATTAAGGTGATGTATCTATTAAATAATAAAATATTTTGTATGTATATACCTAATAAACATTAAATATTTTTTTCCATTTATTATCGTGTATTCTTTTGTATCTTTTGATTGTATATGTCAAATAAAAAAAAAATGTAAAAATCAGTATGTAATATATTTATTTGACATATTTTGTTATATTTGTATGGTGATGGGTATATATTTGTAGATACTGTACATAGGGTCCATGTAATATATTAATATTGCATGTACCTACACTATGATAAATTCATTAAATAATGCTTATTGAACAAATTTATCTTTTGTGTAATTCAATCAATTACACAATTTGAATATAGTAACTTTATATTGTAATATATTGTATTATAATTTTTAACATGGATATTGCACAAATTGTTACTATGTATTCACTTTTTTAACACATCCAACTGTTAATAGTGTTTTTTAGTATGGAGAAATTTGGGTTGCATATTATACTCGCTTCATTCTATTGAATAAGTATTCACTAAAACCAGTTTTTGTCAACTTTTTGCATTATATTTATTTTAAATTGGTAGGTGAAAAATTTTCTATTATAATATTGAAAAACAAATGTAAATTATGTAAGCAATTTTTTATTTAAAAAAATGATCAAAGTAAAATAATATTTCATAACAATATAATAAATAAGAATAACATAAATAATTGTAACTTAATCAGCCCACCTTTGATTTCATGTTACATGACTCACTGGTGGTAACAAAACAATTATTCCTTTCAAAAGGGTCCTGAACATACAGGGCTCATTGTACATACATTCTAGCTCATGGTTATATCTTTTCCTTTGTGTTCTATTTTCTCAGACAGGCTCGAAGATTTTTCTCAACACCTTCTTTTCAAAGACCAGAAGCGCATTTTCGTCTCGCTTACTCAGAAACATGTACCTACACACTCAAAACATTCGCTGAATTAGGCGCTGAACGATATTGGTCGAGGGGAGATTTTAAACCACGTCCTCTGGATAACAAATTAATCAAAAAGATTAGTCTTCGAAATTTGGAAATGTTTATTCATTTAGTTGTCAGAGAAATAAAAATAAATCATCTAAATCATTTCAATGAAATATTTAAAGTTAATATTTAATTACACTCCTTGCTACGAGTGCTGCTATGATAATCAAACAAGTCTGCATCTGTGATATATAATTATTTTCTTCCATTCAAATAAGATTAAAAAAAACGTGACAGCTGGGTGAAATGGTGATATGCGTGTCATTCAAGGATAGCGAGGTTCAAATTCCGTTTGTTTCTCAATTAAATCTACATAGTTGCTTTAAATTGGACAAGAATTAATTCTAATCGTAATCATATTATAAACAAACTTGTAATTAAAATATCTGGAAATAAATAATCAAACAAGATCTAACTGTATATTTGAAATATAAATAAATTAATACGTTTACGGAAATTGATTTGATCCAATGGAATTATCAATGATCAAAACTGAATGATAATATGTATAATCAATTTATAAATTCTAGCCAATAAATAAAAAAAATAAGGTCATACTTTTCAGTGTTCAAAGAAGACATAAAAAATATTTCACGTCAATACGTAGATTGTTTATTGTCAATGTCATACATAACAAAAAAAATCAAATACATAATCTTCTTCTTCTTTCTCAGCCATCTTTCCACTGCTGGATGTAGGCCCCTTGTAAGAGCTTCCACTCTTCTTTTTTAGGGCTTTTTGGACCCATCCGCTTCCAGCGACAGGGACAATATATTATCATCGACCCACCTTTTCTGGGGCCGGCCTATTCCGCTTTTCATATCCCATGTTCTCCAATTTAGAATTCTGGGTGCCCATCTGTCCGTACCCTGTCTGTGGCAACATGACCTGCCCATTGCCATTTAAGTTTTGCAACTCGATCCATGACATCGACAACTTTTGTTTGGCGTCTGATTTCTTCATTTCTAATTTAAAACATAATCTACTGAGAAACAATATATTTTTTTTAACATGGCTACGTATGGGAAATCAACAACTAGGATTTGGGTCCATTATACTCTTCCGAAGAAGCGCACTACGTAACGTTGGTGAGGGTTTGAAATCTGCCTAGGAAAGTATTATTTCGGGTTTTAAAAAACCCTGGTTGTAAGAAGGTGGAAACACAGAATTCGGAAGATCGTTCCACAGCCGAGCTAGTGTGTGAATAAAAGAGTTCTAGAAGCGACTGGTTCGTGTATATTGAAGGTTTACTATGAACGCGTGTTGAGATTGAGTAAAATGAGTGACTCTATTATGAATGGGTGGAAGAGGGACCGAGATGCAAGTTTTTCTGAGCATTTCCCGTGGTAGAATCTATAAAATATAACTTCTGAGATTACCGACGTGCATCTGTGGTCTAGTATTATTTTATCATTGTAACTCCATTTAATTTATTTTATTTATTTATTACAAAAAAAAACATATTACACAAGAAAATTACATTAACAAAAAGAAATTAAAACACTTTACAAAATAACTTCCTTCAAAAAGAGATGAACTCGTGTTTTGAAGGGAGTTGTAACTTCACAAACATAATACAAAAAAAAACAAAATGACAATAAACCAAAATAAAATAATCATAGATAGCAAAAGAAAAACTAAAAATAAATTAATTAAACAAAAATAGACATAATATGTAACAATGTACAAATATATAAAAAATACAATTATGAATAACTAAATAAGCATATAATATACAACAATGAACAGTAAAATTTTTTTTATACCCAAACCCTCTATATCTTTATAAAATTTCTTTAAATCAACAATATCTGCATGTATCTGCTCAGGCAATAGATCGTTGAACCACTTTACGCCAAGATACGTATAGTGGTTTTGTGCTTAAGTCGTCTTTTTTTTTGGGATATTGAGCATTATATTGAATTGAAATTATTTTTCAATAAATTGTGTACTTTCCTTTACTATTCCTTTGTGTTTACTTTTTGTATATGTTTGTGTTATTAACGTGTTTACACTTATTGCTTTTCTTGTTGTGCCTACACTACATACCAACCTATCAATATGTTTAATGTACATGTATGTAAAAATAAAATATGTAAATGTGAACTTAAACACAATACATCTAAACAAAGAATTTGAATAAAAAAATATATATTAATGTTTCTTTTGTATACTCTTCTAGGCTGGCGGTGGAAGTTCAGAAGAGGAAGCTGGTGGAAAGGATTCTGGAACATTCTTCGTTTCTCTCATTTCTTCTCTTCTTGGGTCCAGTTCCGGCTGATAATTCAAGAACTGTTACTAGATATACTTATAACAAAAATAAGGCAAGTTTTATAGCCTTGAGAATTTTTTTTTTCATAAATTAAGTTAATGGTTTATTTTGAGAAATCAACAATTGATGTTCAATTAATCTTTTTTTATTGAAGTATATATAAAAACTGTGTGAATATTACATTTGATCAAAAATAATTCATGTTTCTTTTTCTAAATTATGCCAGAAGCTTGTTTTTAGTAAAGCAGCAGCGATTTTCTTACTTATACCTAATAACAATACTTTACACATAATCCATAAACAAATCACATAACTATAGAATAAATTCATTAACAATTAATAACTTAAAGGTTTTTTCGTTGACACAGTGGAAGTTCATAATTATAAATTGTAAAAAAAAAACTTATAAATAGAAACACAGTTATATTCCACACAATTTTTTTTATTTGCCTAAGCGCTTTCGCCAGTCACAGCTGGCATCCTCAGAGGCACACTATATAGTGTGCCTCTGAGGATGCCAGCTGTGACTGGCGAAAGCGCTTAGGCAAATAAAAATACTCAGTGTGGAATATAACTGTGTTTCAATTGATAAGTTTTTTTTTTACAATTTATCATTAACAATAATTATAAATAATCACACATTTCAAAACCAAAAGCAAAACAAAAAATAATCATTTCAAATCAAGAAAGAAATAAAACATTATAAAAACGATAACACAAAATAAATAACATATACAAAAATTATAATGATCCTTAAACTGAAAACGAATGGAATATTAGGGAGAGTGTTTCAAATTGTTTTTAGTTTCTTTATGAGTTCTTCGTAATCTGAAGTAGTGAAAATAGTGAAAATTTTCAACATAAAAAATAGTAAAAAAGTATTGTAAGTCATACAAAAAGACTCGACCGCCGAGTTTAAAAGGGTTTATGGGTTTAAAAGTTTTGTAGGCTTAATTTTCTATACTTAATGAAATTCTGGGCTCTGTGAATCAAGCGGATAAAAAGTTAAAAGGGGACACACACACACACACACACACACACACAGAGAGAGACACTAAATGTTCTATTCCGAATTCTGATTAAATCCATATATATACAACTATATATTGTAATTTACTGTGTTGTGATGTCTGGTGTCCGCTCTATGTAACTATGTATAACCAAAATTTCAAATATTTGGCTTGGTAAAATTGTAAACTGCTAGCCCTAGAACAGGGTTACCTAGTTGGGCAGCAGTAATCTTCATAATAGTCTTTGTGATAAAGGTGTGAAAAATAAATAAATAAAAAATAAAATAAAAATACAGGTAGACTGGTAGTTGCTTCGGAATAGACTCTGTCTAGACTAGCATTTATCTTAAATATATTTTTATAGTATTTGGATTTAAATAAATAAATAAAATTAAAATGATAAAAATATATTATATCGACATCGAATAAAGAAAGGGAATACAGGCGGTGATGAATTTATCACCGATGAATTAGCGTATTTTTTACATTAACCCAAAATTAAGGAAAAAAAATATTCAAAACGAAATATTTCTATAAATTTTCCTTACATTTGCATAAATTTTGTCACTTCTTTTTACACATGTGTTAAAAATATCTTATTGTGTTATGTAAGTGTTAATTTTAGACAGTGTGAGATTTCTCATCTCATAACCTGAAAAAAAAAACAAGTTGATACTTATCAATTTTAATATAATAAATAGCCCGTGTTACCTACGGGTATATTTTCATCACATGATATTTCATATTTGATTTTTGTTGATGTTTTATCCATTGCACAAATGAAAAAAATAATCTATGTTTGGTTGTATAAGGAACGTAGAAAAAATACAATGTAATGCCAATATATTTGAAAAAATAGATATTTACGAATAATACTAGATATGAAAAGTATCCAAATGGACAAGAGACTAGTAGTGACACCTATTAAGTAATTGCTTGAATATAAGCCGATAGATTTTTAACAATCTATTTACACTATTGTTCAATAGGTGGGGTTGTTTCGTTTTAGGTATCTGAAGTCAGTTTATAACCTTTTAAAAACATCTGCATAGAAGTAATAACTAACCAACATCAGTCACACTACAAATGTTTAGGATATTTCATAATTGTAATGTAAAGTAATTTGTATACTTGTAAAATAAACCGATTTCTAGTATAAAAGGAAAAAACCATATGTTTACCAGTTGATAAGGGCCTATTCAGCCGAAAAGTATGTCCTATGATAAGGAAAATATACATGTAGAACCATAATAATTTTTGTTTGATTATAAAATATCTAGTATAATAGAGTTCTACATCTTATCACCTTGAAAAACATGTCGTTCTTAACCAATATTCTTATGTATTTTTAACATTAAAAACCTCGTTTTTTAAAGACAAATTAGTATAGATCTGTTTTTTTACTCAAATTGGACATCATTATGATGATCGTTACGTTATTCAAAAGAATTTCACATTTGAGTTATGCATTAATTAGAATTAATATGAAAATTGACATTTTAAAATAGTGAACGTTAAAAATATTTTTAATCAAATTATCGGCATTTGTTAATTAGTTTTAAAATATCTGTATTATGAAATGTGTTGAATGTCTTTTGGTAGCCAAATATTTTTTTCTTTGTATTTTGTGTTCACAAATTGGTGTTATTTTTACCAAGTGTGACTTCTGTGTATTTTTATTTTTTTCTACATAATATTATATACCTAATATTTTCTTCCATATTAGTCATAAAGTTACACACATTCGCCCGTTGACTTTAGTCACGAAAACAACTAATTGACGAGTAGGAACATAGAACGCAACTCGCTTATACAAGTTTAACATTTGCAATAATAAAAATTTATAAAGCGCCGTTTAGTGATACAAGATCACTCCAAGAGCGCTGTAGCTTATTTGTTGGCTTTACGATACAAGGCAGTCTTAAGAATTCTACCGAAGTTGTCAATACTCTGAGCTCCATTTATGTAAAGGGGCAATCAATTACATTTTAACCGTTCACAATCATAGTACGCCACCTTATTGACTCTGTCCAATTCTTTGAAAGATTTGGTACTCTGTGATCCAGATGGTCTCAGTGTATAATGTCTTCCTGAACGGTTAAAACATTATTTTGACATAGTTCTTGAATGTAGTGTGGAGCCAAGTCGTTCAGAGCCTTAGACACAATCAGGCATACATTATAGTCTAGTCGCTGTGGACATTTAAATCAGTGTAGTTCGTTAATAAGGGGTGTTATGTGACATAATTTGTCAGCTCCATATATGAATAAATATTATTAAAATAGCAGCATAAATAGCAGCTCCATATATGAATAAATATTATTAAAATATAAGAATAAATAGCAGATCCATATATGAAGAAATATTATTAAAATAGCAGCATAAATAGCAGCTCCATATATGAATAAATTGTATTAAAATAGCAGCATAAATAGCAGCTCCATATATGAATAAATTGTATTAAAATAGCAGCATAAATAGCAGCTTCGTATATTATGATTAAATATTATTAAAATAGGAGCATAAATAGCAACTCCATATATGAATACATATTATTAAAATAGCACCATAAATCGCAGCTGCGTTAAATATTATTTGTAATCCATCAAGCTGATAATTGGGCAAACCAGCATAAATAGCATTACAGTAAAATAAATATTATAACATATGTAAATCAGCTCTGAAAATTAAATATAAAACAAACGAAATATGTACAAATAAGCTAATTAATATACAAAAAGTATTCATAGGATGAAATCTATCTCCATGATTTTCATCAACCTAGATTACCACATTTGTTCTTGATTTTCTTTAAATTTGATACAAACTTTTAATAGAGGAGACCTTTGTCCAGGAGTGCACGAAATAAGACTAAGAAAGAAAGAAAGGCATGGAATGCAAAAGCATTTCTTTCTCAAAGAATTCTTTAAAATCTTTTTTTAATTGATTTATTTTTACTTTCAGACCTTGAGTTACTTCAAAATGGCAAACGAAGCAGTTTTTTTTTTCTTGGAATTATTTAACTATTTTTGATAACTTATTTTTACTTATCATTACACTTTAAGGATTATAAAAATACGTTGTTATAACTTTAAGAGGGCATATAAGTCTATTGACTGAAAACATGATATTTTTTTAAAAAAGATTAGTAGGTACACTATGATATAACGTAAAATAACATTTATTTTTGCATTTTCAGAACAAAACTGTAATGAAATAAAAAAAACTTTATCGGTCATTCTTTTTGATTATATGCGCATTTGAAGCAAAAAAATATTTATTGATTTTTTTAGATTTATTTCTCTACCAGATATAGCTATGTCTAATGCTGTAAAACGGACTGTTTTTAATATTTAAAGGGGAATCTATTTTTAATTCTAAATTGTTCTAAATTGGGTAACGAAAATTCACTAGAGAAATGTTGTTTGAAAAACTTTTTATCATATTTGAAATTTGATTAAAAAATGCGATATAGTTAAAATACTAGGCGGATATTTTGTGGTTGTTCATATTCACATGCTAAAACGGTTAAAAAATGCGATGTTTAAATTTTTAAAAAAATCCCTCTAAAATGGATAAGTCTATCTATTCTTTTGTATAAATATGTTTTCTTGTGTATTTTTTCGACTATATACATATTTGTTTTTTTTTTATTATAATAAGTGATATATAATTTTTTAGACAATATTGTAATTAATTTAAGGCATTTAATAAAATATATTATTTATACGATGCTGTATGAATAAAACGTTATTTTTATTTTTTAATTTTTTTTACATACATACCTACATACATACCATCACGCCATATCCCTTACGGGGTAAGCAGAGAGAACCGAGCTCCATACTCCTCTATTTTTGCACACATTCCTAGCTTCCTTTACAAAAAAAAAATTGCCTTATTTTGCCTTTGTTGTCAAAATAAGGCAAATAATAATATTTACTTATTTTTTTTTTAGTTTTTAAGGTTAATACGTATAATTTATTTTGTACTTTTTCAAATGTATTCAAAACAATGTTTTCATCTACAAGATCGTATATTTTTTTTGAAATTCATATTTTAAGAAACTAAAAAATATATAAAATAAACTTAAAGACATATGATATTTTTATTGACATTGAGATTTTTAAATTTTGTCAATAAAAATATCATTTGACTCCCGATAGGGAACAGAATCCAATGTTTGCGTATATACGATTAAAAAAATATTCGATTTACATAAACATTGGTAAAAGCAGGTAAACAAGCCAAAAATGAAATAATATTTCTGGTACAGTTCAGGACATCTGTGACATCTGTGTGAGACACCGTCACCTCATTTATAAGGACTGATGCTTTCATTGTTTACAATTAAACCAATTTCTCAATAGATGTTGTTACCAAAAGGTTTATTCGTTACTACATAGATGGTAAAAGTAATAATGCATTATTTTCAGAATCACGTAAACCAGCCGATGACAGGTCGTAAGCCCTGTAGGTACCTTGAGTTCCTGGTTCTTTTACAATATCTCAACTTCGTCTCTATTGAGATGTTAAAAAGTTTGTCAATAAAAATAACATTTATTAATCTTATGAAGACATTATACATTTCCTTGTTAGTTTCACTAAATAACTTATATGCCCTTTCCATTTTATATTTTGGTCTATAATAATTCCAAGGTATTTTATCTTGGCAGTTGGTCGTAAAGTTGAGCAGGTTTCGCAGCAATTGGTGGTGTTGCATTTATTATTATGTATTGTTATCTTCAAATCTAGATCTGTTTACAGTTTATTCAGTTTATTAATGGAAAAGGGAATAAAATGTGTTTTTTCAGTGTTTAATGATAAAAGCCTATTGTCAAATCAGATTTTTAAGTTATTGATGTCCGCATTCGCCAGCTCAAAAACTGTATTCCATGTATATCCATCTATTTACTATGACTGTGTCATCAGCATAAGATATTATTTTACCATTTAGTTGGTGTTTAAATATATAATTTACATAGAAAATAAATAAAAGAGGGCCCAGCACGGTACCCTGTGGGATGCCGAAACAGCTTGTTTCAAGTTGACTGAAGACATAATTTATCCTAACTAGTTGTGGACTTTGATGTAGGTAACTTTCAATCCACTCAAGTGCTCTATCATTTAGACCAACAAATATGTAAGAATAAGTTTGGTACGAATTCTTCAATTATACATACTATAGCCATCGACAGTTGGATCTCATGTTTTACATGCAACTAGTTACATAATATGGTTAAAAATTAGGCCGGTATATAATCATCATGGGAATTTACATTTTTTATGTCATCATGACTCAGAATTATTACAATAAATCCATAGCAGCGAATCATTTCATAACAAATATTCGCATATTTAATGAATCATTGTTAATATAATACGAGTCATATGCCAAACTATTGAAGATACTGTTCATTTCAACTTAGCGCCTAAATATTAGGTACATCTTAAATTGATAAAATACATAAAATGAGGTCGACTCGGGATAACTTATTTTTTATTTAAAAAAATGATATCTGCATACATTATCAATCATTTTTTTTCCTTTAAGAAGTCATTGAAACAAGTTATTAAATATCTACTTATTTTTGGTTCAATTATTTTCCTTCCTTAATGTTTTATTTCCTTGAGCGTAATTATAAATAATTTCCTTATCATAATTATTTTCTACTTCAATAGATTGTTGTTTATAATATTATTTTATCAAATTAATATCTGAGAAATTTTACTATGTAAATCTGTCAAGAAAAAAATTTTTGGTCTTCCGTCATAAATTTTGTATTGTGCATTCACTAATTAATTACCAACACAAAACTACTTTCTAGTTTTTGTGTTGGTAAGCTTACATAGTTGACAATCTCGCGAATATTGTTCTACGGAGTTGCTATCATTTTAAATATTTCGCTATTCTGTAAATTTACGGAGAGTTTTAATTAAATACATTTTAAACTATTTTTATGTTTTTGAGGATATTTCAAGAAACAACTACTTTTACTATTCTTACTTTGTGATGAATACTACAGAATTCAATTATCCAACTTGGCGTTATCTATATACTGTCACACACAAGTTTAGTTTATTACATCTGACATCACTAAAACATCTTTCCACCACAAAAATACGAAAGGAATTATCATAGTGAACCCACCATAGATAAGCTTCAGTCGTAGATTTTGTAGATTAGCTTCCGCCATTGATTTTGTAGATTATATCATAGATTTTTATTATAATACCCTAGATGTACTACTCCGTGCAAAAAGTGAGTCATGGTATATCGCGCGTTTGACGTTTTAGTTGGCAACATACTTCAGTTTTCCTTACATTTCAACACATCCTAGGTAACTGTTATCTAAATCTTAATAAACAAAGTGTTTTTTTTCGACAAATAAATCCGAAAACAATTCACATTAGTCGTTGTTCTCTAAGTATAAAAAAACGATCTCGACTGCACACCAAAACGTCAAAAATCCCCCGGAAAAATGACTCACTTCGATTCATACAAAATTTGCTAACTACGACATCTGGTATATTATCCAATTGTCGATTTGTTCAAGAGAATTTATTCTCGACATATCGACAAAGTATTAAGCCAAGACCCGCGTATAAGGAATACTAGGAACATTTTGTATGGCGTAGTGGACTTTTTGCATGTTAAAAACACCAACTTAGAGGCTTTGCAGCATTTATGTTCACATACATGGATTTACTCAGAACACGGAGTAGAACATTTTAAGTGAGTTTTGTGTGTCTGTGTGTGTGTGTGTGTGTGTGTGTGTGTGTGTGTGTGTGTGTTCCAGGGTTTCTCAAACTCTTTTTATTAAGAAGCAAAAAATTGGTATGATAAATTTTTGCCTTTAACTGCCTTTATTCCATTTCTTTTAAAAATATCGAAAAATGCTGAAACATGTAAATTAGAAAATTAATTTTTGTATAAAAAATGTATTCGTTATAGTAATATATCTCAAACTTTTTTTAACAAAGTTTGTACAAATTAATATTAGTGACGACATCGCTTCATACAATTTGTATGGAATACACAATATCCAAGTTCAACTATACAGACTATCGCTATCGACAGTTGGATCTCATGTGTTACATGCAACTAGTATAATAAAAATCTGTGTAGATTATATACATTGACTAGAAGATACAAATCGTCTGTAGCTTCGATTTAAAACGTTTAGTCGTTTTAAAATTGTAAGTTGCAAAGCTACCACGATTTTAGCAAGATAATTATAGTAAATAATATAAATAGTGTCGTTTAATAATTCAGGATCATACCAAGGGCGCTTATATTCTATCTTATGTTGCTCTACTTAACAATGCTATTTTCAGTCCTTTTGAGAAAATGCGCATGCTTTGTGCACTTCGGACATCTGGAAGCAATCTATTCCACTTTATATGACTACCACGCTAAAGCATCGATTATAGTAAGCCGCTTTGTTGGCTCTGTCCAACTCCTTTAAGGAGTTATTACTCTGTGATCCAGAAGACCTGAGTGTGAAATTTAATTTAATTTAATTTAATTTAAGGGGAAACATACAGCAATTTATAATCCATAACAATAACAAATATCAGTAATTTGCCAAAATTGAAAATAGTTCCCACAACATGCGTAATATAAAAAAGGACAAGTTAGCTTAAAAACATATACAGTGGAGTGAGTTAAAAACTAAATTAAAATTAAAGTATACAGCTTAAAACAAAAAAATAACAAAGAATAAAAACAAGATAAGTAATTCAAAATTAGGGATTAGATAATGGGGGTATGTAGGAATTGCGGGGAGTGGGGAGGGAATAAAGAGAATTGGTATTCCATGTCTCGTATCGCTGCGTTTTTGCTGATATAATCCTGCGATATTGCGGATATGTGCTGTTGAGTACATCAATGTCGTAAAAACTTGTGTTATACTACATACAAATGCGTGGAAAGCATGAATTCATTCTGTGATTAGTGCTACAGTGTGGAATATGAAATAGATTTGAGTGTCTGCTTGTTCTACCTGGCACATGAAACAGTATATTACTTGACAAATGAAATGCTTGTCAGATTGCTCTTTTCTCTGACACAGCTCTTGAATGTATTTTGGTGCCAGGTTATTTAAAGCATGAAACATATTCAACTCGCTCTGGACACTTCAACCAGTGCAGTTCGTTTAGCAGTTGAGTTGTGTGACATCGTTTTTCTGCACCATAAATGAGCCTTGCTGCTGCATTAAATACCATCTGTAGTCTATCGAGCTGATACATAGAAATTCCAGCATAAATGCCATTGCAGTAATTAAACTGAGACACGACGAATGCATTTATTAATGTTTTTGTCTCTTTTTTTGGCAAGATATTATTAAAGAAAATAACACATATTATAGTCTAACTGTATATCAAAATATGTACTATGTGTAAATAATTTTGAAGGATTTACATACATAAGCATTCATTCGCAATAATTATTATATTTCTCTATAAGTACCTATACTTTCATTGCAAAGAGACCAAATTATCAATAAAAACAAATGTACTGTGACCGATTCTCGACTCCCCGTTGAACACATGTTTTGTTAATAATCAGTTTAAGTAGATTATGTTTAAGGTATTTTGGGCAGTGAAGTAAAATCAATTTCGTATTTATTCTAAGATTTACAATGTCTTAATCCATTTCAATAAACCTTATTCAAACAAAGTGGAGAAACTCAATTTTCAAGAATATGGGAGCACTTTGAATGTGTACGCTGAAATCTTAGAGAGTAAATTAAGCCTCTCTATGGAATTTGGTTGTAAATCAGCTAAATTCATGCCTATTTTATTTATTTATTTCCATAATACATCAAATTAATACAATACAATACAACTAAACTTAAATATTACTAGTTGCATGTAACACATGAGATCCAACTGTCGATAGCGATAGTATGTATAGTTGAAGAATATGTACCAAACTATAAACCAATAAATACAAATTATTGAATATTTTCAGATATTTTGTTTTCTATACAACATATATTATGTAGGTATGTATGTCAAGATAGGATAGTATGGAGGAAGTTCCTTTTTTCCTACCCAGAATATGAAAATAGCATGATGGTATGTATGTTTGGAGATGAAGTATCAAACTATTAAGTCTTCTTACATATTGTGTATAGGCGACTGCCATACAAAATGTATGAAGCGATGTCGTCACTAAATTCAATTTTTAAAAAAATTGTTAAAAAAAATTGAGATCTTCTACTACAATGTTAATATTTTTTATAGAAAATTAAATTATATAGTTGGGGTGTTTCGGCTTTTTTCGATAATTGTATAAGTTTTGGAAATATAGGCAGTTAAACTCATAAATTTATCATAAAAAAAATATTTTTCTTAATAAAAAATGTTTGAGAAACCCTGGAATTTTTTTGAAAAAATCAATTTGAGGTTTTTTATTTTTCTATGTTTGTACCAATTTTCAGCGTTCTAGCTTTTATGGTTTCTGAGATATATGGAAAAATAAAATAAAAATTCAAAAGTTGATAACCCCTGACTGAAACAAAAATTCAAAATTCTGAGTAAAAAAGTTTTGTAGGCCTATAACTGTTTATATATTCTGAAATTTTGGGCTTTGTAAATTGAGCGGATCAAAAGTTATAAGGGGGGGACGGACACACACACAGACACACACACACACACACACACAGACACACGAAATGTTCTACTCCGAATTCTGAGTAAATCCGTGTATGGAACATATATGCTGCGAAGCCTCTAAGTTGGTGTTTTTTGACTTCAAAGTTGGAAAAGCCGTGAAAAAAGTAGACCTCTCCATACAATTCTCGCGTATTCTGGCTTGATACATTGTCGATATGTTAAGAGAACAAAGTTCTCCTGAACAAATCGACAGTTGGACTAGTACAATAGTATAAAGTACTAAACTCATAAAAAAAACAATTTTATTTGTGAGGGTGAGGATGTGTTTTCATATGTAAGAGGACGATGTGGGGATATGTGTAATAAAGGATGTATGAGGGCGTAAGAAAGGATCTCTTATAACAAACGTCAATTCTCTCTCTGACTCTCTCTTCGTCTCCGAATCAACCGATAGGTTACTAACTTTCCAGAATTATGTCCACTCGGCTGAACTAAGTCCATGATATCAGAATAACTGTATCATGTTGTTTGGGTGCTGAAAATGTGTATTGTCTCTGGGTAATAGTAGTAAAATATAACATCAATTGAACTTCTCATTTCGAGAGTAAAAAAGATACAAAATTTTACTAAGCATCATAATATATTATCGTAAACACAACATTGAGACAAAACTTAAATAGGTACCTACTTAGTTTATAATGTTGACATAATACTCGTTGAGAGATTGATGTAAAAAATGAAGCTTAATAATTGTGATATCATAACTCTCCATTAATACAAAGCAGCGGGTAGTAAAAAGAGTTGGCCCCAGATATAACATAATTTAATGAGATAATAACTGAACTTTGTTCAAGGTTTTATTGCCAATTATAAATAAACTCGTAGGTACGACTCAACGCGTAGGAAAATCGTAGTATTTTTTATTGGTTAAAAGAAGGTAAAATATTTGTTTTATTACGAGACTAGTATTTCTTATGCAACTGTTCCTATCTTCAAGAACAAACAAAGGACGTATCGTGCCCCATCTTTGTAGTTTTGGTTAATGTCCAATGCCGGATTTCACTCACGCAAGTAGGTGCATTTATGTAGTAAACATGTCGATAGAAAGTAGTGGGAGAATAGAAAAAAGTGAAAATATTCATTGGCGGGGCTTGATCGTCGGTTACAAACGCGTTCCGGCTCGTGTCAACACCAACGCAAGTCCACCCGATGCTCGAAACGCTCGACGATTCACCATTTTTAAATTTTTCCCGCCGAAATTGACATTAACCGCGAAAATCCCGCCGCCATATTGGATCGTTCGTTCTGGTTTCCGCGATTGCGCGTACGCGTCCGTCGTCGTCGGGCGATAATTATCGATATTAACCGGCCGGTCATCCATCTGCCCATATCTGGCGTCGTCTATGGTATTCTGAATTATGTGTGCGCTATGACACAATACATCCGCGGATAATTGATTAGCCATAGAAAAATCTTTCCGGTGCGAGATTATATAAGTTATATCATCGTTTTCACTTATTCAAATGTAAAATATTACATAAAAATCAACACTAAAGTTCAAATCGGTCGTTGTTTTAAATAAAAAATCACTTTCTAGTCTTATTTACACGACCACAAAAAAGAGATTTGAGTATTTTCAACGCAAAAAATACATTACTGTACGAAAACAAATACAGTCTTTTAGGTCAAACATTTAAATAATCCTTTTCGATAAAAATAATAACAAAGAATTACAAAATACATATTTACATTCGTCTTTCGGTCAATGAATCGTTGAATAAGGGTCATTTTTTTATAAATTCAATCTCACGTTAGTATTTTAACGCGAGATTGAAACGAGAAATAAGGAATGGCTTTTAAAGCAACTTGTTGATACGGAATAATTTAATTGACATATTGTTGAAATAAACGTATGAAACGTTAAAGTGTCCATTATATCAATAAATAAAGTCATACTTAAAGAAACGTAATACTTAATAATATAAAGTTATTCCGGTTTTGACACAGTACAAGCAGACTGTAAACATAACATACGATAGTGCTGTGTGAGTGAAAAAGTGTTGTGCGTGAAAGAGACACACAAGTTGCAAGGAAAGTAAGTACACTTTTACTTTTGCTTCAAGGTGGAGTGGCAACCAGTTGTGGTCGACTGTTTGGTTCGAAACTAAAAGTGGTAACAGACTCATATAATAATATTTGTTTTCACTTTTGAAACGGGTTATTGTTGGCCAGCAGTGCACTTGTGTTGTTTTATTGCATCTGGTGATGCTGTTGTCTAACAGACAATTACATGGTTTATTGCAAGTTTGATGACCAGTAAAATTAACGTAATATGCAGATGTGTTACAGCATACTGGTTATTTGTTACGAACTACAGTTTATCTGAATAGCTAAATATTAAAATAAGATAAAATGGACACAGTTTTAATCCCTGTGGCACACCTTATACGTTTTTAAGAGTTGTCCCAAATGAAGGTTGGATATATTTTGATATATAGACGACTATTACTGCCTTGTTCAGCGTTGTTCATTTAGACATCGTTAAGAAATTTAAAGATTAGCAAAATATTTAAGAATTTATTTACAATATAATTATAAATTAGATGACTCTCATTTTGTATTATTTGTTTCCAGTGTTTTTGGTCACTTATCTAATGTCCAATACACAAATATCTGAAATCGATTGCAGTCCATAAGCAATTTTGGTATTAATGAATGGATACGAATTAAAAATATTAAACATAATATTCCCTATATGGAGAATAAGAATTAAGTATATTTTTCGGTGGCGACAGGCATGAACATCATAAGTTTCCAAAATGACAACTTATTTTTGGGTGCGTTTGGCATAATATTAGTCTCTGAAGGAGCCACAGTCCAAATCGAGCCTTGGCCTTCTGCAACTTTCGCAAACAACTCTGCCTGTCTTCAGCCGTCTTCACCATCTGGAGAAACTGCGTCGCATCCATCCTCACCTCGTCTTCCACAGTCTCAGCATGGGTTTTCCTACTCTTGTTTGACAGAATAATCTACCTGCACAAAAAAGCTCGAGAAGCAACACAAAAAACTGTCATTATTGTCAAATTCTATGCACTGTAGATTCTCAATTACATTTAAAAGTAGCAAAAAATCATTTTTTTTACAAATGAGTATTACCAAAATGTTGCCAGATGCGTTGGTGTTTTTTTGTTGTTGTTTTGATTTATCTATGGCCAAATTTGCATGGTTGATTGGCCATTTTTTAAGTGTACTGTAATTAAAATAATTGGGTCATGATTTTTGAAAGTGCGTTTGATTATTATTAATAATGTTGTCAGTGATAAAATCTAATACAGTGTTTTATCACTATTGGCAGCTGATTGCCCACATTATGTGGGTTTTGTTTTGTAGAACAAGCTAACATTAATGTATTGCTATCCTTACTTGACCAGTAATACAAATGGCGACTGAAATCGGCCTGTTTGCAAAATGCTTGTGTGAGCATGACGCGAAAACTAGCTAGATGGTGTGACAAAGAACATAGAGAAAAGGATTCACATATATTCAGAATATATTTATTGCGAAGGAGAAGTAACCAAAGTGTCTTAGTTTTAGGTTTCAAAAGTACTATGGACTTAAATACTAATAATTATACTTGGTTTAGTTGAATTTAATTTGATTGGAAATAACAACTATGTCTCTGAAGACGATGCTCAGGATATGACGAAGTGGAGGAGCGCATTAAGAAGAGCTTACCCCACCACCATGTGGGACACATAACATTTCACACTATGGGGTAACTAGCGACAAGTATGCGAGTATGCATTACATGCAGAATCCGAAATAATTAATACGATTGATTTTTCTGTTTGAATGAAAGTATATATTCAGACAGAAATAATAAAATACACAGACCAAAAAGATAATTCCTTACTCCTTTTGAAATACTTACTATGGTAAAGTATTACAAAAAAATACAATTTTATTACATATTTACAAGCATTACAAACAAAATTAAAAATTAATACCACAAAGTAAAAAAATGATTATGTGAATTTAAAACAAGTACATCAAAAACAATTGTGGACACATTTTTCAATGTTTTCGTCACGTTTTTTTTCGTTTTTTTAAAGACATTTCATCCAACATTGAATGTTACGTGTCTCAAGAGTAAACATAACAATAATATAACAAAAACATTGAATGTTACGTGTCTCAAGAGTAAACATAACAATAATATAACAAAAACATTGAATGTTACGTGTCTCAAGAGTAAACATAACAATAATATAACAAAAACATTGAATGTTACGTGTCTCAAGAGTAAACATAACAATAATATAACAAAAACATTGAATGTTACGTGTCTCAAGAGGAAACATAACAATAATATAACAAAAACATTGAATGTTACGTGTCTCAAGAGTAAACATAACAATAATATAACAAAAACATTGAATGTTACGTGTCTCAAGAGTAAACATAACAATAATATAACAAAAACATTGAATGTTACGTGTCTCAAGAGTAAACATAACAATAATATAACAAAAAAAGAGGAGAAAATACAATTGAAACATAAAGTACTTAAGAAAATCAATTCTCAAATGAATATAAACAGATCATAATACAATAATTAAATACAACACAAATGCAAATGATTGAAACATAGAATTCCTACATAAAGTAAAGTAAGTACAAATTAATCATAAAATAAAAAATATTATAATATATAAATCATAAAGTAAATGGTTTATTAGATATAATATTTTTTGCGTGGAAAAAAGTGCATGGAAACAGAGATGGACAAGTGCGGAATGCCACAACAAGTCCCTGATTACGGATCCCACAGTGCAAGTCCCTGGCTTCAACCTGCCTAGAAGACTTTGGGTTCAACTCAACAGAATCCGCACAGGCCAGGGGTGCTGTAACTACCTTCTCTGGAAGTGGGGGAAAGGAACCTCTCCCATTTGCGAATGCGGAGCGGAGACTCAGACGGTGGCACATTTGGTGGGGGAGTGCACCTTACACGGAGGGAGAGATGGAGGACATCCACAGATTCGCCCCAACGGCGGTCGACTGGCTATTGACAGCAGAGTTTCAACTTTGAGTCAAGCAGTGCCGATGCCATACGCAAAGCAAAGCAAAGCATAAAGTAAATAAATAATATAATAAATAAATAAAAAAAAAAAGTTATATGTACGTAACAATTTTATCATATTTAAAAAAAAAATGCAACAGATAAATCCAAAAGTTAAAAATATTTTTTTTAATTGTAAATTTTATTTAATTAAATGAAATAAAACATAACTTTGTGTACACCACTACAATTATAACTTTTATTCATTTGAATAAAAGTTATAATTGTAGTGGTGTACACAAAGTTGTGTTTTATTTCATTTAATTAAAAATTGTAAAAAAACTTATAAATTGAAACACAGTTATATTCCACACTGAGTATTTTTATTTGCCTAAGCGCTTTTTTTATTTTTTTTTGCCAGTCACAGCTGGCATCCTCAGAGGCACACTATATACTCATATAACAGCTGTGGAATATAACTGTGTTTCAATTTATAAGTTTTTTACAATTTATAATTATGAACTTTCACTGTGTCAACGAAAAAACCTTCAAGTCATTTAATTGATTTCAAAATGATACCACAGAGTAAGAAACAATTGTTTGTCGATGATATAAATTTATTTTTTTAACTGCCTATATTTCCAAGTTTTTTAAAATGTCGTAATTCCAAAACACCCCTATAAGTTAATTAAATTTGCTATAAAAATATTAACATTGTAGTAGTACATCTCAAACTTTATTTAAAAATTTTGATCAAAATTGAATTTAGTGACGACATCGTTTCATACAATTTGTAAGGCAGTAAACCCTACACAATATCTCAATAGTTTGATACCTAATTAATGTACAAAAATACATCATGCTGTTTTCATATTTTGGGTAGGCAAAACAGACAATACCTCTACAACAATACCTCTACAATACCTCTGGAGTGGCGCCCCCCAATACCTACTGAATACCCTCGACGCTGTCCAAAGGCGTGCTATACGTCTGATTGATGATCCATCACTGACTGATGGATTGCAATCACTAGAACACAGACGCAGAGTCGGTATTTTAAGTTTATTCTATAGATACTACCACGGGAATTGCTCAGAAGAACTTGCATCTTTGGTCCCTCCTCCACCCACTCGCATCAGAGTCACTCGATTTACTCAATCGCAGCATCCATACACAGTGGACCTTCAACATATACGAAAAAGTCGCTTCTCGAACTCCTTTATTAATACAGCAGCCCAACTGTGGAACGATCTTCCGAATTCTGTGTTTCCACCTTCGTACAACTCGGGTTTTTTTAAAATCCGAATTAATAAACTCTTTTCTAGATTGCAAACCCCTCCCAACGCTACGTAGTGCGCTTCTTCGGAAGAGTAAAATGGACCCAAATCCTAATAGCTGGTGTCCCCTACGTGGACATGTTAAAACAAAAAAATCTTAAAATATTTATTAATTTATGTTTAAGTCTTTATAATTTGGTACGTATTCTTTAGATAGTTGGATCTCATGTTTTACACGCAACTAGTATCTAGTTACCAACTGAATCATTGGTTGGTAGTTGAAAGTAATTTATGTAGATGGCGTTCGGATGCAATAATAAATATTACGACTGCATATTTTCTTAATCTTAATTCATTAGTTTTAGTTGTGTTGTTTATTATTATTATTATTGTAGACTCGAGGTTAACGACTTATTACGAAACTGACATATTTTTAAATTGCGGCCAGTCCATAGCCCGTTTTCATCGGGCATGAGTCTTGTTTCAATTAAATTACTACTTGCATGTAACGATGTAACACATGAGATCCAGTAGCGCAATTGCTTATAGAAACCGAAAATCTTGGCTTGCCTATGAATATTAGGTATGTTAAGAAATTCAAGACCTAATATTTTTTGTCTGTTTTATTGAAACCATACAACAAGATTAAAAATTGAACCGTATGAAGATTATAAAATATATAATGATTATAAAATATTTTCATGGCCACTTACATTATTATTTTATTACATCTGATGACATTCATGCGTGAACTTCAACCTTTATGCGTTTATAGAACATGTGAACTTTTGTTATAATGTGTGCCCCTGCGAGAATTAAAACACGCATGTTTTTGTTATTGCGATCGCATATTTTATGTTACTTTACCCCAATTTCATTTTGATATACTTATAACATTTCCATCAAAATTAGGAAAAATTAATATATAATGATTATAAAATATTTTCATGGCCACTCAAATGAACAACGATGCTAAAAAACATTAAATTTTCGACATTTCCCAATTTTTTTCAGGGTTTGCCTAGTCCGAAGGTTCTAGGCACGCTCTTGATGAGATCCCACTGCCGATGTCTTGAGTAGGTACAGTTAATATGTTTTATATTTGGCGCCGACTTTTAAAAAAATACAGTTGGATTTTATCAAAATAAATAAAATGGTTATTTTTGTGATTTTCAAGGCTTTTATTTTTTTCTCACACCATATTTTACAAGAAATGCAACTTTCAGTTGTTTTATAATCACATTTATTTTAAAGGTTAATGTTAAAGGTGACCCCAATAAAGAAAAAAAAATACGAATTGTGATGTGATAAACCAATTTTATTAAGTAATTTTAATTGAACAAAATATTTAGGAAAGTAAGTATTGTTTATTGATTTCTTTGGCAGCCATTCCCCCAAAGACGTTGATCAATGTATATATGCAGTCAACAGCGCTCTACATAAACTGCAGGCTAAGTCTGTAAGTAGATCTCGACCGATAAATGTCGAGATTAACTGTCAAAATATCGACTAGTCGATATTTTGACAGTTTTGGTAGTCACTAAGCAGATAACGCGTCGAATCGTTCTCGCCCACCTATTTGACGGCGAGATTGGGTCGACATCGAGGCGAGAGGCAAGATCTAACGCCGCCATGTTGAATTAAATGTCATTTTTTACGCGAACAATGCCGAATTTCATATTTATTTTGAGAATAATTATATAAACGGGTTAAACGATGCCGTTTAAGAGATTCTTCAAACCCTTTAAATATTCAGCGTCATTAATTTATTGCTAATTACCGCGTAACAAAAGTTTTATATGGTTATATATTTATTGAAAATATGCGTCCGTACTTAGATTATAACATTATAATTCTATGCGTCCGTAAATGTTTTCCGTAAGTATAGATTTGAAATAATTTTTCATTTTGAGAAAGTATTCTTGTAAGCTATTTTATCACATATGTATTTTAACACTTAACAAAAGAAAATTCGGCGTAGTTTTTAGTAAAAAAATAACACGCTGCTGTCATCACACTTGATAAATTGATCGAAATATAATTAAAAATAATTTTTAAAATTACTCTCAAAACATTCTTCTTCTTCTTCTTTCAGCCTCTTTCATTCCACTGCTGGATAAAGGCCTCTTCCTGAATTTTCCACTTATCTCTGTCCTGGGCGCTCTGTTTCCACCCATGTCCCACCAGTTCAACAATGTCATCAGTCCATCTCCTCTGTGGTCTCCCTACACCCCTTCTATTATGATAGGGTCTCCAATTCAGAATTTTGGGGGTCCATCTATCATCCTTCTGTCTTGCCACATGACCTGCCCATTGCCACTTCAGCCTTCCCACTCTTTCTGCAATGTCGGTGACCTTTGACCGGCGTCTTATTTCCTCGTTTCTTATTCGGTCTCTCAAGGATACGCCCAACATTTGTCTCTCCATTGCTCGTTGAGTACACTTAAGTCTGTGGAGGCTTCTGGCAGTAAGTGACATGGTTTCGAGACCGTATGTTGTCACTGGCAAAACACAAGAATTGTACACTTTGGCTTTAAGGTTATTCGGAATTTCCCTCTTACCGAATATGTACCTCAACTTTCCAAAAGCAGCCCAACTCAGTCCTATACGTCTTGGCAGTTCGGCGGTCTGGTTTTCTTTACCCAATTTAATTTTATGTCCAAGGTATATGTATTCTTCAACAGCACCAATAGTCTTATTTCCAATGCAAATACTGTGTGAAGTTGGACTCAAAATCTTGGTTTTGTCTATGTTCATTTCCAGACCGATTTTTCTAGAGGCTTCATATAATTCTGCTACCATAGCTTCCAGTTCAGACAATTCTTCGCTTATTATTACTATGTCGTCTGCAAAACGGAGGTGATTTAAATATGTGCCATCTATTTTAATGCCTTTATTGTTCCAGTTTAATGTTTTGAAGACATCTTCTAATGCCAGTGTGAATAGTTTTGGGGATATCGTATCACCCTGTCTTACACCCTTCTCGATTTTGATTTTTTCTGTTTTCAGATTTTCGTTCACTTTTACATCCATAGTAGCATTTTCATAAATATATTTAATCAATCTTATGTATCTAGAATCAATCCTAGCATTTTCAAGAGCACTTAAAATTGACCAGGTTTCTAGAGAGTCAAATGCTTTACGATAGTCTATAAAAGCCATATGAATTTTTATGTTATACTCTGTAGCTTTTTCTATAAGTAAACGCAAAGTTTGAATATGATCTGTGGTTCCGAAACCCTTACGGAAGCCAGCCTGTTCTATGGGTTGGTAGAAGTCAAATTTTGGAGTAAGACGGTTTGTCAATATTTTTGTCAGCAGTTTGTATAAGTGAGGGAGTAAGCTAATCGGCCGATAGTTTTCCAAATTCCCTTGGTCACCTTTTTTAAACAGCAACTTAACTTCGGCATTTTTCCAGTCATCTGGAATTACTTCTTGTTCTAGACATTTATTTAACAATATTTGTACCGCCTCTTTCAATTCACTGCCTCCAATCTTCAGCATATCACTAGTTATCCCATCTTCTCCAGGTGCTTTATTATTTTTCATGTTATTCAATGCTATGTTTATTTCATTTAGATTTACTTCTGGTATCTCTTCGGATCCCGCATTTAATATATTATTATTCTCTGCTTCAGGTCTTCTTAGCCTGGAAGAGTATAGTTCTTTGTAAAATTCTTTCACTTCTTTAGCTATAGACTCCGTATCATTTATAGTTTCCCCATTTTTGTTCTTTATCTTTGTTATATTCTGCCTGCTGCAGCACAAATTTGATTTTAGGACTTTCATATTCTTATTTCTTTCGATAGTTTCTGTGATGCAATTTGTATTGAATTTTCTGATATCTTTTCTGATTTGTCTTCGAATCAGAAAAGATTCAATAAACAAATAAAAACATTCAATAAACACAAAAGAAGTTAATTTAATCGTATTATAACTTGCTTTCGTGCTTTAAAATATGACCATATTATATTTATTTAACAAATTTATGTAAACAAATTTGACATTTATTCAAATCATGGGGAAAATATTGTGTATTGTCATAAATGATAATTCAAAAATGTACCGCAAGCCAGCCTAACGGCGACAAATACTAATAAGTGCATTTACGAACTCGACAGCGCTAAGTGACTACGAATTGTCGTCACAGGCGTAAACATGGCGAGAAGAGCGGCGATACGTTGTCGGATATCGACTTTTTTACTGACTTGGCCTGCTGTGTGCAGAACAACGTGTCGACTGTGATTTTTTTCAACTGTGAGAACAATAGTACAACTCTAGTAGAGTTAGACATATTCTTATTTATAGTATTTATATTTGTTGACATATTATAGTTACCTTCATGCGTTACAGGAGACAGTGCGTTTATATGACTACTTATCTATATATAGAGAGAGATAAAATCTGTAATTATTTTGTTGAATTTAAGATGGTTTATAGACATGATAGGTATATAGTTTTATTACATCTGATGACATTCATATGTGAACTTCAACCTTTATGCGTTTATAGAACATGTGAACTTTTGTTATAATGTGTGCCCCTACGAGAATTAAAACACGCATGTTTTTGTTATTGCGATCGCATATTTTATGTTACTTTGCTTCAATTTCATTTTGATATACTGATAACATTTCCATCAAAATTAGGAAAAATTTGATCAAGATTCTTGTCTGGAGTGTACTGGTATATGGCTGTGAAACATGGACCATCAGCCAACGCGAAACGGGACGTCTGTCTGCGTTTGAGATGTGGTGCTACAGACGCATGGCTAAAGTTCACTGGTCAGAACACATCAGCAACGACGACGTACTAAGTAGGGTTGGAGAGACAAGGCAAATTATGAAAATAATTGCCCACCAGAGAACAACTTGGATAGGCCAAAACATCCGGCACCCATCAGGCCTGTTTTTTACCATCATCGAAGGAATGATTGATGGGGGTAACTGTAGAGGTCGCCCCAGAAACAACTATATAGACCAGATAATCGGTGACATCTTCAATGTGAAATATGATAAGTTTCGTCGCGAGATATTGAAGGTGATATGCTCCTAATTTTCCTCCCTCGTACCCTCCTATCCATCCCAAACAAATTGTATATGTGCATGTGTGTGTGTGTGCATATGTATGCGTATGCGTGTGTGTGTGTGTGTGTGCGTGTGCGTTTGCGTGTGTGTGTATGTGTGTGTGTGTGTGTGTGTGTGTGTGTGTGTGTGTGCGTGTAACATGAGTTGTTTACAGTAATTTCTTGTTATTAATGGAAAGCTTGTTATTGGCTCTGAATTCTATGTTAAAATTTGTATTATAAAAAATGTAAATGAGCTGTTGGCTTCCCAAATAAATAAAATCAAACCACTTTCTGATTCTACATTTTGTTATGTGCGATAGGCCTATTTCGCTTTGTAAGGGCAAGTATTCATAAGCTAGTAAATACTCTAACAAGGCGAAATAGGCCTATCGCACGTAATAAAATTCATGTAGAGTCAAAAAGTGGTTTACTTTTATTTATAAACATCATTGAGGTGGATTCAATTTTCAAGACATTCTCAATAAGAGGGCATAATTGGTGATCGTTGCGCAAGCGCATAAAGTGATCACGTAAACCAGCCGATCTGAGAACACTCTTTACGGGTGAAGAGACAACCAACAATAAAAAAAACCAGCCATAATCCTTGTAGATGCCTTGAGTTCCTGGTTATTCTTAATCCAACTTCGTCTCTATTGAGATGTTTATAAATTGTCATAGAATTTTTGCGTAACACAGAATATTGAAAAAATTTATGTACTTTTATTTTGGCGCATGCAACGCCAACGCTACATTTCAAATGCGTCAATCCCGGCACTAACACGAGACTAAATTTTCCAGATTTTGGCTGCATATAGGGTCCATAAATTATTATTATTAATAATAATTATTATCAAATTTGTCGGTAGTAAATTTGCCAAACCAGTTGTGGCACTGGTGTTTAGTCAATAAATCTTCTTCAATCTTATCGAGTAAATAATTTCTTGCCCCAACAGCATTTTCACTTTGGGCTGTTAATACAAACACCTCAATCAGTAAGTCTTCGATTATGAGCGTCTCCAATTTTCGGGAAGGTTAGGTAGATTTTTTGAATATAAAAATCAAATGTATATTTTTAGCTAACCTACAAGATAGTATCTGATACGGTAAGCTCATCAAAAACATGATCAATTCTTGTATCATAATATTTGGCCTTAATCTCAGTTCTCAGTACCTGCTATTAATAAGCTCTATTGTATTCTTAATACAACAATATATCTTTACAGAACAAATAGAGTTTAATATGCTGGTTGTAATTTGTTTTAAAGACACTAAATGGTTATTCAATTAACGATTCAAAGGAAGTTGACACAGATAAAGGACATAACCTATAAATCTTTGTACATCATACGTTGGTGCATAATTGTCATGATATACATTTTCCTTTGTAAATATTTTATTGTTAATTAATATTGACGATGTATAGACTTAAAATTTATAAATCTGTGTTTATATATTTTCTTCTATGTATAAATTCTATTTCGTGCTGGCGTTGGTCTTGATCTTAACCTATCCCTCCACGACGAGCTCGACTCCTCAGGTAGGCTTTCCTGGAAAACAAAAGAACCATCAGACTCTCGAATGAAATTCGAGAGATCCAAGTCTGTATATTACAATTGATCAATATATTACAATTGTTGTTGATAATTTCACCCATAGATGGCTGTCGTAAAAATGCCTTATTTTCAAGCGAAAAGAATTTCAGTATTACAATATATAGAACTTTCAAAATTGAATTGATAGGGATCTCATTAAAAAGGCATAATTGGTGAACGTTGCGCAAGCGCATAAAGTGATCACGTAAACCAGCCGATGACAGGTCGTAAGCCCTGTAGGTGCCTTGATTTCCCGGTTCTCCTACAATAAATATTCCAACTTCGTCTCTATTGAGATAATTAAAAATACAATTAGTCATCTCAAAAATGATTGTGCGACAATACTTGCTTGCCAGTTATATTAGCATATGAATTTCCCAATCTATGGAATTTTCTTATTGGGAAATTAAATAAGTAGTGAGTACCGACATTATCACAATGGAAAGCCACGTTCTTCCTTGTACCTTTCATTGGAGTGTAGTACAATATCGATTGAGTTAAATCTGGCGAGTCATAAACACCCCTGACTATCTTATACAGCATTATTAAATCTGCGATTATTCTTCTGTCGGATAACCTTTGTAACCCAAGCAGTGACAGAGAATAGTCGTAATTTATGTTTTCTAATGGTATTTGCAGTTTAAAATTTATGAAACATAAGAAATTACTTACTATTCGTCATCTTCAATGCTGAGAGTCGTGGCCATCATGTAACCTGCTGCGGACCATTGCTCTCCAGGTATTCCCTTCAGCTGCCAGATGGACGGCTCTATGAAGTGACGTAGGAGGAATATTTTACCTTGTTTGGTCAGACCAACGCATCGGCGATCTGTCTTTGGTCTTATACCAGGCGCATTTCCGACCATGATGAGCTTTTCAAGGCTGTCTTCCCCTCTACGAGCTATGTATGTGTACAAAAAACTTAAATATCCGTTCAAGACATAGAGACGACAATCTCACTGTCTGTGATACGAACTTCTTGAAGAATAGATATTTATTTATTTGTTCTTCTTGCTGTCCAGGGAATTTTCAGCATTCTTCTCCAGCATCCACTCCATAGAAAAAAATGGAGAACACGAGTGTGCGCACAATCTTCACCTTGAGGTTTCTGGATATGTTCTGGTCTTACCAAATTTTATTGAAACTGGTCATAGCACTTTCTGCCATTCCTATCCTTCTCCTGATTTCGGTTAAACAAATTCTCCAGATAAACAAATTTATCCACCAATTCTAGATCCTAGAGAGCTCCTGTCATTTGCAGTTTGTCAGAACTTATATTGGACTTTTTCAACCGTGGTTTAGTGGACTGCGTAATACGGTGACCATAATAGTGTATTATATTCTCCCTGACTCCTTACTAATGTGTTGATTTATTAAAAAAAAAAAAAAATTTCCTAAAATAACAATAAAATAGAATAAATAATTTTTGTTTGGGTGTTAATTGTTTTAAAAAGTCATTTATAATTTACCATCTGTACTATCATTAAGTACCTACTGCTTGATATTTGGATTGGTGTTTTAATCCACTGAAAATGTTCTTAAGTAAAAGTGAATCACTTTAAAACATTAAATCTTCTTTTTTATTGACAAACTTTTTTAACATCGCAATAGAGACCAAGTTGGGATATTATAGAAGAACCAGGAACTCAAAGCACCTACAGGGCTTACGACCTGTCATCGGCTGGTCTACAAGATCACTTTATGCGCTTGCGCAACGTTTACCAATTATGCCTTCTTATTGAGTTCCCTTATCAATGTAATTTTTGGAAGTTCTATATATTTGAATAAAGTGTTACAATTCACCCAAAAAAAAAAGGAATTATACTATTGCCATCTATGAAGTAACGAAAAAAACCTTTTTTTGTAACGCCATCTATTGAGAAATTAGTTTATTTATAAACAATGAAAGCAACAGTCCTTATAAAACAGTCAACAGGCAACAGTGGTCCTTGCGTATATACAATGAAAAAATATTCGATTAAACCTTCTATTTCTTTCTGTATCATCATCATCGTCAGCCTGTGTTTGCCCACTGCAGGACATAGGCCTCCCCTCTCCTTCTCCACTCCTCCCGTTCCTGTGCGACTCCCATCCACTGTGGTCCAACAAATCTTTTTATGTCGTCCATCCATCTATTAGGTGGTCGCCCTTGTGGTCTCTTGTCGGCTCTCGGTCTCCACTCCACCAGTCTTTTAGTCCGTCTATTATCGGTCATTCTTGATAGGTGTCCTGCCCATCTCCACTTCTGCATGGCTATTCTCTCAACCACATCGGACAGTTTGGTCTGACTGCGTATCCAGTCATTCCTCTTCCTGTCTTCTAGTTTTATTGCCAACATTATTCTTTCCATCTTCCTTTGTGCTATACGCAGCTTGTTGGCAGACAATTTGGTTAAAGTGGTTGTTTCCATGCCATAAGTGAATATTGGTAGAATGCACTGCTCAAACACCCTTGCCTTCAGAGAATTTGGTATGGGGCTACGAAAGGTGCTATCGAGTTTCCCAAAGGCCGCCCATGCGAGACTTATTCTTCTCTCAATTTCTATGGTTTGATTGTCTCTGCCTAGGGTCATCTTATGTCCAAGGTATATATAGTGATCAACCTCTTCCACTGGAAGGCAATAATTGCTTGTGTCTAAGTTTGTCATTATTTTCGTTTTCTTAACATTCATTTTTAAACCAATTGAAGCAGATATACCTTCCAGTTGGTTGATCATTTCCACCATTTCATCGACATCCTCCGAGATTAACACAATATCATCGGCGAATCGCAAATTGTTTAATCGCTCTCCGTCGATAGTTATTCCTTTACTTTCCCAGTTTAATTTTTTAAAAACATTTTCTAGAGCAAGGGTGAAGAGTTTGGGAGAGATGGTATCGCCTTGTCTTATACCTCTGTTTATATAAATTTTTTCCGTGTTTTCATGTAAGCGGATGACTGATGTTGCGTTTTTATAAATGTTATTCAGCAGCGTGATATATCTTCCGTCTATTCTGCTGTCTTTCAGGGCATCCAATACAGCCCAAATTTCCACGGAATCAAAGGCCTTTTCGTAATCCACAAAGGTAAGTATTATGGGTTTCTTATATTCATTGCATTTCTCGATCAACAATTTGAGACTTTGTAAGTGGTCGCTAGTACTATAGCCTGAGCGGAATCCTGCTTGTTCTCTTGGTTGATAGGCGTCAAGTTTAGATGTCAATCTGTTGCATATTACCCTTGTGAATAGTTTATATATGTGTGACAAAAGGCTTATAGGACGGTAGTTATCTGGTTTTGTATTATCTCCTTTTTTATGAAGTATTGTTATTACTGCATTATTCCAACTCTCTGGTATATTTGATGTGTGTAGACATTTATTAAATAGTTTTGTTAAAATTTGCCGGAGTGGTCTTCTTGGTAATTTCAACATTTCGGGGATAACATTATCTTCTCCAGGTGCTTTTCCATTTTTTATTTGTTCTAGAGCAAAGTCTATCTCGTCAACTATGATATCCGGGATATCCTCAGACCCTACATTGCAAGTGAGCCCTCTGTTAAGGTTGTCATTTTTTAGTGAGTCTTCAGGTTTTGGAACTTTAGAGGTATATAATTCTTGGTAATATTCATGTGCAACTTCCAGTATTTCATCTCTATTTGTGACTTTTGTACCCTCCTTGTTAGTTAATTTTAAGATTTCCTTTTTTCCAGTTGATAGTTTTGATGTTAGGATCTTCCTACTACTGTTCTTTTGGATTGTCTTTTCAATGTGGTACAAATTAAATTTCCGGATGTCTTTACGAACTTCTTTGCGTATTTCTCTATTCATTTCCCGCAATCTTTCTGCTGGTATTTTACCTCGAAGTTTTCTGCGTTCATCCATCAATTTTACTGTAGATTGGCTGAGTTTACTTTTAGATTTTGACCTTGAATTTGGCCTTATTAATTCCAGCCCCTTATTTATAACGTTTTTGATTAAACTATCTATTGTATCTATAGGCATGTCTTTGGTATCTATTAGTTTCAACTGGTCGTCCACCGTATTGGCTAGTTCCTCTCCTTTATTTCTTATTGCTATTACATCCATTTCTCTGGTATTTGGAGTTTTATTTATCAGTTTCCGACGTTCTTTCTTGAGATTTATTTTAATCGTTGCTCTGACTAGTCGATGGTCACTACCAGTAGTAAAATTGTTAAGTACCGTTACATCTCGTATTATCGATTTGTCGTCTATTAAAACAAAGTCTATTTCATTTTTTGTTTTCCCGTCTGGGCTTTTCAAGTCCACTTACGACTCTCCTTTTTCTTGAAGAATGTGTTCATAGCATAGAAATTTGTTTGATGTAGGAAATCTAGCAGCATTTGTCCTCTTTTATTCCTAGTTCCGATTCCATAATTTCCAATAGCTTTTTCATGGATCCCTTCCTTTTTTCCCAATTTAGAGTTGAAATCACCAATTATAGCTGTATATTTAGTTGGTTTATTTCGCACAGCTTCTGTTACATTTTCCAGAAATTTTTCCATCTCTTCATCGTCATGGGTACTTGTTGGTGCATAAACTTGAATAATTTTGAAGCTATATTTAGAGGAGATCCTTATTGTGACGCTTGCCACTCTGTCAGATACACAAGTCATTTCTGTGATTTGCGATTTTATTTTCTTGTGAATTAGGAACCCAACTCCTCCATATTTTGTTCTGTCATTTCCTTTGTAGTATAAAAGATGTCCAGACTTGAGGGTTATACATTCCTCTCCTATTCTGCGTACTTCTGCTAGACCCAATATGCTCCACCTTATTTTAGTAAGTTCTTCTTCCAGTTCTTCCAAACGATCATCGTCGGATAGAGTATTTACATTATACGTTGCCAGATCAATTTTTGTTACTTGGCAGCCTCCAGTAACCCAGAGATTAACTTTCGCACCCCTGTCCTGCTTCCTATTCTGGCCGCTGCCTTGACCAGGGATGTGCGGGACGCTGGGAACTCGGGGTCGGTTCTGCTTGTTCTTTTCCCTTTTAAGAGGGGGGGGATTTTGGCATTAAAACACCACGCATGCCAAACGGGTTGGTGAGTATGTAGTTCAGCCGCCGCTAACATGGGGAACAGACGCTGTTTGTAGCCGTCCACTCTGGATCAGCCGCTACGAGCCTGTTGGTCCGCGAGAGGTATTTTATTTCCCTCCTACCCTCCATATCTGGCGAGCATTCCCCTATCCGCCACCTGGGGACGCGTCTTCTAGCGGTTACAGGCTCCGCCGAAGAATATGTATAGTGTATAGAAATGAATCTGATCTTTCTGTATAGTGTATAGAAATGAATCTGATCTTTCTGTATAGTGTATAGAAATGAACTTTATCAAATATATTGTCAAATTTCACATTTAAAAATTATAATAAAAAACCATTAAACTACCCAAATTTGCACATACTTCAGATTTTTCATGTACCTACCGTCTTTTAAAAATATTTATAAAAAATGTACTACTTCAAATACATAAAGACATATGAATGTCTCGCCATGCCTATGTACGTGTAGAGGATAATAGTCAAAATATATAGTGGGTCAATCGTGTACCCCGTTAACACATACGAGTTTTGCACAACACAAGGGGTGGTGTGGTTCAATCATCTCGATACAGATTTGAGACTGGCAACTGAATTTAATAATTTGAAAATAAAAAATAAATTTCGTTTTGTATAGCAAAAATTCTGTATACATAAATTTTTGATTATTATATTTTTAAACATTTATTTCCTTTAAACTCGAGTGATTTCACTCTGTTAATGGACAAAACGTTATTTTTTTACTGTGTATCTTTTTTGTTTCTTGTGAATTTTGAATGCGTTTGAAAAATTATCAAATATTTTAGAAATTTTAGATTATTCGAAAAAATTATTAATATAAATGCAATAATCGATTATAATTAATACACGTAGAAGATTTTTAAACGTTAATAATCAGGAATCATTGGTAGTATAGAGATCTCCTCAGAGCCTAATCCTTTGATATGATAAGTATCTTGATGGGTGATTTATTCCCAATTGAAAGCTTGATCGGTTCATTTGTTGCGTTTAATTTTTTTTTTGTTTAAGGCAATTCACCCTGATATATGCGTTTAATTTTGATCTATTAAATAATTTACAAATTACGCATTGATCTGATTATTCTTTTAATGAAGTGTTTAATGGTAATATGATTTAATGTTATTATTTGCTGTATCATAAATATTATTAATATCATTAATAAATCGGACATCGACGCAAAAATAAAAAAAATGTTTATGTATCATATTATATTGATCTAGTTGCATATTATAATATATTTTAAGAACGGGCATATTATGAATGTTAGATCAATAGATGGCGAATGCACGTACAATTGCTTAAACCATTAAGATATAATGGATGTTGCGTTCATCTAGTACAGATATATTAATATTTATATTTCGCAATAATTTAGCAGTCTTCGTTTATATAGAAACGACCCGCAGATCATTAACCTCGAAGGCAATCTTTAATTTATTAAATTAAATTTACTTAATTGAGAGGAAGATGCTGAGAAGGATCTGCAGCCCGACATGGGACAATGGAGAGTGGCGTATCAAGCACAACCACGAATTGTATAATCTGTACATGGAGCCTACCATACTGACAGAAATAAGAATAGGAAGACTCAGATGGGCTGGACACGTCCAAAGAATGAGCGAGGGGGACGACCCAGGATGAATCATGAATGGTGCACCGGGGGGACGATGAAAAGTTAGAAGGCCGAACCCTCGATGCGAACAGCATCGGCGTCCATAACTGGCGTAATGCGTCACAGGATCGACAGTCATGAAGGCGAGCTCTGCAGGAGGCTAAGACCCGACCTGAGTTGTGGAGCCACAGATGATGAAATTTACTTTCCAATTTGTGTGTTCACCGGCTTAGAATAGTGCTTCCACTCTTTTCTATTATTGTTTTCGAGTGTCCCGTAAGAGCCGGGTAATCGAAAATACAACAGGCAACAATAACATCTCACATAGTTCAGCAATTAGGTTCACCACCCATTCTGAATATAGTGTCTTTTTAGGTGAGACGAGACTGGTGTGTGGGTATACACAGATATGTTGTGCTCCCTTTAATAAGGCAATGCACACCCGCACACCTTTCGCTGGTTACCCCACATTGTGGGATATGCCGTGATGGTATGAATGAATGAAATTTGTGTGTTCTTTTTGAAAATACTGGCGTCATTTTACTTCTTCTCCATCCTGTATCTAGTCATATCCCCTCGACGTTGTACATCTCCCTATATTCGGTGACTCGAAACAGCTCCTTCGCGGTCCTAATCCCCGTTCACTCTCGTACATTGCTGAGCCATGAAATCCGACCCTGCCGACATTCCATTTTCCCTTGCTTTATCAATTTATGATTATGATTAGATATAGGAACCAGGGTTTTACTACGTAATTTAAAAAGGTTATGTACCAATATGATGCATATCCTTCCTTCTTTATTCCTTCTTCCCTTGACCATATTCGCATGTACATGCGTACATGTGGGCATGTGTATGTATGTATCCATGGCTGCGTGTGCGTACGTACCTACATGTAAATAAGTGTGTATATATATGTGTCACTGGTGGGTGTGTCATTGGTCTATGATATATTGTGTCATTGGTATCTATTATATTATTTTTCTATGTGTTGTATTTTGTTTTTTATTTTCTTGTCAAACAATATATTTTAAATACGTGTAATATAAATTTTACGTGTCATTTTTATGGAAGTGTATTATTATAATTTTTTTTCTCATATTGTTATTATTGTTTTTTTTTTGTTTATTGTCGATCATGTTTTTGATGTTTATGGTGTTGTTGTTTTGATGTGTGCGTATGTATGTGCATGTGTGTATGTGTATATGTGCATATATGCATGTATAATGTATATTATTGTATTTTACTGAATAGCCTCACCTTAAGACAGGCGTAGCCGTTTAGGTGAGGTTATGATGAATAAAAAGAGAGAGGAGGAATTTATTATGTATTATGATTTGTTGACTTTTAAGTTTCTTTTCTTTCTTTTTTGTACTTGCATTTTTACTGTATTAATAAATAAATAAAATATCATGATAAACAGTGACCTATTAAAAAAATCCAACCGCTGTGTCAAAAAAGAATAGAGCTTGAGCCTGTCTTATAAAAATATTTATAAAACAAGTGGGTTGTTACCAACGCTAAACTCCTCACTAATAAGTTAATTTTTAATTATTCGACGTTCGGTTCTCTCTGCCTACCCCAAACATGGAAAGGGCGTGATGGTATGGTACGGTATTTTTGTTTTGAATATTTAATTATGAAAATTTGACAATTCTTCAATGCCATTTTGTGAAAATGATGAGCTTGTTTAGCAAATTGAAAATAGACATAACAAATTTCGAGTTTCCTGAGCTTGGGGTCACTTTGAAATATTTGACAGTTAATAAAATAAGAAGCAGTATTCAGATATTCTTCAAAATTTAATGGGCTTTAAGTGAGTATTAGATATGTAAATTTGCCGTATATAGCTCACAAGTACACACACATACACACACACACATATACATTGTGATGAAACCTTCAGAATACAATCTCAGCATGATACTAGTTGATAATCTGCAATAAAAAATAGCCTTAAAAAGTACGAATTCATAACTCCCCACTATATTCCCTTGGGTTAGTGAGGAGTAATAATTGCTACTTGATTTATAACATATACCTAGTACCTATATAAATCGTAAAATAACATTGTTACATTGTTTTGTGAGTGGACCAGTGAATGACTCATGCATTCCCTTGATATTTTGATAAATAAATATTTGGCCGTTATTTTTAATAACTAGTTGCATGTAACACATGAGATCCAACTGTCTATGGCGATAGTATGCATAATCAAAGAATACGTACCAAACTATAAACAACACAAATTAATAAATATTTGAAGATATTTTATTTTCTATATAAAACATGTAGGTATGTTCGTCAGGATAGGATAGTATGGAGGTCAGTCTGTTTTTCCTATACAGAATATGAAAACAGTATGATGGCATGTATGTATGTTTGGAGATTTAAGTATCAAACTATCAAGTCTTCTTACATATTGTGTATAGGCGACTACCATACAAATTGTATGAAGTGATGTCGTCACTAAATTCAATTTTTATAAAAATTGTTAAATAAAATTGAGATGTGCTAATACAATGTTTATATTTTTTATATAAAATTAAATTATCTAGTTGGGGTGTTTCGGATTTTTTCGATATTTAAAAAAAAATGGATGGCCTATAACTGTTTATATATTCTGAAAATTTGGGCTCTGTAAATTGAGCGGACAAAAAGTTATAAGGGGGGGGACACACACACCCACAGACACACATACACAAAACTCACATAAAATGTTCTACTCCGAATTCTGAGTAAATCCATGTATGGGAACATATATGCTGCGAGGCCTCTAGTTGGTGTTATTAGCATGCAAAAAGTCCACTACATCATAGAAAATTTTCCTTCGTACACGCATATTGGCTTAATAAAATGTCGATTCATTAAGAGAATTGAATTCTTATGAACGAATCGACAGTTGAATAATATACTAATAATAAAGATTTTTATTCCAGTCTGTGAGCAGGATGGGGGGGGGGGTACAATACAACAGAAACCATATTTTTTACATACAAAAAACACATTAGAATCAAGAAAACCCTTTACACAAAAAATAAAATGAAATAAAAAATAAGTATAAAACAAAAAAAAAATGAAAAAAAAAATACATTAAAAAAATGAGTTTTACACAATATCGCCGAAAAGTCAGCCTCAAAGTGAACCACTAAATAGATAGACTCCATTCGTGCCCAAACCGTGATACTCGTTATTAGATCGATTTTGAACCTTTGAGAGGGGTGTCCACAACTTTTTTTTGTTTTTTTTTTATGTTTTCCTTTCAAAACTCCATGAATTCGACTCCTCGAATTTCGCGCCATTGACTTTACATTCATAAATCTTAATAAGATGAACCAATAACACACTGAAATATACTTTATCATATTCTATATTCATAGATTACGCAACATGAAACGCATTTAAATATTACATGACTTAATGTATGGTACAATATTCTCTTCAATACTTCCTGTTATTTGATAATAATTTGATTGACATGGACACTTACTGAAACGAGATCACCTTTAAGTCTTGGCATAATAAAAAAAAAATAAACCAACATTCTCCTTAAATATATTTTTGTTGATTGAAACTTTCCGTTTTTAATTATGAATGAAAACGGAATAATTAACTGATCCGGCGTTAATTATTGACTGGTGATTTCCAGATGTTACCTAATATCTGATAAATTTTCCATTCAAAACCATGAAGCATTGAAAAATATTTTCAACTGTATGGTGCGCACCAAATTGGAGTACGGAAGCGCAGTTTGGGCGCCCTACCAAAGAAAATATTCCGATATGTTGGAACAAATTCAGAAGAAGTTCATGAAGTACCTGTATATGTGGATGCACGGAGTATTTTTAATTTATTTATTTATTTATGATCATGTAAACATATACATTATTTTAATATAAGATAGCCGCCTCACTAGAATAAATCTGTTCTGAAGCAGCCACCTGTACATTTGTGAAATTATTACATTACAGTAAAAAACAAAAGAATAAGAAAGCTATAAAAATAAACATTAGGAATACTTACATATTTTAATATAAGATAGCCGCCTCACTAGAATAAATCTGTTCTGAAGCAGCCACCTGTACATTTGTTAAATTATTACATTACAGTAAAAAACAAAAGAATAAGAAAGCTATAAAAATAAACATTAGGAATACTTACATATTTTAATATAAGATAGCCGCCTCACTAGAATAAATCTGTTCTGAAGCAGCCACCTGTACATTTGTGAAATTATTACATTACAGTAAAAAACAAAAGAATAAGAAATCTATAAAAATAAACATTAGGAATACTTACATATTTTAATATAAGATAGCCGCCTCACTAGAATAAATCTGTTCTGAAGCAGCCACCTGTACATTTGTGAAATTATTACATTACAGTAAAAAACAAAAGAATAAGAAAGCTATAAAAATAAACATTAGGAATACTTACATATTTTAATATAAGATAGCCGCCTCACTAGAATAAATCTGTTCTGAAGCAGCCACCTGTACATTTGTTAAATTATTACATTACAGTAAAAAACAAAAGAATAAGAAAGCTATAAAAATAAACATTAGGAATACTTACATATTTTAATATAAGATAGCCGCCTCACTAGAATAAATCTGTTCTGAAGCAGCCACCTGTACATTTGTGAAATTATTACATTACAGTAAAAAACAAAAGAATAAGAAAGCTATAAAAATAAACATTAGGAATACTTACATATTTTAATATAAGATAGCCGCCTCACTAGAATAAATCTGTTCTGAAGCAGCCACCTGTACATTTGTTAAATTATTACATTACAGTAAAAAACAAAAGAATAAGAAAGCTATAAAAATAAACATTAGGAATACTTACATATTTTAATATAAGATAGCCGCCTCACTAGAATAAATCTGTTCTGAAGCAGCCACCTGTACATTTGTTAAATTATTACATTACAGTAAAAAACAAAAGAATAAGAAAGCTATAAAAATAAACATTAGGAATACTTACATATTTTAATATAAGATAGCCGCCTCACTAGAATAAATCTGTTCTGAAGCAGCCACCTGTACATTTGTTAAATTATTACATTACAGTAAAAAACAAAAGAATAAGAAAGCTATAAAAATAAACATTAGGAATACTTACGTATTTTAAATTACAAAATACAGTTTTAAAAGTGAAATAGATACACTTAATCTAAACAGACATCAAAAAATAATAGTATATCCGACATACATACACCACCCAGAACTATTGACGTCCTGTTCTTATATGAGTCTTGAAAGCAGGTGTGATAACACACTACTTTTGACTGGCTTCAAGATTTTCAACAATCTTATTGATTATCCAGAACTGCTAGAAAGGCTAGGGCTTTTTGTGCTACCCAACTACATAAGGGGTAGAGGACATATTCTTCTGAACGTCCCCCATTCCAGAATGGATGTAGTGGCCCGCAGCACTCTGGTGCGTATTATGGAAAAATTAAACTCACTCTCGGACGAGGTAGATATTTTCCATTGGAATATATGGCGCTTTAAATCGTACCTTAAACAGAGATAGCCGTCATCGAACCACATATCACACTGTAATTGGCAGCAGCTGTCGTGTGATTACAAAAAAAAAGGTTATGATTTCAGCTATAACACAAGCATTTATAATTAGATTAAGGATCTTTTTAAAATCTGAATTAGTATTCAAACCCTTTCCAAATTGACCCAAATTCTAATAGCTGGTGTCCTCTGCGTAGCCACGTTAAAACGAGTGGGTTGTAGCCTACACTAAACTCTACATACCATAGTAAGTGTTCATTTTTTTCTTCTTAAAAGGTTGACAAGCTCTAAATGCATTTTTATGAAGTACTTAAAAAATATAAGATTCTCAGAGGACAATTGTTTTCACAATACACCATACACATAAAAATATTGTCACTTAAATCATAGTATGCATTTTCTACATGATACCTGTTGAGAAATTTTAAGTTAAATTGCATTACTAGCAAGATGAGCATGTATGAGACAGTGTATCAATGTTGATAAGGCGATGTATGTGTCAAGATAGAAGAATGCGGTGTTCGGTTCTCACTGCTTACCCCTTGAGGAAGATAGAAGTGGAGAGTAAAAAATAAACTATTGTCTATAGAGACACATACAATATCAATATGAAGTTAATCACTCAATTTTCCCATACAGAAGCTATTTTACTTCTGTTATATACATAGATTTTTCATACTTGGCTTGTTTACTTACTTGTACCAATGTGTATGTAAATCGAATATTTTGTTAATTGCATATACGCAAACATTGGATTTTTTCAAGCCAAGAATGAAATAATATTTCTGGCTCAGTTCAGGGGTGACATCTGTGCGAGACACCGTCATCTCATTTATAAGGACTGTTGCTTTCATTGTTTACAAATCAACTACATAATTTCTCAATAGATGGCGTTACAAAAAGGATTTTCCGTTATTTCATAGATGGCAATACTATAGTTCCTTTTTTTCACATGAATTGTTACACACTATTCAAATATATAGAATTTTCAAAAATTACATTGATAATGGAACTCAATAAGAAGGCATAATTGGTGAACGGTGCGCAAGCGCATAAAGTGATCACGTAAACCAGCCGATGACAGGTCGTAAGCCCTGTAAGTGCCTCGAGTTTCTGGTTCTTCTACAATATCCCAACTTCATATCGATTGAGATCTTAAAAAAAAGTTTGTCAATAAAAACAAAAACAGAAATTCAGTAAGTAGGTTTATATTGATAAATTAATGTGAAGTGTTACAATACTGCCATCTGTGTATTGCGAATGGAATTATTATCACTGTTAAATATTCTGACAAGGCCATAGATTACGTTGTCACAAGGTGAACGCAAGATATTATGGTTTTATTAAAAATTTTCCGTATCACCAATTAGCAGACCTAGTCGATTATACTGATTGTATGTTATACCTACATACATACATTGACTGATTCCCTGGTGAAAGATATTAAAAACTCCTTATATTTATATTGAAATCAAACCTATTTTTAAGTTTCTTAATACTTAGGTAAATTCTAATTTTTATTTATTTATTTATTTATTTATATCATCTCGACACATATAAAATCATTTATAAATACTATCTATATTGATACATTACATCTACATCCATGCACCCATCACACAAAAATACAATATTTACTATACGCAGTACCTTAAATCATTTTTATGACAATAATATTATTCAACAGCAAAAAAAAGGTATACCCAACTGGTAAACTTAATGCAAGGTACATGGATATAAATGCCAGGGTGACCACACAATAAAAATATTTTTACATACATACATACCATCACGCCATGTCCCTCACGGGGTAGGCAGAGAGAACCGAACGCCACATTTTTCTGTCTTGACACACATTCATCGCCTCATCAACATTCATACTTCGTCTTATACACGTTCGTCTGTTGTTCACGCTTCTTACATTTCCATCTTTCAGAATATCGTTGACATGGTCATGCCATCCTTTTCTTGGGCGCCCCCGACCTCTTATTCCATTCCTGTCAGCTTTGTATATTTTCTTCGTCAGGCGTTCATCATTCATTCTCTCCAAGTGGCCAAACCATCACAATGTGTTAACTTTCATTCTGTTAATTACATCTTTCTTCATCTTACATTATTTCCTTGTATCTTCATTTCGAACTCTGTCATATATCGTTCTGTTACAAATTCTTCAAAAATATTTTTAACATATTAATATAAGAAAAAAAAAACTCACAAATTAATTTAAATCATATCAGGTGAGTATATAAATTTTGAGTTGTTTTCTGAACAATGGAAATGAATTTATTTTTTAAGGCATTCGGGAAGATTGTTAAACATCAAAGGAGCTTGAAACAGAAAATTATTATTTTGACCAAAAGATGCTCTTGCATTTACAGCCATGTAGTTTAGGGATAATGCCATTCTAGTGGTTCGATTTTGTTAATTAGATTATAGTTTTCGTTTTTTTATGAATTCTGGAAGTATTCAGTAATTTGATGATATCAAGCATGTTCGAAGGTCTTAAATATCATCAAACATACATAGATAGTCTTTCAAACATACATACTTGAATTGTGAATAAAAGTTTATTTTCAATCAGTCTTACCAAAAAATCCTATGTTTGCGCATATGCAATAAAAAAAAATATTCGATTACTTACACATTGGTACAAGTAGGTAAATAACAAAAAAAATGACCTTATAAGTCTGGCGCAATTCAGGGGTGACTTCTATGCGAAAAATGCATTGTCACCTCAGGTATAAGAATTGTTGCTTTCATTATTTACAAAAAAAAACAATTCTCTCAATAGATGGCGTTACAACAAAAATAAATAATAATAATAAGAATGTTGTTCATAATTTCACACATCGGCTGTAGTAAAAATCCTTATTTCCTCAAGCGAAAAGAATTTCAGTATTGCAATATATAGAACTTTCAAAAATTTAATTGATAGGGATCTCATTAAAAAAAAGGCATAATTGGTGAACGTTGCGCAAGCGCATAAAGTGATCACGTAAACCAGCCGATGATAGGTTGTATGCCCTGTCCGTGCCTTGATTTCCCGGTTCTCCTACAGTAAATATTCCAACTTCGTCCCTATTGAGATAATTAAAAAATCTGTTAAAAAATAAATTCCTCTTCGGTGAATCGACCACGCCAGTCAACATTATTATTATTTTAAACAAGTAAATATACATCATACATTCCCAAAATTAAGCATATGTATGCTTGTGCTATATGTGACAGGATTCGAACTCGCGACCACTGGATTACTAACTCAGCGGACTAAACGCACTTCTACCCATCTTAATTATCTCTCTCAATTCACAGCTCTCCTACCTAAATTATGTCAGCTCTCCTACTTAAATATGTATTGTTGGTTTCTGTGCGTACGTCCTGGGTTCGATTCCCAGCAGAGGAGAAATTTATTTAAAATTATTTCTCACGCAAATATTGCTTCTCTGGGCAGGAAACACTGGTTAGTTGGAAGAAATTGCCATAAAGCAATAAACTCGCCACTTGTGCAGGGTGCAAGGAAGTGTTCATTATTATTATAATGATACATATATTTTTTTAAGTTTTTTTTTAATAGAGAGACATCATGATTTCTTTTAAAGTTTATGGCACAGAAACCAATAATATGTAACTTACAATTCAAATTGAAAGGATTTAATTAAAGGATCTGCAAACCAGTAAATTCAAGACATAATAATTATAATTAAAATTCAGAGATACTTTTCATGTAATGCATTTTTTTTTCTTGTCGTTCACATAGCGTTCTGTGAAGGGGCCGATTACAGTCCCCATATGCAGAGCGGGTGGTGGTTGGAATAGCGAATTATTCTAATTCAGATGGGTGGTGGCAGAGCGGTTAGCGCGCTGGGATTGTAATACAGTGGTTGCGAGTTCGAATCCTGCCACGACCGATTTCGTTCACCTATAGCCCAAAAATTTACGTTTAATTTAGGGAATGTATACCCTCATATATGAGGGTTTATATGTACTTGTAACAAGGACATATTCATTATAATAATAACAAACACTTCCGTGCACCCTGCGCAAGTGGCGAGTTTATTGAAAAATGGCAATTACTTCCAACTAACTAGTGTTTCTAGCCCAAAGAAGCAATCTTTGCGAGAGAAATGAATTTAAATAAATTTCTCCTCTGCTGGGAATCGAACCCAGGACGCCCGCACAGAAATCAAACGGCTACCAACTGTGCCACGGCGGTCGGCATTCTCTTTATAAAAAATAATTCTCATATTGTATACATTTTTTCTATATACATCTGTTTACGATTGTCAATTTGATTTTGTTGTTAGCGTTTTTCAGTTTGGTTTTCTAAGTTGTATCTGTTACGTGTTTTTTTTTTAGTTTTGAAGACTTTGGCTATACTTTTGGACTATTCTTGCTGTTAATATTTGACCTTTGGCTGTTTTCTGGAATATTCTTTCTTATGTTTACTGACCATTGGCTCTGTCTCTGGACTATTTTGTATTTATGTAGTAGTATTTAACGTCTTATTTTCAATATACCTATATTATTTTAACATTCACATATTTTTTTTCATTTTTAAAAAATATCCTTATTTATTTGATATTAAATTGCAACATAAATTTTGTAATTAAACATAGTTAAGCTTGAGGTTCTATACTTTGATATTATATGTTCACAAAACATTATTTTTCATCATCATTCAAAAAAAACTACACATACCTATATAAACAATAAATAAAACTACAAGTATATAGAATAAGTGCATTATAGATAAGCCCCAAGTGGATTACACAAAACAGTACAAGAACTCTTTTTGACAGCTGAACTACTGCTACACCCAGTAGATAAATTATCTACGGCGTTTTAATAGATAATTATCTATTAGAAATTCCAAAATACGCTTCCTATTGAAAATCTGTAGATAATTGCATGTTGATAGAAAAACCATAGCAACGGTAGATAATTATCGTATGCGGACAGATTCTATTGAAACGAAAATAGGGTCCATGGTTTGACGGAATCACCATATATTAAATAAAAAAAAAAACACACACACAATTTGTACCTATGTAAATTTCACCACAGTCAAAATAATATTTTACTTGGGTAATATGTAAATGAAGTCTAAAAATAATATCTAAATAATGTATGTAATGCGACTAAACCATTTGTACATAAAAACAAAAAAATAAATTATTCAATATAAACCTCGTTAGCACCTTGTTACTCAGATTACAATAAAAAGTATCAAAAAAATATTAATTGCATAATACTATATAAATCTTGTCGTTTTACCGATCGTTGAAATCATTTCTTTGAGTTTTTACAACTACAGATTATTTACGAGGAAATACACACATTAATAAATATTATTCTATTTTTACAATATTGCAATAACAGTTATCTTATGTTAAATATTATATTGATCTTATATACATTTTTTTCTAAATATTAATCTCCTTAAGTTAATTTTAAATATTGATATCTAACATTGAACAATTGGAATGTGTTTTTTTACATAATTTAAATATTTTTTTGAATAAATTTGAAATCATTTGTAGATACTCTTCTCAAGTAGGTACCTGTGAAACACAATATGCAATTACATAATTTTTTTAATTAATTTTATTTTAAATTATGAATTAAAAAAATAACAAAAGTTTACAAAACAAAATAAATCAAGACGAATGTAATACGATATTGAGATGATACACGTTGTTAATTTGATTCAAATAATATCAGCTACGAAATAATATTATTATCCACTATTGCATAGCAGTGGAGGATTAAATAACAACTAAGTTACTTCCGTTCATAATAACTGGAAACAGACGCTCGAAAGACACTCTGTGGCGTTCAGATTAAACGTCGGGTGTTCGCACCAAACGCTCGATAAAGTTGTCGGATGAAAAACGCTCTGACATTTATATTATATGTTGACTTCTATTTTATCTGTGGAATGATGACTTCTATTCGGTTTTGTGGTATCTAATATGTCAGTTGTCATCAGTTGACATTATTTATGATGACAATATACATTCACAAAGAGGTTAATTTATAAAAATATCATTTAACAATTTCCAATAAAAGGTCAGAGATCATTATTTACACCACTGTCCAAATGTTGTCTTTCGATAAAAATATAACCTAAAAAGAGACATGTATGATAAATGACATTTGACATTTTAAACACCCGATGTAGCGTTCAGATTGAAACCCCAGTCGAAAGCGTTCAGGTAAGATTGGTGTGAATAACGCCATAATCTGAAACTTCAGGAACATTCGACGACCGACGTCGAGCGTTGAATCTGTACACAGCCCAAAATGAATTTACATATGTCAAGACAGAAAAATGTGGCGTTTGGATCTCGCTGCCTACCCTATGTGGGACATGGCGTTATGGCATATATGTATGTAGTAATATTATCTTTCATACAATTCGCCTATACGATTTCTCATGATTCCCATCATCAAATCTCTTGGTTTAGTTCAAATGGAACCACCTCAGAAGTAATCCCTTTCAAATGAAAAAGAATCATCGAATTCGGACGACGCGGTAAATAATTATTATTAATTGCAGACGACTTTGCAAATTGAAGAGTTTGATATTTTTTATCGTGAGTTCCCTCTTCATAACACGATAAAATTCATGTCTGACGCACTCCTTTTCTATTAAAAAATAAATCATTAAAATTGGATAATTTTGTTAATACATAGCGAAAAGTTTAGTGAATTTTTCTTGGATCTGATGACCAAATTGAAATGGAACCAATAAGAAGATACCTTCTTTCTAATGAAAAAATAATTGGTCATGGTGGTAAAAATAAATCGCTAAACATACATAAAAAAAGTTCACATCGAATGATAACCATCTCCGTTTTTGGAGATCGGTTAATAAATAAAAATCTAATGAAAATAATAAAGAATCTAGATAATTGTGATTGTGATTATTATTTATTTCACCAAGCTCAATAGAAGCGATGTATTTTTTCCAAGACAGGAATGAATGGCGTTTGATTATCTCTAACATCCCCGACTAAAAAGACGTGATGATATTTATAAATGTTTATTATTTTTAATATTTTTGTTCTAATTGAACTTCTGTAAATTTCACTTAAACCTTTGATGAACAGAATTAATTTCTTTCTAGTACCTAATGTATTAAAGAAAACAAATCGATAAAAATATAATATATTTACAATTAAACCAAAAGGCAATATCAAGTATATTTTAAAACAATATATGCAATTTTAACAATATTTTATGTTGAAAAAAATATTTAAAAGTCATGTAAGCAATACATCAGTACATGATAAGCTATACATATTGCATGAATATAGGAGTAAGTGATATTTCTTTTTACGACTTTTTTAATATAATTAATTATCTATCAATATATATTTATAATTATATGGAAATTTAAAAGAATTTCGCGAACGACATATTTCAGAATAATTTGTAATAAACAACTATGCATAAATAATTAAAAAAAAACTATTTGCTTTCATTACTTTACAGGATGCATACATACATTTTCCTATTAAGAATTAACTTCTTAGATACCACGTAAAACATTAATAAATGATTTAATGTTTTAATTTAAACGAAATTAATTTATATTTTTTAAGATAAAGTAACAAAATGTCTTATTTGACTTTAAATGAAATAAAATATTGCTTTGATTGTTGATAAATTATTTGTTTTGATATTTTTCTTTTCACTTTCAAGCTTATTTCAATAAGTTTAATGCGACTGATATAAGAATTAAATATATCATAATACTATTATTGCAAAGTATTTAGTCGCCTTACAAGAGAAACAAGATCAATGCAATATAATATTTATGTTTATATGTTAACAGTGAAAGGATAACGTGATATTGAATCCTGAAATCATTTTCATACAAAAATATAATATGCATACTGCAATAATAGGATAATAGCAATTGCCTAGCGCACAATCGTGCTCCTAGGAGTATTCGGAGAGCATAAACGTCGAAGAGGTATATTTTCTGTTATAATAACGTATTCCAATTGTGCACTCGCTTTGTAATATTACATTCAGATGATTTCAAGGATTTACACACAAATAAAATAGTTTCATCTTAAACTCGCACGAAAACCACCCGGAACAAATGAATTTTCCTTTTTGAGGAGGTCGTTCGATTTTAGTTCGCCCGTTTTTCTTCGACGGCGCTCCGTGGGGACGGGTTTAAGATTCAAGGCTGTCGAAGCGACCCACATACGGCGCCGGGTAGAAATATCACTGTACTAGGCAATACGTTACCATTCACTGTCCTGCCTCACTTTGTTCAGGTACATGCTACATACATAAAACGACTATTTGCATCATTTTCGCTTGCTCGCAGTTTTAACCACCTCCTCGCACGGCATGCGCTCCGGATAACGTTTTTCTCTCAAAGCGACGTAACCGCTTCATTCGTTGAGCGGACAGCGAAACGAACACAACAAACAAAACAGTGTCAATTAAATAAATATATAAATAAAGTAATTTACATGTACGTTTGTTTTTTACATGTACGTTTATTTGAACTAAATAAATATTCAAAATGAGATAATTTTACGTTCAGTGAAATATTATACTTTGATAGTTTCGATAAGATCACTTTCGCTTTCATGTTGTATGCTATTATGTAAAATACATCAGCGGAAATAAAGTGACATAATAATGATGTTATCTGTGTAGTTTTTCTTTAGTGATGCTTTCTCAACTCACATCTCATCGAGATGTGATGTTAATAAATACGTAATCGATTGCTTGAAGTGATTTTTATTTTTTATATAACATATTTTTCTGTTTTCTTTTCAGAGTACAAAAAAGGTGTTAATATGAGGTGTTGTTTAGTAAAATTTGCGCTGTTTGCGCTTTTATCAGTGCAAGTAATGGCATACCCTCGAACCAAAAGACAGGCGGAACTTCAGGACAGTGATGGCCTAGAACCAATTTCAGTAAGTGACTTTCATTTGATAACATATGGTTGAAATCAAAATTATTTGTGGAATATTTCAAAAACGCTTTGATTCGTATCTTTTTAGTGAAATTGTGAACATTCAGCGTACTTAAACTGGACAGTTATTTTCAAAGACTTGATTAAATTTTCAAGATAATTTTGAACACGTTTATTACAAAACCAATACGTTTACGTGTCCGAATTATACCTACGTAATATGAAACTGGTTTCTTACACCTTTCTGAATTCGTTGAGCGTCGTTCAAATATCAAGATTTTATGGTTTACATATTATTACAAAATGATTTGTCCTTTAATTTCGAAATTCCGATAATCATGTGAGGAAAGTTACATCACCTTCTTCTTCTTCTTCCTCAGCTTGTTCTTTTCTATTCTTGGACATAGGCCTCCCCCTTGATTCTCTACCTCCCTGTCTAGGGCACACTGCATCCATCTCCCTCCGGCACATTTTTTGATGTCATAGGACCACCTTGCCTGGGGTCTGCCGACGCCTCTTAGGCATGTTCTCGGTCGCCACTCTACGATCTTTTTGGTCCATCGTGAATCTTGGCATCTGGCAATATGCCCAGCCCAGCTTCACTTGAGACCAGCGACCCTTTCCGCTACATCGGCTTCTTTGGTTCTTTCTCTTATCATGACATTTTGAATTCTGTCCCATTTTAAAATACCCAGCAACTTTCTCTCCATAGCTCTCTGTGACACTAACAGCTTGTGCATTATTCGTTTTGTTAGGACCGATGTTTCCATTCCATAAGTAAGTACCAAGTTACATAATATAAAATCATTATCAATGGATGAACCCATTAACATTTACTCGTTTATCTTTATTCCTTCATCAAAACTCCCCAGAGGTTGAACAACGAAGACAATGATAACATATCAATTGGGAGGAGGGATGATATGTGTTTTTACTTAAGTAAAACAATGGTAGATCAAACACATTCTGAGCTTATGTCCTATCATCACTTTATGCATTTGCGCAACGTTTACCGATTAAGATATTTATAAAATTCTCTCGTATTTATTATCCTTCAAGTAGCTAGTATTTATTTATTACAATTTATTTGAAAAAAATTGGACTCATCTCCATATTAATGAAAAAATGTTATGATTGATAATAGCCATCTTCATTTTTGTACATAAGGGTGCAGAATGATAAACTATGAAAATATATACGAAGGCGAGTGAGACGATGAATTTATGCAAAGACAAAGCGTATGGCTCTCGGTTCTCTCTGCCCATCTCAATAGCTGGGACTTGGCATTTTGGTAGTTAAGTATGCAAATAAGTATTATGTTTATTGTTTGTTGTCATATCTTTGATTGATACATTTTATGTTCCTATGGTGAAATAAACAGTAAAATTTCGAAGGAAGAAATAATTACAGCATTTTATATTAGCCATTCCGATGATGGGTCGCAAGCCTCGTAAACACCAGCGGCCATAATCTCTACTGCAAATCCGATACCGATTTCCAATTTTTCGCTAAGAACCTACCTTTGTAAATGAGAATAATGCGTTAAGTTGATATGTTAAATCGTATTGGTCGATAATTTAAATATACGCAAGCTATCGGATTCGAGTACACAGAGTCAGGCTACTGACTGATTTTCCGACATGCTCATCAGAAAAAATTAAACCTCCTTCGTCCCCATTGAGACTTAAACGCTTAACTATTTTATCGGCGTCCTGTGTTTGATTCTCAGCAGAGAAAATATTAATATTTGATCGCCGTGCTTTACCACAGTTTGTCATATATGCCTGCATTCTGAATTCGACTGCCAACAAAAAGATTTGTCCAAATATTATTTCTCACGCAAATATTGTCGGCCACCATGGATCAGTTAGCTAGATACCTACCTGGCTCCTGAGCCAAAGACCACGGATTCGATTACCGGTGGAGACACAGTTTTTCACTGTGTTTTCATGGATCTGTGAGACTATAATCAACATAAATTTTTAGAATATGGCGACTTGTATATTTAATTAATATTATAAACATAGCACATTATATGCTATGCCGATGACGCCACCATAATCCAAATCGGAGGAAGTCCTGTAAAAGATGCTACAACGTTTTCACACTGCCTCCAAGAAATTCGACATGTCTATCTCCATTAATAAGACAAAAACCATGACCCTCCTGTGTGTCAAGTATTTCACCATACGACCTTTATGGTGAAATACTTGAACAGACACAAAAAAATATACAGTAATCTGAATAATTTTATCTGGAAAACACGTATATGATTCTATGACTTACGCAATAGAATTCAGAGAAGATACTGTCCGTATTAAAAACCTCCTTCAAACCAGCGAAATGAGGTACTCAGAAGCATCGCTGGTAAAACCCTTCGTGATAGAGTACGAAACACAGAGATCCGTCGGATGTGCGAAGTTGAGGATATCGTAAGATGGGGTCGACAGAGAAGAATGTTCTGGAACGAACATATGGAAAGAACGACCGACTCAAGAACCGCCAAAGTGGCCAGGGATAATGTTCCCCAAGAAAGCAGACCTCCGGGACGTCCTCCCAAGAGATGGAAGGACAGCTGGTAGTTCACGTCACAGAAGAGAAGCTGATGCAGGAAATGAACAGTCCAACAGGCCTAAAAAGAGATTAAGAAGACATAGCATCTGTTAGTTTCTCCTGGGAAGCAACAAAAAATAAAGAAAATAAAATCATGTTTTTTTAGACTGAAAACACTTACATAAACATACCACTTGCACAAGTGCAAGGAGTTGTATTACTAATTGATTAATTGTCTCAATATTTGTTTATCACTCTGCTTTATGACATCATGGAAAATCGCAAAAAAACCTACATACACAATACATAAGTACATACCATCACGTCATGTCCTTCACAGGGTAGGCAGAGAGAACCAAACTCTACATTATTCTATCTTGACACACATGCATCACTTCGTCAACATTCACGCATCGTCTCATACATGTTCGTCTGTTGTTCACGCATCTCACATTTCCGTTTTTCAGGATACCGTTTACATGATAGTGTCATCCTTTTGAAAACAAAATTAAAATTGTTTATCTTTGCGCATTCCAACGAATTTGTTTCATATTCGTCTCGTTCCTCCGTCTCTATTGAGATACATTAAATACGATTCTACAAATAAATTTACAGATTTAAAATAAATAAATACATTAGAAAACTTTAAAATAAATAAATAATAAAAAAATAAATAAATAAATAAATAAATAAATAAATAAATAAATAAATAAATAAATAAATAAATGAATAAATAAATAAATAAATAAATAAATAAATAAATAAATAAATAAATAAATAAATAAATAAATAAACAAATAAATAAATAAATAAATAAATAAATAAATAAATAAATAAATAAATAAATAAATAAATAAATAAATTAATTAATAAATTAATAAATGAATAAATAACACAAATAAATTTTTGAAATGAGGATATTACAAAAGATACCTTTCTCGCGCAGAGTTCTTGAAATAATAATTCAATATACCTAATTGTGATATTAAATTCGGCGTTTGTGGAATTCCAAGGCTGAATAATCGACTATATGTGGTTACTTAAATAAACATCTCCTCTCCGTAATCAAAGTTTTACTTATTGTTCGAACTTCATTTGGATTCGGTACCTATTTTAATGTACCTATATTAATTAGGAGTTAGCTAGGGTATTTTTTGTGGTTATTAATATTAATATTTTTTATTATAAAAATATAATTATCGTGCCCCTGAACCAAATGTTTTTATACATTTTGATATGCTGAAAAGGCCGTTAAAAGACGAAAGATTCATCTAAAAAATATAAATAATATTAAAACTTCTTTTTATAGTTTTCCGACTGTTAATTATTGATGGAATTCCAATATTAATTATATTAAATTACTTTAAATACGTAAAGAAAACTCAATTTTCTACTTATAAATATACTTGACCACTGACGCGTTTCACTCAAAAAGCATCTACAGAATGGTACTTGTGCATAATATTTTTTTTATATTATGTACAAAAAGATAAATAAAAAAAATAAATAAATATTAGTGGACCTTTTATTTATGTACAAAAATTCATTGCAAACAAACTTTTTTATTAAATACAAATAGTAATCACAATATTAATTTACTGTATTTTATAAAAGGTTTGTTAGCAATTAATTTTTTTATAAAAATTAAAGATCCAATACCATTCTGTAGATGCTTTTTGAGCGAAACGCGTCTGAGGTCAAGTATCTAGATTTATAAGTAGGAAAAAGTTAAAATTTGATAAATTTTATTGTTTTAAGTAATTTAATATATGTTATTTGTATAACTATTGATCTAGTATGTATGAAATGCCGACAGCGTTGGTAAGCCTTTGACTATTGTGCGGGCGTTTTGAGTTCGATCCCCAGCAGAGGAGAAATATATTTGAATTCATTTCTCACGCAAACATTGCATGTCTGGGCTGAAAACACGGGCTTTCAGCCTGAAATTGCAATATGGAAATAAACTCTTATTTGCCATATGGAAATAAACTTTTAATTGCCATATGGATATAAACTTTTGATTGCCATATGGAAATAAACTTTTAATTGTCATATGGAAAAAAACTTTTAATTGTCATATGAAAATAAACTTTTAATTGCCATATGGAAATAAACTTTTAATTGCCATATGGATATAAACTTTTGATTGCCATATGGAAATAAACTTTTAATTGTCACATGGAAATAAACTTTTAATTGTCATATGGAAATAAACTTTTAATTGCCATATGGAAATAAACTCGCCATTTCCACAGGATGCAAGAAAACGTTTTTTAATTTTATTAAAATTGTATATTCATTTATCCGCAACCTAATTATAAATACTCATTAGAGACCTTGATATAGGTATGTGTACTGTTTCTCTTAATTCAGTTAGTGGAAGGGTTAGTAATGACCTCAGACTTTTTATTTGTGCTTGAGTTTAGATGTCAATGACATTCTCTTTAGGTTCAATTGTTAACCATATTACGCAACGCCTTACTTGAATAATATTAAGTCATAATGAATATTTACATTATAATATTTTGTTCTAAGAACGGTTCTGTAATATCTATATTAAAATAGGAATAACTAATCAGCATCCTTAAAATAAGAGGGTAAGAAAGGAGCAAGGCCGTTGTGATTTCCGCCGACCGCCGTGGCACAGTTGGTAAGCCGTTTGGTTTTGTGTGGGCGTTTTGAGTTCGATCCCCAGCAGAGGAGTAATTTATTTAAATTAATTTCTCACACTAATATTGCTTTTCTGGGCTGGAAACACTGGTTAGTTGGAAGAAATTGCCATATGGCAATAAACCCATATAGTGCAGGACTGCCAGCTCAGGAAATCTAATGGTATCCTCCGGGATATCCATGAGGCCAGACCGAAGGCGGTGGACTGGCTGACAAAGCTGGAACCAAGGCTGTTAATGTTCGACACTGCCCATGTGGGTAAAGAAGATGCCTGTACCGGGGCCAAACGAAAATCAATCCTTAAAATCTACATACATTATAGTTTTATTTACCAAAAAAGGAATTTGTTCTTTTATATCATGAAAATCTCTAAGTAAAGTTATAAAATTCATTTCTTAAGATCACTTGGATGTTATTTTACAGTCTTTCGTCTTATTTCTTTATTTCATTTACATTCATTCTAATATTGTACTCTTACGTTAACGGATTATTTAACGTTAATTTAATTTTAAATTAGGTACTTATCCACCATAACAATCTTGATGCGTTTCTTAGTAAGTATTGAAAAAATCTATATGAATTCGTAAAAAATCAAAGGTGCTTAAAATAAAAGGGAAAACAACGATGATTAATAGAAATAGTTAGCAAAAAATATTGAGGTGAAATAATTTGATTGAAGTTTTATAATACCCACGCGTTGATGTTACTCAATACATTTTATTGCTATTTGTTCGTGTTGTATAATAACATTTTCATAACAATAGTTTCTTAATAAATTTGTAACATACAATTAAATTTGTGGTCAAAATATTGTTTCTTTAATAATAAAAATATTGTTGATAAAACACATATATCATAGTCAAAAATGCTAATACTCTAGGTGAATGGAGTCGAACCCAGAAACATTGAACATTAATGAAAATTTATATAATTGTAATAAAAGTTTTTTAACAAAAATTGAATTTCAAGAAATGGAAATATGGTAGTCAAAATAAGAAAAGAATTCTCGTGAGAGAGTTTACTCTATCTTCAAATAGAGAAACAGCGTGATAGTTGTTTGTATGTGTGTAGGTGTAGGTACATTAAATCGCTCGTGAGCCACGAATATCTTCCACGAAGATTTAGGATTATTGACCTCTATATTTTTTGGTGAGGCACCGGCTTAGAACAGTGCTTCCACTCATTTTTATATTCATAGTTTTCGGGTGTCCTGTAAGAGCCGAGTAACCTAAAATACAACAGACAAATAAACATCTCACATAGTTAAGCAATGCGATTCTGAATGTAGTGCCATTTTATGTGAGATACTGATGTGTGTTGATACACGAATATTTCGTGTTTATTTTGAAAATATTATGCACACCCGCAACCTGTTGCTGTTTATATGCTGTGATAGTATGAATGAATAATTTTTATATGAGCTAAACAAATATTGAGTAAATAAACGTTATATACATACATTTATCAGTAGTCTTTGTAAACCGAAAAAATAGAATTAAACCCAGAATGCCAACACAAAAATACTACTTACGATTTACCACAATAAAATATATATTTCTATCGAAGACCCAATATTTATATGCAAATCATGAAATTAAACGTATAGGGTATATTTTTATTGACAAACTTTTTTTTTCATATCTCAATAGAGACGAAGTTGGGATATTATAGAAGAACCAGGAACTCAAGACACCTATAGGGCTTACAACCTGTCATTGGCTGGTTTACGTGATCACTTTATGCGCTTGCGCAACTTTCACCAATAATGCCTTCTTATTGAGTTCCCTTATCAATGTAATTTTTGAAAGTCCTATATGTCAGCCTTCGTGGCTCAGTTGGTAAGATATCTGACTGCTGAGCCAAAGGTCCCGGGTTCGATTCCCGATGGAGACATAGTTTTTAATTGTGTTTTCAGACTGGATCTGTGAGACGATTAATATCGTAAGTCACCAGAATGTGGCAACTTGTTATTGAGTGCGTGTTAAATTAATATTTGACATAGTAGGTACCTGTTAGTTGTTCGAAAAGCTATATTAAATAAATAAATATTTGAATAATGTGTAACAATTCATTTGAAAATAATGCATTGCCATCTATGAAGTAACGAAAAAACCTTTTTGTAACGCCATATATTGAGAAATCGGTTTAATTGTAACGCAATCAAATGTAAACTTCGTCTCTATTGAGATATTAAAAGTTTGTCAAACAAAAATATCATTTGGCTCCCAATAGTTTCCAATCCAATGTTTGCGTAAATGCAATTAAATACTATTCGTTTTGTATAAGGTATAGTTTGTTCAACTTTGTATTAGATAGGTACAAAAAATTCGGTACATGCAGAACATCATCCAGAATAAGACCAGCGAACAACTGGATAAACAAATGCTCCAACGTCTTACAAAGAAACGCATAGTATACAGCCTGAGGACGAGAACTGCCGACCCCTATATCCAATATTGACAGTAAGTTGGGACAGTTCTAGGAAAAAGTATTAGATAGGTACAATTTGATATACACCATAATCTATAATCTTTTAACCCAAGCAACGACTTTAATCTTAAATAACTGTTATGTCTAATCACGTAACAACACGTTTACCTTGTGAGATAAAAACGTTCGTGTCCATTTGTTTACATAATTTATTGAATAAACAGTTTATTGATTCCACAACATGACAATGTGTGCTTGTATAAATTTAGAATCAACACTCGAAAGTCTATTGGTGTATATTATAATTATGATATCTGTTAAATTCAAAATGATCGCATAGACTACTAATAATGTACATTGCCAAATTTCCGGTCAAGTTATGATTTGTTTTGACAAGCGAAATAAAAGCGAAAACTGCTTGATATAATATATAAAATATCAGGGTGCCTTGTAAATGTGTTAATTTAGCGATGGGAAAGTTAATAAAATATATATTTAGATGGGTCGATGGCAGAGCGGTTAGCGCATTGGGTTAGTAATCCATTGGTTGCGAGTTCGAATCCTGCCTCGACCGATCTCGTTCACCTATAGCACAAGCATTTATGCTTATTTTAGAGAACGTTGGAAGACGTATATGTACTTGTTTAACAAGGACATATTCATTTGTTTTTAACAAAAAAAAATAGCTCAATGTATGAAAGTGACAGTTGTTACGTCACAGGCAACTTTCACTTCTATAGATCGAGTTTTCTTTTCTTCTCCATCGCTAAATTTACACATTGACTAGGCACCCTGATTCTTACAGCGTTTATCAAGAATTATTAAGAATTTATTTATAGATAAATAAATAAAATAATTAAACACTAAACAGCTTTTATGCAGGCGTCCTGAGTTCGATCCCCAGCAGAGAATAAATTTATTTAAATTCATTTCTCACGCAAATATTTCTACTGATGATGTCTAAATTTTGTGTCTAATATGTAATTAATACTTAGGAAGCATGTTTCAGCGTGATGGAAGATATATTGAAAGGAGAGTAACGGCAGGTAATAGAGTGAATGGTGCATTAAGACAATTTACAACAAATACGCAGACAAAACATACCCACATTACAACAAATACGCAGACAAAATTGAATTAATCCAGAAAAAATACCTCAAGATTATGCAGTACAGAACACAGAATCCCCGACTACCATATATTGGCCTACTTAATAATTACAATCTTTGCGCACTAAAAGAGAGACGTACCCTAATTGACATGACAACACTACACAAAATAATCAATAGCACTTTTTACTGTCCAGCACTCGTTAGCGCAATTAACATACATGCACCACTCAGATGACATAGAAATAATTTACTCTTCCTCCCCTCAACTTCAAAAACAAATGCGGGATTTAGGAAACCAACTAACAGAATAATAATAATAATAATAATAAGGACAATTTATAAAGCGCCGTTTAGTGACAACCGTGGGCACCTCAAGGGCGCTTTCAGTTTGCAAAAAAATAATTTAAAATTAGTCCTATAGCTAACACATTGAAAATGGTGAAACATAAAACTTTAAAAAATTCAATAAGTTAAAATTAAGTTAAAATTAGTCCTATAGCTAACACATTGAAAATGGTGAAATATAAAACTTAAAAAATACCTAGAAATCACAAATTAATCTTGTTACATAATCCAGATGAAATTAATTATAAAAAATAATCGATTCAAAGTAAACTGGCATAATATTTAGTATCTACACATAATATTATTGAACGGATGAAGGACAATCTGGATACGACTTGCGGAAAAGATGAGTTTTTAATTTCTTCTTGAATTCATTGATATTTTCGGCACATCTTATATCCATTGGAAGATTGTTCCATGACTTTGGTCCAGAAACGCCAAAAGATCGATGTAGATATTTTGGCTTATTTGTGAGATTGGTTTCTACTAGTTTTTTATTGGATTGGGTCATTGATCTTAGCGTACTTTGTTTATAGTTAGGTGAAAATGGAACACAAAGTTCCGATATATATTCCGGGGCCATGCTATTGAGTGCTTTAAAGACAAGGAGACATGTTTTAAATTCTATACGTTCTGGACTCTTCAGCCAATGAAGTTTGTGAAGTGTTGGTGAGATATGTGAGAAACGATCAATCTGGTAAATATAACGGGCTGCTGCATTGAGGATGAGTTGTATTCTATGGATTTGGTATTGCGGTAGGTGTGCTAATATGGCGTTACAATAATCTACACGGGAAACTATTAAAGAATTTATAAGGACCTTAGCAGCATTTGTCGAGAGACACCTTCGAATAGGTCTAAGTTGTCTGAGAAAGTAACAACTTTGTCTGACTATGGAAGAAATGTGTTTATCCATAGAGAGTGCACTGTCGATATGTATACCAAGAAATTTTACGCAGTTAGAAGGAGTAATTTCGACATTTTGTATTACAATGGGGTCATTATTTATGTATTGTTGCCTGCGAGGCGAGGCAAGCCAAAGGAACTCAGTTTTTGTTGGGTTCAGTTTTAGAATGTGCAATGAATACAACAAAACCTTCCCAGACACACACATCTTCTCCAAATCATACGAGGCATTCAAACATGAAATACGACACATTCAAAAATTTTCACCACAACACGCTATGACATAATACACATAGTCATACAACACTTGTACTTTTGAATTATGTTTTTAATTTCAATATTTTAACTATTTTTATGTTTTTATATAAATATTGTTTTACTTTGCACCTTAATGTTTTTGTATAATCAATTTCTTAACTACTTCATTTCATTAATGTTATTTCTTTATTAATTCTTTACTTGTTTTTATTATTTATTTTATTTGTTATTGTGTTACTCTGCAAACTACATATATTGTGAATACTGTAAGGTTGCAGATAAACGTCGACTTAACATATTGCTATTAGTTATACACATTTATATTCTGTAACTGTTTGTATTCCTTAATAAATAAAATAAAATAAAATAAAAAAAAGACCGGTAATGGCTGACCCAATTATTTCGAGGCAAGCAAAGCTCGCGGTACACATTCGTATCGTCGCATCGACTCTAATGTATGCTAGTGAGACATGGACATGGCAGAAGACGCATGAAAGTAGAATTAACGCGGTTGAAATGAGGTCACTAAGACGAATGTGTGGTAAAACGATGTATGATAGAATAAGAAATGAGGATATTAGACGAGAATGTATGATTGAAAGAAATATCGTAAGTAAGATGAAAATAAATGCCCTAAGGTGGTTCGGCCACATAGAAAGAATGAGTGTCTGACAAAAAAAGTATACAAGGCTGATAAAAGAGGAACGAAAAGTAGAGGTCGGCCAAGAAAAAGTTGGCACGATCACATAAATGGGATTTTGAAAGATGGTGATGTTAGAAGTAAGAATAATAGAAGAGTGTGTATGATACGATGTATGGACGTGAATGAAGCGAGGAATGTATGTCAAGAGAGAGGAGTCTGGTGTTCGGTTCTCTCTGCCTACCCCAAATAGGGAATTGGCGTGATGGTATGAATATGTAATTAAAATATGTACCATACGATAAACAAATAGGTTATAACTGTCAATTGCGTGAATATTCATATAAAATAAAAAAATATTTTTTTGTTTTCGTTTAAAAAATTCAATTTCCAAAGATTCATAGACATACTTAGATATTTGCGTACGTGTTATTTTGAATGCCTTATGATTTTTTTTATTAATTGATCATTTATTTATTTAAAAGGACAACATACAGCATATAATAAATTATAAAACATAAAAATAATTTGATTTATAATAAAGCCAATTACAGGTTGTCGCTGAAGTTATTGTAGGTAGTATATTAAGATATATCAGGAATGGTTACATATTATGGTGAGATATTGTGTGAATGATGTGTGAAATTGCATATATAAATGTGTCAGTATAATTAAGTGTTAAATTTGATTATGACGATGAAATTTTAAGTTTGATATATTTTTTAAATGTGGGGGCGCTAAGTAAGAATATGTCAATCTCTTGAAAATGCCTATTATATGTATTACAGATTCTGTACATTGTTGCATGTTGAGCATAGTTGGTGTGTTGAGTGGTAAGACGGAAAAGAGGAGTGTGTCTAGTTCTACGGGTAGGGATGTTGAAAGATATATAGTTTAAGAGAGCAGGAGAATCAATTTTACTATTAATAATATTGTGGAGAAGCATCATATCAGATAGAGTACGTCTGTTTTCGAGTGAATCAATGCCATGGTAAATCCTTGCCTCACGATACGATGGGAAATCAAGAAATGCTTTTCGATTTAGGTGTTTAATAAATATATTTTGTATCCTTTCGATACGGTTTATGTGTGTTGCATAATGGGGAGACCAGACAGGAGATACGTATTCCAGGATAGGGCGAACCAGGGAAAAATAAAGAAGTTTGAGCGTTTTCAAGTTTGTGAATGGTTTGCTGGTTCTGAATAAAAATCCAAGCATTCTGTAAGCCTTATCTATAATGCAGTCGATGTGTAAGTTTAACCTAAGTTTGGTGTCCATAATAACACCAAGGTCTCTAACGTTATCACTAGAAGCATTTTTTCAAAAAAATACCACACGTCCGTGTATTGCATTATAGATATGACCTTTCAATATTTGTTTTATAAATAAGTAAAAACTAGTTATTTTTCTGTGTAAACCTTCATATGTACATAATTAATACTGATGATATAAATTATATTTTTTAAATGTACTTTGACTAGCAAAGACATCATAAAATGTGATATTCATTATGCAAGCACAATTTATTTGGTATTGAAATTCAAATTTATTTTGTAATTAAATTAACCTTGTACTTAGAAAAATAATGTAAATAAATTAAGACGTCTTAAATTTCGATTTATTCCGGGTAAGAATTTTGTAAATTTATTATTGTTGACGTCATTATATAGTTTTTATTTGTATGAATGTGAGTAAGACGATATATTATGCGATGACAGAAGTGTATGGCGCTCGGTTCTCTCTGCCCATCACAATAAAAGGGACATGGCGTGATTATGTATATGTTAAATTTATTGTAAATAACAATAAAAATATTTTTTTAGAAAGCTATTTCACCAAATAATTCCTTCTACATCCTTCAAAAATCTATTTATTTAATTATTGAAATCAAATGAGACTTCTCGTTGCTTGATATGGTTGAAAGAGATTGCGTCGTGAAGAAACTCGTCTTTGTGAAAGTAAAAAAAACAGTAAAATGATAAAGTGCAGAGAGACCACTCAAAAAGAATCATATAAAGAAATTATTTATTATTATTCATAAAGAACTTTTTTCATCGACAGATTATTTGAGTAATGTTATTTTTTCACTTGTTGATGAAAAAAAATATCTTGATACTAATCGTGTTCATTTACATTGTTTTAAGTATAGAAAAATATTTGCACCCCATCATTATTATTGAAATGACTATAATTTCAACTAATCGTATTACAGTTTTTCAGTTACATTGTATATGAATTGAACAATGGCAACATTGGAAAATTCTGATATTTTATGTAATTTACAAATTACTCGGTGGTAATTTATAAAATCACAATAGTCTGTTAGTATGAAACAAGTTTATCCAGTTTAGTTTGGTCGGCGGTGTCGATGGAGCATAACACACCATACATTAGTGTACATTCAATAGCCAATAGCGATGATAACATCAATGAACTTTAAAGGAAAAATTATATTCAATTTTCTTATCTACCTAAGCATTGGTTGATAAAATTTATTTATTAATTATATTATACATATCTACCTCAATATACTTAGCCCTTAGGTGGAATATTTTACACATATCAAAAATTTCATACACATATTTCAGAATCTTATATAAGTTGAAAAAATATCAAACATATATAATAATAAGCTATACATATCTACTCTATACTCGTACTTAATGAAAACGGTGAAGAATTTTTTGAAAAAGTAGTCATACGTTTGAAATACTTACGCCAATCGAATATGTATTACATAATTAGAACATTATGTTTATCTGCATAAACATTAGATCAATTCCCTGGCGGAGGTCAATGATATTTTTTGACGAAATTTATATCACAATATACATAGACGAAGTTGAAATATAGATAAATATTTATAGGTGAACGGGAAATCAGGCACCTACAAGGATTACGACCTGTCAGTGGCTCGTTACATGATCATTTGAGCAAAGTTCACTAATTATTCCTTTTTATTGAGTTGATGAATGAATCGAAATTTTGAAAAGTCTATATACATAATATGTTGAGTGGTAAATATATATTTCTACTTCTACATATTTTATATACAGATGGGTCGATGACAGAGCGGTTAGCGCGCTGGCCTAGTAATCCAGTGGTCGTGAGTTCGAATCCTGCCTCGACCGATTTCGTTCACCTATAGCACAAGCATTTATATGCTTATTTTAGGGAACGTACGAAGATGTATATGTACTTGTTTAACAAGGACAATATTTTCGTCGCCATATTTTATTCGTCTCTATAAAAGAATACACTAAGCTAAACTATGGTAAAATAAAATACTAGTAATTATGTACGTTCTTATACTTGCTTAGTATTTACAAAAATGTAAAAACATTTTCTAATTATACTTGATTTAAATTTCTGCTCCACTTTTTTTTCTATTATCTTATTTTTATGAATTTACTGGCAGATGATAATTCACTGAAACCTTCTTCAGTCAGTTGATAATTCAAAACGTTCATTCTGTTTCAACAATAATAAGAAATATATAGTGTTTTAATTTTATTACCCAAAAGAAAAAATAGAATAAATTTTGACGGAAACATGTAAATTCATTTTTTGTTAATTATTTATCTACTAATTAAGGTGAGAGTTCTAGTTTTTTCTCCTCACTACCCAAGGGATTTTAGTGGGCAATATATAAATTTGCAATTTTTAAGGTTATTTCTTTATTGCAGATTATCAATTCATTCTGAGATTGTATTCTGAAAGTTTCATCACAATGTATCTGTGTGTGTGCTGTATACTATGTGCTTTGTACGATGTACAGCTTATTTATTCTACTTTAAATAATATAGACTAAAGTACTCATTAGATTATTTTTAAATTTTGAAAATTTGTAAATCTAAAACTCGCTTAGACCCCCTTAGATTTTGAAGGATATCTGAATAGTGCTTCTCAATTTTTTCAAACTTTCAAATATTTCAATGTGACCCCAAGCTAAGGAAACTTAAAATTTGATTTACAAGTCGCTAAAAAGGCACATCACTTTCATAACATGGCATTGAAAGATTATCAAGTTTTCATGATAAAATATTTTAATCAACATGATTAAAAAAAACTCTTTTCTTGAAAATGCTGAAAATTTTCCTCACAAAATTTGAATATTTTGTGGAGTGACTTGGCAGTGAGGAGTATATCATGGCCACAACCCACTCTTATTGGACAAAAAATGTTTCGAAAACTATATTTGTGTTTAAAAAATCATTAATAAAAAAGTTCTGCGTTTATCTATTTTTCCTCAGTGTAGAAATTTTGATTTAAGAGAAGATATATTATTGCGGTTTGGCGCAAAAAATTCTCCATTTGCACGAGGTAGGTAGGTACTTAAAAATACTATAAACAATATTTTTTATTGAGTAAAGTAAGGTCGTTGTTCTTAAGTGATTTGTCGTTACTTGTTGACGTATATACTTGGCCAGTAGAGCTCGTTAGAGTGCAAAGAACAACTCTTGTGTTGATATTGCATCATTAACAAACTGGTTTAGTAAACCAAGAATAACACTTTGGTTCTAGTTTGACATAATATGCAAATTGTAAACAACTCTTTATTTTGTTTATGACGAGTATTATTAACTGTTAACCTGCATATAACTTACTATTTTTTTAAAGTAGGTACCTATGTATGTTTTGAGTACTTTCCTAATTTCTGGACATATTTCCTATTTTTTGGATGGTTTGAGAAAGGAATGGTATGGTTTGATAATGAAATAATTGGTTAGTTAAATAAGGTTTGAAACACCTTGATTATATATAAATGCCGTCTTGCCTTTGATGATAGAATCCTTTCCGCTCGTCATCATAAGATAACATCATTAGAAAATAGACGTACCATTGCAGACATGACATACCTACATAAAATTATTGATGGTGCCGTTGACTCTGAGTCTCTTGTTGGGAGTCTTCCAATTAATTGTCCCTTTCGTAGTACTAGAACAAATCTTTTTATTTATTTATTTATTTGTCACACCATTTAAATAATCTTCAATGAAACTTTGATACTTCTTTTTATGAAACTTTGTTAGTACTTTGTTAGCACTTTGTTAGATGAGTTACAGTATTTAGTGAATAAAGTGTATGAAGGATGCTTGCAGAACGGACTGAGAATGAATGTGAGTAAATCTAAGATATTGGTATTTGAAAAAACTGAAAGTATGACTCCGTGTAGAATAAAAGTAGAGAACGAATGGCTAGAACAAGTAGAGGAATATTTGTACTTGGGGAGTATGTTTGAAAGGAATGGAAGACCTGATAAAGACATTGAAAGAAGAGTTATGGCAGGTAACAGAATAAACGGAGCTCTCAGACCAGTAATGTCCGATCCAAGCATCTCAAAGGAAGCCAAAATTGCCGTACATAATGCAATTGTAGTGCCCACTTTGATGTATGCCAGTGAAACATGGACGTGGCAAAAGACGCATGAAAGTAGAATAAATGCTGTGGAAATGAGATCACTAAGAAGAGTATGTAATAGAACGATATATGATAGAATAAAAAATGAGGACATAAGGAGAGAATGCAAGATAAAGAAGGATATTATATGTAAAATGAAAGTGAATGCTTTGAGGTGGTTTGGACATATAGAAAGAATGAATGATGAACGACTGACCAAAAAAATATACATGGGTGTAAGAGATGGAGTGAATAGTAGGGGCCGCCCCAGAAAGGGATGGCATGACCATGTGAATGATATTTTGAATGAAGGAAATATTAGAAGCTTGAATAATCGACGAGCATGTATGAGACGATGTATGGATGTAAAGGAAGCTAGTAATGTATGCAAAAATAGAGGAGTATGGCGCTCGGTTCTCTCTGCTTACCCCGTAAGGGATATGGCGTGATGGTATGTATGTATGTATGTATGTATTGTTAGTACATAATGTAAAAATATTTGTTTCTTTTCTTATCTTACTTTTTTTTCTTTTCTTTTCTTTTCTTTTAGATCTTACTTTTAGATTGCATCTCTGCAGAACTAACTATGACCAAAATTCATTCATCCAAAGGGCATGTAACATTTATAATGTTTTTTTTAAGAATGTTGATATTTTTAGACATACTAAAATAAAATATAAGAATGCCATCTCTGAGACCCTTAGAGGTTTACGGTAGCTGATTCCTGCTTTGTCCTTTTTGACTGCGAATGTCACAACATTCCTTTCCCTCTTTTTGTCCTTTTTATGCTGAATTTTGAGTACCTACTAAATTCTAAATAGCGATTTGTTTTACTCTGTACAGCTTAAAAAGATAATGTAATATCCGAATACAAAATTGGTATATTATATATTGTTAAAATTGAATTTGTTGTAATATTTGTTTGTATGACTCTATGTTTTTTAGGTTTAAATAAAATAAAATAAAATAAAATAAAAAAGGTTAGTTAGTGGATGACCTCCAACGAAAGAATATAAATGCAAGAAAATCTATTTTGAATCCGTTACGTCAGATCTCTCTAATCAATTGAAAAAACGTTTGAACTTATACACGCTTTTGAAAATATCGACTGTGACATTGTAGGACTCTCAGAATTAAGGAAAGTAAACTGCAGAATAGAAGAATAAAGCAAATATATTTTATGTTGCATAAGAGAAACAAAGGATTCATATAGTTGAGTTTGATTTATATCATGACTCATGTTGGGGGAGACCTTCACCCAAGAGTGATCCTTTTCATAAAATAAAAGAAATAATAAATCAAATAAAAAAACTCACTACAAAATAAAATTCTAATATGAGCTTTGTTAAAAATGGAATAATAAAAAGGCTTAATTATTATTATAATTATAATTATTAAAGTGGCCACTGTTTTTGTTGAGTACTTTTATAAAATAATGTTGATTGCATTGCAGTCTATGAAGTGGTTATATCTCTCTTTTATTGTTAATATTACACTATTTGTTTAGTCTAAAACGATTCCATTAAATTAGTAAATGTATTGTGTGTGTCGCATACAGATAACTTATTAACAAGGTCTTGACCAAAGCATGAAGACAATCGATGGTTGACGAAACACAAATTCAAAATGTCCATTTTGCATTCAAATAGCGCCATATTGCGCAACACTATAGCAATGATACATCTGTTACGCAATATAATGCAATGCGTGAATCTATAAATGTTTACTTTGACCTCTGAAACATTTTCTTTTTCAATCATTTGACATTACAACATAATAAAGATCTTATTGTGACTTTCTTCTCTGTGTGGAATATTATTGCATAACAGGGACATAGGTAATTATTACACAACAATCAGATAGAAAGTGTAATGTTTTAGGTAAATTTATATCACTGACGCATGAAATAGAATGCAATGTTAAGACAATCATAGAAATTTCGTAAAATCGATTCATTTATGTGTCAGAGCGAGTTGATTACAAAATTTGTCTGACCTAACTTTAAACAATCTAGCACCACGATACATTCAAGAGCTGTCAGGGAAAAAAGCTATCTGGGAGGCATCTCACACTCGGGTCATCTGGATCACAGAGTAACAACTCCCATAATATAAAATTCTTCCTTTTATTTTTCTTTTTAGCCCCTTTCACTTCACTGCTGTATATAGGCCTCTTCCTGGGTTTTCCATTTCTCTCTATCCTGGGCACTCTGCTTCCACCAATGTCCCACCAGTTGGACAATATCGCCAGTCCATCTCCTCTGTGGTCTCCCTACACTTCTTCTATTATGATAGGGTCTCCAATTCAGAATTATGGGGGTCCATCTATTATCCCTCTGTCTTGCCACATGACCTGCCCATTGCCATTTTAGCCTTCCCACTCTTTCTGCAATGTCTTGACCTTTGACCGGCGTCTTATTTCTTCGTTTATTTTTCGGTCTCTTATCGCTTATCTTATCTTCGTGTAATTATTAAATTTTTATCTTTATGCACCAGAAAGATAAAAATTTAATAATTACACAAAACTTACACATTACTTTAAACCAGACGATGTCAGGTCATAAGCCCTGTAGGTGTCTCGAGTTCCTGGTTCTCCTAGAATATTCCAACTTCCTCTGTGTTGAGATGTTAAAAAATCTTTTTGTCATTGTTGAAAATTACGAGAAAAAGCGCATTACAATTATATAATTGCTGGACAATTATTATTGTGTCAACGTAGAAGATCCATTGCTTTACAAATTCGTGGGAAAAATTAGGTATGCGAATGAGATATTCATTGTGAATGCCTCATAGTCATATTCGTTTTACTCTCAATTTTGATGCTGTAATATATACAGACGTAATATATTTGTATTGCTTTCTATGCTTCCATCTCACTGGGAAAATCAACTTAAATTCTTTTCTGGAGTTTTCACTATATGTAATCAGAAAACTATTTCATAACTAAGTGACCTTTTGAGAAATTGCGAATAGTAAGCAAATTTAATGCCCATAATAAAATATAATATTAAAGGTCGAACCATGATTTGTCATATTTATTTGATTATTCTTTCAAACAAGGTTGATGTCATCAAGGTCTTTCATTCTATATAAAAAAAATCACTTTCATAATATTATTATTTACTAATAATTTCTCTTCTTCCATGGCCTCATGACTGAGGATGCCGTTTTTATTCAATCCCGAGAGGTCTGCCTCTATTTAGGACAGTCTTGGTCAGATCTTATGACTTCGATAATTGAAGATCCTGTAACGGTTGACAAGTGGGTCGGTGGGCCACCTCTGGATCTTCTACCCTCCACGCTTATAATAACGAGTAGCTTTTCGAGGTTATCGGGAGACCTTCTAGCAATAATATTACTAAAAAACAATAATTTGTGACTCACAAAGAATATGTGTACTTTTTTCATATATATTTTTTTATATTACAATATTATTTTAATTTGTTTACAGTTTTTATCTTCCCTTTCTCAAAAAACATAAAATGCTTGTGCTGAGAAAGTGTGTAGGTACATATATAACGATTCAATTACATAAAAAAACGTAAATACACACAAAATATATAAAATTAACAATATTAAAACAATACAAAACGAGTAGATGTTGACTAACGAGTAACTCCTCACTAACAAGTATTCAATTTTTGTATGGAAAATATTCAGCATTTTCATGAAATGAGTTTGTTAAATTATTTTTAATTTAAAAAAAATATTAGGAATATTTGATATTTCTTCGATACCATTGTATATAATTGATGTGTGTTTTTAGCAATTTGAAAATAAAAATATCAAATTTTAAGTTTCCCGATCTTGGGGTTAATTTGAAATATTTGACAGTTAAAAAAATTGAGAAGCACTATTCAGATATCTTTCAAAATCCTTTGAAAGGGGGGGGTATTTGGGGTCTAAGTGAGTATTAGATATACAAATATGCAAGGTTTGAAAAAAATCAAATGAGTACTTTAGTCTTTAATCAATAAAGTAGAATAAACACACAACACATTGTAAACAGCACACACACACACAGATACATTGTGATGAAACTTTCAGAATACAATCTCAGCATGATCATCATCATCATCATCATCAGCCTGTGTTTGCCCACTGCAGGACATAGGCCTCCCCTCTCCTTCTCCACTCCTCCCGTTCCTGTGCGACTCCCATCCACTATGGTCCAACAAATCTTTTTATGTCGTCCATCCATCTGTTAGGTGGTCACCCTTGTGGTCTCTTGTCGCCTCTCGGTCTCCACTCCACCAGTCTTTTAGTCCATCTATTGTCGGTCATTCTTGATAGGTGTCCTGTCCATTTCCACTTCTGCATGGCTATTCTCTCAACCACATCGGACAGTTTGGTCTGACTGCGTATCCAGTCATTCCTCTTCCTATCTTCTAGTTTTATTGCCAACATTATTCTTTCCATTTTTCTTTGTGCTACACGCAGCTTGTTGGCAGACAATTTGGTTAAGGTCGTTGTTTCCATGCCATAAGTGAATACTGGCAGAATGCACTGCTCAAACACCCTGATACTTGTTGATAATCTGCAATGAAAAAATGCAAATTCATAATTCCCCACTATATCATGAACAATTATCTCCTTTTTCTATTGTTTTACTTTAAAGTGTTTTTTACTCCTCACTAACCCAAAGGGATATACATCCCAAAACAGGCTCACCATAGTGTGGTGCTTTATACCAAATAAAGAAAAATATATGTTTATTTGTGTGTATTATTTTTCATTGTATTTATTTTTTGACAAATTTTCAACATCTTAATAGAGACGAAGTTTGAATATTATTATAGAACCAGGAACACCTTCAGGGCTTAAGACCTGTATGCAATGTTCATGAATTATGCCTTCTTATTGAAATCTCTTTTCAACGCAATTTTGAAAGTTCTATATATCTTAATAATGAGAAACTGATCGTTAGAAAACAAGCTGTTTTTACACCATCACCATCTATGAAGTAACGTAGAATTTTTTTTAAATATTTGTATTGTAACAATATTTTTTTATTATTCATAATAATATTAAAAAAAATGTTTTTCTTGGAAAGACACCTTTATAAAGAAAAAGTATTATTGACTAATTTATTAGATAACTTAACAATGATATAATATTTTGATGTCAATATGTTAATACGAAACCTTGAACAACTTTTACCACCAATTTCACAATTTGACATATTTTTCTTTTTTTTTAATATAATTTAATTTTTTACATTGGCAAGGTGAACTGCATTAGAATCTGGGTTAAACTCTTTAATATATATTATGTGGTTGATGACTTTGCTTTTCAAATATCCATCATTCATTTTTTCAATGAGTCAATATGCAACATAAGATTACATATAAGGAATGTAAAGTTTATATGTACGTATACTAAGTATTAACTACATTATGTATACGTATATAAACTACGTTTTTATATAGCATAACCTACGTTTAGGGTAAATTATGAATTAATTTATAATCTACCTTTTAGCTTATTATGAATCATTCATCACCAATAGCTCGACAGTCCTAGGTGGGCCTTGGCTGAATCCAGGAGTCACCTCCATTCCCGTTTATGCGTTGCTTCGTTCTCCAGTTTCTAATAATATGCTGACACTGGCACAGAAAGTGTGAGGCGTTTTGTGGGGTTATCGTCGTCCATTCGGACTACGTGACCAGCCCATCTCAAGCGCCCTATCTTAATGGAACTCGGCTTCTCCATAGATCTCATGTAGCTCCTTATCGTATCAACTACGCCAACCGTTATTCTCTTTTATTGGCCCATAGAATGTTCGAAGGATTGCTTAGTCATCACCCAGGTTTCAAGCATACATGAGGACCGGCTTGATGACTGTTTTATACAGGAGGATCTTTGTGTTTCAGCTTATTATGAATATGCACACGTAAATCTTATTTCGTTTCATTTTACAATTGCTTCTTGGGAAAGAATAACTTTCTATTTTTACTGACGTTAGGAATCGTCTTAAATCTTGGTTTATTTGTCCCTGACTTTTGGACTACCCAATTTTTCACAGGACACGGAAATTTTAAAAGTTATCTTCACCGATTTAAAATTGCCTCCTCTGCCTCGTGTCAGTTCTGTCCATACCCGGACCGAGATTGCTGATCTAGAGGGCTCCATGAGCTACTGTTCCTGATATGCATTTTTTTTGTCGCTCATTTAGCCTTCTGTGAAAGGGGCGTTTACAGTTTACAGAGCGGGTGGTGGTGGAAGTAAGTAGGGAATTGCTTTTTGGTCAACTAACCGATATTATATTAAATATTAATTTAACATGTACCCAGTGACAACGAGTTGCCACACTATCGAGACATACGATATTAAAATATTTTTAAGCTATTCCATGCCATCTCCAAACGCTCCACATATGGGTTATCGGCCCCTTCATAGAACTCTAGAATAAACGATAACGAATAAACATGTAATACGAAAAGTAGCTCATGGAACCCTCTAGATTAGAGATCTCGACATGTTCACGCTGGTGGAATACAGATCTAAGAGCCCAAGGTCTTTGGATGCATTAAATTTTATTCATATCTTCACGGTGAAAAATAATGGTTTCAAACGGAGTTAGGAGACTAATTTAACTTTTGTGTATATAATATTTATTTATTAAGAGGACAACATACAGCGTATATAAAGATGATTTAACTTAATATTAAAGCCAATTACAGGTTGTCATAGGAGTCACTGTAGTATATTAATGCCCTTGTATCCAATACCCTGGGTATACAGATGTACGCAAAGATGCACACTAAATTACCTTCTAATATATGAAACACGAAAAAATATAGTATATCACCATAAAATGTTGTATATCACCGTATGTGATATACAACATTTTATCGTGCAAAAAAGGTAAAATTTAGAGTTTTTTTAATAGTAAGAGTAGTAAAAAAAACTTAGCTGGTAGATTTTTATATTCTATTTCGATTGAAGTAAAAATCTACTTCATAGGCCTGGTAGTTTTTTTAGTTACTTACAATAAAAAATAATAAAGGGTTTTACTAAAACTAATTTTACAAGAAAAGTATTAGACAAATTCAAAAATAAAAAAAACTCATGCAATACAATAGAGATGTACATATACAAACTGTTCCTTATTTCAAAGACGTATCTTTTGAGGGTAGGTACAAGGAAAATTATTTTGAAAATATACTATATAGCCTAATATAGCCTCTTAAGATAAGTTAGGAGTAATTAAATATTAAGGTGAGATATTGTGTGAAATTGTGTATATAAATGTGTGCAGTACATTAAGTGTTGAGTAAGATATGACATTGTATGAAAGACTAAAAAAATATCATTTGTCAAATATGGTCTTACTTTTTCCGCGTCCAAATGAATACTAAAAACTGTTTTTTCTATCAATTTAATTTTAATTCAATATTTATATCTATTACAAAATCATAACGATTGGTTAGATTTTTATTTCGATGCTCATTTAAGAATATTATTATTATATAATATTGGTCGTACATAATGATACTTCCAAGTGAATTAAATATAATATATTGCGTCACAGGGTTCACTGCTCTGTACCATGTGTGAGGAAAATTACATCTTCAAGTGAAAGCGACATCTTTGCTTATTTGAATCTGTAATCAGAGCCGTTACATCGATTTTATTCGCACTCTTTTAAAAGCCATCCGCTTACCACAGTTTTCCTCGCGTGAGATCATTTTGTGTTTCAAAAACTCTTGGTCAAAGTGGTCATTTAGATGAACTAATGACTCCATTAATGTCCTGGGTTTACTTCACTTTTTCTCTATTTTCAATTTTATTTATTTATTTCCCACCAAAACATAGAGTAAATATTAGATACATAATAATTGTAGGTAATATACGCATTTACTACCGACATCTACCGAGTCAAGAAAACGATGCCACAAAGTGCTAATCCAGGACCTATAATTGTCACCATGAAATCTACAAAGCTGAGAGACCAATTCTTATCTTTACACAGGACATTCTGTAAAAATGCAGTAAGTGATGGAAGCAAAACAACAAAAAAAATATCCGCATCTGACATCGGTATTCCGGGTGAAGCGAAAACAATATATATCTCCGAACATCTATCTCAGCGTCGCAAATTTCTACTGTCACAAACAAAATCTTTCGCCAAAAATAACAACATAAAATTTGTTTGGGTCAAAAACGGAAGAATCTTCATAAGAGAAAATGATAACTCCAAAGTAGTTATTATTAATAAACTTGATGACCTAAAACAGAAGATATGACTAAACTTAAGGAATCAGCAATCTCATATACATTATAAATCTATGTTTGCATACTGTTTTTTATATTGTTTGAAAATTGAATTTGTATATATCTGTATCTGTGTCTGTCTGTCTTTGTGTTTGCGGGTGTGTGTTTGTGCATGTTTTTCGTTCTATTTATTATTATTTTTTCTGGTCTGCGTATGTGATTCTATAAGTTTGGATGTACGACTGTGTAAACATACTCTTTTTCATATTTGGTATTCATTAATTCATCTTGATTCATACTCCTGTAAACTCCATTATGGCTGATTTTATTGAAAATGACATGAGTGAGCACATAAGTATCGTTAATCATTTTATTAAAACTCCTGCGGATTATAAAAAACTGACCTTAAATCACAACAAGCTCAAAATTTATGCAATGAACATAAGAAGCTATTTTAAAAATATTGACGAATTTTTAGTCCACATATGTGATTTGGGCAATGACTTTGACATTATAATATTAACTGAATGCTGGATCAAAGATAAAACACCTCCAAACCATTTTATTAACCATACACAATTCTTTACTAAAAACTGTTCAACTCAAGCGGATGGAGTCATTGTCTATCTTAAAAATTCTCTATTTCCAAATGTCTCAGAAATTAACATCTCCCAAGCTTCTTGTCTGAAAATCGAACTTCCCACAACTATAATCCTTGCTGTCTATAGGTCACCACAATATCAAGACTCTCGTGAATTTGTAGACTCGTTGAATTCTGCTCTCTCTAGGGTTCGACCAGCTGACGATATCTATCTAATTGGGGATATCAACATCGATATTCTGAATTACTCCTCTCCCAACCAAACTACTTACTTAGAACTTATGGCTTACTATGGTCTTGTATCATATATTAATACACCAACGCGTGTGACTAACTCCTCTAGCTCTTGTATTGACCACATAATGATGAGAACAAATAACAATGTAATATCGATGGTGTATCAAACAGCAATAACTGATCACTACAGTACAATAATTGCCTTTTCTGGCAAAAAATCTTCGACAAAAAAGATCAGTAGAGTTATTGAGAAAATAAATATTCCTGAACTCGAACAAAATATAAGGAATGAAAGATGGAATGAGATACTTTCATCGAATGAAGTAAACTATGCAACGAATAACTTTATTAGGACTCTATCCTATCATATAAACAAAGCAACCGAAGTGAAAATCGTATCGAAAAATAGCCACATAAAAATTAAGCCTTGGATTACAGATGGATTACTATTCTGTATCAGAAAGAGAAATAAACTCCATAGAGAAATGTTAAGGTTAAACAATCCCCAAACCACTACCTTCTACAAACGTTACCGTAACATCTGTAACTCCTTGATTAAAAAAACAAAAGAAAATTACTATAGATCAAAAATTATTGAAGCTAACTTTGACAAAAAAGAAACATGGAAAGTCATTAAAGAAATTACTAGCCCACATACTGCTAATCAATCCCCCACTACGCTAAAAATAGATGGAAGAACTGTAGACTTTGATAACCAACCTGAGAAGATATTGGAACACATAAACACTTACTACAACAATGTTGGAAACAAACTTGCTGACAAAATTCTAAATCAAATTAATTGCTCCGAAGCTGAACTAGTACAGAAAATTCATAATTTACCTTCATTAACAAATGCACAATTGATATTTGAGCCAACCTGTGAATTAGAAATTATTAACATAATAAAAAGTCTCAAATCAAATAGTGCACCAGGCATTGATGGTATTCCTTCACACGTTATTAAAAATAACTACCGATATATTGCTAAACCGCTGGTCCACATAATAAATCTTAGCCTAAAAACTGGTATATTTCCAGATGCTCTCAAAAACTCTATTATAATTCCCATCCATAAACATGGAGCTACGGATGAAATTCAGAATTATCGCCCCATATCACTTTTAAGCACTGTCTCAAAGGTATTCGAAAAAGTTGTAAAAACTAGATTGGTCAACTTTTTAGATAAAAATCAATTGCTATCCAACAACCAATTCGGTTTTCGCAAAAATATGAGTACAGAAACTGCTCTATTGCACTTAACAAAATCAATTTACAATTCTGTAGACAAAGGGAAAAAATGTTTGACAGTATTCCTTGACCTATCAAAAGCTTTTGATACAGTCTCACATTCCATTTTATTGGGTAGGCTTTCTCAGATTGGAATTAAATCCAGCTCTCTGAATTGGTTTACCACATACCTAAAAAATAGAACACAGACTACTAAACTCAAAAATCATCATTCATCCTCTCTAGATATTAACTATGGAGTTCCACAGGGCAGTGTTTTGGGTCCTATCCTATTCCTCATTTACATAAATCAATTATGCGATATGGAAATTGAGGGAAGGATTATTTCATTTGCTGATGACACTTCATTGATTTTTCACGGAGATACTTGGGATAATGTCTTTACTATTGCGCAAAGAGAGGTTTTTAAAGTAAAAACTTGGCTAGAGTATAACCTTTTGACCCTTAACGTGACAAAGACCAAATATCTTACCTTTGGCATAAAAAATAGACCTCTACTATCGGCCAATCATACACTAACTATTCATGACTGTCATAATGGTGTACCTTGTCACTGTTTACCTCTGGAGAGAGCAGACTCTATCAAATGTTTGGGAGTAACTATAGACTCATCACTTAGATGGGATAAACATATAGAACATGTCACTAAAAGAACACGTCAGTTGGTATATATCTTCAGGAGTATAAGAAATATTGTCGACCATCGAACTATCAAAACTATTTACTACGCACTATGTCAATCCATCATAACTTATGGCATTCTTATTTGGGCAACTGCGCAAATTCAATATTAAATTCCCTTTACAAGAGTCAAAAACTTGTAATCAAAATTATTTTGTCCCGCCCTATAAGATTCCCTACTCGAAACCTTTTTGAAAACTTCAAAGTCCTAACTCTACATCAACTCTACACTAAATGCCTTATTTGCTACTTTACATTTAAAGACACCGATAAAACACGATCACAACAAACAAGATCTACACGTACGTCATCTCACTTAAACTACCATATACCTCATCCAAACACTAGCCTTGCTCAGCGACACTATTCATATCAAGCTCCCACTATTTACAATACCATCCCAGATTCTATTAAAAATATCAATAACTACCAAAGGTTCAAAAGGGAAATAACCCTATGGATCATCGAATCAAACCCACCACAGTAACTTCTTTCTCATTTCTTTAACTTATTGTTTGTTTACTGTATGTATGTGTGTGTGTGTGTGTGTGTGTGTGTGTGTGTGTGTGTGTGTGTGTGTGTGTGTGTGTGTGTGTGTGTTGTGTGTGTGTGTGCTGTGTGTGTATTTTATATGGTTCAGTATATTACGTGTGTATGGAGAGTGCCTGTGCATGTATGTTAGGAAGTGTATGATCAATTGTGCTAAATCCACTTTAAAATAATGTTGTTTAACTTACAAAACCAGAGACTGCATCCAATATAACACAGGGATTATCCCTAGCATATTGGAGAGCAAAACCTCTAATTGACAACAAAGCGCAAGAGAGTGTCAATGGTCTGGATGTGTCTGTGTACCCTTCCATTGTCTCTGTCTCAAATATATACATAATATTTTTTTTTATATATACCTTTAATATTGATGTCAAACCTCTTAATGTACAATGTCATGTTTATTATAAATAAAAAAATAAAAAAAACTTAACAATATAGACATATTTTAGGTATAAACGAAAACACTAATTTGTTTATGTTTCACTATTTAATTTATAACTGGCACTCTTCAACTTCAATCTTCATCAGATCGATACCGGTCGATCGATGTACTCTGACGATGATCTTCAACAGATCGATACCGGTTAGTGCCAGTTTTAAGTTAAATAGTGAAATTTAAACAAATTAGTGTTTTCGTTTATACCTAGTATAATGGAGTTTCACCACGAATTATCCGTCGACAAAATTAGTTAAAATAAATTTAATTATTTCACTTGTGCTTACATAGTTTAAGATATGTCTTTTTGTTTGTATCTTTTATTACTAGCCCCCTCACTATTAGGCACAGCCTGTTCTGAGGTACATAAGCTAGTTCAAAGATTATCTATTATACTGGTTATTTATTCATATTTTACATATAATATAAATACAAAAACATACATACGCATTCACACATATGCTTTTTTTTCTTCTTTAATTTTTCATCACTATTAACCGTCATTCATACATTGTAATTTTGGAGTATTTCCCTGTTTTCAATCTGTAACCGTGTTTGCATACTTAGAAAAATCGCATGGAAAAGAGAAGCATTTTCAATAAATTCACGAAAAAAAAAACTCCAAGAATAATGTGTTTTTTAATATGTACTTTATTACGCGTAAATTAGTTTTAAAAAATTTCACTACTGCAAAAGCTATGCATTTCTAACATCAAATTACAGTAGTTGTTGTGTGAAGGTTTTATATTTTTTTGTATAAATCTGTTGATGTTTTTTATCTGTATATTTTACCAGTTTTTAAATAAATATTTTTTTTCGTGACAATTTAACAACGGCTAGTACTCCATCATCTTTTGAACTAGTGTAGGGACCGGCCATGTTTACACACATAACATTGTTTAGTTGGTTTTCTTTAAGCGATGTTTTCCGTAGTTATGTTTATATACAACGTTATTCTGACAGTTTTTACACGTTTGAAAGTTGATAAATCTTATCTATAAGATAACAGTTTTCTAATGAGTATTGATGTGGAATATATTTATTTATTTATTTATATAACACTTCTTTGTACATACATAAAATTACATAGTACAAATCGCGGACTTATTGCCTGGAGGCAATTTCTTCCAGTCAACCATCTGAGATTAAAAGTACATAACATAGTTTCGGCATATACATAATAACACAACCAGTATAAGACAGCAAAACAAAAAGTGAGAAATTATACAAATTCAGAAAGGAGAGGAAAATCAGAAAGGGAAAGGGAGAGGATGAGGAGCGATCAAAAGAGATGGAAAGTGAAATTGGGATATATGTTCGTTATGGAATTGATAGGAAGAGTGAGCATTTAAGACGAGATTTGAAAATTGGAAGTGACGTGGCAGTTCTAATATCAAATGCTAAATTGTTCCACAGCCGGGCAGCATGAATAGTGAAGGAAGATGAATAGTATTCTGTAACGTGAGGTGGGATGGCAAGGGTTCTTTCTTCTCTAGACCGAAGTGGGAGTCCATGAGAGGCCAACGGTTGAAACCTTTCTTTCAGATATGTGGGGGCATTCGGATTGTTTAATACATTAAACAGGAGGCAGAGGGTGTGCTGATCTCGACGCAGATGGATGGGAAGCCATTTAAGTTGTTTGCGAAGATGCGATATATGATCGTACTTACGGAGGTTAAATATGAATCGTATGCAGACATTTTGGAGACGATCTAGTTTGTTTAGATGTTCTTGATTGAGATCTAAGCAGCAAATGTCTGCATAGTCAAGAATAGGGAGAAGTAGAGTTTGCGCAAGTTTACGTACTAAGGTTGAAATGTAATTGATTACGAAATACTTTGATGAATTAAATGATCAGTCAAACATCGTACTCATCACTTACATACCATTTCAAGACGGTTCGACCACATAGATAGAATGGGAAAAAATAGTAATTTCTCCCGGAAACGCTTGGAAATAATTTAAAAATTAAAATAAAATTTCGAAAAATGTTTGCATTATAAATTGGCTACACATTATGGCTTCACTTTGCTTTGATTGGCTGGATAAAATTACTGTATTACAATAAACTCGCCATGGTACACATTATTGTTAATGAAGGAACTAAATATCATCAATTAAAGCCATCGGTAATACACAAATTCTGATAGATTCAGAGCTCAATTTCATGTATGTAGGTCGGGAAGTAAGTGAAATTCCAATACAAGCAGACGCGTAAAGTTAATAAAGAGATTGTAAAACTATTTTTGGGCGATGCCTCACAGTAAATAATTTCCTCTTTTAGTATATTAATATATCGTATGTCATTGAGTGTCCATTAACTTTTTTGATAATATTTGACCACAAAACAGGCCAAAGGCAAAGTTTCTATTATAAATACTTAATAAACAACCAGAATGCGGAAGACAATTATTACTACACATAACATTACATGCATTCACATATATACTACGCTCTGATTGGTTTTGTGTTAATATTTGCTTATAAACTTTTAATATATTTTTCATTGCAATACCATTAATTCAATGTTTCTTAAACATACATTTTTTAATTTTTTTTTATTTACATAATTAAACTGCACACAATCAACACTAGGTAAAAAATTTCAATGAGTAGGCTTAAGGGGGGGACTGCTGCCAACATACCTATTTTTCAATTTGATATACCATCATTATTTCTTATCAAATCGTTTTGAAAAAAATAATTTAGATAGTTTGGGTATTCATAAAGAAAAATGTATCTTTAGTTTTTGATAATGTTCTGTATAAATTCTTGTAGAAAAATAATGGCATACCCCGATTTTAAACGTTTATCTTATATTTTTAATAAAATATAAGGCGTAGTTCAACATATTTTTTTTTAAATTAAAGAAGACAAAAATATCTAGAAAAATACGATGTGATGTTGCATTAATGCTTCAGGTTTAGAAAATAAACTTAAAAACATTTATTTTCCATTCAGCGCCATTGCGAAATATAAGTTTTTTTGGTTTATTAACTTAACCTGATGCATTAATGCAACGTGACATCGTATTTATCCAGATATTTTGATCTTCTTTAATTTATAAAAAAAATATAATGCTCTATACCTTAAAGTTTTTTAGAAATTTAATATAAATGTCAAAAATTGGGGTATGTTTATTATTTTCCTACAAGAATATATACAGAACATAATTAAAAAATTAAGGTATATTTTTATTTATTAATATCCAAACTAACTAGGTTATTTTTTTCAAAATGATTCGTTTTGTAGTAATGACGCAAATTCAAATTGAAAAAATAGGTACGTTGGCAGCAGTCCCCCCCCTTAATATATAATTGTTAAACTATCCCTACCTAGTGTCAATTACTTGTGGCAAACCAATTCATATAAATAATAACATACTGGGATGAAAATGTGTAATGATCTTGTTAAGCTGAATTAAATTTAACAGTAAGTGTTTATATTGGCAAGGCGAGTAAATGAAAAATATCTAGTTGTAGGGTACTTTGATGCTTATTGTACGTACAAACCATCTAGCCATGTCCCTTACGAATTAAGCATAGAAACAGAGCACCATACTCCTCTATTTTTGTACACATTCCTGGCTTCCTTTACATCCATGAATCGTCTCATAAACGCTCGTCGATTGTTCAAGCTCCTTAGGTTTTTTTCTTTCAAAATATCATTCACATTGTCATGCCATCCCTTTCTGGGGCAACCCCAGCTATTCTCTCCATCTCTTATACCCATGTATATTTTTGTCAACCGTTCATCGTTCATTCTTTCAATATGCCCAAACCATCTCAGGGCATTCTTATAAAAGCATTATATATCTTGCATTCTCTCCTTGTGTCCTCATTTTTAATTCATATATCGTTCTATAACATACTCTTCTTAGCGATCTCATATTTACTAATATCGCTATTTCGTAGAAATGAAATTTTATTGTAATTTAAACAGCTGTTTAAATTACAATACTGTGAGGTGAGGTTAGAATAGTGTTTCCACTCTTTTTTGTTACCATAGTTTACGGGTGTCCCGTAAGAGCCGGGTAATTGTAAATAAAACAGGCAACAATAACATATTACATAGTTCAGCAATGGGGTCACCAAACATTCTGAATGTCGCCTTTTAGGCGATACGAGACTGGTGTATGGGTATACACGTGTGGCAAATTCGCCAACATAGATACTTAGAAAGTACATCCGTCTGCAAGTAGTTGTAAACGCGCGAGAGGAGGTCATTGGCCACTAATATTGCCTATACAACAATATTCTTTTTCATCATATGAAACTACCTAAAGGGGTACATAGTGACAGGTTATTCAATGACCCCGTATTTGTTAATGATCCTCGAGGTTCATTAACAAACACCCAGTCACTATGCATCCCTCTGGATAGTTTCATATGATGAAAAAGTATATTGTTGTATAGGCAATATTAGTGGTCAATGACCTCCTCTCGCGCGTTTACTACTTGTAGACGGATGTTCTTTATAAGTACCTATGTTGGCGAATTTGCCACACACGCATTTGTCGTGTTTCCTTTTATAAGGTAATTCATACCCGCACACCTTTCGCTGGTAATTCTACATTGTGGGATATGCTATGATGCTATAGTCCACATGACAAAAATAAAACTTTGTATTTACGATCTGTATTTATTTAAAAAAATATGTATGTGTAGGTACTTTAAATGATCAACGACAAATTTATTGCCGTAAGGAAATCTTTTCCAACCAACATTGAACTTCTTTATAAAATTTTATTTATTTATAGCACATTAATTTATCGTTATTTGAAAAGATTTCAGCCTACCTAGATAACGTGTCATTCAGCTCAGGAAAAGAAACAAGAAAAGATTACTCAATGTTGCCAGTCACGTGACAACTGTCACTTCCATACATTGAGATATCTTTTCTTGTTTCTTTTCTTGAGCTAAATGACACGTTGTCTAGAGGGACAGAGCTGAATACTCTCTTATCAGATTAATTCACATCGTATAAGTAATTCCAAATTTGATACCGATCGATTAATACTTTTCAAATAAGTTGTTAAAAAACTATTTGTATCAATCAATAATTTGTACACCCTCATCAATGACTTTTTCAATAATAATTTAATTTACAAAAAAAATGGAAAACAATAAATGTCGTTACGCAATCAAAACTTATTATGATTGTGATAAGCGTTAGATAGACGTCTACAATTATAAATCGACCCCTGTGAACATGGTTCGGAAGGGGAGCCGTATTCCCCCAAATAATTTTTGTACAAAGATTATATTATATAACGTATTTTTCTGCAATTGTTCACACACACACATCTTCCGCTATTGCCAACAAACTTTACAGATAAGCTAATCTTTATTCGTTAAAACCGGTGCGGAGTCTCAAATTTCGAATTGTTTTTTTTTTATTATTTTTCGAAAAGTTTGAGAATCACTGCACTGGATGAATTAATTATTAGATTGCACGTTTTGCGACTCAATGGCACAATACATACATTATTTCGGCATTTTTTTAAATATATATTTTATTTCATTTTTATTTATTTATCTTATTTTTGTTTTTTTTTTCAGAATAATGAATACGATGATCCGGCAGAGAGAGAAAAGAGAATGTTGGAAGGAATTACACAGAGCAAATATGGCATCAAAAACGCCATTCTCGGTTTTGTCTTTGGGGTAAATATCTATAAATCTTATTTGGTAATTGTGGTTGATATCTATGTATTACGGTTCACATAATTTTGTTTTGGGGTAAATATATTAATACTATGATTAACAAACCGTATTGTTTTTTTGGTAAATATCCAAGATTAACAAACCACATTGTTTTTTGATAAATATCCAAGATTAACAAACCGTATTATTTTTTGATAAATATCCAAGATTAACAAAGCGTATGAATTGTTTTTTGGTAAATATCCAAAAATATAAATAACAAACCGTAGGTATTTTTTTGGTAAATATCCAAGATTAACAAACCGTAGGTAATGTTTTTTTGGTAAATATCCAATATCAATAAACAGTATTGTTTTTTGGTAAATATCCAAGATTAACAAACCGTTTTATCTATAATTAAAGTAAAGACTTTTTGATTCTACATTAATTTTTTATTCTGCGCGATAGGCCTATTTCGCCTTGTTAGGGCATTAATAAGCTAGTTAATGCCCTAACAAGGCGAAATAGGCCTATCGCGCAGAATAAAAAATTAATGTAGAATCAAAATGTCTTTACTTTAATTATAGATAAAACTTATAATGGAATTCTACCAAATAAAAACTTCGTCGATAATTAACAAACCGTATTGTTTCTTTGGTAAATATCCAAGATTAACATATTGTATTCAGTATATGTGGTTAAAATCTATTTTGTCGTTGGGGTTGGGGAATATATATGTACAAATATTGTGATTAACAAACCATTTAAATTTAGGATTAATATCTATATAATATGTTAATTATAATATTACGTAGATATTTACATCAAATATAAATAAATATTGTTCAAATACTATCCAAAAATACCAAATAAGTTGTATTAATCTAATATCTATATAATAATAGATTAATACAACTTATTTGGTATTTTTGGATAGTATTTGAACAATATTTATTTATATTTGATGTAAATATCTACGTAATATTATAATTAACATACAAAATTTAATATAATGAAATTCATAATTATTTAACATTGAAAACTAAGCATCGTGTTGTTCATATTAACAAATAAATGTAATATTATGTTTTAATTTGTAACAATAATATATTCAAAGTTACAACAACTAAACATACAGTTAATTTAACATTAATAACCAAACGAATTGTAATGTTTACATTCCAAACTAAACCACACTGAGATTGAAATTGAAATTAACAAATATTTAATTTTCTCAGTGTAATGTTAACATTCAAAACCTAATTTAAACCTTCCTAACTCTAATGCTCTTACTTACAATCAAACTGCTTATAGTTTAGTTTTCAATCATAACTAATCAAATTGTAGTGTTCACTACAAAATATGTGTAATCTATACATTTAAAACCCAATTAAGTTATTTTTCACACTTAAAACCCAATTTAGATGTTCACATTTAAAATCTGTGATTATTTTGGCAATATAGAAAATCAACCAGCTGATAGATTCAAAGACGCGGCTGATTGACACCCTGGACAAACAGAACATCGCCAAGAACAAGATGTACGGAATCGAACCTCCGGCATCGGGCACGGCCGGCTTGGGCAACGCCATCTCATCCATCCTGGCGCCGAAACTACAGCTGATTGGGCCCAAACTTAACCTCATCACGGGCGCCCTCGGCGGCCTCTCCGGGGGCCTCTCGGGGGGATCGTCGTCCTCTTCGGACTCCTCCTCTTCCAGCAGCTCGGGCAGCGGCCTCGGCAGCCTTCTGAGGATCTTCACCAGCCTCTCGGGGTCGAGCTCCAGCGGAGGCAACAATAACGGTAGTGGTAGTGTAACACTTTCAGACAGTGACGAAGACGATGACGACGACGATGATGATGACAAGGACAACGAGTAAAGAAATTTGTGATGAGCAAAAGACTTGAGATTTATCGCAACTTAAGTACGATAGAAACTTCTTAGCCACACAAAAATAAAACCGAATTTCTTTAAACTATTGGAATGTGATGTATTCTTGATATAATCTGGTTCTGTGAGACAGTAAATAACACAACATATTTCAAGAATGTGGCAACCAGTTAGTTGCCCGAAAAAAAACTTAGAATACATACATATCTTCATACGATTTTGATATTACTTTGTCGCACATTTTTACAAATTATAAATAGTAAAAAATATATACAACAAGTTTGTACTAGCCACGACTTTGAGTATTTTCGGTCGAACGTTTTCTGAGCTAGCAGCTTCTTCCTCTGGACAAACTTACACTAAATCAGTTAGTTTTGCACCGTACCGTACTGTACCGAACCGTACCGAACCAAACCGTACTGTACCGTACCGTAGCGTGCCGTACCGTACCGTACTGTACCATGCCGTACTGTACCGTGCCGTTCCGTACCGTACCGTACCGAACCGTGCCGTACCGTGCTGTACCATACCGTGCCATACCGTACGGTACCGCGCCGCACCGTAACGGTACCACCGTACCGTTAGTTTTGATTAGTATACGCCCATTAGCTCGTGCACACATCTGATTTAATAAGTTTGTCCGGAGGAAGAAGCGGTTAGTTTCGAAAACGTTCGACCAAAAACACTTAAATTCGTAGTTAATTCAAAGTAATAGTGTATATTTTTATTTATTTATAACTTATAATATAATAATGCCTTCTTGATAATAATATTTTTAGATTTCGTCTTTTGGAAAATCGCTTTGAATGTTTCGGTTCGAGTATTTTTTCTAATTGACATTTTATATAATAGTAAAACAGAACCTTGACTGTTACCATTTATGTTCCTCCTGAGGAAGGAAACGTCACAAACAAATAATAAATGAGTGGTATTAAATATTATATTGTTTAATACACATGTAATTATAGAATCATTGACTTATCTACATTACATGGTAGAAGACATTGAAATTATAATAAATCCAACGTATGAAAGGAGAAATAATCATAAAATTGTTAAACAATGTATAGTTTATCTCCAACTCCATATTAGAAATTAGTTAAAATAATTAAATATTGGCATAAAAATGAGAATATCAGACTAAAAAATAGCAGTTTGGACACAATAATGACAAGGTCTGTAAAAGCAAACATTGAATAATGTAAAACACATAAATGTAAATTTTCTGACTCGTACATACATTCATACATTATTAGTCTGTCTGTACATTGAAACATATTTTACTTGTGATATTCTTATGGAAAAATCTCAGATATACCAAGTTTAAAAAAATCATTTGATCACATCACCTATATTTTAACAATAAAATGTTTTGTCAATTTTTAGACCAACAAAACTGTGGCTAAAAAAGTTTCAATGAGGCATTTGAAAGTTTTGCTTTAATGTTGAAAATTATTTTAGACTCCTTTTGATCAGAAAGTGTTTATGAATGATATTTTTATTAATTAAATAAACCTATTCCTCTATTGTAAACTCTAAAAGATGATGATCAAAAGACAGTTAAAAAACTATTCAATCTAGGTATATCCGTTAAAGACAAAATAATTGAAGACTAAATTTATTAGAGTTATCAAACACTTTTTCAAAATAAAATTCAAAATCACACTATAAAATTCAAAATAACATATCAAAATACACTATGAAATTCAAAATAACGTTTCAAACACATTATAAAATTAAAAATAATATTTCAAAATACAATATAAATCTTAAAATGACATTTCAAAACACACTGGAATAATCATAATTCAAGAGTAAACGTTTTTCCTTCCCTTCGAACTGAGGAAAGAGCCGAAAAAAGACATTTAAAAATCCTTTTCACATCACTATTATTCGCAATATTCATTTTCATTTAGATTTAAATAAGTTTTAAATTATTTTATAAATTAATATATTTTTTTACATTTTTACAATTACAAACGAATCCAGTGTGATATTTTTTTAATATTACTCGTAATATTACATTGCAATCGGAAGGTAAAAAGAGTATCTTATTTTTATAGTAATTACTTACTATAATTAACAAGATGTTCTTTTACAGTTCATTATTTCTTTAATTATACAACTGTTATTGAGTATTTAATTATTATGAGAAAAACATCAAGAAAACAATGGCGGGAAAGAAGGTGAATTTTATAAATAATTATAATTTACTGATTTTCAAATTATATTAAAAAAAGATAATGATGCGATACAGTTGAATGCATTGTTTTATACTTATAATCAAGTTTCGGCTTTCGTGGCTGACTAATGGTTTTGGGTGCGTGTTATATAATATTTTGACATAGTACCCACCAGTGACTTGCCTGGGAAGCAATGTAGGTACATAAAAATAAAAATCGAACAGATTTTATACAAAAATATACATATATATATATATATATTTATTATTAAATACGCATTTCGTACAAGACACATCGTCAGAATAATATTCGGCAGTGTCGAAATGAGGGATTTTATAGAAATTATACAAGTCAGGGTGCCTAGTCAGCGTGTCAAATTTAGCGAAGAAATGACAACTGTCACTTTCATACATTTTGTTATCTTTTCTTTCTCTTCATCGGTAAATTTAACACGAAACCAGGCATCCAGGTTTTACATAAACACAGTGGAAGTTCATAATCATAAATTAAATTATAAATTTATTAAAAAAAATAAGAAGACATAGGTTCAATCCACAAGTTTGACATTTATTAGTCAAAGCGCTTTCGCTTGCCATACCTAGTTACTTGATTACGTCCTCAGAGGCACAATTTATACTAAATGTAATATTCGTTAATACATATAAATTGTGTCTCTGAGCCTAATGACAAGCCGCTTAAGCTAATAAACTTCGGCTCGTGTGTTTTTATTTTTATTTTATATAGAAATTTCTAATTTCATTTGCAAAATGAATCTAGGTATAGGTAAAATCTTCATTTTACTAAATCAAAATAAACTAGACTACTGGATATATCTCCTGTGTTCAAAATTGCAATATTCTTTTCCAATTATCATTTGATTAATCAAATGATAATTGAAAATAAATTTTTATGTGTAAAAACTGTACAATTATTTTCATTTATGTAGATTATTTTGTAGTAAAAATAATATATTTATATTTATTGCATGCATTTATTATATTATTTCAAAAGCACATTATGTAATATGTAGAGTTATGTCACCCTACTTTAAATAATATTTCAGACCAAGAACAAAATCTTTATTTTTTAGTGAAGCATACTTTTAATTTCTTTGATTTTTTTTACCTTTTTTGCAGAATCATTTAAGTTGTGCGTTATTTTACAAATAATACGTATTTTAAACAATTTCTTCTATTAAATATAAGCAATCTTTACTCCTTTACGTAAACAATAAATAAATATATTAAATAAATCCTATTTTATAAAATTATTTTATTATTATAATCGTGAATGTTTATTCGTGCCATATATTAAAAATTGGCAACATCTTTTTAATCTGTTATGCTCTTTCCTCAATCAGAATCCATTTTATTCATACATTAAACTGAAAAATATGTAATAAATTAAATATATGTAACTATACCAACTAAAGTTCACACTTTTAAAACAAATCGACTGTATCCGAAATGTTATTAATTTATTTATATATTTACTAGTCGATTACGCCCGATACGCTGAGTTTGTTGTTTAAAAAAAGAATATTATATGAACTTTATATTATATGAAATTAAAACAAAAACTTTTATGAAATTTTTCAAAAATATTAGAAAGCATATCATATTACTTTTAAAAGTAAGAATTTTCGTTGGGTAGGTACTGTTTGTTCATATAAATAAGTACCAGGTTAATATATTGGATGGGTGGATGGCAGAGCGGTTAGCGCGCTGGGTTAGTAATCCAGTGGTCGCGAGTTCGAATCCTGCCTCGACCGATCTCGTTCACCTATAGGACAAGCATTTATGCTTAGTTTAGGGAACGTAGGAAGATGTATATGTACTTGTTTAACAAGGACATATTCATTTTTTATATAAAAAAAAAAAAAAATATTTTAATTGTATTTAGTTATTTCAGCATGAAATTGTAGTGGTTATTATAAGTTACCGTATTTAATAATAATTATTGTAAAAAAATCATTTTATTTTTGTAATTACATTTCTCCTGTAAATATACTATTTTGTAATAATTCTTGTAAATATTGTAATATTGGTAGAGTTCGACAGATTTTTGAAAAAAATATAATGCATATTAGTGATACAAAATGTTCGATTCAATCAATCAGAGTCCGTTCAAAGAATGAAAATGAATCGTCTTATTGGTGATTTCGTTCATACGCATACGCTTCATACGCTTTTAATTATTAATCAATGAATTGTTAGGATTATGAGTGATATTGATAAAACTATCACCACCTGCTCCACGTGACTATTTATAATCGACTATTTTATTATTTTTTATTTTTTTTATTCATAGAACGCTACGATGGCAGCAATAAAATAATGATTAGTACAAATGACAACAAATATTAACAATTTCAGAACTGTGGTGCAAAAGTATCAATAGAAATTACGATCTTTGAAATGTGTTGTTCCTGAAAAAGCGAGAAAGTGATTCTTGATTCATTGAACGACTTGTTTTGACTCAACGGACTGAATCCATCAGTTGGCTTGATCCTTTCATAATGAACGTATCACGGAGAAGTCCCAAACTCTATGTACAAAATAGTTGCTTTTTCATAAAAAAATATTGTAATATAAAACAACCTCTGAAATCTGTCAAACTAGATCCCAATTATTTGTTTTTTTTATATTTCAGCGCAACACTCCCTGAATAACAATGCAAATTGTATTATTTTTATCGATATTTTCCGTTATTTTTTTAGTATAATTTTTATCTATCATAATAAAGTAAGTTGTACTATCAACGCGTCAAGTAAATATTCTACCATTAGTTAGTTGTACCATTTTATATGCAATAAGTATATATTAAAAACTTATAAATTTACGATTTCGTCAGGGTTGATAGTATGGCACTATGCCTTTTTATTTGGTATGTGGAATATCAAAATGAGTTAAATCCTTTTCATTCTAGGAATATCATTCCTAACGCTCTTTTTACTTGCGCAATCTATATAATATTATAAAATTCTTATTTCATCAGATTCTTTCTTGTTTCACAAGTCCCTTATTTATCAATTCTTCTTCTTCTGGTTTTTGTTACATTTAATTACAAACTTCAAGTATTTCATCATTTGATATTTTGTTTTTTCTTTATATATTTATTACATATTTATATATTTCATTCGTATTCTATTTATTTATTTTTAATTTATATCTATACTTACACTTTCTTTGTATTATTATCTTTATTTTAACATAATCACTATTTTTATAAATCTCCAGTGTAGTATACTTTTAAATACCATAATATTAATCGAATATTTTTAAAGGCTGCATATCGATTTACATACACATTGATACAAGCAGGTAAACAAGCCAAAAATTAAATCATATTTCTGGAGCAGTTCATGGGTGATATATTTGCGAGTATACTGTCAATTCAAGGACTGTTTCTTTCATTGTTTACAAAAAAAAACAACTTCTCAATAGATGGCGTTACAAAAGGGTTTCTTCGTTACTTCATAGATGGCAATAGTAAAAATGTCCTATTTTCAAACAATATTTTTCTCATTATTAAAATATATAGAACTTTCGAAATTGCATTGATAAGGGAACTCAATAAGAAGGCATAAGTGAACGTTGCGTAAGTGCATAAAGTGATCACGTTAACCAGCCAATGACAGGTGCCTTGAGTTGCTAGTTCTTCTATTATATTCCAACTTCGTCTATATTGAGACGGTGAAAAAATTAAAAAAAAATACAATGGTTTAATTTATTTTCATCTTTAAAACATATCTCATATTTTCAATTCTGTTATATTTCTAAATTAACAAACTAAAAACCTTCATATCTTCATATATTTTGGTTTATTATATAACATTTTTCTATCCTTTTTCTTATTGATATTTTTATAAACTTTATCCTTCCTATCTTCTTACTACTTTTAACTCAATTATTATTTATATATTTTGTGTATGTGTCTTTTTAATTTTATTCTTGTTTCCTTCGCATCTTACCAATAACTATGTACATAGTATACTTTCTGTCTTGGTTGTATGGTAGAAAATTGTTTCATACAATGATAGCTTCTGATTTTTCTTTATGAACTATTACAATTTATATAGACTTTTTTCTTCTCATCTAATTGAATAATTTAAACTCATCATACAGATTAGATATTATATTTTTAAAGTAAATATTAACTAAATATTTGTTCAGGGAGTTTTGCCTTACATCGACTAAGTAGTTAGACTATGTGAATATTATATTTATTTTATAATTTTGTTTTTAGTTGCTTTTTATACTGCGGTGTTTTCTTCTGACACATTGTTGAATTTCCCCCAAATCTTGGGGTTGAAATAAATTATATAAAATACACAATTTGTCTTTTCTTTATTAAGTACCTGCATGTGATCTAGAATATTTCCTTAAATATACCCAAATATTCTGATAAACAAATTGTAATTATAACTTGAAACATAAGTGGAAAATATAAAATGACTATGTACAGACATTTTTCTTAAAAATATTATAAGTAAAATATAAATGTTACCAATTCGTGACAAAAAATATAAATGAAAATGTTCTCTGAAATAATTAATAAAAATCGAATACTTTTTTTAATTGCATATACGCAAACATTGGATTTTTTTCCCTTTCGGGAGTCAAATGATATTTTTACTGACAAACATTTTTTTCAAAAAAAAAAATGTTTGTCAATTAATAAAAATCAATGTCAGCCCATATCGACATCGACAACTTATATGCATGAGGTTTTTTTGTATTTTTTCTTAATTTCATACATAATTAACTACCTACTTATTAACAGGACATGTTTATAAGGATTTATACATTTATTTTCCTGTAAGTAGGTAGGTACCCACCTTATTTAATTGCGAGACTCTTAAATATGGATAATTATGCAATTTTTTTTTTTTATTAATAATTATGTTTTTTATGAATGTTATTACTATTTAATTTACATTTCCGTACGCAGTTATACTTAATCGAAATTGTATTTATTGAGTGATTTTTTTTATATTTATAAATGAATGACATGCATGTTTTTATCAAAATTTTGTAGACTAGGTACCTAAATAGATTTTTTAAATATTCAAATTTAATTATCAAATATAAAAAAGAGGGAAAATACGTTTAAACGACGTTAAGTATTTAATTTCAATTACGAATAAAAACTATAGTTTAATTTATTCTTCAAAAATTAGCAAGAATTATTTATTTTTTGTTATTTTTATGAACATCTGGATATACGCGCTATTTTTTAAAACTGTATTAATAATAATTATGAATTTTTTAAGTATGATTTAGCTTCGTTAATTTATTTGACTTAAAATTAAATCGCATTATAAAAGTCTGAGTCTGGGGTAGGTATAAATGAAGCTTGTTTAAATGCATTTTGGCTTATTGTAAATAAAAAAATGAACTAATAACTCTGGCGTGGTTCAGAGGAGACATCCATGCGAAGGCATTGTCACCTCATGTACAAGGGCTGTTGCTTTCTTCTCAATAGATTGCGTTACAAAAAAAGTTTCTCCGTCAGTTAAGATGGTGATGGTATTTCAGCTTTCATTCAAAAAATTAGTTTGATAGGGAACTCAATAAAAATGCATAATTGATGAACGATGCGCAAGCACATAAAGTGATCACGTAAACCAGCCGATGACAGGTCGTAAGCTCTGCAGGTCCTTGATTTCCCTGTTTTCCTGTAATATTCCAATTTTGTCTTTATTGAGATGTAAAAAAATGTCATTTATTGCATTTTTAATTTTAAAGGGATGTTTATATTGTTTATGCAGCATTTTTTTACATGACAATAGAATATCATTTTGATAAAATATACTGAAAGCTAAGCGACAAAAAGTAATAAAAATAACATCTACCGATATCTAATGGTGACATCTAGCGACCATTATATTTAGATAAAGGTTTGATCATTTACATTTTCACTTTCTCTTGATAGATGGCATAAGGGTTGCGTATCGCAAGATTTAATTTGTTTAATATATTCACATCAGACACATATTAGGTTGTATTCGGTAAAATAATAATTTAAAACATTTATTTTCTTTTTGTTGGACGCTGACTTTGAAGAATTCAATTTCACTACACTATTTTTTTAACTGTATTTATAAACTATTTAAAATCATGGCGACTGTTTTGTGCGGTAAAATCCTTTTTTACCTGATAAAAAACTATCACTTAGTGAAAAGCGTTTCAATTCATTTTATATTATTTTTAGATTTATCAAAAACAGAGTATAACAGTGTGTCCTTTTAATTTTATACATATTTTTCATATCTTAATAATTATAAATATATTTAATGCACTGGCGTGTATGTATGGTAAATAAATATCATCATTCTTACGTGTTTCAATAGACCAATAAAATATATTAAAAATAAAAGGATTATTGGTCTATTATTTCATTACATTGGAACCAAATTATATTTTCTGCAAATACACGTCTACAATTTCTATAAGTAATCCGATATGATATTTATATAAAAATGAGCGACATGACTTGTTGTCATTGAATAGACCTGTTAAGTAGTTTAACGATATTGTGGTTGATTTGTGTAAATTGTAGTATTCAAAACAACTGAAGGTCGCTGCTTCGAATTTCATGCACGCTAAGTTGAACGCGTCTCGACATAAATAAGTAACTACTTCAAATCTTGTAGTGAGACTGGAATACTAAATAATTTTCTGAGAAATAATCAATAAGCCATAAGCAATAAGGTGTTTACATTTTTAAATATTAAAAATACTTTTAATGTTAGGTATATTTACGACTAACTAAACAACTACACAAATTAGAAATATTCACAGAATTATTTCGACATTTATATCATCTTCTACTTTGCATTTTCTCTTCTTCTTAGTCAGGGTCGGCTTTCCTGGTACGTTGTCGCCCGGACACCGTCCAGGGCTGCGTTCAGATAGAACACTGGACGTCGAGTGTCGGATGTACCTGAAGTTCATGGCGTTTTTCACACCAAGCTCAATCAACGCTTCCGAGCGGCGTTTCAATCTGAACGCAGCATCGGGCGATTTAAATTTCAAATGTCTCATACATGTCATACATGTCTCTGCTTAGGTTAAATTTTCATCAAAAGACAACTGAGGCGCGATTCTTTTTTAGCTATCCATAACGCCTTAAAATCCATAAGATCCTTATAATTATAGAATACGCGATTCTCATTTCAATTTGTAGTGATAGTAAAAGGGATACTATCCCTCGCAGGTATCCATACCGTAGCGCTCGCATTCTAGATGTCACTAACGCTTCATTCATTCGTCCTTTTTCTCATGACTGAGGATAGCGGCTGTAGTCTGTCGCCACACGTATGGCCCGCCTCCATGCCAATCTGTTTTGGGCTGAACGCAGAGCACCAGTCACCGAAGACCCCATTGTGGACTTAACCAAATCGCTCCATCTGGTCGGTGAGCGACCAGATGGAGAGTTTATGCTCAGACCGAGTGATAAACTTTCCCTCTCAACACGATCCAAAAGTTATTTCATATCGGTCTCGTTTGTGGCTACTAGAGTTGTGTCGTCTGCAAAGCGTAAGTTGGAGATTTTCTTGCCACCAATGCTGGATCCGGCCTCCCAACCATACAGAGCTTTCCTCATTATATACCCTCCGTATATGTTAAAGAGAGCAGGGGACAGTATACATCCCTGGCGGACACCCTTCTGGACTGAGAAGGCAGCGGACAAGGCATTATTTAATCTTATTGAGGCAGAACTATTTGCATACAAGTTTTTTAGGATATGTATAAGATGCTTAGGGACTCCCATCTCATCCAACACCATCCACAGCTTACTCCATCTGACGCAGTCAAAAGCTTTGCTATAGTCGATGAAACATAGAATAACTGGTGCATTGAACTCCCTACTCTTCTCAATTATCTGTCGCACATTCAGGATCTGTTCTCTTGTTCCCCTTCCACTCACAAAGCCATTCTGTTCAGGTGGTATTTGCCAGTCAAGATAGTGTTTCAGCCTTTTGTTCAAAATGTGTAATAGAACTTTGCTGGCGTGTGATATAAGAGCAATCATTCTGTAATTGTCACATTTGGCAGGTGATCCTTTTTTGTGCACTGAAAGTCACCCACCGCTTACCCGGGTATCTCAGGCGCGTTAGCACCTCTTTACCCGCACTTACTTGCAAATCTTTTTACGCAGGCGGGCTCGGGGTTTGCCGGATGGGCTCCCCCCAACAAACCCCGCCTGCTTAATTATGGACTCTCAGTGCCCTCATTCGAGGATGAAGCCTACCTAATGCACCTTACTAATTAAAACTAATCTTAATTTCTAGGTACTTATAACTACTTTTAAATAGCATCATAATATAACTAAATATCTAACAAACCTTTTTTGTGCAGTGGAACAAAAAAATCCTTCGGCCAGATACCAGTTTTCCAGACCTTGTTACACTAACGCGTAGCGCTATCTAAAAAAACTACACGGCCTATGAAGTAGACTTTTAATTCAATCGAAAGAGAATATGAAAGTCTACGGACTGAATTTTTAATTTACTGTTCTTGCTATTAAAAAAAATATACCTTTTCTTCACGAAAAAATATTGTGTATCATAGATTTGGTGATATACAATATTTATTCGAGTTTTATACAATAGAAAGTACGTAGTATATGTGCATATTTGTGTACATCCCTATATCCAAGGTCATAGGTGTTAACCATGGCCTTAAGTCATTTAAATCTTACAAGACTATTGGTTATAATTTTTAATCTAAGAATGTAACACATACAGTAATGGTTTTACATTTTAAGCAAGACCACGCTGTGATTAAATGTAATAAAACAAGATTTTTCCAAGAATACGGTCACCTGTATATAAACAGAAAAATGCACCTCGTGACGTTCAATCAGATGTCGCTACAGTTGAGGTGATATTAAGGTTGACGTCAACTCATAACGGACTAAAGGTAGATATCTAATATTGAGTTGCGTTTTGAAAGTTACCAACCAATATTGCTAAAAGTAGCCAACCTTGACCAAATTCAAACTGTAAATTAATAGCAACTAAATATATGTGTGTATATAATTACTAATTACTAAGTTGAAATAAATATTTAAGTATTATAATAATAATAAATAAAATTTATAATGCGCCGTTTAGTGATACCAGATCACTCCAAGGGCGCTGTATCTTATTTGTTGGCTCACAGAAACAAGGCAATCTTAAGAAGTATACCGAAGGAGTCAATAGTCTGAGCTCCACGTAATGTATGCCAAGAGGCAATTTATTCTATTTCAAAGTTCCGTTCACACTAAAACCACGATCATAGTAAGCCGTCTTATTGACTGTCCAATTCTTTTAAAAAGTTGGTACTCTGTGATCTTCTCTGTGAAGTTCTCATCCTGATGGAAGATTCTTTTGACACAGTTCTTGAATGTAGTGTGGAGCCAAGTCGTTCAGAACCTTAAACACCATCAGGCTTACCTTATAGTCCACTCATTCTGGACATCTCAACTAGTGCAGTTCGTTAAGAAGAGGTGTTATGTGACATCTTGTGTCGGCTCCATATATCAACCTCGCAGCTGCGTTGAAAACTATTTGTAATGTATCAAGCTGATACTTAGGCAAACACGCATAAATAGCATTACAGTTATCCAGCCTTTACATCGCGAATGCATTTATAAGCGTTTTAGCTTCATTTTTTTTTTTTTTTATTCATTTATTTAGAGAATACAACAGCTTTAATACATAATATAAAATGTTATATAGATTCACGTTTTATGGCGCCAATTATAGTATTCTTCGTACTATAAACAGACAGAAACATAAGTATATAATATATAAGTAAGAAACAGGAAATAGGATAGGAATGAATCCAGGAATAGAAAGGAAAATGGAGAAAGGAAGTGACAATAGTTCTGTAGATTTTGGTTACGCTGAAACCCCCAGACTCAACGGAACCCTCGACGCGCCGGCACGACCACTATTTTCAATAATTTATTTTTAAAAGTGTTCAGACCAGAGCTGGATCCTTCATACAATTTTTATTGAAAGATGTGCACGCTCTGTTTATGTAAAATTTTTGCATATAATTAGTTCTGGAATGGCTGACGTAGAATAGTGATTGATGTCTAACACTTCTGGAAGGGCAATGGAAAGGTATTGATTCCACAAGAGGAATACTATCTACTTTATTGTGTAAAATTTTATGTAGAAAACAAAGATCGATTATTTGTCTTCTAGTTTCGAGAGATTTGATTTTGTAGTGTTTTAATGCTTGGATGTAGGAATCAAAGTGTACTCTATTGCGATAATTTAGATTCTTTATACATTTTCTTTGTAACTTTTCTATGATGGTGTAGTTTGGATTCCAAACGGTGGAACCAAATTCCAGAAGACTTCTAATCAGGGAATTAAAAAGTGTGACCAGTGTGTGTGTGTGTGTGTGTGTGTTTTTGGATAAGCTCCGACGGATACTTTTCAATTGCCTCAGATGAAAGAGACAAGAGCTAACAGTTTTTTGAGATTTGCAAGTCCAGCGATAGTTTGTTGTCCAAGTGGACGCCTAAAAATTTGAACGCATTTGATGGTGTATATAGTTCTTCTCCATTGATGTTAATCAGAGTATTTTCAATGAGATGCTGTCGTCGCGGTGAAACTACCCACATATACTCTGTTTTCGTTGGGTTTAATTTAAGATTGTAGAGCGACATCTAGGCAACAATTTTTCCAATGCAACCGACGGTATCATTCACAAGACTATCCCTGTTTTAGCAGTGCAGAATTTCACAATGAGGCGATCGTCAGCATAAGCATATGAACCAAAACCTTCATTTTCTATAATATCGCCAAGCTTTTTTATATACGAAATGAAAAGAATGGGCCCTAAAACTGACCCCTGTGGCACCCCATGTTTAATTTTCTCCGAAGAAGATGATTTATTTTGCAATAGGACCGATTGCCATCTTTCTGATAAATATGATTTCATCCATTTTAATATATTCCCACAAATTCCATATTCATGTTCCAGGATAAAAATAAGCTGATATATTATACCCGGTAATTTATCATCTCAATAGAAATTTTATTTTTTTTGTCTCTCCACAATAAAAGTGAAAAGTCATAATTTCGTAATACATAAAAGTTTTTTTTTATTTAATCATTGGTACATATTTTTATTAAAAAAAATGATATTGAATGTTATTATGATCGCATATAGGTACATAATATATTTATTTATTTAATATTGCTTCTCGGGCAACTAACAGCTAGGTAATATGTCAAATATTTAATTAACATGCACCCAATAACAAGTTGCCACATTCTGGAGACTTACGATATTAATCGTTTCACAGATCCAGGGACTGAAAACACAATTAAAAACTGTGTCTCCACCGGGAATCGAACCCGGGACCTTTGGATCAGCAGTCAGATACCTAAGCAACTGAGCCACGAAGGCCGACAATATACACAAACATTGCATTTTTGGATCTCAATAGAGACGAAGTTGTAATATATTTATAGGAGAACCAGGAAATCAGGCACCTACAGGCCCATGACCTGTCATCGGCTGGTTTTCGTGATCACTTTAACTAACCTATCCAATTTTACACTATTGTGGAATAATGGAGAGTTATAATTTTTTAATATGTATTTTACATCGATATCTCAACAATTAAATTAATATCAGGGGGGCAAGTCTTGTCCAACCGGCGACATCAAAACCCTTGTGATTACCCATATCATGGATATAATTATCGTATAGAGACATCTTAAGATACTATATAACTCCATATAATAATTATATCCATGATCTGGGTAATCGTGAGGGTTTTGATTTAGCGTGATTAATCTCAACGCGTAAATTAATATTTCAACAATTAAATCAATTCAGATAGGTGGTGGAAGATCGGTTGGCACGATGGGTTAGTGATCCAGTGGTCGCCAGTTCGAATTTCGCCATGATCGATAACGTTCTTCTAAAGCAAAAGTATTTATGCTTAGCTAAGGGAATTTACGAAGTAGTGATGAGCAAATGCAATGCCAAGACCAAGATAGGGGTGGTCTTGGTCTTAGACCACTGGTCTTGGTCATGGTCTTGCATTTACAAATATGGTATTGGTCTTGCCAGGTCTTGCATACTCGGTCTTGGTCTTGCAATTTTTTATTAAAATTCAGTAATTACAATGAAATATGACAAAAAAGTATTATGTCGATAGTATGTAAGTAGTTGATTGCTTATTTTTTAATTGAAAATGTATAAGTTTGTAAATTTTGCAGGACCGCAAGATTCTTGCATAAGTCTTCCAAGACTTTGTTCTTGCAAAGCCTGATCTTAGTCTCGTACCCCCTGGTCTTGCAGCGACAAATGCGATCTTGGTCTTGCAAGTCTCGCAAGACCAAGACTACATGAATTTTGCTCATGACTAGTATGAAGATGTATATGGACTTGTTATATTCATTCTCAAATAAATCTCAACAATTAAATCAATATCTCAATATCATGTAAAGGGTCATCATCATCAATGGCTCCACAGCCCGTTGCGAACTTTGACCTTCCTCCAGCATTCCTCGCCATCTCCATCCTGGCATGCACCCTTCCAATCCCTTACACCAACAGCCTCCACATTCCGCTGCACGCCATCCAGCCATCGGAGCTTGGATCTACCAACGTCTTTTCGTCTACCTTGGGGCTTTTTGTGCAGGATCCTCTTTGTTACTCCTTCATCGTCCATCTTTACACGTGTCCTGCAAGAAAGGGTGTATACAATGAATTTCATTGTTGTTTTTGTGATTTCTGTTTATCCCAAACAATGAATCTAATCGACTTCGATTTCATATTCTACAAGTAAATACTATACATTAACTGATCAGTTTTACATACATTTTATTAGATATTACGATAATTTATTTATAACCTACTTTTGTTATTCACATTGTTTGAACCACGAATGAGGTAGATACTTTGTACGAATTGTTTCAAAGCTTAAACAACTCATAAGGCAGAAGCGGTCGCTACTCCCACCACCACCCGCTCTGCCTATGGGGACTGTAATCGGCCCCTTCACAGAACGCTAAGTGAACGACAAAAAAAATGCATAGCACGAAAAGTAGCTCATGGAGCCCTCTAGATTAGCAATCTCGGCACCATAGTGCAAAAAGAAACAATCCCCCTACATGCAGACCATCAGAGAAGTGACCAAGATCTCTGGAAATAATTAATTTAACGGGAATCTTCTAAAAGTAAGGCACCATATCTATGACAGAAAACCTTAAAAGCTTTATAATTTTTCTTCGAGATCACAAAATCCGCATGACCAATGGGACCTTGAAGAGGCCCACGGACAGCAACGAGGAGCTCCGATCTATATGAGGACACCATTGGGTGGCAACATTCCCAAAGGATATGTTCCGAAGTTTGGTCCGGGTATTGACAGAAATGACATGAAGCAGATGAGGCAATGTTAAATCGGTGAAGATAACTTTTAAAGTTTCCGTGTCCTGTGAAAAATTGGGAAGTCCAAAAGTCTTGAACAACCCAGGGAGATTTAAGACGATACCTCACGTCGGGAAAAAATAAGTAGGTAATTCTTCCCACTGAGCAGGCCGTCCAGCGAGTCTGCCAGATGTTCTGCAAATTTTCATTTACAGTCCTTTCAACAAAGCCGCGTGACACTCGACCCTCTGGAGGGAAGAGAGGAATATTTCCGATCATAGAAGAACAGCCCCGCGTAAGGTTGAAAACAGCCCCTCTACGCTGAAGTTCCAGATCAAGGGGAGTCATGCCTGTCAAAATTGGCAGTGCTTCAGTGGGACTCGTTCCATATGCTTTGGATAGAGCGATGAGAGCGAATCGTTGGCCTGAGAGCAAAATTCTACGTATATGTTGAAGCTCACAGGCGTGAGACCAACATCCTGCTGCATAGCAAGCAATGCCGAGGTAAACTGCCTTATAGAAAAGACAGGATACTTGAAACTGTAAACCCCAGTGTGCCTTGGCGATGTGTGAGATCTTTAAAAAAGCTGACTTAGCTTTGTCGACACACAATCGAGCATGGTTTTTAAAATTTGGTCCTCTATCCAGAACAACTCCTAGGCAAGTGATTTGGTCCCGAAAACTTACATTTGTTCCTGAGAACTTAATAGACGGCTGTCTACGTAGTAAACCTTTGAAAACCAAGCCATATGTCTTATTAGGAGCGAAGCAAAGTTTATTTTTTACACCCCAGTCGGAAACTAAGGAAAGAGCTTGAGTAGCTGAGTTCTCAATAAATCTACGGGAATTACCACGGACGAGGATGTATGCATCATCGGCATACGCTTGAATCGTACAATTACTGGAGAGAGGAAGATCCAGCAAGTCATCAAAAAGAATGTTCCAGAAAAGTGGACCGAGAACAGAACCCTGAGGACATCCAATGCTTACCTGTCGCGTATGTAGAAATTGTCCCCCAGGCAGGACTATGCGGCGATTTTCAAAGTAACTCTTAACTATCAGATATATATTGCGGGGTATATTCCTTGACTTCAGTTTATGCAAAATGAGCGGCCACCAAGCATTGTCAAATGCACCACTAATGTCAAGGGAAATAGCAATAACATATTTTTCGTCAGAATGTCTTACAAATTCTGACATATAATTTATAGCATCGACTGTTGAAATTCCAGGTCGGAAGCCAAATTGGCGAGAAGAAAGTGGACATGAGTTAGAAAGATGGGATTCAATTCTACTGCATATAAGTCTTTCCAGAATCTTGCCCAGAATAGGCAGGAGAGTAACAGGTCTATATGCTTTTGGGTCCGTGCTAGGACGATCGCATCGTTTGGGAATTATAGTCATGAGGCCCGTTTTCCAACAGTCTGGAAAACAGCCTTCGTCTAAACATCTTTTTAAGAGGGAAACCATTTCAAATTGTGCCAAACGCCAACATCTTTGTATTAAAATAGAGTCGATACGGTCGAGGCCTGGGGATTTATTTAGTTTAAGGTTCCCAATAATTAAATCGAGTTCCTCAACAGAAACTGGTGGCGAAGCGGGTGTCTGAGGAATGTTGTGTTGAAGAGCACGTACCCGTTTATGAAAAACATTATCGGTAGACGGATCATCCGATGGAATCAACGCGTCCAGAAAAACGGAAGCAGTTGAATCGAGAGACGTTGTGAACTCACCAGTAGTTGCATCGCGGATGCAAGATATTGTTGCGCCATTTCCTCTCTTAGAAGAAACGGCGCGATATACCGCACCCCATGGATCTGAAGTCGAAACCTCGGAAACCAAACGTCGCCAACTTACCTTCTTCGCACGAATAATTTCATTTTTAAATAGATTGTGTGCACGTCTATAAGCAGAGTACAAGTCGAGAATAATAAACTCAGCAAAGTTCCTATTGCATCCCAATTTAAGAGTTCGACGTGCACGTGTAACGCTGCGTTTCAAAGAATCGAGTCCTGAGTACCACCAAGCGTTTGGTTTTAATTTTTCTGGAGTAGATCTGCCAATTGACTTTTCTGCACATATAATGATATTGTTAGTGAAATCAGAAGCAGTATCAGATATAGACATAGCATTTGGGTTAAAGCGATTCAGAAATCGAATAAATTCACATCAAATTCGACAATGCGCTCACACCTCGTGCGAAAACGCCTTGGAATATGAGACTTTTGAACCGAGTCAGTAGGTGAAGTAGAAATTGTAAAGACAATAAGTTCGTGATCGCTACCCGAATAATCTGTATAAACACGCCAGGAGGAAGTCTTTTGAGCTATTTGAGCCGAAGCCAAAGTGACATCGATGTGGCCAAACCCGACCGCACCAGAAAAAGTGGGAGGACTAAAGGGATCATTGATAACGGAAAGCTCGTGCCGAGCTATGAAGTCCTCACAGAGTTCACCTCTTTTTGCTTTCCTAGACCCTGCAGTGGTAGAATGACACCATAGAGGGGACTCAGCATTGAAGTCACCGCCAATCAAGATGGAATCTCCACCTAGATGACTCATTACATTATCTAGAAAGCACACATATGGCTCTATCGGGTCGCCAAAATTGAAGTAGGTTGATACTAGGTACATGGATTTACCTGAAAGAGAAATTTCAAGCACGACTGTAGTGCTCGAGGAAAGATGATCTAATAAAATATAAGATATTGAAGAATTAAAAATAATTATTGAAGCTAGAGGGGGTAAATCCATGGAACAGCAAGTGGCAGAAATTATACAGAAGTCTGAATCCGTCACACACATAGAGCCGTCGCCAGTGTATGGTTCCTGAACCAGACAGATATCGATATTCAGTTGATGGGCGAGTTGTTTAAGCTCCAAGGTGGCAGCACGACGTCGGCCCAGATTGAGCTGTCCGATTCTGAGACCTGTTGATACGGATATGCTACTGGCCATAATCAACTGTCAATAGGGCGCGGCTCAACGATGCCTGGAATGCTGGACATTCATCAGAACCAGATTTGTGAGAGGCTGGTTTTTTGAAAAATGAACAGACCGCACAAATTGGTGGACTGTCTTTAGCAGGACATACTGAAAAATCGTGCTCACCAGAAGCACAATGGCCGCAGCGAGGGGGATCTTTGCAGAACTTACTTGTATGGCCATACATCCGGCATCTTGAGCACACACTTATTGGTATGAAGTCTCTGACCTTACACACGCTCCATTCAACAAAGACTCTTCCGCACTCAATGAGTTTGTGTCTTATTGTTGGCGGTACTTCAAACACTCTGTCACAGGTAGGCCCAGTGCGAGGTCCCATTAAGTGGCTGAAACTAGCACTCGTAACAAATTCATCCTGGTTTATGCCCATATCCGGGACGGACAAAAACGCCAGACCCAAGAACTCCTCGTGAGACATGTCACGCGGAACAAAACTGAAGCGTAATCTGGGGTTTCGTTTCGAAGCAAGTCGGACGCTGAGGTCTTTGGAAGATTTTAAAGCCGGTGCATTGAGGAGTTTCAAGGAGTCAGCGGTAGTGGCAGTGTTGACAACAATGCCTTTTCCTCTTATATTTCGTACGCTCGTAACTTGCGCACCGATTTCACTGGGCTTTAACGTTGTTTTGAGCACTCGCCTTGTTTCTACCGAGGAACTTATATCATCTCTAGTCGGTAAAATGCAAACGGCGGGCTTGGCTGGTAACGCTGGGAAGCCGATTCTGGTAATCGGCGGAGGGCCACTTACGGCCGAACGCGAAGCAAAGCTATCACATTGTTTTGTGACAACGTTGTCAGCAATAGTTTGCATCACAGGGCGCATCTCGAGTTCGAGCGTCTCGATGTGAGATTGCAATCCCTGTTTTTCTCTGATCAGAGCACTGATGCGTTCGTTGAGAACTGCTTCTCGTCCCAATGATTCCGCCATGCGACTGTCATTTCGTCCAATGATAGCAAGAAGAATATTTATTTTACGACTTACCTCCAATTGTTGATCTTTAGGCATATCTGAGGTGGCTAAAGAGTCTTGTAGGGCAGACATAGCTTCATAGGCAGTATAAATGATTGGCTCGAAACCTGGTACTGACAGTACTTCATCGCGAGAAGATGGTGTTGCTGGATTCGATACTGGCTCGGACTGTGTCGGAGGACTGCTGCACTCCTTCGAGGTCTCAACGCGAGTCACCACAATGTGGTTCTCAGCGGAGACAGACGAAGCTTCAGGGCTGGACATTCTGATTCTATTAATAGGCGGTGACGGGGTTACTGGTGACAGAGATTCCAGTGTCTTGCGAATTCTCTTCCGGGTACGTTTCGTTTTGACCATTTTAGATCTCAACAGAACTGTTACCCTAGATGATCAATTTAAGATAATGAAAAAGGCACTCCGTAAACAACAAATCGTTATAAAATCGAAATTCAAATGTTAATGTAATTACAAAGAAGAAGATAAAACAACAAATAATGAACAAATCTGTGTATGCAAACTACCGTTGGAAAGTTAAAAACAAAATAATGAATAGGTATATTATACGAATATACAAGAAAAATAAACCTTTAAAAATAAAATAAATTGATTAAATTGTCACTGCAGAAGCGGTCACTTCAAAATACGGAAAGTGTGCCATAAATTTTACTCCAAAATAAAATAATTATTTATTTTTCTCGGATTGGAGATAGGATTGGGCCGCGAAAATTTTCTTGATATTATTATGATTTAACGTTCAGGTCATTGTATATCATGGGTATACGGATGTACATAAATATGTACACTAAATTAACTTCTAATATTCTAAATAATATTGTATATCACCAAATCTGTGATATAAAATATTTATCGTGAAAAAAAAGGTAAAAATTAGCGAGTTTTTTGTAATAGTAAGAATTTTAATTAAAGTATTAAAAAAACTCAGCCGGTAGATTTATTCTCTTTCGATTGAAATTTCAATATAAAAATATTTTAGGTACTTCATCTTCTCCTGGTATCATGTCAGTTCCCCCCGACGTTGACGACCACTCTCCCGTCCTGTGCAGTGCGAAACAGTTCCTCCACATTTCTCATTCCGGTCCATTCCCGGATGTTTCAAAGCCAGGAAATTTGCCGTTTTTCGACCCGTCTATGACCCTCGATTTTCTTTTGAAGACAAGCTGAAGGATGGTATATTTTTCCCCTCAGATACTCAACATTCTTCAGAGGGTCCACATTTCAAATGCTTCAAGGCGGCTTATAATATTAACTTTGGGAGTCCACGCCTACATCCCATAAAACAGCCTTTACAGTAAAAAAATAAAAAAGGGTAAAACAAATTAAATTTGAAAATTAACTCACGCATTAGAACAAAGATGTAAAATATTTTATTTACTTAACGTGTCTGGGTAAACATTAGGCATTTCCATTCCAATACGCTGCAACAGCAATTGCTGCGTTATTTGCCACAACCAAGTCTTCTTCGTTACATCCCTGTTCCATGTTTCGGCAGACAAGAAGATGCTTATCATCTTGGACCTACCCGCAATCTCAAGATAAGTCTTCTCGTTCTATTCCCTACCTGTACAGGTTCTTTTTGCACCTTGTGACACCTACACCGAGTCTATTAAATGTCTTCCATGTACGGTAGGATAGATGGTTTCCCGGCCCCAAAACCTCCGACAGCTCTTTTCGACTTCCACTGCTTTGATCGATCCAGCGCTCTTGCCTTGCCCTTTCTGGCGGTACTTGAAGGGGGGATGTCGTGGTCAAGAAACTTTTCCTAGATTTTAATCCATAGCCATCGGAGGCCTGTGACCAAATAGAGGATATCTTGGGTCCATTTCCTGCTTTTTTTATGTAAAAAATAAACTGTTTTTTTTTAATTTTTAACTGTAGAAATAAACTAATTTTATTTTAATGCGTATGTTTTGAGGGTACTGGGGATAAGATTTTCATAAATTTACTAAATAGCCTACTATAACCTCCTAACCGACGTAACTCATTTAACCGGAAGATGTGAAATTTCACCGGCATAGAAACGTGGAAAATATTTAAACTCATTTCCGGTAATAATGAATGCTATGATTTGATAGTCTTTGAAGAAACAACGTTGAAATTATTTTACTGTTGTACGCCTTAGAATCTATATGTCTTATAAGGCAGATTATCCGTAGTGTGAAAGTAAATAAAATTTTCATTTCCTTAATACGAATAATGAACCACAATGATGATCTTTAGCCGAGATATCCATACAAATACAAATCTCTAACTTAAGGGTGTTAGTATCTTAAGTGTAAAACAATTCAAGTACTTGGGTAGGTAGTATAATAACTGAAAATCAAGACCCTGACACTGAAATAAAATGCAGAATAGAAGCGGCCCGATCGGCATTTTACAAAATAAAAATCTTCTCCTCGACGACAATATTAACTTAAAGCTGAGACAAAGAATGGTCAAGTGTTATGTGTGGTCAGTGCTGCTTTATGGGGTAGATGCGTGAACTCTCAAAGTTAATATTATAAACCGCTTTGAAGCATTTGAAATGTGGATCCACCGCAGGATGCTAAGAATATCATGAACTGACATGGTCAGTAACACTGAGGTGTGTTCTAAGGTAGATCCAACACCAACAGAGAATTATTCAACAATTTAAAGCTCCGTAAAGTGTTGTTTCGGCCATATTCTGAGAGGTGAAAAGCATGTCATCCTTCAGATCGTCATGAAGGGGAAGATTGTGGGTCGTAGAAGGGTCGGAAAAAGGCAGCTTTCCTGGCTGCGAAACATCCGCGAATGGACCGGTATGAGAACTGTGGAGGAGATATTTCGCACTGCACAGGACAGGGATGCTTTCTCTATGGTGGTCTTCAACGTCGGGGGGGAACTGACGTTATGTGAATATTAATGAACTAAGGACAACGAAAATTAAGTAAATCCCTTTTTTTAGCATCCACTCTCTCAATAGACTCAAAAATGTTCTTCCTTTGCATTGCAAAAAAACCCTAGCACAATCGCTTCTCCTTCGTTTACTTGACTATGCTGTTTGTTATTTGGATGCGCACTAGGAGCATATCAACAAACTCAAGCTCCTCCAGAATGCTTGTATTCGGTTCATCTTTGGACGTCAAAAAATCGATCACATTTCCCCTTACCGTAATCTTCTCCATTGGCCTAAGATACGACAACGGCGAAATATACATATTTTGTCACTTCTATTTAATACGCTCTTTAACCATAATTCACTGCAGTACCTTAAAACCAAATTTACCTATTAATCTAATCACGGCATATCGCTTCGATCTGCTGAACGTTCTACATTAACTATCCCAATTCACAACACTGAATTTTTCAGCTCTTCCTTTGAAGTACGTTCAGCAAGACTCTAGGAATAATTTGAGTCCTGATATAACTTCGTCAAACTCGCTTTCGTTTTTAAGAAAAGACTCAAGCAGGGATATCTCTCCGAAAATACCTGACCCCTCTCCTTTTCCTTCCTTCCCTTCACTACGTAATATTTACTCAAGAAGGAATATATCTCCCTAAACACCTGATCTCGATTTCCTCCTCATGTTTTTTCCCAATCCTTTTTTTGCTATGATGTCTTTTTTGTTGTGTATATTTTCTTTGTTATTTTTTACTTTCATTTTTTGTTGATTTACATATAAAATTCTGTCACTCTGTAATCTGGTTGGTTGGAGGAAATAAATAAAAGAAAATTCGTATTACCAAAAGAAATTAATTGAGGCATGAACAACGCAATGGGATTTTAAAATACATACTCTGTTTTTTCGATTCTTGAAGGAAACTTACTGAAAGACGTCAACTATTTAGGCATGCATATTATCGATTGGTTGAAAAACGTTATATTTTTGACAGGTTACATACCAAATAAACTAATAATATTTTTGATACATTGTACAACTTAAAGTGTATGTTATAAACATGATTACATAATCAATAGATCTTGTTTTCTTTGAATTATGTAATAACTTGTTCATACATGTACAATCACTATTTTATTGATGTCAGACAAAATAACTATGGGTTATGAAAAATATACCAATAACAATTCTCAAACTGTTCATAAATTTTGAGTGAAAGGCAATTTCGAACAAGATGCAACCATAATGAGTGTGCGTTCACTTTGAACTATTGGACGCACTATACATACAATGTGTTCATATTCGCAATATGGCATATTAGCTCTCAATTTAAAGTATATTTGTTAGGTAATACTAGAATATTTAACGTCCAGTTATTATTTTCTTAAATTTGTTTATTAATTAGTAATACTAAAGCTAATATTTATTTATTTATTTTTTAAAGACACCAACAGAACATTGAAATATACACACACAAATTAACACATGATACAAACACATAAGGTCTCCAATGCTCCAATGACAGGCGTCTGTCACATACTACTAAACATTAGGTAATTTAAATAAAAAAAAAAACAATCATCGCTTAAAACGTACTTACATAAAATTTGCAGTAAAATAACACTGGTAACGGTGATAAAACAGAAACCTTTAATAAGGAGATAGATTATACAATAATAATGTCTACATAAAAATAACATTTACCGAGTGCAAGATAATAATGTTGCCATCACTGCACAATGCGAGCGCAATCGGGTATTTAATATAGGTACATGGAGACATAGCATTGGTCATCATAAAACGTCGCAGACAATGTTCTGAATTCGGCAGAACAAAATGTTCCCATTTATATAATGCATTAAATGCATATTTTGTAATTTACGTACTAATAATATGTGCCTTTATAAATATTTATATACTTAAACAGCAATATTTAAATACAAACATACATGTACACACATACATACACACATACATTCACAAACATACATACATATACAAACACATACAGACACATATACATACACACACATACACATACATATATACCTACTTCCCGTTTATCACTGTGCTACGTCACTGTGTGTAATATTCCTATCTTCTCATTTTTATTCCTTTCATAAAATAAATTATGGATTCGTATTTCAAAAAATTCCTTTTTTTACTTTGTATTTTTCCTCTTCATGATAAAACTCTACAAATATTTTAATGTAATTAGCTTAAAGTAAAAAATAGTCTAAAGCAGTGGTTCCCAAACTTTTTATTTCGCGTACCACACATGAAATTATAAATCACTAGCGTACCACTGAACTGTAACTGTAAAAAAAAACCTTCAAAATGGTAAAGTAATAAAAACTGCAACAACTGTTTATGACAACATTATCATTTATTAATTATAGGAAAAAAATACAATATTCTTAGTGCCAAAAATGGTGCTGCATGTTCGAGACAAGATAGGAAATATCTGGCTCAGTTGTATTTAATTTTAAGCGCAAATTGGGGTCTACCTTAAGCTTATTACGATATTTGTTTTTTATTATTAACATAGCAGAAAGTCCGCTCTCACAGAGACACGTGGTTCTAAATGGAATCAGAAACAGTAATGCTTTTCTGGACAGCGATGGATATTCATGTTTAACTTTTAGCCAAAATTCACACAGCTCTACTTTGTTGAATTCCCCTTGCAAACCTTCATCGCAAGATAGTTCTATCAGAGATTCCTTTTCACTCACACTTAAATTTTCACGAACACTATCCAGATCCGAAACGAATGGGTTCCTTATCCAATTGAACTCAGAATAATCTTCTTTAAAATATTCTTCAAATGTGTCAACGATCATTTGGCTGTGATGTTATTGATAACATTTTCACTCACTGTAAGTTCATTTTCAGTTATAAAATTTTCTAAATTAGGAAAAGATGCCAGATTCTCATTCGATACGCTCCTTTCAATCATTTGGCCATGGCTGCTTGCGTACCACCTTAATAATTGTCGCGTACCACAAGTGGTACGCGTACCATAGTAAGGGAATCAAGTGTGTGGTCTAAACTCCCCTTGTATTGACACTAAACATTTATTTTAATAAATAAATCCTTTAATTACGATATTTAAATCCTTTCATTTTATTTAATGTTGTATTATTTTGTAATAAAGTTTTTAAATGCATTTAAAAATCTGAAAATCGCACTATGTAAAATTTTGTTCAACTTTTACACAAGTTTATTGAGAATGATTATGTAAATTATTTACTAGTTGCATGTAACACATGAGATCCAACGGTCGATAGTGATAGTATGTACAGTTGAAGAATAAGTACCAAACTATAAACCCATAAATACAAATTATTTAATATTTTAAGATATTTGCTTTTCTATACAACACATGTACATAGGTATGTATGTCAAGATAGGATAGCATGGAAGTCAGTCCTTTGATCCTACCCAGAATATGAAAACAGCATGATGGTATGTATGTATGTTTGGAGATTAGTATCAAACTATTAAGTCTTCTTAGATTATTATGTGTAGCTATTGCCATACAAATTGTATGAAGCAATGTCGTCACTAAATTCAATTTTGATAAAAATTGTTATAAAAATTTTGAGATGTGCTAATACTATGTTAATATTTTTTATAGAAAATTAAATTATCTAGTTGGGGTGTTTCGGCTTTTTTCGATATTTAAAAAAAAATGGACATATAGGCAGTTAAACTCATAAATTTTTCATAAAAAAAATATTTTTCTTAATAAAAAACGTTTGAGAAATTCTGGAATTTAAAAAAAAAACTTATTTGAGATTTTGTATTTGTCTATGTTTATACCAATTTTCAGCGTTCTAGCTTTTATGGTTTCTGAGATATATGGAAAAATGAACCAAGATTTCAAAAGTTGATAACCCCTAATTGAAAATTTGGGCTCTGTAAATTGAGCGGATCAAAAGTTATAAGGGGGGGACAGACACACACACACACAGACACACACACACACAAAACTCACATAAAATGTTCTACTCCGAATTCTGAGTAAATCCATGTATGGGAACATATATGCTGCGAGGCCTCTAGTTGGTGTTATTGGCATGCAAAAAGTCCACTACACCATACAAAATTTTCCTTCGTACACGCATATTGGCTTAATAATGTCGATTCATTAAGAGAATTGAATTCTCATGAACGAATCGACAGTTGGATTACGAATTGACTATACATAAAATCAAATATTTTCACATTAAAGGTAGATACCTACTTTATATAGTATCACACTTCATTTTATATACCTAATTCACAGAGATTGATATTTTATAGCATGTCAAAGTTTACGTATCACATCAGTAAATTATTTAATGACTGCATAATATTAAAATATTGACTTTGATTGGCATCTTATTGTCAATTACTACCACACCTTGTACATATCTGTTAAACGTCAATATATGATCTCTCACCTTTTTGTAGTAATACGTATTTGAATTATGAATGTTTATTGTATTTATTCTTATGATTGTTGTTTTGATACTGTATATGCTAATGGGTTAAATTAGCAAGTCTCTAAGTTGAAATGATTGCAATATTGAGTGTCCTTTAACTTGTACCTACAATGAAATATACATGAAATATATAAAAAGTATAACAATAATCAACAATTTGAATAGATTTGAATCAGTTCTACATTTTACCATAGATAATAATCTCAAACCAAGCACCTAAAGAACATACAACGTATCATCATTTGGTCACGTCATAATATGCCTGATTGACTTGTTGTAAAATATATTAATTATATATAAAAGTTAAAAACAATGAAATGTATAGCAGTGACATCTGTGGAGGTTGGGTTATGGCTTTATAGCTAGGTTCAGAACCGTCCCACAGGTTCTTTCTTAAAGTGTAAAAACTTAAGAAAGTGATATATAGATGTCAGTAGGTCATTACTGTTGCTATGATAATAATAATTAAATAAAATAATTATTATTTAGTGAAAAACTTATTATTGTATTGAAAACTTATTTATTGCATGGGAACAATAAAAAGTTTAGGTTATGAATGAAAATTTATCATAGTATCATTCTAGGAACATACCTCTGTTAAACAGTATCAATTCTGAGTCAACTTATAAATTGTATATATGTATTATATTTAAATTATTGTAAATATATTGTTATTTAGTAAAATTACACGAGCAAGTATTTTTAAATTGAAACTCACAGATTTCCACGATAAGGAAAAAGAAATCTCTCTTGAGATCTATAGAGAGATTCCCCACTTGTTCATCCTATAGTGTGGACTGTTTCTTTTACCTCCCAGTTCGGTTAGTTTCTTTGGATGTTAAATGATAATAACAATAACAAAAAAAATACATTTATTTAACATGAGAAAGAAAACTTACAAAAAATACACCACAGAGACCACTCAGTAGTTACATAATAACAACAAAAGGTATAACAAAACACAAAATATGGGTGCTCCCTGATTGGCATCATTCCATTACTTTGCCTATGTCTATCTAACTAGGAATAATTCCAGTTTTAAGACAATTTAAATGCGTGTACATATGTATTTTTCACCACGCTTTCACATCATGCGATAGGATTTACAATCCATCGAAACATAAAATAACAAAACATCAATATAAAAAAAAAATCATGGCAAAAGTCGCACGAAAGTAGAATAAATGCAGTTGAAATGAGATCGCTAAGAAGAATCTGTAATAGAACGATGTATGACAGGGTCAGAAATGAGGACATAAGGAAAGAATGTAGGATAAAGAAAGATGTTATTAATAGAATGAAAGTGAACACATTAAGATGGTTTGGCCACATGGGGAGAATGAATGAGGAACGCCTGACGAAGAAAATATACATTGCGGACAGGAATGAAATGAGAGGTCGGGGCCACCCCAGGAAGGGATGGCACGTCCATGTGAACGGTATTTTGAAAAACGGAAATGTTAGAAGCGTGAACAACAGACGAACATGTATAAAACGATGAATGAATGTTGTCGAGGCGATGAATGTATGCCAAGATAGAAGTAACTGGCGTTCGGTTCTCTCTGCCTACCCTGTGAGAGACATGGCGTGATGGTATGTATGTATACAACATTACCTGAACGAGATAAAGATAACAAATAATTTTGTTTCTTTTTTTTTTAAGATTGCCGAAGGTATTAGAAGAACTAGTTACCAATGTCAACATCATGTGCTAGATTTAAATACAAAAAATATAAATGAATTTATTTGATTGCATTTCAGAACCAGACACAACCAAAGTCAAGATCGATTTCGGTGATTCAGAATCAGAAGAAGACGAAGAGACAACAGGTTACCCCACGACCGAGGCCTACGACAACTACAGACGACATTCCAGTTTTCGACAGGAACAAAGTTTCCCTGCAGTTCCCGGGCAGCGCCTTCGGCCCATCCGTGTCCCTTCTTATAAAGAGTACTAAGATTATCGGCAGTGTTGTACAGGTAATAACAATTTGCATATCTATACATATATCCAAAGATTTAATAGTTTAAAATATATAATGTACTAGGGTACCAAATATGTGGCATCACCCCCTCCAAACTATTTTTTCTCTATTTAGAGATTATTGTCATATGGCAATTTCTTCCAAATAACAAGTATTTTTAAACAAATAAGCATTTAGTATGTAAAAAAAATATTAGTGAAATAATCATCATCATCATCATTCGCGCTACAGCCCTGTGTGGGCCATGGCCTCCTCCAGAATCCTTCTCCAGCCGTCCCTGTAATCCACCGCTCTCCTCCAGTTTGCTATTCCGATCGCTCTTATGTCGTCTTCTGTATCCTCCAGCCATCTTAGATAGGGCCTGAGTCTACTTCTTCTGCCCTCTGGGTTGGTATTAAGAACCTTTTTGGGGATACGATCATCATTCATCCGGCTGACATGTCCCAACCACTGCAGTCTACGTACTTTTATGAATTGCACAATGTTGGTTTCGTCATATAATGCCTGTAGTTCGTGATTATATCGCATCCTCCAAAGTCCACTATCATTTTACTTTCAAATATCATGAGGCTGTTTTCGTCTCTTTTTGTTAAGACCCAGCATTCAGCTCCATACACAACGACAGGTCTGAGAAGAGTTTTATAAATTAGGATTTTTGTTTTCCTTGTTAGTATTTTGGACCTAGAACTTTAATTATCTACTCATCATCAGCAATGGCGCTACAGCCCGGTGCGAGCCTTGGCCTCCTCAAGAAACTGCCTCCATCCCGCCCTGTCGACAGCAAGTCTCCTCCAGTTTGTCTGTCCGATCGCTCTTATATTGCCCTCGATGTCGTCCAGCCATCTCATCCTAGGTCTCCCTCTGCTTCTTCTTCCTTCAGGACAGGTGTCCAATACTTTCTTTGGGACCCGGTTATCCTCCATTCTACAAACGTGTCCGAGCCAACGTAGACGTTGTATTTTGATGTATTGGACAACGTTTGGTTATCTACTAGGGTACCAAAAATGTGGCATCACCCCCTCAAAACTATGTTTTCTCTATTTTGAGATTATTGTTATATAGCAATGTCTTCCAAATAACAAGTATTTTTAAACAAATAAGCATTTAGTGAGTAAATAAAATATTAATGAAATAAACATAATAATAATCCTGGTCACGACACCAAATGTCACTTTGTAATATAAAAATTATAACTGATCCTGATGCACTATTATATTGAATTCATAAATGGGAGAAAGTAATATTATTTAAATTTAGTACTGGCGTATTTTGCATAAATTAGATTAAAATTAACATTGTTCGCATTTTCATTTTTGAAGTCAGTATTTATCTATGTAGTTGTGTGAAAAATAATAAATATATTATGTTTGTTTCAGAATTCAGATTATTTTCATATGACAATTTCTTTTAATGTCATATGGCAATAAAAGAAATTTCAGTTTATTGTCATATGGCAATTTCTTCCAAATAACAAGTATTTTTAAACAAATAAGCATTTAGTGAGTAAAAAAAGAATTAGTGAAATAAACATAATAATAATCCTGGTCACGGCACCAAATGTCACTTTTTAATATAAAAAATATAACTGATCATGATGCACTATTACATTGAATTCATAAATGGGAGAAAATAATATTATTTAAAGTTGGTACTGGCGTATTTTGCATAAATTAGATTAAAATTAACATTTTTCGCTACTCCCACCACCACCCGCTCCGCATATGGGGACTGTCAACGGCCCCTTCGCAGAACGCTAGAATGAATGACAAAAAAAAACAATGCATGGCACGAAGAGTAGCTCATGGAGCCCTCTAGATTAGCAATCTCGGCACCATGGTGCAAAAAGAACAATCAACAAGTGCGAATTGAGATTCACACTTGCGGACTGTCGGCGACTTCAGATCCATATATATAGGGCATCAGAGAAGTGACCAAGATCTCTGGAAACAAAAAAGTCAGTGAGAATCTTCGGATAATAAGGCACCGTATCTATGGCAAAATCGTTTGAAGGCTTTGTAATTGTTCTTCGAGATCACTAAGTCCGCATGTCCAATGGGACCTTGAAGAGGCCCACGGACAGCAACGAGGAGCTCTGATCTGTAAGAGGACACAATTGGGTGGGAACACTCCCAAAGGATGTGATCCGAAGTTTGGTCCGGACATTGACAAAACTGACATGAGGAAGAGGGAGCAATGTTGAAGCGATGGAGATAGCTTTTAAAGTTACCGTGTCCTGTGAGAAATTGAGAAGTCCAAAAGTCTGGAATAACCCAAGGAGATTTCAGTCGCGACCTCACGTCAGGAAAAAATAAAAAGGTAACTCTACCAACTAGACAGGTCGTCCAGCGGTTTTGCCAAATGTTTAGTAGAGTGTCGCTCACGTTTCTCTTAATTGAGCTTCGAGACATTCGACTTTCAGGGGGGTGAAAAGAAGTGTCACCGACGACAGAAGGACGGCCTCGCAATAAATTAAAAATAGAACCTCTACGTTGAATTTCAAGATCAAGGGGGGTTAAGCCTGTCAAAATTGGCAGGGCTTCGGTGGGGCTTGTTCTGTAAGCTTTGGATAGTGCAATGAGAGCGAATCTTTGGCCTGAAAGCAAGGTTCTTCGAATATGCTGAAACTCGCAGGCGTTAGACCAACAACCTGCCGCATAGCAAGCGATGCCAAGATAAACGGCTTTGTAGAAAAGGCGGGCGATAGGAAATTGCAGACCCCAGCTTGCTTTGGCGAGGTGTCCTATTTTAATGAAAGCAAACTTAGCCTTATCTACACATGATTTGGCATGATTTTTGAAACTCGGTCCCCTTTCTAGAATAACTCAGAGACAGGTGACTTGGTCTCGAAAGACAATATTAGTTCCTAGAAACTGAATGGACGGCCGTCTGCGAAGTATGCCCTTAAATACCAGGCCATAAGTCTTGTTCGGAGCGAAGCATAGCTTGTTTTTTATACCCCAGTCAGAACAAAGCTCAGCGCTTGGGTGGCTGAGTTCTCGATTGATCTGCGAGAATCAGCACGAATCATAATGTAAGCATCATCAGCATATGCTTGAATTATACAGTTGCTCGGAAGAGGAAGATCCAATAGATCATCGAAAAGAATGTTCCAAAGAAGTGGACCGAGAACAGAACCTTGAGGACATCCAATGCTTACTTGTCGCTTATGAATAAATTGACCCCCAGGAAGGACTATGTGGCGATTTTCGAAGTAGCTCTTAACAATAAGGTATAAGTTACGAGGAATATTTCTAGCCTTAAGTTTGTGCAGAATGAGCGGCCACCAAGCATTGTCAAACGCACCACTTATATCAAGCGAGATGGCTACAACATATTTCTCATTGGAGCACTCTACAAAATCTATCATCTCGTTAACAGCGTCAACGGTGGAGATGCCGGGACGAAAACCAAATTGGCGTCGGGATAGCGGACGAGAATTAGAGAGATGTGACTCAATTCTACGGCAAATCAATTGCTCGAGAACTTTACCTAGAATAGGGAGAAGAGTAATGGGTCTGTATGATTTGGGATCCGTACTAGAGCGATCGCAACGTTTGGATATTAAAATTAACATTGTTTGCATTTTCATTTTTGAAGTCAGTATTTGTCTATGTAGCTGTGTGAAAAATAATAAATATATAATGTTTGTTTCAGAATTCAGCCGAGCGATATCAAAGTTTCTTGCGCCTCTTCAGGCCACTCTTCAGGGGAGTCTTCGAGATCAAGGGTTTGGATCCCATCACCACCACTACGCAGAAGCCAGTTGTTAAGTCGTCAGTCAAAGTATCTTCGTCTTCTTCTTTATCCAACGAAATAAGGCGATAAAAAAAACCTACATAATATTATTATTGAACTTATCTTTACTAATTGTTTTAAAAAATATTGTTCAAATTTAATTTAAGGTTTTAAAAAATATTCTTAATCATATCGCATTGCATGTAAAAGTAAACAAGTAAAAAAAATCTGAAAAAAACAACTAACGAATTCTGAAAAAAAAGTGTCACGAATTGCGCTGGTTTGGTAATCCAGGGGTCACGAATTTGAAATTCGCCCCAACCTATTTCATTCACCTATATCATAGCATATATGCTTAATGTAGAGAGTGTATCAGTATTCATGGTTATATATTCTTGTATGAGGACATTCATACATAAAATAAAATCTATTTAAATAAAATTGTACAGTGAAAAAAAATCAATATATAATTTAAAACCTGACTTTTTGACTGTTTTAAAAAAATATATAACTAAAAATATTCCCTACTATAATAATATTTTGTTATGGAACTTTGACACTTTGCAACAAGGTTATTCATGGAAATATTGTTATTTAATATGATATTTTAATATCATGTGAAGTATATATATAAAAAAAACTAATTATATATCTAAATTTTCATAAAAAATCTAAAGCTTTAAGGTATATATATTTTATTTCATTTGTGCAGAATTTATCTCTGCACGATTGATTCTGCATGATTATCTGCTATTTAGTTATATTATTAAAAACAATAACCAAATATCAGATAATTGGATAATAGCGACAACGCATTAAATGATTAAGAAAACTATTATATTATTTTTATGAATTTCATTATCTTCAGAACTTGAACATTATACCTAACTATTCTTCCAACTATAAAGGCATTTTGTGTGATATTTTCCAATCTTTACATAATATTCAGTTAATTATTGTTCTTTTTTATTTTTGAGGATTATAAAATATAGATTGTTTATTTTTAACAAAATTGATGTGAACAGGTCTACCAAAAAATAGAAATAATCATAAACTTGCCGCTTGCAAAGGGTAAAAGGAAGTGTATATTATTATTATTTTTACTAATTCATAAAAATTTCTCAAAATATTACAGCGAATTTCAAAGGTACACATATAATTTCAATAATTTAAACACTATATTTTATTGAAATTGAAATAAATTAATGTGAATAAACTTTACGATACTTTTTAGATTTATTCTTCAGTTTTAAAATCCCTTTCATTTTTTTCATTTACTTAATTTTGTTATTTACAAAAAACAAAACATTCTCATTCTCATCATTTAAATCGATTATTATATTTACCTAAAATGTCTAAATTCGATATTTAAATATTTAATGAATACAATAAATATTTACCTGAAATGTCTAATAAAGCAATATATTTTTCGATGATGCCTTTTGTGAATTATTTTCTAATTGGTTTCGATAATTAAATATTTAAAATGAAAACCAGAAATATTTACCTGAAATATCTGTTAAAAAATATATTTTTGATGATCGTTTCGTATTATTTTCTTATTGGATTCGATATTTAAATATTTAATTAAAACTAGAAAAATTGAGACTGGTTGATTTAGGATATCAAATTATATAAATTATTTTATTGGTGTTACGTAAATAAAATTTTATAATTATTTTTTGGTTATTAATTATTTTCAAATGATCCCTTTGATATTGTATTTATTTAAACTTATTTAATATATATGTAGTTCATAATTTGATCGCATAATTTTTTTATGTAAAATGATTACTTGATTTTTATATCAGAAACGGGTTTATCATGAACTTAAGGTGGAAAAAAAACTTTGTTTTCATATTAATTATGTAAGCATTATATTTTGGAAAAAAATATATAATATGAAATGGTTTGTTAGCATGAAGTTTTTTACAATTTTTTTTAATACTAGTTTCTAGTTTCTAAGCGACCGCGTTTTCTACGATGACAACCGACTCTCTTACATTGTGAAGTTGGAAGGAGTTGTAAAGGAAATTGGAGTTACTGCAATATCTTCCAAACAATTTTTTTATTAATTTTAAATATATTCTAGAAATATCTAAAAAATAATTTTAAGAATATACCTAAAATTCTATCAACAAAAGAAAATCTAATTACCAATAAAATAAATTCTATATAAAAATATACCAGTTGTAACTGTAGATTAGAAAGAAACCGAGAAAGTGACTAGAATTGGCAGCGTATTCATTCATACAATCACGGCATATCTCACAATGTGGGATAGCCAGCGAAAGGTTTGCGGGTGTGTACTACCTTATACACGATAAATTAAAATAAATACACGAGTGTAGCTCGATAAATCCCCATACACTAGTTTCGTTTCACCTGAAAAGACAACATTAGGCAGAATATAATATACAAGTAATAATTGGTTTAGGTTACAGAAAATTTTATTACAATTTATGGCAAAAATAATGACGTTTTAGGTTGAAGGTATTTAAAAATAATATATCTATATTATAAGTAAATCATAATTTATCATAGCATTGCATTAAAATAAAAATATATATATTATTTTATCATCTATAGGTACACCTGATTGACCATTTTTCCTTTTAGAAAAACATGCTTAATTGTATGTTATTTATTATTCAGAAGAAAATACAGATTTTTCAATGTAAACAAAGTGGTTTAGAAAAAGGTGCATTGTGATAGAGGAAATGGAAACGTATTTATTGAATAAAAAAATCTATAGCAATCATTTAGTTAAATTAATTGCTGAAACAAAATTTAAGTTTTTAGCAGCGCCATCTATAAAATCGATCGTAAACAATTTCATTTTAACTCGCAACATTTTGTCAAAGATTTCACTTCAATAAATTCTTTCAAGATAAAAAGTAATTTGATGTAGAGCTATATGGCTTTATTCACAGATGTCCATTTGAAAATATATGAATTAATAGTGAAAAGTCTTGTGCTGCTTGTGTAAATTTAAAAATGAATGGTGATAATATATCTATATTATAAGTAAATCATAATTTATCATAGCTTGAATGTATCTGATAGAATGAATCTGAAATTTTTAATTATAATATTGTTCCTTCAGGTCCTCCCTTGTCTCTCGTCCCTTCAAGGAAAAAGTCAAATGACATTTACGTTCATATTTCTATGTCGACGATTAATTGCTTTGTGAGATATAAACCCTTAGTTGACCGTCATCACTTATATGTACCGGACACTGGGACACATTTAATCATGTATTGTCCACGCATTGATATGATAAAAAATTTAAATTTTGTCATTCCTTTGGTAATAAAGAGGCAATAGATAGGCAATAGATAATATAAAATTTAAACTTTTTTTAAAAATATGTATGATAAATACTAAGATACCGTTGGACATATTTAAAAACTAATATGAGTAACATTAGGTACTTACTTACTTTCCGTGTCCGGAAAACCATCAAATTAGAAAACTCCAGTGCTCGGCCACCCGGATGCCGCTTTCCTTCGCTGTCACGGTGTCACAACTTACCATATGCAACATGGAGGGCATTCAACAGACTAGGACAGGCGTCACCCGCTGCTACAGTAACTTCAAAAAATGGGGGCTACAGAGAGAAAGATACTTGTGAGTGTGGCCACTGTGCAGGACAACTCGCACCTTCTCTCATGCCCCTTGATTGGAGTTACATGTACACATGAGTAACATTAAAAAAATATTCAAAAAATATAAACAATCCAATATGTACAAAATACAAAAATATATGAAAAAATAATGACTGACTTGACACTTTTTGTTTTGTAAAAAATATATTTTGAAAGTAGTGCAAAAAAGGGCGTCCTGGGGGGCAAGTCTGGTCAACCGACGGAATCAAAACCCAAATCATAGATATAATTATCTTATAGATTTCTATAACATCATAATAAACTCCATAAGGTTATAATATCCATTATATGGGTAAACACGGATGGTTTTGATTCCGCCTGTTGACCAGACTTTACCCCCCTGGGGGGCAAGTCTGTTCCAGCCGGCAAAATCAAAACCCTCACGATTATCCATATCATGGATATAATTATTATATGGAGTTCTATGATATCTTTAGATGTTATAGAACTCCATAAGATAATTATATCCATGATATTATGGGTAATCACGGGGGTTTTGATTTCGCCAGTTGGACCAGACTTGCCCCCCAGTGCACGATATATAGGTACATAAGAATAACATGTATTATGAGATTTTCGTTGGAACCGTATAAAATATGTTTTCTTGCTGTACCGACGGGTGTTACATCGCTAATTTAAACTACGTAAGTGCCCTTTTATCAATTTATTTTTCGAATACCTTGGACAACTAAGGGTTAAAAAAATAAATAAGGTTTTCAGTTGTTCAGTGTTCGCTTCTGCAGAGACGCAAATAGAATTGTCAAGACTGTAAAGAAGTGAATACCCAACAACAGAAAACTACCCGGAAGACCATCAAGGAGAAGAAAGAACAGTTGAACCTCCTTCTCCCTGGATTGTCCACCTTCACAGGTCAAATAACCCATGATGAAGTTTAAACCCGGAATCCGTCCCGGATATACGCTTGACAATTCATCAAGTTTCATCGCAATCGGATGTACGGTTTAGGAGCGCATACGGTACCATACACACATATTTGATTACATTCTAACATTATGTTTTAAGACATAAATATGGATTAAACCCAATGCCAAGTGAATTCCGAAAACCCTTACCCTTTTACAAAAACAAAGGGGACTCCAGGAAATGCGATAACTACAGGGGTATCAAACTAATGTCACACACTATGAAGATATATGAACGAGTCATAAATACAAGGATTAGGAAATTAGTGGATATACATCAAAACCAATGTGGCTTTGTAGCTGGAAAATCCACAGTTGATGCCATTCAAACTGTGAGGATTCTGGTCGAGAAACACCGGGACGCCAAAAAGGACCTTCATATGGTCTTCATAAATCTGGAAAAGGCTTTTGACAGAGTCCCAAGAAACCTGATATGGGCAGCACTCAGAGCCCACAAAGTACCAGAAAGGTATGTCCTTAGCATCCAGGATATGTACGACAGAGTCAAAACACAAGTGAGATGCACATCGGGAGTTTCTCCAGAATTTACTATAAAAGTGGGGGTACATCAAGGTTCGGTTCTCAGTCCGCTACTCTTCATATTAACCATGGATTACTTAACTAAACAAGAAATGAACAGCCTCACAAAGATCCTGTTATTTGCAGATGATATTGTATTAATTAGTGACAAGCACGAAGATCTGCAAGATGGACTGGAAAGATGGAGAAAAATTCTGGAAGAAAATGGATTACGACTTAGTAGAAAGAAAACTGAGTACCTCTACTTACCGTTTGAAAATTCAAATGCTGCCACTCCCGTAACGCGAATGGATGGAGAAGCTCTACCAAATAGTGACTCCTTTAAGTACCTGGGGTCGATGATCCATAGCGACGGAGGCTGTGCAGCGGATGTAACACACCGAATGAATGTGGGATGGATGAAATTTAGGGCTATGACAGGAGTTTTGTGTGACCCAAAAATGACAATAAAACTAAAAGGAAAAATATATCAGACAATTGTCAGACCTGCGCTACTGTATGGCTCCGAATGTTGGACGATGTACAACACCTTCCATAGACAAATGGAAACCACCGAGATGCGTATGCTAAGATGGTCAGCGGGGGTGTCTCTAAAAGACAAAATAAAAAGTTCATACATTCGCGGAAGCTTAGGAGTGACAGGCATTAACAACAAATTAGAAGAAAGACAATTGAGATGGTATGGTCACATATTAAGAAGACCCGAGGATCACATTGTGAACCAGGCTATGGCCGTAGATATCCCCCGATCAACGAATAGGGGAAGACCAAAAAAATACATGGATGGCGCAAAGGAGTTCACAATTGATGAAACAAGAATTGAGATCGGAGGCGGCCCAGAACCGAAGAGTGTACAGCTTGAGGACGAGGAGAGCTGACCCCAACAGTCTTCATCGACGATAAGTTGGGAAGAGGCCAGGAAGAAGAAGACATAAATATGGATTAAACGATAAGTACTTACTAATAAATCTAATATTATGGTATTTTTTTGAAATTTTTTTAGCATCCCAATAGAGACGAAGTTGGAATATTAAAGGAGAACCGGAAAAACCGGCTGGTTTACGTGATCACTTTATGCGCTTGCGCAACGTTCTCAACTCAAATATAATCTACAACATTCAATAAACTTTAAGTTAAATCAAATAAGTGCAATATATATAAGATGAAAAATAAACAAAAAATGCACCGAAAATATCACAAGTTCTCTCTCTCATAAAAAAATGTAAGCATATAATATCGTCTGTTTTCTAAAATTATGGTAAGAGATGCATGAAAACTTGTCTTGGTCTTGCATACTCAGTCTTCGACTGCAAGACTAGCCATACTTTTGCTAATCACTAGTTCCCTGGATTCTTCTTGTGTTCTTCATTCAGTCTAAGTATTCAAGACCGACTCCCTAAGTTCTTCAAGACCCACCATTTCACATTGTGCATGTATAGGTAAGTTACATAAAATATATTTTAAATGAATTTACTGAATTGTAAATACTTCTTTACACTTTAAGTAAGTAGATCGATATCTAGCAAGTCAATTAACAAAATACCTATTCCTTTAATTTCAGCTCAAGAATGTCTATTGTGCAAATATATTATTAAATTATTATTGCGTCAAGGATTATTTTATTGAAATATGATTTTTCACCACAAAACAATATTTTTATTGCAATATTCCATTTTCCTTTAAAATAACTATACAATCGTACTTGCGCACACCCGCGGTAAGTCGAAATGGCGGTTAACAATAATTGAGTTAGCACCTAAAAATATTTGTTTATCAAAACAATTATTATATTATAGGAAAAAGTAAGTACATATAATTAATTAAATAAAACATTATTGTATAGGCTAAACTTGTTAGTGGCTGAACATTTTCAAGAGTATAAAAACTCCATAAATAACGCAACTCATAAAGTGCATAAAGAACTGCAAGAAGTACGGAAATATTTTTAAATTTTCATTTTAAAATATGGCGTTTTCGTAATTATCAGGTAAGCACCTTTTCGTATTAAGATATTTACAATCAATAACATAAATAGCTTTAAATTAAATATAACCTGTAGCGTGAGAATCTGTAAGTAGTTAATTATTGTATTATTTTTATATCGATTCTATATGTATTGATTAAATAACATTGTTGCTAAATGTGCAATATTCACACATCGATTCTTATTGAATTATTATATTGACCCCGAACGAGAAGGTACGCGTTAAACACAAAAAAATAACAAACGCGCGAGAAAAATCATAGAAAAATACAGCGTTATGGTAATGATATTCGGCGACCTTGACCGGGATTGTCTCTGGTGTCTCAGTGCGCATGCGTCGGACTAACGTCAGTTCGATTCGAGCGCGGCAACTATAGCCATCTTGAAAATACACACGGAGTTTAATAAACGAAAGTGAAAAATATTTAATAATCATTATTGTGCCAATGATTTAATTTCATTATCTCGTGCAATTAACACGCGTTCTATTTGACTGTGAATGCAATATGATTTAGTTATTATATAATAGACATATTGTTTTGCAATTTTTATTTTTGCCGCACTTATTCACCGGGTAAATCCGTAACCCAGATACAGTCGCTTGATTCATTTAACAACAGGTAAGGAAATGCAATGTATTCTTATTTTATAATGAAATAATGATATGTAACAATCCATTAGTGTAATGAATAAATAATTTGACAGTATTTTATTCATTTACATAACCAAAAAAAGTCAAGAGTGTAATCCTGCAAGTTTCGTATATTTATATATTTTTTTATTGATATCGTAATAAAAAAACTACAGAATTTAAGGAGTCGGAATTATATGAAATTACCAAAGTAGTATTTCGTTAAGTACGCTGTTAAAGTATTTGCATAGAATTTATATAATTTAAGGTATTATGTAAATAAATAAAAAACACCTTTTTTTAAATTATACATAAATTTGAAAATAATATGTTTTCAACTGCATTTATTACTGATATATCAATGGCGATATTCGTTCGCGACACATTCATTTTCTTCGCAGTTTTTCTTTAATGTAGTTGAAATGTTTTTCTTAACTCTAATAGTTGATTGTATAGTATTAGGCGTTTTCATTATTTCTTGGATAGTATATACGTAAGTACCTATAATGTGTCTAATATTTATTAAGAAATAAAAATTATAGTGCCTTCAAAAATAAAAAAAACGCTGTAAAATGAAGCTGCGTAATGGATTCAAAAACACTAAATTTCAAACTATTTCATTATATATGTACAATCATATTATAACTAACTTCATTTACAGTCCATTTTACTTAGTACGCGATTATTTACTTGGATAAATTCCATTTAACATTGAAATTAAAATATAAACAATATGTTTTAATTCTACATACAATATATTATTTAAAATATTTTACGCCGATATGACATTATAAAGACTTAATACAGTGCATTTCTATATAGTAAAAAAATAAATAAATTGTATTTTTAATTATATTGTGAATCAAATTATAGATGTACTTTGTTTAATTTAGTTTACAAATTATTAAATTTGTAATTATATTATTTAATAAATTTAATAATATAATTACAAATTTAATTATTACCCCGGATCAAATTTACTTATAAAAATTTTAACCGGGGTAATATTTGATGTTCCTTTTCTCATCGTGTTTCGAATGTACCCGCCATATGAAAGAAAAAGAAATAATGAATAAATAAAATAAATAAAAAATATGTTTAGGTATTACTACTTTTTATATAAGTGTAAACATGTTACTTAGACATGAAATTGTATGAATCATTTTTGTTTTTATTATTATTATATATGCTGTATGTTTTCCAAATAAAATAAAATAAAAATACTGAATTTACAAGATGTTCCTATATTTTTGTCGTCATATTACCTACTAACAATAATATAATTTTTATTTATACACTTCGTTTAAACACAGAATAATATCTTGTTTTTTTTTCATAGACTCACATACTTGACTTAAATATTCCAACTGTCGATTCGTTCAAGAGAATGAAATTCTATTGAAGGAAGAGGCAGTTTAAATCCAAGATGCGTGTATTTTGGAACATTTTGTATGGCGTAGTGGACTTTTTTGACGGCTATTCCAACTTTGATGTTAAAAACACCAATTTAGAGGCTTCATACATATGTGTTCCATATATCTGCGAATTTGCTCGAGCAGGTACCCTTCAACTGTCCGCAGCGCGTCACTCGCGTTAATCACTTGTTCAGGTTGCCCCACTGCACCACTAACTATGCTCGTAATTCGTTTATGTAGCGCAGTTGTTCGATGTATAACACGTTATTCGGTGGCCTGGACATATTTCTATTAAATAAGGGAGAGTTTAGGAGAGGTGTGTGTGTGGTGTATTGGAATCATCCGATCTCTAATCACAAAATAATATAAGTATTGCATGGTGTTCGTTTAATGATTGCTATTTGGATTAATATTTGGTAATATCTGGAGTCTTCACTGGTCTATATGCTGGTAACTCTTTTTTTTGTATATGTTAAATACATCAATTATTATCTATGACTTTGAGTATACATGTATCTATTTAGTGTCTATGTACATTGCCATTATATCCGGCTCGAAGGACCACAATGTAAAATGACTATCATTTACTTGGTCCTTAAAATTAAAATAAAAACTCCGTGCTGACGTGTAGGATTTTATTTCTTGACTGACTCGAATATAATGGCAATGTACATAGACACTAAATAAATACATGTATACTCAAAGTCATAGATAATAATTGATGTATTTAACAGTATATTATATTATATGAATTTGACTGCTTGCACTCTTTAAAATGAAATAAAATAAAATAAAAAATATACGGATTTACTCAGAATTCGGAGTAGAACATTTCGTGCGTCTGTGTGTGTGTCTGTATGTCCCCCCCCCCCCCCTTATAACTTTTGATCCGCTCAATTTACAGAGCTCAAAATTTCAGAATAGGTATATAAACAGGTATAGGCCTACAAAACATTTATACTCAGAATTTTGAATTTTTGTTTAAGTCAGGGGTTATCAACTTTTGAATTTTTAGTTTATTTTTCCATATATCTCAGAAACCATAAAAGCTAGAATGCTGAAAATTGGTATAAACATAGACAAATATAAAACCTCAAATTATTTTTTTTTTCAAAAAAATTTCAGGGTTTCTCAAACATATTTTATTAAGAAAAATATTTTTTAACTGCTTATATTTCAAAATATTTTTAAAATATCGAAAAAAGCCGAAACAACCCAAATAGATAATTTAATTTTCTATAAAAAATATTAATATTATAGAAGTAAATCTTAATTTTTTTTTAACAATTTTTCTAAAAATTGAATTTAGTGACGACATCACTTCATACAATTTGAATGGCAGTCGCCTATACACAATATGTAAGAAGACTTAATTGTTTGATACTTATATCTCGAAACATACATACATACCATCATGCTGTTTTCATATTCTGGGTAGAAAAAAGGACTGACCTCCATACTGTCCTATCTTGACATGCATACCTACATGTGTTGTATAGAAAATAAAATAATTATCCTAAAATATTCAATAATTTGGATTTATGAGTTTATAGTTTGGTAGGTATTTATTCTTCAACTATGCATACTATCGCTATCGACAGTTGTATCTCATGTGTTACATGCAACTAGTTTAAATATCTATTGATTTTTCACGATATCACCAAAGATGAAAATCTTTTCTGTCGTGGGACTTAAATTGTTCAGAAATAGATCTAGCAACAAGAATTTGAAAAATTATACTCAGCGCACGAAAAAAATTGAAAATAAACCCAAAATAAATCTCATGGTGGCAACTAAATCGAATCTTGATATTATTTGTTATTTAAAATTTTCTTATATTTGACCGGCGTCGCTTATGAATTTCATTCATATAATGGCGTGTAGGCGATAAAATTTTAATGAATTTTTGATAGGTGTCTCTCACTATTACTACGTCTGATTTCTGTATACACTAGTTGACACTTTTTGGGGTCAAATAATTTTCACTCTACGATCGTTCATAAATACACGAGTGGAAAACCTTCTCTAATAATTGAATTGATAATCAAGAATCTTATATGCAGAAATGGAAGTTGAATTCGATGAATAAATTTGTTTCTCTAATTGAACTTTAAACATAATAAATTATATATTTACTATCACAAATAAATTCAATCGATTATCACAAGTTTCATTTACAAAGATTAATCAGATTTCATTTAGGTACACTAACCAAGCTTCATTTATTACACTGAAAAAAAAGTTACGTTAAAATTAACGAACTATAGTGACTACAAAACAATTCATATTTAGGCGCTTAACCAAACAGTACAGTCATAAATGGATTAACTTTTACTACTGATAACAAAGGTTTGGCTAAAAACGCAGGTAGCCAGTTCGGTGGTCACATTTTTTTTTCTGTCTAGATGTATTATGTTGAGTACTGATGAGCCGAAGTCTCGCAGTCTTGTTATCGGTCCTTCGAGACTCGCATGACCATTATTACCAAGACGGTATATGCAGCTGCAAAACCAGGATTTGCAAACCAAGAGTCTTGCGAGACTCGATGAAAGAGCCTTTCGGTCTCGCAAAATTTTATAAACTTGTTCATTTTAATTAAGAATAAAGAAATTAACTACGCACTATCGACGACGACATTACACTGTAAATTGGTGTTTTTGTCATACTTAATTGTTATTAAGTACATACTGAATTTTATCAGAAAAATAATATTTTTTTGTTAGATGTGCAAGACTTGCAAGACCGAAACCAAGACTCGATTGAGTACACAATACCAAGACCACACCTGTAAATGTAAGACCACCCCATTATTGGTATTGGTCTTGTATTGCTCATCACTAATGTTGACACTAACTTTTCAACCAAATAATTATCATCTTTCTTAAAACATAATTTGTTTTAATATTTATTCATGATATTATTTATATCGCTTCAAATATTAGATGAATTTCTGAAAATTTTACAGTTGCGAACAGCCTGATATAATAATACACTAGCGGAAAAATAAACAAATATACCGTTCCTTCCTATGTAATGTTTTTATTGTTTATTTTTAATTATTGGTCTGACGATGCGCCTTGCACAAAACGCGTCAGTAAACAAATTCAATCAATAAAGCTATTGCAAATAATTAAAACGTGACAACCGTTTCGCCCGGTTGAGGCCTTTTCGAGTGTCAGTATATTTTATAGTTTAATTTATTTTAGTGCTTGATATTCTTTGTTGATATTAATACCATCGCCTTAACTCAAGGATTTTTTTTTATTTTTTTATTGGGTGTATTTCATTATTTGTGTACTTGTAGGTACAAATACTAAAAAATACTAATGCGTTAAATTGTGAAAATAAATTTAGCATAAGTCTTTTTAATCATTAAACGAATTAGTTAACCGCAAAAGTATTTTATTATCACCAGATAAAAAAATACTCGATATTTTACAATCAATAATGATATTTTATATAAAAATAAAGAGATAGCAAGCTTTTCAGTACATTTTACCAGCATGACAAGTTTAATACTATATTGAATAATTATTTTCTAGCATTGACCGAATAATATTAATGTTCAAGGTTTGTAACATGAACTTTGTATCTAAATACATGTAAAATAATATTTATCAAATGACAAGGTTATATTTTGTTTTATTTTCCTTTCGTTTTAATGAATTTTTAAATACAACCCACAAAAAATAAAATAATTAACACTGTTTTAAATTTACCATAAATTAAATGCTGATTCTGTACATTTCAAACAAATAACTTTTTACAATGAAAGTTTTGAAAAGTTTCATCGTAACATACACACATATTGGAGGTTATTCAGTAAATCCTATTATGATTTTACTGAAATGAATCCAATAACAATAGTTGTAATTGTTTGTTAAATCAATTATCAACCAATAGTACACATTTGATTATTCTGAACATGTTATTGTATTGTCTATGGTTAAAGCAAAAAGTAACTATTTCAGATTATTCTGTTATAACTCAATCCATTTTATTCACTAAAACTGATTATATTTTTATGTAAATATCACTTCTAAAATAATACAAATCAATAATAACATTTATAATATTTGGATATGACAAGGTTTATTGAACAAAATAAGTACACATATTTAAAAGGAAAAATTTACGGTTAGTTATTTAGGTTACCTTTTTAAATACGTAGGTATATACCCATATAAATATTATCTTATTAGTTTAGTTAGACACATAATTATTTTTTGTATTAGAATCATCAAATATTGAGTAAGAATATTCGATACCAATACGTATAAAAAAATGCTATAATGTCGGCGGCACAAAATGCAATGCATCCCAACAACAAAGTTTAAATTAAGGTTTTTTATCTTTAAATCTTTGGATATATTCCGTCAGTTTCCTCTAAATATTCAATTAAAGCCAAAGCTGCATATGTTTATGCCATTTTAACCCTAATCCTAATATTTAATCGAACCAAACATCAAACTGTAATTTAAACAATACGCTTTGACCGCTTGTTATGATTTCAATAACTTTTTAATAGAGCAATCCAATGATGTGCGTTCAGAATAAACACCGTTCCATATTGACGATTGCCGCCATTTTGTATTGTGATAATGTCAAAAGTCAATCGTTGTTTATCGATTCAAAATCACTATCATTGTAAGCTAGAGGCTCTAATGTTATTTCGCAATTTATTCCAGCCAATTGGTCATTTAAAGTAAGATAACAATGGGTGTGTAGATACTACAGACAATAAATCACTCAGGGTAATAGATATTCGAAGTTGATCACAGCGACCCAACAAAGCGGCTTACTATGATCTATGCTCGAGTGTGAGTGGTCCTATAAAGTGCAATAGATTGCCTCCAGATGTCTGTAGTGCACAAAATAAGAGCACTTTCTATAAAGGACTGAAAATAGCTTTGTTTCGTAGAGCAACATAAGATGATTTCGTAGTATGATCTTTAATCATTAAACGGCGCTTAATAAATTATTTATATTATTATCGAATTAAAATGTTTTTTTAATGCTTATATAAAAATATATTTCAAATTAATTACATATTAATACGTTTCATTTGAATAGTATTTATTTTTTAAATAATCGCTCTGTCATGGACCCCATACATAAATAAGGTTTATTTTTTAACCGTTCGTTCAAATTTTTAACTTACAAAATAATTTTTATCATTGCCATTCAAAAGTCTTTTTATAATATGTATTTTCAGCGATTTCTTTTTACTGCGTTATCCGATTTCGATGTTTTTTTTATTTTAGAAAGGGGTTACCTATCTTTTGATTGGTCCCATTTCACTTATGTCAAGATCTGATCATGGGATCCATTAGAAAATCATCAAACTCTTCAATTTTCACTTCAGCGATAGTAATTCTTTACCATGCTGTCCGATTTTGATGATCCTTTTTTTAATTGGAAGGGAGTGCTTCAGAGGTGATCACGCATATAAGTTTTATCGAATTCTGATGATAGGACTCATGAAAAATCTCATCAAACCCTTCAGTTTTCGTTTGCAATCTGTATAGCACGTTGTATTATTGAATATAGGCGAATTGTATGAAAGATAATATTATTGCATACACACATACCATCACGTCATGTTCCTCAAAAAGTAGGCAGAGAGAACCGAGCGCCGAACCGAACGTTTTTTATATCTTGGCACACATTCATTTTGAAGTCGTTTTTGCTCTCCACACTATAGAATAGTGGAGAGTCATGATTTAACCATTTTTAAGCGTATTTTTTTACATCGATTTCTGAACGGGTATCATGTAGAGAATGCACACTATGAGTTTCATCGTGATGTGTTTGTATGTATGGCGTACGGATTATCCTTTTTGTGTCCTCTCTATAGCCCAAACTATAAGTCAGAACGATTTCAAATTTACATCATTTTTGTAAAATGCATAGACCTAGGGCTGATTACTTATCCATAGACAACTTTTAATTTCTTCTCTATGATTTCATCCTTTACATTGTTTTTATGTGTCCTCTCTACAGACTTAACTATAAGTCCGATTGACTTCATATTGATATCATATATGTAAATTCCATAAACTTAGAATTGATAAGTTTTCCATAGATATCCGTTAATTTCTTTTCTTTATGATTTCATATGTCCAAATTTTCAAAATGTTCTCACAGTCTGGAAAATGGAGGTATTTTATACTGTTTAAAATTTTGATACAATAAAAATACACTCATCAAAAATGCATTCAAGGATTGTCAAAATTTAAAGAAAAAAATGTATGGTCTGCCATATCAATGTGAAATAAATTTCATATTTGTATGAAAAATGTATATAACGGAAATAAAATAGCTTCTGTATGGGACAATTGAGTGATTAACTTCATATTTATGTCTCATTGTATGTGTCTCTATAGACAAGTGTATTTTTTACTCTCCACATCTATCTTCCTCAAGGGATAGGCAGTGAGAACCGAACACCGCATTCTTCTATCTTGACATATACATCGCCTCATCAACATTGATACACTGTCTCATACGTGCTCATCTTGCTATTAATGCAATTTCACTTAAAATTTCTCAACAGGTATCATGTAGAAAGTGCATACTATGAGTTTCGTGACAATGGAAATCTTATATTTGTTTAAGAATATAATATAAATGTTCTTCATAAAAATGCATTTAGAGATTGTCAACCGTTCAAGAAGAAAAAAATGAACACTTACTATTGTGTGGAGAGTATAGTGTTAGCTACAACCCACTCGTTTTATATGAAAAAATATTACTTCCTTTAATTAAGTATCGCTTAAGTCAAATTTATTATTTTTCTTCTTCTTGCATTATTTCATTTGACCTGTTTGCGAAAGAGGACTATTCTGAGAGGAGGTGGTCCATCTGTTTTTCCTTCTCTTCGCAGGTTTTCCGGGCAGTCTTCTGTTGTTGGATACTTCCTTCTTTTGTAGTCTTGACAATTCTGCTGTCGTCCATGCGTTCGACGTGGTCCCCTAGAAACGTCGTAAAGTCTCAAATTTACTATTGCTAAATACATATTATTTATCTTAATTTATATACGAAAAGTCCTTGTAATATTTATCAAAAATTTTCCGTTGCTTTTGCAAACATCTTTCTGTGATTTTAATTAATTAATCAATTATTTTAAATGATCAAAAATAAATATTACACAATCAATTTTAAATTATGGCGGGAGTATACAACATTGCACGAATGCTGCGTATCGAATCAAGGGAAAAGCATCGGGCGCCGCATCTAAAAGTTCACCAACATTGTTTAAAATTGCAGCGAAAATATAACATTTTTACACTGTGTGCGTGAATTCACGCGTTCAACTTTTGCACTGGAACTTATCGACTCAGCCACCGTGAAAATATTGAATAACAGACCCAGTTCTAGTCTGGCTGGTTACCGGTTCGTGTGTCGACGAAGCACCTTCGTTTTCATCGGAATAATTATTATGTTCTCGTTTGTTTGGTGAAAATGTACTTTATCAAAGCACTTTCGTTAACAACACAAGTTCTGTATCAAAATCGATGGAAGTGAAAACTCGTCTTACTGTGTACCCCATGAAAGGAAAGATTCCATCCTAGGTAGGTACATCATTAAGTGTCTCGTCTGATATTGAATGAAATTATTGTGATTGGGGCAATAAAGACACTTCGGATATGTTCGTTGCGTCATATATAGGAAATCGATGCACTTCATAATCAATAATCAATACTGCATTATAGTGCACATACGATCCCGCGATATTAGACTTACGTCATTTTGTATAGTGAAGTCATAGTAAAAAGGCTGTTTTTTTCTGTAAAATGATACTGCACCAGGTAATAACGATTGGATAACATGGACACTGAGTAGAGGTGGCCTTCAAATTGTTAAGTTGCTATTTCATTACATCAGTAAAAGACATAACAATTTATTAAATTTTAATGGTGTCTTTCGGGGTTTTCCACCAACCAAAGTGATTTCTAATAGTCTGCCGTAGTAAATATAAAAAAAAATCACGATTTATACTACAACTGACGTGTTAAAATAACAATTTTCAACACTTTGAAGGCTTTTATATTATCTCCGAAAGCCACCACCATTCAGGGGGGCAAGTCTGGTTCGACCGGCGAAATCAAAACCCCAGTGATTACCCATATCATGGATATAATTATCGTATGGAGTTCTATGACATCTAAAGATATCGTAGAACTTCATATAGTAATTATATCCATGATATGGTTAAACAAGGAGGGTTTTCATTTCGACGCTCAACCAGACTTGCCCCCGAGGTTTCTTATTATCCAGTCGTTGTTGCCTACTGCGGTATCTTTTACAGAAAAAAAATAGCATTTATACTATGACGTAAATTTAGCTGTCATAGGCTCTTGGTCTATAAGCTCATACGCCATGTTTTCTACATTTTTTTCAATACAATACAGTTTATATATTTTTTAATCTAATATTGTGTGTAATTTTAAGAGTATGTATGATTTTTATTTTTTATTTATAAATCATAATAAAATTATAATTATTATTATGACAACTGTCACTGGGAGAATTCTCCCGAAACTAGGAGTGTTCTTTTATTCAAACTAATTAATCAATTATTAATTTTAATAAACTTTTTACTCGTACTTAAATTATCAGTGATGAGATTAAAACAAGAAAAACAATATTTGCTAAATGACCACCTCAAGCAGCTTCGCAGATTTGTTTGTTATAAAATATTTAATGACATGTTGGCAAAATTATGGATCTATCAAATAATTTCGTCTACTAACACGAATAATTGATTTAATCTTTAAGTTCATGAATCAGTCAAGTCTAGAAATCAGTCAAGTCAAGGAATCAGTCAATTCAAGGAATCGATCAAGTCAAGGAATCGGTCAAGTCAAGGAATCGGTCAAGTAAGTCAAGGAATCATTCAATTCAAGGAAGCAGTCAAGTCAAGGAATCAGTCAAGTCAAGGAATCAGTCAATCCCGGGAATCAGTCAATTCAAGGAATCGGTCAAGTCTAAAAATCAGTCAAGTCTAGTTGATCCATAGACTTGATTGTTTTTATTGCATCATTACCACGGCTGTCGATAAGATGATTCTTCTTCTCTAAAGTCTTACAATCCTTGGCGGGTCTAAGCTGCCTCCAAGATTCGTTGCTATCCTTTCTAATTCAGAGCAGCAGTCATCCAATTAACACCGAGCTCTCTGGAATCGGATGTGCCTTCATCACCTAGCACGAACTGCGCTCATATCACCATACAGCTGATAGACTTCGGCATTGTGTCTCCTCCTGCATACACCGTCCTCACAGAACGGACTATATATAAGTCAAGGGATGCGTCTTTCAAATATATCTAAAACTTTTTGGTCCTGTTTCGTTAGACTCCACGTTAGACTCCAAAGGACAGGACTTATCAGGGTCTTGTCCACGGTGTGATTTTGGTCTTCTTTGAAAGTAGATGGGATCTAAGTTGGCTTGTAAGTCCAAAGTAGTAACTGTCGATTATGACGAATACCGCATTATACGATGTAATAACATTCATTTTCTTGTAAAACATATTTCATATCCACATGCATCTCTTCAACAACGCCCTGTCCGCGTTTCCGCTTTGACCCTCAAGCATCCCGTCCATCAACATTGACAGCTGTTTATCGCTTTTACTTTTTATTGGACAAGTTAGTTATATTGACGGTGGGTTGAGGCGTGACTCGATTATACAATAAGTGTAGAAAATAAATTCATGTGTCGCACATCAATAAAACAAAGATAGAAATCGTAATATAAAATTCCTATCAAACCGTTTCCACGGTTGAGTTCCGGTTTTTATTTTAATGCGTTTAAGTTATGATCATATAACTCAGATGTAATCGTTTCCTTGAAAAACTTGAAATATTGACAGAAAACTCAAGTCTAAACATAAAACTTGTATGAATATTTATGATTGTTTGAAAAAATAAACTGTGGGGCGGCTCATGACATGTTCTTGTCTTATCTTAAAAATGGATAAATCAGTACTTATCATAATTTAATATTTATCTTCATCTATATTTAATCATAAAAATTGAAGGATCAAAGTTAAAAATGAAATAATCATTAATTTTTGTATAAAAGATTTCTTAAGTATGAATCTATAGCTCTGCTGAAATAATCTTCAAATTGAAACATAATTTTACGTCCAAAATTTAAGATTTTTTTTTAAATTTTTTTCGTCGTTATTTTCCGTTGATTGGTAAATTCAAAAGAAAGACATCATTTTACAAAAAAACACGCATGATTTTTTTTTATAAATATAACATGAACTATTTGCGAGAATTTTATTAGGAGATACAAGAATGTAACGGAAGCCATAAATGTTTCCAAGGATAGTAGTGCATATGGAGTTTGGTTCTCTCTATATACCGCTACTGCGGTATATAGAGAGAACCAAACTCCAATTGAAATTGGCGCAATGACAACATATAAAATTATTTCAGTGGAATTGGAGGCTTTTAAATATATATCGTTGGCTTACATTTTGATCTTACTGGTATTTTTCCTCATAACCCCAAGGGGATATAGTGCCGAGTTATGAATTCGCAATTATCAAGGCTATTTTTATTGCAGATTATCAATTAGTATCATGGTGAGATTGTATTCTGAAAGTTTCATCACAATGTATATGTGTACTATGTGATACATATATACGGCGTGTTTATTCTTCTGTTCATTATTCACATTCGATTCTTTTCAAATTTTGCAAATTTTTATATCTAATACTCGCTTAGATCTCACTAGAAGTATATCTGATCAGTGCTTTTAATTTTTTTTAACTGTCAAATATTTCAAAGTGACCCCAGGCTCAGGATTCTTAAAATTTGATATTTTTATTTTAAAATTCCTAAAAAGGCACATCACTTTCATAAAATGGCATTGAATAATTATCAAGTTTTCATAATGAAATATTTGAATCAAAAATAATTCACGAAACTCATTTCATGAAATTGCTGTAAAGTTTTCCATACAAACATTGAATACTTTATAAAGTGACTTTGTAGTGAGGAATATAGCGTTAGCCCAACCCACTCGCTTATAAATGGTGTCGGCAAAGTTTGAGACTTCCTTGTGTGCTCTTCAAGAGACGGTTTTCAATCTACATAAACTAAACATTATGGTGGTTGTAGAAAAACACATGGGAATTTGAATCTTAAACAATTCATGACATTTTTCCACTTGCATTTCCACGAAATAATGTGGTGTAAATTAATAACCTTGTTAAAATGTCACGACTTGATATTGTTTAACCGATTAATTTTGTCTATTAAGTTGCGCAACTGTATGTAAACATTTGACTATAATTAAATTAGCACATATTTTAGGTATAAATAAATTATTCTGCAAATTAGCTGTTCCTAACGTGTATGCTAAACACACGAATCGTAGCAAAATTCATATACAAATGTCATCTAAATAGTTCCAATGTTAAAATAAATAAAATTCTTTTTCGAATGTTCTTTTTTTTAATTTGTATATACCCCAACATTGAATTTTTTCCCTGTCGGGAGTCAAATGATATTTTTTGTCAGTAAAATTCTTTTTAGTAACGATGGCGCATTTTTTTTTTATTATAAACCACTTATTGAGTAGGTAAACTGTGCCCCGTTCCACCATCATACTTTTCAATTTTTCACTTTGCAATATGAGAATTTTGCAAAGTGCAAAGCGTTCGCGTTCCACGTAAAAACGAGTGGGTTGTGGCCAACACTAAACTCTCCGCACCATAGTAAGCGTTCTATGGTGTGGAGAGGTGTGGAGGAACAAATTCCGATCTACTGTGAACTAAATGAATCGTGAAATGAAACACGAATGAAAATTGTGACTTCACGTGGATTCGCAATACTGCCGATGTAGATGGCCAATAGTATTTTTGCGACGAGTTATGTGTAATGTAATGTCACAAAATGACGTTAATTGTTGCATCATTAAACGATGTCATTATTTGTATTATGACCAAAGTGGGTTAGGTAAACTTTGTGTTTACGAGTATTTTACAAAGAGCAAAGGAACTACAATGATGTTCGTTTTGCGTATGTAGGTCAAGGTCGTATTTGCACAATGTCGTTATTGTTTTACATACTCCTCGTTGTTTTCTTAGGACCCTGGTTCTGATGAAACTTGTGTTCTTCTTTATTAAAACCTGTTAAAACGCTTTGAATAAGGTAACATTCATAATAGCTGGAGATCCTCATTGCTGAACTATATGATATAATAAGGTAACATTCATAATAGCTGGAGATCCTCATTGCTGAACTAAGTGATATAATAAGGTAACATTCATAATAGCTGGAGATCCTCATTGCTGAACTATATGATATAATAAGGTAACATTCATAATAGCTGGAGATCCTCATTGCTGAACTATATGATATAAGGTAACATTCATAATAGCTGGAGATCCTCATTGCTGAACTATATGATATAAGGTAACATTCATAATAGCTGGAGATCCTCATTGCTGAACTATATGATATAATAAGGTAACATTCATAATAGCTGGAGATCCTCATTGCTGAACTATATGATATAATAAGGTAACATTCATAATAGCTGGAGATCCTCATTGCTGAACTATATGATATAATAAGGTAACTTTCATAATAGTTGGAGATCCTCTTTGCTGAACTATATGATATAATAAGGTAACTTTCATAATAGCTGGAGATCCTCATTGCTGAACTATATGATATAATAAGGTAACTTTCATAATAGCTGGAGATCCTCATTGCTGAACTATATGATATAATAAGGTAACTTTCATAATAGCTGGAGATCCTCATTGCTGAACTATATGATATAATAAGGTAACTTTTATAATAGCTGGAGATCCTCATTGCTGAACTATATGATATAATAAGGTAACATTCATAATAGCTGGAGATCCTCATTGCTGAACTATATGATATAATAAGGTAACATTCATAATAGCTGGAGATCCTCATTGCTGAACTATATGATATAATAAGGTAACTTTCATAATAGTTTGAGATCCTCATTGCTGAACTATATAATATAATAAGGTAACTTTCATAATAGCTGGAGATCCTCATTTCTGAACTATATGATATAATAAGGTAACTTTCATAATAGTTTGAGATCCTCATTGCTGAACTATATAATATAATAAGGTAACTTTCATAATAGCTGGAGATCCTCATTGCTGAACTATATGATATAATAAGGTAACTTTCATAATAGTTGGAGATCCTCATTGCTGAACTATGTATATGATATAATAAGGTAACTTTCATAATAGTTGGAGATCCTCATTGCTGAACTATATGATATAATAAGGTAACTTTCATAATAGTTGGAGATCCTCTTTGCTGAACTATATGATATAATAAGGTAACTTTTTTCGCGCTGGGTTGGTATTTGGTTTTAAATATTAATTTATTACTTTACAGAAGGGTGCTCCGGTCTAGACAGGCACTAGGTAGTAACCTGTCGCCTGTTCCCCAAATCCAACGCTAAATGATGTCGCGTGTGTATTCGATCCTGCTGTGCGTAGCTCGGTAATTAGTTGCAAGCTAATTAAAGAACATTACACAACAGAGCGAGGTACCCACGCCACACCATAAAACATTTATATATTTATCAGAAGAATATGAATCAATTAATATTATGGACAGGTATTAAAATAGTTTGAATTGGACTTACGTATTTATTTGATAGTGTGACTCTAATTATAAATCAATGTTGATACTTCAATAATGGACTATTAAATATTTTAAATAATATAGATCGCTGAATGCGCGTAATTATAATCGAAATGTGAGTCGGGCAGAGTGACTGCCTATCGCTGGCCTTGGTTAACCTGAACTACTGAGACGTGATGTGCGTCACCTTAAATAGCCGGCTGACGTCCCCCTACTCCTTGAAGTGGGTGGTCAACTCGGCTGGTTGCACCCGCTACACTTTCATAATAGTTGGAGATCCTCATTGCTGAACTATATGATATAATAAGGTAACATTCATCATAGCTGGAGATCCTCATTGCAGATCTATATGATAAAATAAGGTAACATTCATAATATGTAGCTGGAGATCCTCATTGCTGAACTACATACATGATATATTATATTCCCTTTTGTATTTTCAATTACCCGGCTCTTACGGGACATCCGGTTTTAAAAATAGTAATAATACTTTTATTTATTTGTGTAGGTACATACAATGCTATTCATTCTGCGCAGGTGGCGAGTGAATTCCAATATTTACAATTTATTCTAACTAATAACCAGTGTTTCAAGCCTAGGGAGGCTATAACAGAGCGAAACAAAAATTAACACGGCTGATAAAATATCAATTGACGCAGTACGTTGACACTTCGAGAGAGCAATGGCGGGCGAATGAAAAAACGAGTTTATATAGATCGTTTGATTGTTCTAGAATATTCCACAGATGAGTGTTGCCAAGTTTTGACATTTCAGCTAATCACCACACATTATTTAGTAAATCTAATCCAATATTTTCGGAACGTTTGAAAGTTTAGCAACCAAAATTTAAGTTAAGTTATTTAGTAGAGGCAATAGGCATTGCACGTATAAATCAACCAATTAATATTATATATTGTGTTCGTGGTTAATTAATGTCAAGTTCATGCGTATTCAATGTACAATATTGTCCCTTCAGTAGGTACTTCGAAATTTATTCGGCAAGTTGTTAAACTAGTTGAGGTTAATAATATTTGAAGGTTTTTGTCACACGCGCGTTGATGTTTTATTACTATGCATAAATTTTATTTTATTTATTTATTTACTAATTCATGTTTTTCTTAATAAAAAATGTTTGAAACTCAGGAATTTTTTGAAAAAAACAAATTTGAGACTTTGTATTTATTTTTTTTTTATTTATTTATTTAATCTTTTTGTACATATAATTAGTACACTGGCGGGCTTATTGCCTAATGGCAATTTCTTCCAACCAACCAGAGAGAATGTGTAATATACAAAACAATGTGTACTATGGCAATAAGTTAATTACATTACAAAATAAATGAAGATAGCAGAAGAAAAGTAAGAATAAAAAAAAGAAAAAAAGAACACAAAAACAAAGAAGATAGCATATAAGAACAAATCATAGCAATGATATATATGATGTATTTGTCTATATTTATACCAATTTTCAGTGTACTAGCTTTTATGGTTTTTGAGATATGTTAGCTGTGAGGCACCGGCTTAGAATAGTGCTTCCACTCTTTTCTATTATTGTTTTCGAGTGTCCCGTAAGAGCCGGGTAATCGAAAATATAACAGGCAACAATAACATCTCACATAGTTCAGCAATGAGGTTCACCACCCATTCTGAATATAGTGCCTTTTTAGGTGAGACGAGACTGGTGTGTGGGTATACACAGATATGATGTGCTCTCTTTTATAAGGAAATGCACACCCGCACACCTTTCGCTGGTTACCCCACACTGTGGGATATGCCGTGATGGTATGAAAGAATGAATGAGATATGTGAAAAAATAAAGTAAAAATTCAAAAGTTGATAACCCCTGACTGAAACAAAAATTTACTATTCTGAGTATAAAAGTTATGTAATTTTAGGCTCTGTGCATTGAGCGGATCAAAAGTTATAAGGGGACACCCACACACAGAGACAGACACACTAAATGTTCTTCTCTAAATTCTGAGTAAATCCATATATGGAACATATGTATATGCTGCAAAACCTCTAAGCTGGTGTTTTTTTACTTCAAATTTGGAAAAACCGTGAAAAATATAGACCCTGCATACAAATCTCACGTCAAATCTTGGCTTGATACTTTGTCGATATGTTAAGAGAATAAAATTCTCTTGAACAAATCGACAGTTGGACTATAATATGTATATGCGAAAAGACTTTCTATCCGACCTAATATGTGCCGGGTCAGAAGTCACGGGCGGATAACCACCTCTGCATAGTGCCTACCTAATACCCTTATCCAGTTTATCAATGCAACCTTGAAGGATCTAGTTGTAGTCAATTCCTTAATACTACTATCCAACTGGTTAAATGTATGTAGAGCTGTGAAGTAAAACTGTCTAGTCGTTTCTTTTTTTATGTATTAAAGGGGACCCCAGTGTATTTTGATTTGAGAATGAATGAGGAACGCCTGACGAAAAAAATATACATTGTGGACAGGAATGGAATGAGAGGTCGGGGCCGCCCAAGGAAGGTATTTTGAAAGACGGAAATCTTTGAAGCGTGAACAGCAGACGAACATGTACAAGACAATGTATGAATGTTGACGAGACGATGTATGTATGTCAAAATAGAAATATGTGGCATTCAGTTTTCTCTGCCTACCCCATGGCTTGATTGTATGTATGTACCTTTGTTATAAAGTGGAAAGTCGATTGGTTCCTATGCAGGCGTCCTAGGTTCGATTTCAAGTAGAGAAGAAATTTATTTCGAATTATTTATACGCAATATTTATTTTCTGGGTTGGAAACACTGGTTAAGAGGAAGAAATCATATTTTGGTTAGTTACTTGCCACTTGCTCTACGGCTGCAAACAAGACAAGACAAAAATCGCATGGATAAAAACCTTTGTAGGTAAGCGGATGATTCAGATTGCTGTATAAGGCCCTCTGTGATTCAGTAATATCATATGGAATATCGTCATAGTAAGATTGCAAAGACACAAAGAAGACTTCTAAAAATTATAATTACTAAAAAAATGCTAAAAAATTAAAAAGGAAAAATAAATGCCTTTTAGACCAATCTAAAGTATTGTCTCTTCAGAGGAGAGTGGAGTATATGTAGCATTCTGGTTGAGCATTTTTTGAGACCTAAAGACAGACTATTAATAGCACACGGTAGACAAACTAGATCAGTGACTAACAAACTTTTACGCATTAACAAATTCTACAATGACTATGGACGTAGGACCGATGATGTGTTGCTGCCCAAGGTCTGGAACCCCATGCCTGCCAGTTTGAAGCAATGCGGATCCATCGAGGAATTCAAAAAGAAAACCAAAGAATATATATTACACAAAAATCCTCGATGGTTTATCTAATTGGTTGGCACGGGTTGTTCCAGATTTTGTAGGGTGGAAAATTTATTATTATATTGTTATTATAGATCACAGCCAAAAATCCCCTTAAGGGATTAGGCAAAATAACATTAAAAAAAGTTATTCTATTTTTATAAATATGTAAATAAAAAAAAATCTCAAAGAAGAGAAAAAATTATATGTTTTCTTAAAATAAAACGTAACAATGGAACATAAAAGCTTTCAATAACATTTCATAAACCCAAGTGGGTTTCAGTGTTGTGGTTTTTTGAAGGAAAACGACGTTTTTACATACTAGTATACATTTCATTGCAAAACTTCCTATGTCTGTGAAGTAATAATGTAAATGTCATACAATACATGTCATGTTGAACTCTTTCGTGTATTCAAGATTTACAACAACAAATATTTGAATATCGTGAATATTCATTCTTATACCATCACGGTATATCCCACAATGTGGGGTGACCAGGGACCGGTGTGCGGGTGTGCAATAATTTATAAAATGAATCACAACACCTCTCGCATCTCCTAAAAAGGCGCTACATTCATAATGGGTGATGAACCTCATTGTTGAACTATGTGAGATGTTATTTTTGCCTGTTGTGTTTTCGATTACTCGCCTCTTACGGGTCAAAAAAAAGAGTGGAAGTACTATTCTAAGTCGGTACCTCACAGCTAAAAAAACATTTTGTTTATTTATGATTCAAAAAGACAAATTTTATTCCATTTTGTACACAGATGAACAGGTTACATTCATTATAATATATGTACAAAAGTGGTACAGTGTATAGTTAGGCCTGCCATCCAATTATGTATATCCACTGTTAGTTATATTCAAAACAATAGAAGAGAAAGAATGGGCGAGAAATAATGATAAGGAGATGGTTAAGGATAGTGGGATAGGAAAGTGATGGGGAATGTCAGAGGATATTCTTCGTTGGCCAAAGATACGAGATCGTCGTAACATTCACATACTGTCATTACTTTATAAGACTATTTATGATCCCTATTCACCACAATATTTAAAAAAATAGCATCGTTTTCTTGTCAAGTCACGGCCTATCCCTTCGATCTGCTGAACGTACTACACTAGCTATCCCCATTCACAATACAAAAGTTTTCAGCTCCTCTTTTCAGTACAATCAGCTAGACTATGGAATGGCCTAACTGATGAAGTAACGTCATCTCAATTCATTCAAATATTTAAAGGTAAACTGAAAAAACTTTATTTGTCAAATAGTTCCTGAATTCCTTCTATATCCTTCCGTAACCTCCTTTTCCTCATTGCTATGTGAGGTGTTATTTTTACTATTTTTTTTTAAACTCTCTTTTCATTTTTTTTTCTCTTTGTATTTTTTTATATTTCTTACTCTTTTATGTTATTTTTTATCAATTTATTTCTCAATAAATTAGTATTGTACTAATTTAACATGTACATAAATTATATAAATAAATAAATATCTAAAAGAGAGAGAGCAAATTAAGTTGTACTGTACTCATACGATAAAAGAAATCAAAACATCTATCTATTGTTATCTCGGATAATGTTGGTTACTTCTTTCATATACCTGCTATACGGAGTAGAGCCCTTGAGGTGACCACGGTCGTCACTAAACGGCGCTTTATAAATTGTCCTTACTATTATTGTTATTATGAAATAAGTCTAAACTGTTGAAATTTTTGTTAAATGTTTCACAGATACGAAATGGTAGAATGTTTTCGGTGATTAGTTTTGTAATTTGTAAGTTCTCGTTCTATTTTCCTGTTCCCAAACCTTCCGTGGCAGGTCAAATCAGGAAAGTGTCAATTTATTAGACCTTGAACGTTGGCAGATGAATATCTGGTTGTTGGCTAACCTGTATTTAATCACAAGCATTAAATAGTGAAAACTGGTCGGTATCAGGAAATGAAAATACAGCATTTCTAAATTTATTTTTTCTGAACGTGAAACTGAAGGATATGTCGGAAGATGTAAGAATATAAAAACGGTAATATGTAAAACAGGAGAACAAAGAAGGTTGAAGTGTCACAAAATCAGGATATTGTTGATTAAATCTATAATTTACAAGAGAAACAACAAACATGTTTCTTAACAATCATCGTAACGTGCATAAACGTTAAGCGGATTACTTTTCCAGAGATAACGGATAATAATTTATATTAATTATTTATTTTCCACCATTTCACCTGGTCCATCACCCGTTCCTATCAACACCATCCATCCACCATAATTTGGGTCTTCCCACGTTTCTCCTCCCATCTGGTCGTACGTTGATAATCTTCTTCGGGACTCTGTTCTCCTCCTTGCGTTGGTGAAAAATTGCTAAATCATAACTCCCCAATATATCCCCTTAGGTTAGTGAGGAGGATTAAAAAACATCATAACTCTAAACAGTTTCTGTCACGTAAAGTAAAACAACGCAAATGATATTTTTGTAAAATCTAACAATTTTAACAATCTTCGTATTGATTCGCGTTGAACTAAATACCTGTGAGAATCCGTCCAATGATGGTTTATTGTATATACATATTGATATAACCAACTGGTTTAGTTGCATCACTAATTCTCAGTGGGATGTTATCACAGTACAACGACCATCTTGACATACCAATGCGGTAATACATATTATACATATTAGTCAGCCGCCTAACAAAAAACCACAATCCGACAGTCCAAACCACAGCGGACACAGTAGGTATCGTTATGAAGAAAGTAAGAGTTAATTAAATCCACTCTAAGAATAATATGGCCTTGTTTATTTTAACATCGAATTTATTTTAACACCTGACGAAGAAAATATACATTGCGGACAGGAATGGAATGAGAGGTCGGGGCTGCCCAAGGGAGGGATGGCACGTCCATGTGAACGGTATTTTGAAAGACGGAAATATTAGAAGCGTGAACAACAGACGAACATGTATAAGACGACGTATGAATGTTGACGAAGCGATGAATGTATGTCAAGATAGAACTAAGTGGCGTTCGGTTCTCTCTGCCTACCCCGTGAGGGACATGGCGTGATGGTTGTATGTATGAATTATTGAAACAAAATATATCGAATAGTTTTTTAATTGCATATACAAGTAGGTAAACAAGCCAAAAATGAAATGATGTTTCTGGTGCAGTTCAGGGGTGACATCTGTGCGAGACACCGTCATCTCATATATAAGGACTGTTGCTTTCATTGTTTAGAAATAAACTAATTTCTCAAAAGATGCCGTTACAAAAAAAAAGTTTCTTCGTTACTTCATAGATGGCAATATAGTGTAATTCCATATTTTCAGGTGAATTGTTACACATTATTCAAATACATAACTTTCACAAATTAAATTGATAAGGGAACTCAATAAGAACGTGATCAAGTTTGGTGAACGTCGCGCAAGCGCATAAAGTGATCACGCAAGCCAGCCGATGTCGTAAGCCCTGTAGGTGCCTGAGTTCATGGTACTTCTATAATATCCCAACTTCGTCTCTATTGAGATGTTATTGTCAGTAAAAATATATTTGTGTGCTCTTTCTTGGTGATATTGTAAGAATTCGTTAAACTGTACCATTTTTGTAGAGCGTTTTGTTCTCATATAACGTGTCTATATTTAAAATGTCATTATTTATAGATCACTCGTGGGCCCTTTTTGTCAGCTATCTTTAAATTTGCTTTTTCAATATTATTTTTGTTCATCATTCACTAGTAAGGGATACAACTGAAACGTTTTTTTATACGCCTTTGTTTTTTTCTCTGAAAGTTACTCTTCGGAGGAAAAAAAACAGATCCACGTTCAATGACATGTTATTGCCCACGATCTGCATAAATAAGAAGACGTCTTTTTATTTATATATTGTTTTGTATAAATTATTGTATTTTTTCCTATAGTAGAAAATTAACCTCATCTCTAGGTTATAATTTATTGTGAATTCATTTTTTGTACTCAAGCTAGATAGTTCATTATCATTTTTTTTTTGCTATGATTCAAGGAAATAATTTTGTGTTTGAAAATTACAGATTTTTTTTATTTACGCATGTTTATTGACATTTGACTCCGTGGTATAGTGTTTAAGTTGTTTGACAGTATCCGGAGTTTGAATCTCAACAGAGGAGGAGTCTCGACGATGAATGACTTACTTTCAATTCGAAAAACAAATAAATTTTACGGCGACAGAACAAAGGCAAAGATAAAATCGAAACTGTTCAACAAACTAACTAAACAGATAAGTTCTAAAATGAAAGACAGAAAAAAATGTAATTTTACATTTAATATATGTACTTAATTTTCATTGCTTCTTCTTCTTCGTTTAGTAGACCTAGTTGGACTGTTCTTCAGAAACTATGCCTCCTGGGATGACGAAGTCCAGCTATCCTTCCATCCCTTGGGTGGTCTACCGGGTAGGCGGCGCGGCGGCCAGAAGGAATTTCATTTGCTGCTATATATGCAAGTCTATCACTGTCCATCCTGGCTACGTGGTCCCTCCAATGTCTTCTTCTGGATCTACTCCACCGAACGATGTCCTCTATTTCAGATGTTTTCCTTATTTGAACATTGCGAACACGATCTCGGAGAGTTTTACCAGTGATTGACCTTAGGACCATTTTCATTGCTGTGTTTTTTTATTAGATTTACTTTTTTATTTCTCACTACCCCAAGGTGATATAATGGGGTTATTTTTTTTGCAGATTATCAACTAGTATCATGCTGAGACCGTATTTTGAAAGATTCATCACAATGTATGAGTCCCCTAAGAGCCGGGTAATCTAAAATACAATAGGCAACAATAACATCACACATAGTTCAGCAATGAGGTTCATAACCCAATCTAATTGATATGCAAAACCAATACCGATCGAGTATGCATGACCAAAAACAAGATTAGACCTGTAAATGTAAGATTAGACCTGTACATGTAAGATTAGACCTGTACATGTAAGATTAGACCTGTACATGTAAGATTAGACCTGTTGGCATTACATTTGCTCATCATTACTATTCAATCGGCTTTTTCCTCAGAACGGGTTACATCTATTGAATATATTTTTGTTTCTTTCAGAGAATGTCTTCCAGTGTCCAGTGGTGCTTCATCATAGTTGTATTAGCAGTCACCGTAGCGTCACAACAGCAACAGAAGAGGGCCATAGCGTCTTCAGACAGGGTAAGAAGAAAACCTTCTATAAATCTACATTCTACAAGAGTCTATAGAAGGCTATAGAGTATATGTATTTTGAAAATCTTTTCCGCAGTGCTCTCAAAAGATACGTCTTTGAAATAAGGAACAGTTTGTATTTACATCTTTATTCTATTGCATGAGTTTTTTTTTGTAATTTGAATTTGTTCAATACTTTTTTTGTAAAATTAGTATTAGTAAATCCCTTATATTTTTTTTTAATTATGTAAATAAATAACCACAAGGCCTATGAAGTAGATTTTATCTGCCGTCTGAGTTTTTTACCATTTTAATTACAATTATTGCTATTTTTTTATGGAAAGAGTGAATATGTCCTTACACTCTTATAGTGACAACGCAGTAGCGGAATTGCATATAGAAACTGAAAATCTTGGCTTGCCTATGAATATTAAGTTAAGAAATACAAGATCTAATATTTTTTTGTCTTTTTTGCTGAAACCATACTACGAGATTAAAAAATGAACCATATGTAGATACGATGCTTGACAGGGCCACCAATGTAAAAATTATTTTGGCATGTGATTTTAAAATATTTTCATGGCCACTCAAATGAACAACGATGCTAAAAAAACATTAAATTATCGACATTTCCCAATTTCTTTCAGGGTTTGCCTAGTCCGAAGGTTCCAGGCACGTCCCTGGTAACAACTACATATACATCCTCATACATTCCCTAAATTAAACATAAATGCTTGTGCTATAGGTGAACGAAATCGGTCGTGGCAGGATTCGAACTCTCTGCCACCACCCATCTATTTCATACATTAGAAGGTAATTTAGTGTGCATATTTGAAAATACTAGAAAAATAAAATATAAATAGTGGAATTGAAATGTGAGAGAATTTTCTGCAGTAGTGGAGTTTTTTTCGTTTCTCCAGAGTTTCTCAACATTTTTATTTTGACAAATGTATGCATTATACAGCCTATATTTCCATTTATTTAAATATCGAAAAACACCGAAACATCCCAACTAGATAACTTATTTTTTTCTATAAAAAAGCATAAACTCATAGCAGTAGGTACCTACATCTTTTTAGCATAGATTTTTTTAACCTTTTTTTGTAATAATTGAATTAAGTGACGATTTATACAATTTGTATGGCAGAACAAACAATATCTACGAGAACTACATATTCTGGGTAGGAAAAAAGGACTGATATCCACACTGTCATATCCTGGCATAGGTACATATTAGATCTAAAAAAATCTTACATTCAATGATTTTGATTTAAGGGTTTATAGTTTGGTACGTATTCTTCAACCATACATTCTATCGACATCGACAGTTGGAACTCATGTTTAACATGCAACTAGTCGTAATATTTTCACAATCTACAAGATGGATTTAAACTGTATTTTAAATTCAGACATATTCAATTTGTTGTTCAGATATCATTATCATCTGATCCATGTAAATCAAGACACTCAACACAAACTGATGATGACAAAATTTTGAAAGAAAAAAATAATACAAAATACGAAATTCAATCAATTATATTACTGACCATACCAATCATTTATGTATTTATTTATATTTTTTTACAATACTGTCTATACCCCCCGACGTTGAAGATCACTTGCGGAACAGTTCCTCCACACGCCTCATTCCTGTCCATTTCCGAATTCTTCGGAGCCAGGATAGCTGCTTGCCTTACTCGTTGTTTTTATATATATATATATATATATATATATATATATATATATATATATATATATATATATATATATATATATATATATATATATATATATATATATATATATATATATATATATATATATATATATATATATATATATATATATATATATATATATATATATATATATATATATATATATATATATATATATATATATATATATATATATATATATATATATATATATATATATATATATATATATATATATATATATATATATATATATATATATATATATATATATATATATATATATATATATATATATATATATATATATATATATATATATATATATATATATATATATATATATATATATATATATATATATATATATATATATATATATATATATATATATATATATATATATATATATATATATATATATATATATATATATATATATATATATATATATATATATATATATATATATATATATATATATATATATATAGTTTAAATTGTTGTTGAAAATGAAAAATGTATTAATAATAAAAAATATTTTGTTTCAGTTACAATTAGCTGATGATGTGATAGCTAAAGATCGTGCTTTGAGACAGACAAACAAAGCTAAAACTACAGCAAGACCCAAAGGATTTTTCGGAACCATAGCACAACTGTTTTTTGAGGTATGGATATATTTAATTGAAACATTAAAAAATTAATAGTTTAGTATCTTCAACTTATGAAAGTAACGAGTGTCATAACAATATATTATTACCACATTAAAAACATGTACATATGTACCTATTATGATGTATGTTGAAAATATTTTTTATTTCTCAACGCCTCCATGTCTGCAATATGTATAACACATTTCTTAATCAAATTGTTTTTTTTTCAGCAAGTAAATGACACGAAAAGTGCTTATACACAAGTATCGGATTTACTAAACGCGCAGTTCTCTGATGACCCAACTCCTCCAAAGGTCAGTACGAAAAATATTTTTTTTATTGTGATAAACTAACCATTTGTCACATTTTTAAATCCAGATAAGATCAAATTAAATAAAAGACCTTGCTTCTTTTATGTGTCTATAAAGATTCTTGGTTTTCCTCTAAAAAGTCTAAATCAATGTATTTTATTTGTTTATTTATTTTATTAAACTTATATAATGGGTATTAATAACTAAATATATGCACAATAACAATTTTACTATAAAGGTAAGGCCACCATGTGGAAAAAATCATTTCCAAGAAGTAGATTTTTCTTTAATTAAAAATAGAAAATATTTGTAGCGAGACATAACACATAACCCGTCTCACATATTATATCTAAATTTGATTTTTTCTTCTACTTATTATCCCTACCGCCATCTATTTGTGAAATCGTGAACGAATTTGTGTATGTATATTAAGCGAAGACTTGAACCATGTTTACAACATGGATGTATTATTTATTTTTAGAGCTGTGGGCTGTGCATTAACGGTTTGCAGACATGACATGTTTGTTTTTTTCTAAATTAGAAATTTCATAATATACAATAAGTTTTCATTAATTGTTTAGGGCAATACCTAAATATTATGGTGATTTGCACATTGTAGCGAACGTAACAATATAACACAAGACAAAACATTATTATATCTGATATTGGCGATCGCGTTATGCGCTTGCGCATCGTTCATCAAATTCTGAATTGAAATTTGTCATTTTGTGAATTGTAATATATATTTTCTGCTTTAAGACTTCCACAGCGAGTGCTGCAATAACAGAAGATGATGGAGATGTTACAACAACTGAAGAACCACCACCGAAACTAAATAGACAAGATTTTCTTAGAATAATTCAAAAGAATTTGATCGGTTTGAGACGACTATACGATTTAGAAATGAGAGAAGCGTTGAGGGTAAGAAACGAATAGACATGGATTAAGTATTTATTTATAATTTATTATTTTAAATACATATAATAAATGAAACCATTATTTCCCTTTCTGAAAAAAAAACAAACTACACGTGGTCTTTATTGTGTATCATATGCGAAATCTAATTTCGAATAGATAAGAGAGTTTTGTATCCGTTTGGATTTTTTTTAAATATTTCATGATATAAGTAGTATAAAAAATAAACAGTAATACAACACGTCATGACTTTATAACGTCCATCAAGATCGTATTATTATTTATGTATCCTTGATACACAGCCTTAATTATGCAGAAACACAAAATCGTCGAAAATCACATCCATTTCAAGCTATGCAACTAAATAAATCTCTGCCTAATTATTTTAATAATTTAATTACGGAGTTCTTTATTACAATTAAAATGACAGTTTCAAATATATTTATCTAAAAAAAACAAAATCGCATTTAAACTCCATTTTTTACTATATATGAGTTTTCATTTATATCTGTTTTTTTTATTTATTTCTATGATTTATTAAGATGATCATTTATATATTTTCGTCTGTCTACTAAATATTTTTATTTCTTTACAGGATTCAAAGAAAAATATACAAGAATACAGTAAAGAGTTTCACAGAGAGTTATACAAACAATTCAAAGACTAGTACAGTGTTTAAAATTTAAATAATTTTAAAATTTAATGTTCACTATTGTTATTTATAGTCGAAATGTTGCCATGTGTTGCAATAAAACTAAAATAAATATTAATAATTTTGGCTAGGTACTCTGCTCGTTGTAGTTTATTAAAATAATATAGAACCTCGAACGAAAGGTCCTGGGTTCGATTTCCGGTGGAGACACAGTTTTTAATTGTGTTTTCAGTCTGGATCTGGGAGACAGTAAATATTCATATTAATACCTTCGTGATAAATATCATAAGCCTCCAGAATGTGGCAACTTGTTTGATATTTGACAAAGTGCATGTTAATTTCCTGAGAAGCAATACGAAATAGTTATACATTTATTTATTGAGTAAATATTGGGAATTTTAAATATCTTCTATGAATCATCATAAAACTGGTTACAATAAAGGATCAAGTGCCTACTTATTGCCCCGGTTCAACTATAATTAGTACCTAATTATTTATTATTTTTAAAGAGACTGTTGGATTGTAAAATATTTGTAAATATTTTATGTTATTTTTAAACTGAAATAAAAATAACTTATAATTTAAATGTTTTTTTTGTTTTTTTTTTACTGAGACCTATGTATTTCCTATGGAATCATGCCAAATATTCATACAAAGTTTCTTTTCAATCATTTTGATTTGTAAAATCCATTCAAATTTATGTCTACAAACAAATTAATTATATTTAAGTGCCGATCGCTGTGGTACAGATGGTAAGCTGTTTGGGCTGTCCTCAATTGGTTGTCCTGGGTTCGATCCCCAGCAGAGGGAAAAAAATTAAATTTATTGCTCACGCTAATATTGCTTCTCTGGGCTGGAAACACTGGTTATTTGGAAGAAATTGTCATATGGTTTTAAACCGGCCACTTGCGCAGGGTGCAAGGAAGTGTTTATTATTTATTTATAATATTTTTAAACTACTTGGTAATTGAAAATTGGAGAATAAAATAATTTAAAACAATTAATTACATAGGTATTCATTGGCTGAAATCAAATGAATATCGAGGCCCAAGAGATATAAGATATATAAGGGATATATTTCAATATTATTTCATCAATATTCAAAGATCATTGAAGAAAAATACTATTGCATAATTTTCTTGATTGAGAATCCTCGAAAAATATATTAAAACTTACTAGTGCTTACTTACATCGCATTTTCCATAAAATGCAAATATTTTTTTTAATGGCAACTTCTTGCAATCTATTACCAAATACTCTTATTACATCGTCTATGGAAAACGGCCCATGCGTTTTTGACAATTTTAACGTCAATTCTTCGATTATTGACGATTGACGCGATCACTATAATTTCCTCTTACTTATAATTGCCGATATCTGAAATATGTAAGTTTTTTATCTTATTTATGTAAAAAACTTTCATTATTATGTTCTTAACGTATAATATTGAGTTAATTATTGATGTTTTCTATCAAAATGCGTATTCCCAACTAATTATAACCTAACTTTACATTTCAGAATCATGGTTGTTTTTACGTGCGCTCACTGTGGTGATTCCATCCAGAAACCCAAAGTGGAGAAGCATTATGATACCAAATGCAGGAATAACTTTCCTGATTTATGCTGTGTCGACTGCTTAAAAGATTTTCGGTAAGTCTTGCTTCAGTTTCATGCTCTAGATAACGGACAGTTTTATTCTTATCCTTGTCTTTTGTAATTCCACAGCTCGGTAGTGAAAAACTCATCTGTTCTCTCTTTAGTATTTATCGTAGATTGAGATATTTCAATGCGTTGTGGCACGGTCAAACTAACATCCTAAATAAGTAGCTTTAGGATGTTAGTTTGACCACATTGTGTTAATGAGCTAAATAATAGCTCATTAACACAAATAATTATATTTTTCATATTCGCAAGCATTTTCCTTCAATATGCATATTGAAGAGATAGTGGGAAAAGCGATGAGGACCCTAGGCTTTCTATTGCGTCTGGGAACAGACCTCCGTAGTTTACAGTCCTTTAGAATGCTTTATGTATCTCTAGTTAGACCACAAATTGAGTATAATATTGTGATATGGTCACCCTACTGTGCAATTCATTCCAATGCGATTGAACAAGGGCAGTGCAAGTTTTTGCGCTTTCTTAACTATAAAATGGGTTGCTCCATAGAAGATATAAATTATCCCAACTTGATGCGTGGCTTTCGATTGCACTCTTTGGCCGATCGAAGGAGATTTCTGGATTTTTCATTTTTGTATAAGTTAGTCAACGGAGAGATGGACTGCATCAAAATTGTGAGTGCGGTTAAATTTCACGTCCCGAATATACAGACAAGACAATCGGTGATATTTCATGAGGTAGCAGCTTCCACGCACTATTTTTTTAACTCACCAATACCGCGATTACATAGGTTTGGTAATGAACTGTGTGTTGATGCAGATATTTTGTGAGATAGTTTGCTGGTTTTCAAAAAAAAAAAAAATTATGGATCATTCATATTTAGATAGTTTTCCCTTTTATTATTATTTTTTATTATTTATGATTGCTGAATTTATTTCTTTGTGTAAACAATTCTATTTCTTCTTTTATTCATGTTTGTTGGGCTCATTTTAAATTTTTTTTTTCAGATGGTTAAATTTTTGTTATAATAATTGCAGCATTATTATTGTTCTTTCCCCTTAGCGCTTTTGTCCCGTTTCTATCGGGGTATGCTTTGACCATGATCCTGGAATTGGCGAGTCTGGTTATTACATTGAAGCGACTGCCATCTGACCTTCGTAACCCTTAGAAAGGGGAACCAGACAGATTGGATCATGGTTCCCCTTTCTAAGGGTTACGAAGGTCAGGTGGCAGTCGCTTCAATGTAATAATGTTAATTTTATTTTCTACTGTTTGTAAGGTGTCTAATTATTATTTTCTAATTCTTTTTTATCTATTTTTAAATGTGAATCAACGTTTTTATCTGAATCTATATATTTTTGTTTCTATATTTTTGTTTCTATATTTTTGTTTCTATATTTTTATCTTTATCTATATTTTTTTTGTTTCAATATTTTTATATCTGTTTGTAATTTATTATTAGTACTGTAAGAAGTAAATGGCTTATGCCGTATATTGTATAAATAAAATAAATAATATTTTGAAAATAAGGTACTTAATATAGAATTTCAGTAAATTACATGCATTTTAATTATAGATTGAAATTAAAAATTATGGTATTTACACCTCGTGAAAACTGCTATAAAAAAGGCATATTCAAGCGTTTATACTTTCTTTTTCACGTTTTCTTAAAACATGAAAAATCTTACTGTAATATATTATGAATCCCATCATAGAAAAAATATCGATCTATAATTTAATTTCTCATTGAGTTGTTTCCAATGATGGAACGCTTTTTTAATTATTTTTTATTCTGTTATTTTCAGAGGTGACGAATTCAAAGCGCACACAAAATGTATTTCAGAAGCAGAAAGGTACGGTGGTAAAGGATTTGTGGCAAAAGAAAACAAAGGAGAGAGGAAACAGAATGAGTGGATAGAAATAGTACAATCGGTTTTAGACGACAATAAAAAAATGTCTGGTTCTTTAAAGAGTTTACTAGAAAGGGTAGCTCAGCAACCTAATACCCCTCGAAAGAGAGCCAAATTTATAAATTTTGTCACGAGTATGGATCGTAGAACGAACCCAAAGGACATTGAAGGTGCATGGGATTTGCTATCAGCGAAACTGGATTTGTTGAAGAAAAATAATGAACATCAGAGAAAAGAGAATGGTAAATCGGAAAGTACACCTGTTTCTTCCGATAATAAAACAAACGACGATAAGGAAATGGAAACAGAAAATGGTTTAGATAATAATAAAGAGAAAAAGAATAAAAAGAAAAGCAGAAAACATGACGATAGCTCTATAGAAAACAATGAAAATAGTAAACTAGATATTACAACCGATAGTGTTTATGAAAACGTAGAAAAGAAAACAAAAAAGAGTAAAAAACAAAAAACTATTGACGGTGAAATGTCCCAAGTTAACGGAGAAAATGATGTCACTATCAATGAAGATGTGAGTCCCCTAACTGAAAATGGAGTGAAAAGGAATAAGAAAAACAAAATGGAAACCGATAATGATGTAGTTCAAGAGGACACAACAGCGGCAACCGAAGAAAAAACATTAACTAAAAAGGAAAAAAAAGAGAAGAAGAAACGAGAGCGATACGAGGCACAGTTGAAAGAAATCGAATCGGCGAAACCCGAATTGAGTGAATCTATCGTCGAAGAAGTTGCTGAAGAAAAGAAGAAGTCCAAGAAACGTAAACTGGATCAAAATATCCAATCAAGCACTGTCGAGAATGGCACAGTGTTGAAAGAAAAGAGTTTGCCCCAAGAGAATGGGATTAAAGAAGAGCCGGCCGAGAAGAAACTTAAAAACGACGGACCCACAGAATTTCATTGGACGGATGCCATTTTGTCAGTCATTGGAAACAAAGGCAAAGACATTTCTCTCAAAAAGTTACAAAAGAGAGTCTTAACAGAGTATTGTGTAACACATAACATTACCGAGTTGAATGATAGGATAAATAAAAAATTCACAAAGACACTGAATAGAATATCTAATGTTAGAATAGAAAATGACAAAGTAAGAATTGTAGAAGATGAGTAAAAACTATAACAAATTGATTAGTGTATTATATTTGAATTCCAATAATGTTTGTAATTCAAATTGTAATTTTTGTAATAATTACAAATACTTCTATACTAAGCAATAATTTATTATATAATATAACAGATTTTATTTCTCATGTTTCCCATCAATCTTTATGTTTCCCAGGGAGTCATTCTCACTTTTTAAATTTGTTTGCTCTGTAAAAAGAATTGAAATGTCTCTGATCTCCTATTATATTTTCAACTGAAGGTGACATCTTGTCATTTTTAAAATGTCCAGGAAAATGCAGGTGTTGTTTTCTTACCATTTTTTAAAATAAATATTTGTTTATTATATATAACAGTTATTATTTCCCTCTTTTAGTCCATATCCATTTTGTTTTTAGGCAAATAACTTGAAAAATGATGTAGGTTTTTTGCCTGTTTGTAATGTGCAAACCGCCCCCCTCTACAACGAAAATTCTCAAGTTACACATTTGCTGGAAACTATGCACAACATAATAATATTTATAAGTGTATAAGTGTGTTAATTATATAGTCCATGAATAAACAAGAATGGAAGATTCAATAAATTATTAAAAATGAGATGAATATAATATGAGAATTACCTTAGTTTTGATAATTGGAAAAAATGAACAACAATTGAATTGAATTTTATTGAAATAAATAACATTCTTTTTAGTTAAAAGCCCTGCGAGATAAGTGGTCTGTTAGTCAAATTGTTTTCTGAGACAGTCAGGTAAAACGACTAACATCATACATCTGTATATTTTCAGGTAGGTCTAATTGACTAACGTGTATTTTTACCCAATAAATTTTCTAGTAAAATGATTAACATCCTAATTTTATATGTTATTAATAGGTCTTTTTGACTAACGTGCATTTTTATCCGACAAAACGTCCAGTAAAAAGAAGTTAAGGTAACTAAAGAGTAAAATTGCATCGGGTATAACACCTTACTTCATGAATCACAACATTAAATATTCAAATAAAACATCTAAAGTGGCATGTTTTATATAAAATTGAAACGATGTAAACATGATGTAATGTGATCATAAACGTGGCACAAAATTTTTTTGAAGGGGCTACTTATTTTAATATATAGGAAATTGTAGGAAAATATAATCATTTAATTATAACAAATATATTGAAACAAAAAGTCAAAATTGTAAATATCATTAAACCTTATTGTCTATTGAAAAATAAAAATATGACCTATTGGCCTATTGAGAAAAATATGAGTATGTAATAAAATTAATAATAAATTAAATAATTCAATCTTAAATTTATCAACTATAATATATAATATGTATCATCAAAATTTTAACAATGTTTTGATGTTGTGTAGTGATGAAAACACCATAGCTATAGGTATAGGGTTTTTGCACTATGGTAGGTAGGTACCTATGTATAATATTAATTTGTAGGGTTTTTGGACTAATAATCATAATAATAATAACAGCGCTTCATGTATAGTAAATAGGTAAGCACTTGTGATATATAATAATAACGTGACAATAAAAATCTGGTTGCTTTGCTTGACCAAAACAAAAAGGAAAGGAAGTGTTATGAATGAAAGACACGATGGAAGAATGGAACTATGGTCGGGCCTAAGAGAAGATGATTTTTCATGCGTGGGAGTAGGGGCGATATTAGATGAGCGAATGGTAGAGTGTATGAAAAAATATATGTTTGTAAGCTCAAGACTCATGTGGACCAGATTTAAGATGAGAATCACAGGTGCGTTTCTGTTTATAGGATATGCACCTGTAAACTCTAGCTTGGAGAATGCAAAAGATGAGTTTTGGGCAAGTTTTATAGAGGAAATGAACAGGAAAATAGAAAATGAAAAGTTGATTCTGGCAGGCGATTTGAATGGCTGGGTAGGCATCTGGAGAAAAGATTTCGAATCAACTCTCGGACCTTACGGCGATAGCCGATAAAGTGAATGATAACGGCAAAAGACTGTTAGATGTATGTGTGAAAATGGACCTCTTTGTATTTACACAATTTTTGATCACAAAATAATTCATATGTATGCATGGAAAATGAAAGATTTTGTATGTGTGGACATTGCTCTGAGAAAAGCGACTGTTGATACTAGGGTGCCGAGCTAGAGACAGACCATTTTTTGGTTGTCACAAAAATTTGCCTGTTTACGGGTTGGCGCTCTAGAACTAATCGTGGCAGTCTACCACCGCGTATCAAAATAGAGAGGCTGTAAGAGGAAAGTATCAGACAAGAATTTGCAAGAAGAATTGAGTGCGCCTTAAGTCCTCACACAGTGACAGAGATGAATATAAGTGGCACATGGAGTATACTTAAAAACAATGTATTCAACGTGGCTAAAAATGTGTATGGCAAAGCAAAGAGAGGTAGAATAAAAAGGGATGCTTGGTGGAATGAATAAGTAAAGAAATGCGTGAAGAAATGGTTGTCATGTAAAGGATCTGGATGCGAGAAGGAAGAAAGAGCTAAAAATATATGTACAGAGTGCAAGAGGAAAAAAAACAGTAAAAGAAGAAAAAAATGCACTGAAAGAAAAAGAAAGCATGAAAATTGTGATTATTTTTTCTGGAAACACAAAAATGTTCTGGAAAAGAGTAAATCGACGAAAACAAGGAGTTATGCGAAGTCCGAAATGTATAAAAGATAAAGATGGATGTATGGTTATAGACGAAGAAAAAGTCAAGGAAAGATGGATGGAATACTTTGAAGAGTTGTAAGAAAGCACACAGTGCGAAAGTCTGATGAGATGAACAATAGGATACCATGAAATGAATGTGAGAATGAAAGCGAGAAAATTTCAATAAAGATGTCAGAGAAGCAGTAACGCATGCACATACAGGAAAGGCCTCGGGATTTGACTGTATACCAACCGAATTTATCAAATATGGTGGTGAAAAGACGATGGAGTGGTGTCATTGCCTCTTCAAAAAATAAATTAATAAATGTTGGGAGACAAGACGTACCCCGTCAGATTGGAGAAACGTAGTGAATGTGCCCCTTTTTAAGAAAGGGTCAAAATTAGATTAAAAAAACTACCGGGCTAACAGTCTGCTGAGTTCGGTTGGAAAATTGTATGCTAAAATACTGGACCAAAAGTTGAGGTTACAGCAAATAAGGTATGGGATGCACAAGTAGTGAATGTTGGAGGTAGAGGTTGCATCGACCAAATCTTTTCCTTTCGAAAGACGACTGAAAAGGTTCTGGCAAAAAACCAGAAACTTTTCTGTGCTTTCGTAGACCTGGATAAGGCCTACGAGTCCGTGAAAAGCTTTGGAATGTGCTATCAGTGTATGGAGTGGGAGGCAGGTTAATAAGGGCAACATCTCTCTACGAAGAAAGCCAAGCCTTTGTGAGGATTGAAAACTCTCTTACAGGATGGTTATCCATTAATAAGGGAGTGAAGCAAGGGTGCGTATTATCACCGTGGCTCTTTAATTTATACATACTTTGACTTCTGTGAAAGAGCACTTAAGAATGAGAACATTGGGTTGAAACTGGAAGATGTTACTCTATGTGATCTAATGTTAAAATAGTAATCGATGGATGCATGAAAAATGGACTGAGAATGAATGCAACTAAATCTAAAATGATGGTATTTGAGAAGGACAAAAGACGAACAAAATGCGAGATACGAGTGGAGAATGTACAATTAGAACAAGTCGATGAATATTTATACTTAGGAAGCATGTTTCAGCATGATGGAAGACTGGAAAAAGACATTGAAAGGAGAGTAACAGCAGGGAATAGAGTGAATGGTGTATTAAGAACTGTATTGGCTGACCCAATTATTTCGAGACAAGCAAAGCTCGCGGTACACAATGGTATCATCGTACCGACTCTAATGTATGCTAGTGAGACATGGACATGGCAAAAGATGCATGAAAGTAGAATTAACGTGGTTAAAATGAGGTCACTAAGACGAATGTGTGGTAAAATGATAGAATAAGAAATGGAGATATTAGACGAGAATGTATGAATGAAATATCGTGAGTAAGATGAAAATAAATGTCCTAAGGTATTGTGGCCACATAGAAAGAGTAATGACAGTCTGACAAAAAAGTATATAAGGCTGATAAAAGAGGAACGAAAAGTAGAAGTCGGCCAAGGAAAATTTGGCAAGATCACATAAATGGAATTTTGAAAGATGGAGACGTAAGAACTAAGAATAACATAAGAACGTGTATGAGAATACGCATGGACGTGAACGAAGCGAGAAATATATGTCAAGAGAGAGGAGTCTGGCGTTCGGTTCTCTGTGCCTACCCCAAATAGGGAAAGGGTGCGATGGTATGGAATAGATTAGCATGACGCGCTCCTCTTACCACGGTTGTGCATAGACTAACGTCACAACGAGACAGTGCCGCTGTTTATAGCATTTAAGTAACGACAATTTGCTCCCTTAAATTTACAGCTAACAAACCACTTCTGTACTTTTGGTATTTATTTTATTTGATTAACAGACAATCATAATAAAAATATGATTGCAGTAAAATGATTAACACGTTGAAAATTATTAAAGATGTGTGTAGAAAATTGTCTAACGTGCCGAAAGTAGTAAAAATGAAATGGGTTTATTTGACTAAAATGCCATTGGCTTATTTTTTCTAGTGAGTATAAAAGACTAACACGCCGAATGTAGTATAAATGAAGTGGGTTTATTGACTAACCATCAGTGACATACTATTTTCGAGTAAGGATTAAAGGCTAACGTGCCGTAAAAAAATGATATAATCGAGAAAAAACTCTAAACAGATATATCGAAAAATTTTCAATCAAGAATAAAATCTAATAAGCTCACATTGTTGAAATCATAAAAAGGCAAGGTGCCTAAAATCAAAATATCATTTCTCAACTCATAGCTAACTGAAGTTTAAAAAGAAAACACAGTATTTTGTGTCGTTTTAGCCATAGTATCTTTTTATATCTTCTCAAACTGTAAGCATTTTAAAATGACTAATACGCCAAAAAAGTTATTTGATCGTGGTGAAACCAAAACCATTCGACGCAGAAAAAAAAGGCGATTCCAACGGTGTATATAACTCAATATTGCCAAAATTGGCGTGTTAGTCAATTAGCCTTTCCACCGTCGATATACAGAACATAATTAAAAAGTAAAGGAATATTTTTCTTTATCCAAAATATCCAAGTTATTTCTTTCAAAATGATTCCATTAGTAGTAATGATGGAATATCAAATTAAATATATAGGTAAGCTGGCAAAGGCATCCCCTTAATAAACTCAAGAATTTCCTTCCACTTCATTGTAAAATAACCTTAGCACTCTTTACAGGCTGAATTGCCTATAGCTAAAAAAAAAACCTTAGCACAATCACTTCTACAGTTGCTTGACTGTGATTATGTTAGCTATTTGGATGCGAATCAGTGGCATCTCAACAAACTTAAAAACCATGAAAATGTTGCATTCTAAGATACGACAACGGCATAATATACATATCTTGTCATTGTTATGTAATGTCCTTTCTAAATCAAACTAACCTCAGTATCTCAATAAATTCATTTATCTATCAAGTCACGGGCATCAATCTGCTGAATATACATAGTTAACTCTCTGTTCCAATTCATATCACTGAAATTTTCAACTCTTCATAAAGTGCATTCATTATTGTACCTATATTTGAAATTAACTCTGGTTAGCTGGAAGAAATTACCGCTTGGCAATAAGTCCGCCAGTTTACAAAAAGGTACAAATAATTAAAGGTTAAATACAAGGTGTCTCAAAAGAAAGTTTATATTTGTATTCAAAGCGTTATGTGGAGATGTTAGACGACTTCTTGGTGCCTGAACTGCAAAACTTTCCTGGCTATAACCAAAGAACATGGTTCCAGCAGAACGGAGCAACGTCACACACGTTCAATACATCTCTGCCACGAGTTCTTGAAATTTTCCCAGGCAAATTGATCTCCAGGAGAAGTGACATAAATTGGCCTCCACGCAGTCCTGATTTAACCTCTATGGACTTTTTCCTATGGGGTTATCTTAAGTTTACGCCAATAAACCGATTTCCCTGGCGCATTTAAAAAAAAATATCCGTCACAAAATGGTAGCCATCACTGAATCCACCTGCCGAGCCGTCATAAGTAATTTTACTGTTCGATTAAATGAGTGCTGCGAACGCGAGGGTCTACATTTGGACGATATTATTTTTAAGAAATAAATTCCCAAATTGTGTACTTCAATAATTAATAAACATTTTTTCTATACACAGCTTACTTTTTTTTAATCGAGCCACCAAATATAAACTTCCTTTTGAGATGTTGATATGTTATAAAAATACTTGGTAATAGTTCTATTGTATTTATTAGATTATTGACGCGTTTCGTGCAAGGCACATCGTCAGAATAATAGAACTATTACCAAGTATTTTTATAACATATCAACATACAATGGAGTTCTATCAAGAATTGTCGATCGACAAACTAAACTTAGTTCCTTTTGAGACACCTTGTATTAGAAGCAAAATTGGTATAAACATACAACTAGCAGAAGAAAGTTACTCAGGAAACAAATATTCTTTTTGCGAAATATTTCAAATCAGTATATTATGATAATAAGACAGTCCCAGCGGCCTTACTCTCCACTGCAAATCCGATCCCAATACGATCTGACTCGCTAAGAACCTACCTTTGTAACGGAGAATGAATGCGGTAGGTAGGTATGTTTTAATAGTAATAGTCGTTCATTTGAATGTACGCAGGCGACAGATAGGTAAGTTCTAAATGAAAATTTGAAATCGGGATCTGATTCGTGTTTCAAGAGTAAGGCTACAGATTTTGAGTCATGTATAGAATTGCAAATTATACAATCTACCTTGAAATTAAAGATATTGTAGATGAAATAAGAAATTTAAAATAATCATATAGTCAAGGGCCAGATAAAATTCCTTTATTGTTTGTGAAAAAATGTATTTACTCCTTATCCTACCCACTTTATATGCTATATAACATGTCAGTTTCTAAGGGATATTTTTCTGAAAAAGTAGAATACCAGTTACCGTACACTTCTCTCTCTTTTCCCTTGCCTTATTTCCATTATTTGGGGTCGGCTACCCTACACCAATTCCTAAAAAAGGGGAATTGAACGGTGTGAGTAATTATAGAGCTATATACATTCTATTTTGTCTGCCAAAATTATCTGAAAAGTTTATTTTAGGGAAAATTAGTAATATCTGCAATGTAACATGAATTTGTTTCAAAAAGATGGACTCTTAAGTAACTTATTGATTTATGAAAAATTTATTTCTTTTACTCTTTCATGTTCTAAGGAAAACAACCAATGTTTTGATGTGAAATATTTTTTATTTAATTTAATGTAGGTATTTATAACACATATTTTGTATAGATATGAGTTTTCTGCATTCTTTCATATAAATTTGACTATGCCAAATCTCAAACTCTCAATTGCTTGAAAAAGATTTATAAGTTCGCTTCACATATTAATAATAAGATTTCAATATAGGTACCTACATATCTATATTATAAATTTTAGTGTTTTTATGTATCTATGCGCTCCTAAACCATTCACCCGATTGCAATGAAACTTTGGTGAATTGTCGAGCAAATGCCCAGGATGGTTTCTGGATTAAAACACTTTTCTTCTTCTTCTTCGTCGGGTATTAGGTCATTTTACCTATGAAGGTGGAGTATTCTGGGAAAAGAGGGTCCAACTGTCCTTTCATCTCTTCGCAGGGCTTCAGGATGGTTTCTGGATTTAAACTTTTTCTTAACCTACTGAGGGGAAGGGAGGTAATGAAGGGAAGGGAGGTACTAAAGGGACTGAAGGAACGGGAGGTACTGAAGGGTCTGAAGGAAAGGGACGTACTGAGGGCCTGAAGGTACTAAAGGACCTGAAGGGACGGTAGTACTGAAGGACCTGAAGGAAAGGGACGTACTGAGGGCTTGAAGGTTATGAAGGATCATTTTAATTATACAGGCAATACAAAGTTTGCCGGGGGTTTCGCTAGTTGGTAATAAAAAACACAAATATCTGCCCAGTCACAAATACGTTCAATTTAATTAATTTATTAATAAGAATATAAAGAAGTTTGTAAAAAAATCATTTTAAATTAAAAAAAATAATTAAACACTAGCTTTAGTTTCACATGTAATTGATTTTTTTAAGATATCATTATTCCATTGTTAAGCTCTTTAAGATATCATTATTCCATTGTTAAGCTCTTTAAGATATCATTATTCCATTGTTAAGCTCTTTAAGATATCATTCCATTGTTAAGAGTGCTCTTTAACCGAGTAATTTAATTACTTACTAGTGAAACTATAACTAGTATGTTTTATTTCTATTTTATTAAAATCGAGAAATGTCCATCGACAAACATAAAATATAAAAAAAGTATATATTTTGTTATACCTATATAAAGACAAAAATATATAGGTGTCTATTTATATAACATAAAAATGAAAGAATTTTTATAGTTAGTATCAACCTGTAATTTATTTGGGAAAATACAAGACACAAATATAAATTTGTATTATATCTCATTCAAATTTCTGAGAAAAATATGATAATATAGTTGTCGCCAAATATCTTGAGCCATTTCGCCGAAAAGGGGGGCGATTCGCACGTATACCAACAAAGCAAAAAGACAAAATTGCACTCTGCGCACCCGGAAGCCTGGTTCAAGATATTTGGCGAAAACTGTACACAAATGGTGGTCTACCACAAATCCAACTGTATCGTCTTCAATCTGTTTTCAACACTGCTGTCAGATTGATTATTAAGGGTTCATCAAACTACCGAGGCTGGGTTAATTCAACAAAAGTATAATATTGACATACTATAGTATATTTATACTATAGTAAGCGGGCTGTTTTATTTCGGTTGTTTCACGCCGAAATATACGATAGTTTAACTTTACTTAATTTTAAAATGTTGCATTTATATGAAGCGCTATATTCCATATTACTTACTGTCGGGATTTACTACAAAATCATTTTTTTAGGGTAACATTGCTGTTAATATCACATCGGATAGCAAATATCTGTTAGTCAATGACCAAAACTGTTTTTTTTTCTTTGTTCAGAAACGATCGTGTTTGTTCCTACGTCGACAAGTATATAAAACTGTAACCTACCTACTGATTATTGTTGCTTATCCAGAATATAAAGGTGAGAGAGATAGCATCGATTTTGTAGTCGGTCAGGTCCATTTAGCTACTGAATTTTGAATTTCCCGCCAGTGTGTGTCTTCTGTACTAATTTATTGTCATTGGAACCAATAGCAGTTGGCGGACGCCATCTTGATTCAATTTTAAGGTTATTTTGATTCGGAACGGTCATGTTTTTGTTTGTTGATAAACAAAATAAAAATAATGAAGCTACTGTGTAAAATAATTGATTATTAGTTGTAAATTATTAGTTTTTCGTAATATTCACCCATTATTGAATGAAAAATCATTCAATTTAATTAGTGTGCGTACGCCAGTAAAATATTTTTGTTGATCAAACATATACGTTCTTACTGCATATTATGTTATAGGCAATTTCAATGTTAAATCTGACATTTGTTTAAATCATATTTTAATAGGCTATCTACTTTGGCGTAGATATTTTATTTCAAATTTATAAGATTTAACAAAATGGGACGTTATTAGTGCGTTTATATTTTGGATACTTCTTTTTGTTTTTGTTATAGGATGCTTGTTATTGTTTGAGTTTTACGATAGGACATTGATATTTTGAGTGATATTCCTATTCTGTGTATACGAAACGAACATATTGTTTTATTTTGGGACGCATAATTTAGTAAGTGATGATAGGGATGAGGAAAATCCGCATAGACGCTGCGATTCTTCGCGCCGAAAACGTCGACGGCGGTCACCGTCTTCGTCATCTTTGGATTTCTCTTCTGACGGACGCTCGTCAAGAAGGATTCAAAAAATAAAAAAATGCTGAAAGCCTTGGTATGGCAGGTAGCGCAGCAACAGAGTGTCGTAATGGGTCAAACTGTGTGCCCCTTGACACCATATGAAACTCATGAGTTTGTCGATGAATTGCTCCCTCCTCCGTCACACGCTTCTACAAGTCTGTGTACAGAACCAAAAACATTTCAGATGCCTGTACCATCTACAGCACTGAAAGAACCCGCAGCCCAAAAGCCATCTGAGGACCACTTGACTACAGTGGAGATCCTTCAAAGATTCAATTCGTCGGAATGGTGTAAAGTCCGGTATGCCACCGTTCTTAAGGAATATGTTGCGGACCCAGGTTTCAAAGACCTAGAGGCCAATTGTGAACTACAGGCTTTTGATAATTCCTCTGTCGTAGCTTCTGCGAAGGAGAAGACGTTTGCAGCTGCCACCCATGCTGCATTAAAGCAGAGAGAGTGTCTATAGCAGGCATTGGGTAGTCTGACTGACTGGGTCGCTAGTCCCAACACCTTTGTGTCACTAGAAGCTCTTGGAGAGCCTGTTGGATGAAAATTCCAATTATAATAGGCACTCTAATAACATTCTCCAAATTATGTGTAGAAAAAGGGAAGAATTAATTGAGCAAAGAATGGATAAGATTCTTAGGTCTTGTAAGACTTCGGATGAAAGAAATTGTCTTCAAAAAATTCCTTCTTCGTCCACACACATCTTTGAGGAGGACGAATTTTGAACCCAGTTGCAGAGACTGGGTGGTGTTACCAAGTGTTTTTTGAAGGGTTCGCCTCAGGGCAATCTTTCGTATAACTGCCCCTCTACTTCCAAGGAGGTTGTACCAAAACCAAAGCAATCGGCTTTCAAAATAATGCCGTTTCCCTATTCATCCCGGCGGGCAGACCCCGGGAGGAACCCTCAGTATTTAATATCAGGAGGGAGGGGAGGGAACAGAAGCGTGGCACTAGGGGGCAGACCTTTCGTGGCTACTTCAATAAAAGACTAATTGTGATTTTGGGCGGGGCAACTAAAGAATTTCATCGATCAGTGGAAGACCTTGGAGGTTCCGGATGTCATCCTACGAATGATTAACGGATACCGCATTCCCTTTGTACAGAAGCTCCCGTTAGTAAGCCCGAACAGAACTTCGAAGAAGTTATTTACGAAAGTGACATCAGATATGACAATTCGAGTACAAGAGATGTTGAAGGAAGGAATATCGGAAAAGGCTCCGAGGGATGCATCCTTTCTCTCGACACTGTTTGTCGTACGAAAGAACGATGGCTCCAGCCGACCAATATTAAACCTAAAATGTTTAAACCTCTATCTAGCAAAGAAAAAGTTTTCCTTGATATCCCATCAGAGGGTTCCCCGACTTCCTTCAGGCCAACGATTGGATGATAAAAATAAATCTGTCACACGCATATTTTCATGTTCCCATTGCAGACACACATCGCCGGTTTCTGAGGATTTCGTACGGAGGCCTGCTATTACAGATGACATGTCTTCCTTAGGGTCTAAGAAGTGCTCCCAAGCCTTTGCAGTCATCACAAATTGAATTGCAGAGACTCTATGAAACGAGGAATATGAGTAATACTTAGACCATCAAGACAGACACTCTTCTTGCACAGACACAAGAAGCTTCAACACTTCTAGTGAACCTGGGATTATGCCTGAATATAAAGAAATGTTTACTTCAACCGTCATATTCAATAGAATATCTGGGAATCGTATGGGAGACATGGTTGAATCAGAGAACACTAGCTCTTGTCAAAATGATTGAGCCTTCAGGATTCGATCCGAGGCTTGTTAATAAAAGGAAAGTGGTCCTTGAAAGAAGCCCAGAGAATTCTGGGACGATTGAATTTCACAACGTTTGTAATACCCAGGGGTTGACTCCACTGTCACCTCATACAATTACAGTTGCATACAATGCTGAAATTATCACTTCACAGGAAGGTATTTATAAAGAACGAAGTAACGGGGGAGATGAATTGATGGCTACAGAACTTGGAAACAGTGGTGGCATACCTGAGAAACGAAGGGGGAACCAAGTTGATGGGTTTGTTGGAGCTAACGTTCCAGATTATTAATCTTCTGGACTCAAACAAAATATCACTGCATGTCCAATATCTACCGGGACAGTACAACAGCCTCGCGGATCACCTATCCCGAGGGTCAGTTTTACCCAAATGGCATCTACTTCCACTTATGGACACTAGCTCTGAAGTGGGGCAGGCCCACAGTGGATCTGTCCGCTTCATCCAGAGCTCGTGTTTGTGACAGTCCAAAACAAAAAATATGCTCAAAAACGAAAAAAAAGCAGACCTTCTCTTGATGACTTGGAAAAGGAAATCAAGATCAGAGATAATAGGAAAAAACTATCATCACCGAAATACAGTCTCCTGTAAATCCCACACCCAATACTTCTGTCACTTCAAATCCCGTAAATGAAAGAAATATGAGGAATATGTACAATGAAACAGACATCAGTCCATTCATTGTACATGTCTCATCCGAAAAATCCAGCCAAATATCTGCCATTGAGTTGGGAAAATTTCTAAAAAAGAATTTAGTACAGGGAATAATAATCGGAAGTTGTAAACTGATAGGGAAAAATACGGCTAGCATTGAATTTAACAACTTTTCTAATGCCAAATATTTCTTAAATTCACCATTCGTCGAATTTAGGACCTTTATCCCCACAATAAGGTTTCCCGTGTGGGATTGGTGAGGGGTATCCCCGTGGGAGAGGACTTCACCAATGAGTGCATGATGAGTGAGATAGAGGTACCCCCAAACTTTGGAAAAGTGTTGAAGTACCGTACCATGTACACGAAGCTCTGGCACAAAAATGAGATATCATTTGTGTGCCTTCCACCCCATTCAACGCATCTCACTCAACCTCCGGATGTTACCTTTTTTCGACCGCTAAAAAGCAACTGGCGAAAACTCCTTTCTGAATGGAAAGAGTCTCCTAATGGCAATTCCGAATCAACCCTCCCAAAGCGACATTTTCCAGGCTTATTAAAACAGTTCATGGAATCTATTAAGCCATCTAAAGCTGAAAATTTACGAGCTGGGTTCAAAAAATGTGGCGTAGTACCTGTTGACGTAGATATATTATTAGAGCGCTTGCCAAATACTAACCAAAATGTACAATTTGATTCAGTGTTACTCGAGCACTTGTAGTCAAAAAGAGTAAGTACATTTGATAATGTACTTTCGAGTGCCACGAAAAAAGAAGATTAATGTTGAAGCTGGAAAGAGTATTTCGATTACTGATGTTAATAATCCCGTCCAAATTCAACTCGCCCCCAAACGAATTGCTACTGGGATATTAAGTATCTCTTCATCTGAATCGGACGACAACAACTATTCATTGCATGATTCAAATGATTCCGACGGCCCGTTACAATTTTCTGACGAAGAACTGGACGACGAAGGAAGTCATCCTCAAGAATCGACATCAGCTGCCATGGTAGCATCAAACAATTCACCCTATAAAGTAAGCGACTTTGTAATATTTGTGTACCAAGGCGCCTATTTTCCAGGCAAGATTTTGGAAATACGAAAGAATGGTGCGATTGTTAGCTCTATGCAAAAGACATTAAAAAGCTAGAAATGGGCTGACAAGCAAGATGCAATTTTGTATTCCTGGGTTGAAATTGTGCAAAAAAATTAACCCCCCCGAGAAGTGTCGTTCCAAAAGAGAACTCTTTCAAGTTCCAGAAATATCAAAATATTGGGAAATTTAGTTGTAATTTTCACCACTGTCCACCCACAAATTACTGAAATAAGTAATTTAATTAAAAATAACATAATTGTATAACAATTGTTTCATAATTAATAAAATTTCTTTAAAATAATTCATTGTTTTTTTTTTATAATATTTTTTTTCCGAACATCCTATGTAAATTTGTTGTTGTTAAATGTTGACATTTTATGTAAACATTAAGAATGATCACAGGGATTGCTGGGTTTACTTTATCCCATTGTGAAAATCAATAATACAGCTTTAAAAAAAAATTGGGCCAAAGAATCCTCTCAGTATGGGAAACTTTGGCCCAAACTTCTTTTTTTGGTTACAATTATACTAAAATATTTAAAATTTAAAATTATACTAAAATATTTATTTAAAACAGGTCATTAACTCTATTTCTATCATCATTCAAAAATTCGAAGCGCTCTCTTAAGCAAGTTTTATAACTGATGTTATGTACTGTTGAAATTTTAACATGATTTTTGTATTTGTATTCTGTTATATACTTTTTAGACTTTTATACTTTTTAGATTTTATAAAATAGGCTTTCAAGAATAAATGTAATAAAATAAATACCCAGGGGTCGACTCCACTGTCGCCTCATTCAATTACAGTTGCATACAATACTGAAATTATCACCTCACAGAGAGGTATTTCTCACGGGGAGATGAATTGGTGGCTACAGAACTCGGAGAAAACTTCTCCTCTGCATATTGCAAACCTAGAGCATTTTCTAACGACGGATGCGGCTAATCATGGATGGGAAGCTCTAATCGACGATATACCCCTGTCAGGTTTATCGATGAAAAAAACAGGAGAATTTTCATTGCAATATCAAAGAAATGATAGCAATTCTGAATGCTTTGAGGTCGATGAAAAATTGTGTGAAAAATTCTTCCCTAGTCATTCAATCCGACAGTCAGACAGTGGTGGCATACCTGAGAAACGAAGGGGGAACCAAGTCGATGGGTTTGTTGGAGCTAACCTTCCAGATTATCAATCTTCTGGACTCAAACAAAATATCCCTGCATGTCCAATATCTATCGGGACCAGTGGCGGCTCCCCCAAAGGGGCTCTCGGGCTGAGCCCTCCCAAAATTTTTTTTCTATAGATTCCAAAAATATGTGCTAAATTAATTCTGGAAATTTATTATTTTTTTAAATAAATGTGTTTCTACCTTACGGTTGTAATAGTAAAATACTGCAATAGTTCGTTTCATACAGCGAGATTCTATGAAAAATTTTGTTCCGCGGGCACAATGTGCTTGCGCCCGAAGAACTGTATGTAAACTCATAGAATTGATTTTAATGCCGCAGTGCAATATGATTCGAAATGTATGGAGCTCTCGGGCACGTTCCTATATATGTTAATGAATTCACCGGAATATACTACTATACAACAATATCGTATATTTTGGTCTAAACGATTAAATTGAATTAGTGTGTTTATGAACACGATTAATATTAGTATGTTTATGAACACGTCTGCGGCGTCTGCGCACTTCAGTCAGCTCGTCAGCTGAGAGCTGAAAGCTGTTGAAGACAGCGCGCCATTTTGCATGTTGTTTTTGCAGAGTGACGAATTGCGGTTAATATTTTTTATGATAATTTTTGACAATAGTACACGGTGAATAGTATACATAATTTAATTTCGCGTTACTTTAATTACGATGATCCTGTGAATGTGAAAAAATAAGGGCCTCCCGGCCAATCATCTCATTATCTCAAATTAGTAGGTACTTGTAAATCACGTAAATATATTCGAAGTTTTAATATAAATATGTAACAAAAAACGTCATGGCTTTGCAGATGTAGTGAAAAGAATGCGTATTGCGGGTGTAGTGAATGTTGTTTTCCGTGTTTACTTTTTGACAATAATTCTGATGTAGGTATTAATTCTGACTCTGACAAAAACAACTAAATCCAACATGACATGTATGATATATGATCCACCGACCCCCTTTTTTTCAGGTATTGTAATTGCAGCTTAACAGGAGAATGATGATAAACACTGATCATATGCATGAAAATATTTTTTTCACCTGTGTCGATATTTCACAAGTGTAGGTACTGAATATTTTCTCCTTTCAAGAAAAAAAATCGAGCCCCTCTAATATTTTAGGTCTTCAGCCGCCACTGATCGGGACGGTACAACGGCATCGTGGATCACCTATCCCAAGTGACAGTTTTACCTGAATGGCATCTACTTCCACCAATGATGGGGCAAGCCCATAGTGGATCTGTTTGCTTCATCCAGAGCTCATGTTGTGAACCAATATGTCTCCATAGATCCCCGCGACAAGAAGGCCATCTTTCACAATGCATTCAGCAGACCGTGGAATTACCATCTAGCATGGGTTTTCCCACCCCCATGTTCAATATCCCGAGTCTTAGCTCATCTGAACAACGCACAAGAAGTTTATTTAATAGTAGCCCCGAATTGGCACAAAGTATTCTGGCTACCCGATCTTCAGAGAAGAGCTCTAGATTTTCTGAAAATACCCACGTTGCACAAACATCTAGTGGATGTATCGACAGGACGACATTCGCTACAAGTGGAAAAGCTAGAGTTGCAAGAGTGGAAGATTGGGGGTAGAGTGATGCCTTAGGCGAATAGTCACAAGAAGAAAAAGCTCTTCTTAGGCGTGGATCCACACTGTTGACATACCGCACGGCTTGGAATAGATGGAAGAAATGGAGTTTATGTAATAAAATTAATTCAAAATTGGTTCTCAGGTAGCACAGTTCCTGGCTCTTATGAAACTAGATGAAGGTTTAGCTCCGAGAACAATTGCACTTCATAAATCTGCCATTTCAACCTTATGTGAGCCAAATACTGTCACTCGTTCAAGTGATCATCCATTACTAAAACGTGTAATGAGAGGTATACCTAACTTGCGGACTAGTAAGTCCAAGCCATACATTAAATACGAAAAAACAGCAGACCTTCCCTTGATAACTTGGAAAAGGAAACCAAGATCAGAGATAATAGGAAAAAACTATCATCACCGAAATACAGCCTCTTGTAAATTCCACCCCCAATACTTATGTCACTTCTTCAAATCCCGTAAATGAAAGAAATAAGAGGAATATGTACAATGAAAGACATCAGTCCATTCATTGTACATGTCTCATCCGAAAAATCCAGCCAAATACCTGCCATTGAGTTGGGAACATTTCTAAAAAAGAATTTAGTACAGGGAATAATAATCGGAAGTTATAAACTGATAGGGAAAAATACGGCTAGCATTGAATTTAATAACTTTTCCAACGCCAATTATTTCTTAAATTCACCATTCCCCGAATTTAGGACCTTTATCCCCAAAATAAGGTTTCCCGTATGGGATTGGTGAGGGGTATTCCCGTGGGAGAGGACTCCACCAATGAGTGCTCGATGAGTGAGATAGAGGTGCCCCCAAACTTTGGAAAAGTGTTGAAGTGCCGTAGGCTAAATTACAAAGATCTCTCAACGGGACAAGCGGTCTGGAAACCCTCCAGAACTGTACCTAGTCCTTACATTTGATGGACAAAGAATGCCAGACAGAGTATTTCTATCTTACACCTCTCTTCAAGTGGAGAAATACGAATTCCCCACCATACAGTGCTGTAGATTCGGCCACACAAAGACCTTATGTAGATCACAGCCACGTTGTTTTAAATGTGGCAAGGACCACCTTGGCGAAGAATGCACCCTCCCCGAGAATGACCTAACGTGTCTTCACTGTTCAGGTAAACACAGCCATAAGTCTGAAGTGCCCCAACTCGCGCATCAAAAGAATATTAAACATCTTATGGCCAAAAAAAATCTATCGATCTTTGAAACTTCGAAACAGGTCCCCCATCCAAAAAAAAATCTTTCTCAACCGTCATCTATTCTAGTCCCTCAACATCTCAAGCCACCCCTTTTCTCCCTATAACACAACAAACAGCCAGCAACACTTCTAAATTTCAACAGAACAATCTTGTTTATTCATTCATATAAATTTCAACAATCTTGTTTATTCAAATATACTAGATGTAGCACTCCATGCAAAAAGTGAGTCATGAAATATCGCGTGTTTGACGTTTTGGTTGGCAACATATTTCAGTTTTTCTTACATTTCAACACATCCTAGATAACTGTTCTCTAAACCTTAATAATTAAAATTTTTTTTAGACAAATCCGAAAACAATTCACATTAGTTGTTATTCTCTATGGAAAAACGATGTGGTCTGGAACCAAAACGTCAAAAATCCCCTGGAAAAATGACTCACTTTGATTCATACAAAATTTGCTAACTACATCTAGTATATTATAATAAAAATCTATGGAGATTTATAGTCAACATTTGTAATTTGATTATTATAGTTTTTCACATACGGCAACACTTTACTTTAGTTCTGAATTTAAAAATTTTCCCAAACCATAGACTAAAAAGAACACTTTCCCTCCGAATTTTCACTTCATCAGTGGAAAAAAGTTTTGTAATTATCATAATTATTAAATACTCAATAATTATTTGTTAAGTTGCATAAATACTATTCTTACGTTGTTAAAATCATCAAGTATTATCATGGATTCGAAAAAAAATGTGCAAAATTAAGAACTAGACCGAGCATCACTATTTATACCAAATTATACATCTAGTATATTATAATAAAAATCTATGGAGATTTATAGTCAACATTTGTAATTTGATTATTGTAGTTTTTCACATACGGCAACACTTTACTTTAGTTCTATATTTAAAATTTTTCCCAAACCATAGACTAAGAAGAACACTTTCCCTCCGAATTTTCACTTCATCAGTGGAAAAAAAAATTGTAATTATTATAATTATTAAATACTCAATAATTATTTGAGTCGCATATTTCCTAAATCCGCCAACTCCACTATGATACATTTTTGTCAAAAATGGCAACATCTGTTTGCATTTTCAAACCTTTATAATGTCACATAAACGCTTGGTTCCTAAATCCGCCGTAACATATAGAAAATCCAAAACTAAAATACAGGTTTTTTACTAAAACCGCTAACTCCAAAGAGCTTACTGTTCCTAATACCGCCAACTCCCGCGCAGCCAATGAACGATACAGGATATGAACGTTATTCAATATGGATGCCATTCAGTTCTATGTGGTTCTATGTGAGAGTTGCGTGAATATCTTGTCAGTTTATTTTACATTTTAACAAAATAATAATGTCTGATCTTGTGATTAATGTTACAAAAAGTACACCTAACAAAGCTAGAAAACGAAAGCAAAATCCAGAACTATGGAGGAAACAAATTCTTCGCAGACAAAGGTAATTAAAATTCGTCATATTTTGTACCAAGCTTGACCACCTACAGGGTTATTCATAATTATGCGAACCTATTTTTAATAGTTTATCACACTTTTTTTAAAACCATATATTTTAACCATAATATTTTCTTGTTTTACATTTTTTCAGTTAACTATTAATTAATGTAGATAACTAAATGCCTATTTTGAATAAATATTTTCAATTCTTTTTTTTTATTTGAATTTAAAAAATCAAAATACTTATAAATTAATATTATAATTTCTTCAATGTCTTATATTAATATGATAAGATATTTTTTTAACTAGACCCAATTTTTTATTTGTTTATATAAAATATATTTCTACAGTTAAATTAAAAACAAACCCTTTTTTTTCACCACTATTTTTCAATTTTTAACTGCATGTTACGGGATCGAAGAGCGGTTAGCGCGCTGGGTTAATAATCCAGTGGTCGCGAGTTCGAATCCTACCACGACCGATTTCCGTTCACCTATATCACAAGTACTTTTGCTTAGTTTTAGGAATGGATATGTATTTGTTACTAGGACATATTCATTCTTTTTAGAAAAAAAGTAGTGCTTATATTTATTTATTTATTTTAGGTACTCTCCCATTAGTTTACCGGAGTTTCCAACTTGTCGTCACAATACCAAATCCTTGAAATGTGGGACATTATCAATGGCTGATTTAATGCTAATGCATTCATTATTTTATGAGAAAAAAGAAAAAATTCATCAAGATAATTTTATTTTAAAACAATGTACAATTCAAACATGTGCACGTGTTCGACCGAAAAATGGAAACCGTCCCTCAAAAAAGATGTCGGTAAATTACTTTGTTACCCAAAAACGGACTGGTAAACAAAATTCGTGTGTGCAAACAATCTTTTTTGAAAATCTTTGGGATTAATAAAGATCGTGTGACCGGAGTTCTTGAAAGATCTTTCAAAAATAAAGGGTCATTGGCAAAGGAAAATAGGGGCGGTGATCATAGATCTACAGGCAATAGTTCAAAGAGAAACGAAATAAATATGTTTATTGAGTCTTTCAAAGGAGCTGAGCCACATTATTGCAGGTCAAAATCATCTTGCAGAATTTATTTGTCGGCTGAATTGAACATAAAAAAAATGTGGCGCATGTATAATGCACAAACAATTGAATATAAGGTTAAAGAGTCATTTTTTAGAAAAGAATTCATTACCCAATATAACATTGGATTTGGTTCGCCTCGCACCGACGTGTGTTCAATGTGTACGGAATTTAAAGAAAAAATCAAAACAGAGATAGATGAAAGATCAAAACAATTATTGAGAACACAGCAGAGACTACATCGGTTAAAAGCTAAAGTATTTTATGATCTTTTAAAAGAAGAATCTGACAACAGTTTGACTTTGTCGTTCGATTGCCAAAAAAATTTAATGTTGCCCAAACTCCCGGACCAATCAGCCTACTTTAGCAGGCAATTTAGTTTCTTTAATTTTACCGTTGTAATTGGAACTTCGAAATCACCATTAAATAATGTAAAAACATATTATTGGAACGAGACAGAGAGACCAAAAAGCTCAAATGAAATAGCAAGCGCTGTTTTCAACACATTAAAAAATATAGAAATAAGCTCAAATGTATGCACTTTGCGGTTATTTGCTGATGGTTGCTGCGGGCAAAACAAAAATAGTGCCATGATCACTATGTGCAGTAAGTGGTTGCATTCACATGCACCTAGTAACGTGAAAAAAGTTGAAATAATATTTCCAATTGTAGGCCATTCGTTTCTACCTCCTGATCGTGTTTTTGCGAAAGTAGAAAAAGAAATTCGGAAAATAGAAGTAATCAACTCGCCAGAAGAATATGTCGCTGTTTTAAAAAAACATGGATCAGTTTTCAATTTAGGAGGAGATACACCAGTTCTGGACTGGAAAACTTCAGCCTCTGACAATATTAAACCTCCCTCCGCTTGGCATTTTAGGTTCAAATCCACAAAACGATTTCTGTTATTCAAAGGTCTAACAAATATTTTTATTGAAGGTGAAGAAAATTATAAAGTGGATAAAGTTGACAAAAAAGTAATAACTAAAAAAGGAAGAACAATAAGTAATATTGAACCAAGGGATGTACCTATTGGTATTAAAATAAAATCGGAAAAAGTATTAGACGTCACAAATCTTCTTAAAAAACATTATGGCGAGGAATGGAGAAATTTAGAAATTTTAAAGTTTTATGTTGACGCGGAAACCTCTTTAAATCGTGAATTACACGAGCGGGCTCAGATTAATAATTTATGTGACGAAAATGACTTTTGTGAATCTATGCAAGAAACTTATGATTCAGTGTAGATGTTATGTTATTACGATGTGTTTTTTAAACTTAAGTTTCTGATTTTAGGTATATAATTATTTCACTTATCTGTATTTTTTTTAACTTAATTTTTTTTACCTACATATTTTTAAACATAATATTTTACTTACCTACTACATATTTTTAGATATATTCGTATTTTTTAAACCATTATTTTTAAGTTACATAATAAGTATATAGGTATACCTATATTTTTGAAACGTATTAAAAAAATAAAATAAAAAAGATTTTTTTAAACTAGATTCGAATAAGAATATGCTTCCTAATTGTATATTTTTTGTGTTTAAAATATTATTCTTGGCTTTTGATTACTTATATTTTGCGTTTTGATAATAAAAAATAATTGAAATGAAAAGTGTTTTTCATCTATGTATACGTCCTAATCATCCTGTAGGACGATACGCGCTGCTCACAAATAATTGAAACAATGTCCGCCAGATGCAAACAGATGCGTTTCAATAGCCGCTATGTCCAACTGTAGTAAACAAACTACGCTAACTCCATAATTAATTGTCTCGTAAAATAGTTCTAAACGAATATTTTACGTAAATTATTCGAAATAAAATAATAATAGTTATTAATCTTTAATGTGAGCTTAAAATTTTTATAAATTTATAATTAGGTGTATTCGAAATAAAAAATCGTCATTTCCCAAAATCTGTTGCGGCAGGAGTTGGCGGATATAGGAAATATACGACTCATTTGTTAAGTTGCATAAATACTTTTCTCACGTTGTTAAAATCATCAAGTATTATCATGGATTCGAAAAAAATGTGCAAAATTAAGAACTAGACCGAGCATCACTATTTATACCAAATTATACATCTAGTATATTATAATAAAAATCTATGGAGATTTATAGTCAACATTTGTAATTTGATTATTATAGTTTTTCACATACGGCAACACTTTACTTTAGTTCTAAATTTAAAAATTTTCCCAAACCATAGACTAAAAAGAACACTTTCCCTTATTATAATTATTAAATACTCAATATTAATTCACTTTCCGTTATTATTATAATTATTAAATACTCAATAATTATTTGTTAAGTTGCATAAATACTTTTCTTACGTTGTTAAAATCATCAAGTATTATGGATTTGAAAAAAAATGTTCAAAAACTAAGAACTAGACGAGCATCACTATTTATACCAAATTATGGAGACAATATTATTCAGAAGATAAAAACTATACGAGCATCAATGTTTGGCAACAATTATTAAGACTGTTCCTGAACTTCCTACTCCAAACTCATCAAATAACCTTGAATGTTATATTCTTTTGTAAACGTGTTAACTAAATCAGCTGATGAGAACATCCCTACCAAAACACCTCATTCCTGATCAATACCCCTGCCACCATGGTGGGATACTGAGTGCACTAAGGCTGTCACAGGGACAGAAAACTGGCAAGAAGGAAATATACAAAAAACATGACTGTAACAAATTTGGATAGCTACCTTTGTTCCTGTGTTAAAACCAAAAGGATTCTGAAAGTTAAAAAGAAACAGGATTGGGTTAAATACTGTACTTCTTTATCCCGATTCTAACATAGCTGAGTTATGGGGGAAAATATGACAATACAGAGCGGTTTTTAATCCCCAAGCTCCAAAACCCACATCTTCTAACTGGCAACATGAATTTTTAAAGAAACTAGCTCCACCATTGGTTCCTTCCCAACTCGCTACCTGAAGAACAACTTATCTCTGATTTTACTTGTTCTCTAGATGCACCCTTTGACTTCCATGAATTATGGTCAGTCATAACACGAGTTCACGATTCTGCTCCAGGGATAGATGGGATCCCGTATGCGTTTCTCGTTAATGCAGATCCCAAAACGTTAAGCTATTTCCTCAAAATGGCCAACTCATTTTATGACACTGGGATCATTCCGGCAGACTGGAAAACGCAAAATATAGTTGTCATATTAAAACCTCATAAGGACCCAAATATGGGATCTTCCTACCGCCCTATAGCGCTTTCGTGCACCTTGGGAAAAATAGTAGAACATATACGTCCACTTGATCTCGACGTCAGGAATACCCAACAGCGTAATCCGCGAAATACTCACCCTGTCACCCTGGTCACACTTTCTATAGAATCTGTAGAACTGTGCATAAAAGAACTCGCCACTAAGAAATTGATTGGACCAGATGGTATTCCTGCAAATATAATAAAGTCAAATAGTAAGTGCTAAGGTAAACGTACCGTTCGCCGACCTAGTACATATTACCGACTCTTTTGTATGTTTTTGGTATATAATAAGGATTACATTTTATATTTAATATTGGCGTTCACAGTTTTAATATGATTAAAGTTTTGTTTACAATATTACCAAACTTGGTGTGGCCAGTTGACATCACTATTTAAAATAAATTAATAATCTTCGTGGTGTAGACACGTTATATAGCGAACGCTAACAAGTTTCCGTTGTTGTGAAGTGATTATTTCTTAAGCTCATGGATCACACAAAGGTATGTAAACATTCATACTATATAATTTGACTATAATCACTATTTCATCTTCTAATAATACAACTAATATAAAATTATGATATAGCAGAATAATATTTGGGTCGGTGATTCAGTCAAATTAATAATAAATTAATGGTACCTGCCGGTCGGTAAAAGGATTTGCAGTAGTCACATTCAATATTGATTAATTAGTATTAATATAAACTTAAAACTCTTTATTTTCTTAACAGTATTCTATTGATTTCAACTTAAGAGGTGATTCCGACCTATATTATTTTCAATAATTACACTAAAATAACTGTAAACAAAGTACCTTATTTTTTCAAAATAATCTTACGAAAATCGATTCTGCAATCGTATTTTAATAGTAACACAATATGTATAAAATAAATTAAATTTAACATATTTTTTTGTTTTTATTAAAAATAACATTGTTCTTTTGCATCATTAATTCTAAAATAATAATATTATACGATTTATTTTAATGTTTTTCATATATTTAATTAGGTCAGCATCGGAAACTCTTTTATCTATCTCCGACTAATGTCGGTAAATAGTACCGTCCTAGGTCGGCAAAGTGTACCGTCCTGGGTCAGTAATTAGTGCCGTCCTAGGTTGGCACCAGAAACCAATTTTACGTAAGGTCTTACTTGTTCTACCAGCGTTTTTAATATATTTTAACTCATTAATTAACATTTTTTTTCATTTTCAGGCGATGGATAAAAAAATCAAAAATAAATATACCAAAGAAATGCTAAGGAACGCATTATAATCAATTTAAAATGGTTCTATAATTTACAAAGCCTCAAAAGATTACGGTGTGCCTATAACTACACTTACAAATTAGATTCACGATAAATATAAGGATGGATCAAATCCAGGTGCTTAACAATTCTAACAGCAACTGAAGAAGATTAGCTTAAATAAGCATAATTTAACTAAAGCGGGATATGTTTTTGTGTTCTACGAGGGGGAGTATTTTCCTGGGATTATATTAAGTCTGGATGAAGAGGACATTGAAGTGAAAACTATGAGTATGTGTGGGCTAATCTGGCGCTGGCCAGAAAGAAGACATTCTGAATTATAAAAAAAGTAAGAATGTTATGAGAATTGATCCACCAATGCTCCTCAATAGTCGTGGACTGTATTCAGTTCCTCAGATCGATGAGTTAAGAAAACAAAAAGTGAAAATATAATTTAGTTGTGCCTAATGAAATCGAACCTTGGGCATATAAATGCATTCTAGGGTTGCGATCATCTGCCAACACCCCTGCACCTGCATCTAGGATTGCGCCCTTCGCGCATATCTGCCAGGACCCCTGCACCTACCAACCTGCTTTTGGAGCTGCGTCTCTCACATCCGATCATTTCCGTAGAGAACCATTATTATATATTTTTTTTATCAAAATAAACCTGTGTAACGTGACGATAAACAACGAATGCTGGGCCGTTCGAACATTTCCTCGTCCCGTCTCTTTCTCGCACGTTGCTCGCTACGGAATGGGTGGCACGTCCTTGCTATATAAGGCGATCCCGTTCACCTTACAAGGCAGAGTTCCTCAGCTCCTGCTCGGGTCAACCTCTCTAAGCTTTACGCCCAGTGTGCTGAACTATTGTATTAAGATATATACCTACGCAGTTGAAGCATATCCGTCAGTGGGACCTATCTGATAAGACGATACAAACTAGTCACAAAGCTACTATTACAATCATCATCTTTAAACAACCTGTTATAATTGACGCTCAACGTAAGGCTTGTTTACCTATCGTAAAGTCAGTGTTTTGTTAAACTCAAGTGACTGTTAAACTTTTGTGTTTTGAAATATTCATCAGTGTTACAAAATAGTGAATCATGGCAAAAAAACATATCGTTTACGGTGGAGCAGTGAAATGATTTTCTAAATGTCATGCAGTTCTCAAAGACGGAGAGTTTTATTAAGTGCACCGCCCGTTATGATGGTGTATGCGATAAAACGAAGCTAGATGGATTTATTGCTGCCGTGAAAGTATTCAAATCATCACAGAATACAGATGATGCAGAAACGCTTACCAGTATGCCACTACTATTGGAAGGAGAAGCATGCGACTGGTGGATGGGTATCAGAGCTACAATCAACACATGGGAAGACGCGATTACTAAGCTTCACCATGCGTTTGCGCCCAAGAAGCCGGCATACCTAGTCTACGAAGAACTGCTTCGCAGTGTCCAAGACAACAACACATCTATCAACATATTCATTAGCAAGAAGAGGCTACTGCTGGCAGAACTTCCTAAAGGTCGACATGACGAAATGACGCAGTTAGACTTGATTTACTCCCAACTACACCCCAGGATGATTGAAAAGATTCTCAGAGAGTCAGTGAGCCCCTTTCACGAATTGCTGGAAAAGGGGAGACGTGTGGAAGAAAACATCAGCCACTGTTTGAAAATGAGGGTCAAACAAAAGTATCACAAGGACGACCCAAATGCCGATTCTGTGGTAACATTGGGCACGTGGTTGAACAGTGCCGTAAAATGAAAAAGGAGCAAGCTTCTGTGTCAGTTGCTTCTGCCCACACCAAGGAGAAAACTCGTGTCTCCTGTTACGGATGTGGAGAACCCGGTGTCATGAGAAGCCAGTGCCCTAAATGTCAGAACCATCCCATTCCGAAAAAGGCCGAAATCTTCGCGATAACTGGGACTTTCCTGGCAGGACCAAGTCCAACAGAAACTCAACAAATCAAAATTCAATCACTGATGCCTTTGTTGAAACGATTTCCAGTGCTTGAAAACTTTGTGGAAATTCAAAAGTTAGACGACGAATAGCGAGCTCACGCTATGTTGGATTTTACTAAACATGGCCTTGATGAATTTGATAATGCGGAGACATACTGGGGTAAAGTGTTCAGCCTTAAGAACAGTGTGGGACAATATATGTTCCCAAATTTAAAAATGGCCATCTGTTTATTACTTGTGTTGCCACTTGCAAACGCATCCGTCGAAAGAAAATTTAGCAACCTGAAAAATATCAAAACAGAAAATAGAAATCCTCTACATACAGATACCGTGGTATCTATACTGGCTGTTAGATAGGGATTAAAAAAACAAGGGGTTATTTTAAAATTTATTCCGTCAAATAAAATGCTTACTACAAAAATAAGGCAAAAGACAGTGACTGAATAAAAATAAATTAATAAATATTATTGATTTTTTACGAAACCTTGTTTTTTTCTTGAGATAATTATTATGTGGGGAATTTGGACAGTTGGCAACGCTGGTCAAGGGACGCAAGTTGAAGTGCAAGCATCGTTGCGCGGTGAACCAGAAAAAGTTTTAGAGATGATTTTGTAAATAAAAGAAGTTGCCATTTTTGAAGATTGTCGTGTTATTCATGTGTCGAGTAAAATTACGCATTGAGTCCGAGAACAATTGTGAACTTAAATTATAAATTATGAACATCATTTTATGTCGATTTTGACATTAATTGTGAATTGATGATTTTAAAATTTGAATTGTCTTGACTCTGTGACGGCTAGACACGTAATATCATACAACGAATATCGTAATATCATTTGAATTGTCTTGACTCTGTGACGGCTAGACACGTAATATCATACAACGAAAGCGTATAATCTAACAATATGCCACCGAAGACGGATAAGGCGGATGTAGAAATGGTGAAATTCACATTTAAGGACGTTGAAGTTGTCCTGACAGTATTTACCGCCGAATCAACTTTTGCGTCGATAAGTTTTTTGAAGATTTCGAAGATGCTGCGCAAGTTGCGAATTGGAACAGTGTGGAGAAATTTATTTATGTCAAGAAATTATTACGAGGAACAGCTCTGCTCTCCGTTAAGAGTCATTTAAATCATGGAGCGAGTTGAGGGACGGCCTACAAGAAGAATTACGGAAAAAATTGAATTCGGCCACCATTCATCGCCAACTAGCAACGACAAAGAAACTACGCGGTCAAAGTTGCATCCATTATTAACAAATGAAGGAGATAAGCAACAGAAGAAAAATGGCATGCCTATTTTTTTGCCAATGATAGACAGCGCATATGAAGCTGTCTCTGTCCTTCAAGATAGTTTAGCCGGTAGTGAAGTCAATAAAGAGTTACAATTGATTGTCAGCCGACAAGTTCAGGTCCTCCTTGCGATTATTGGACGCCATGACAGCCGTATGGCAGAATCTCTTGGACGGGAAGCTGTGCTTAATGAGCGAATTCGTGCTCTGAACCAGGAGAAACATGGTCTACAATGTCAAATAGATATGCTTGAACTGGAGATGCGTCCCGTTATGCCCCGAAAGCAACTGACACATTGTTTCACGTTCCGCTGGCCATAGCGGCCCTCCACCAATAACAAGAATAGGTTTTCATGGAGAGAGTTGAGGGACAGCCTACAAGAAGAGTTCCGGAAAAAAATAAATTCGGCCGCCATTCATCGCCAACTAGCAACGACAAAGAAACTACGCGGTCAAAGTTGCATCCATTATTTTTAACAAATGAAGGAGATAAGCAACAGAGGAAAAATAAATGATGAATCATTAATGGAATACGTTATTGACGGTATTTCTGATACAGACATAAACAAACCTATTCTATATGGCCTAACGAATCTGAAAGAATTTAAACACAAACTGGAATTATAGAAAATATCAGCAAAGCAAAAGTCGAAAGGTGAGACCCTCAAAAATCAATTAAAAGAAAGCTCTCTTAAAGTATATTAACATAACGACCGGACAACCACATGCGAATGGGCAAGTAGAATGCATACACCAGATTATTATTGCTGTCATATCAAAGCTTAGCATAGCGTATACCACTAAGTGGTACAAATATACTAGTGGGACAGCAGTTTTTAAACAACACCTTCCAAAGAAGTATCGGTCGCACACCATTTGAAGTGTTGATAGGTAAAAAGCAAAGAAGTTAAGAGGACTTCAATATTGAAGAAATAGTCAGCAACGAACTTCTGGAACAGTTTATGAGCAAACGAGAAGAAGTGCGTGAATCTGCGAAGCAGGAAATTGAAAAAGTACAAAGAGAGAACCGTCACGAATTTAATAAGAAAAGAAAGGCCAGGATGGAGATCGCGATACCACTTCCACGCCGGCGATGCTATAGGACCATTGATCCTATAAAAGAAAGGCCAGTAACAAGTATGCCGTTCATGATTTAGTCACAGTGAAGCGAAATCAATATGGACCTGGCCTAAAGCTCTGTGCTAAGTTCTTTGGGCCATACAAGGTCACCAAAGTATGTGGGAAAGACATATAACCTACAAAGAATTGGTGGAAACGAAGGCGCTTGGGAGACAACAGCATCATGACCGAGTTGTGGGAAATCTGGAGACACCGAGTGGAAGCGGAAGTCAGGCGCAGCTTGGTTAAGGGACGCCAGTCGAAGTGCAAGCGGCGTTGCGCGGAGACCCGGAAAAAGTATAAGAGATGATTTTGTAAATAAAAGAAGTTGCGAAGATCTTATTTTTGTTTCCTTATACTATTAATTCCAATTCCACATATAACGGTGGGTCAATATTGTTCCCAAGAAATCCGAGCTTGCTCTGGAATTCCACAGGGACCACTGTTGTTTTTGATATTCATTGATGATATACAGGATGATGGAAATGGTCTATAGAAAATAACCTTCACTTCATTAAAAAGTGTTCTGTTATGAGTTATGCACGTTCCAGAATTCCAATGGTGTATAATTACAATATGAATGTTTTCAAATGTTTGAATGTTAACTTTGTGGTTCATATTTAACAAATTAAATTTAAAGATATAACTTTGTATTAACCACGTTTTTTGGTTGAAACGATGCGACCGGTTTCGGAACTAACCGTTCCCTCATCAGGCTAACTTTCAACTGAAACAGAATGTGACGACGTGCTTACAAGAAATCTATGGGGGCGGAGGTAGAGGTAGGGTGGGGGTACTTAGGGTTGGGTCTTGTGCAGGGTGGGTCCGATTGGCTGAAGGATTAGAAGTAAAAGGAAACATATTTAATAATGGACTGAAAGATAAATTTAACTGATTGTTTATTATGTTCTGTTTTGAATTAATACACTTTTTAATTTCTTACCAAAAGACATAAGACCGGCATTTTACACTGACAATAATATTGGAAAAAGTTTAATGAATTCCAAAGATAAAGATAATAAAATGGAAAACTCCGGCGTATACCAACTGACATGTGGAGACTGCTCTGCAGTCTACATAGGAAAAACAGGACGGAAATTTGAGACTAGAGTAAAAGAACATATTAGATGTATAAACAATGATAATTTTTCAGAATTCGCAGAACACTTAGTACTTAATGATCATCAATTTAATATGCAATCGGGAACAAAAATTTTACACGTCAACAAAGTAGGTCTCCGTCTTGATAATTTAGAGTCGCTAGAAATTAAAAAGTGTATTAATTCAAAACAGAACATAATAAACAATCAGTTAAATTTATCTTTCAGTCCATTATTAAATATGTTTCCTTTTACTTCTAATCCTTCAGCCAATCGGACCCACCCTGCACAAGACCCAACCCTAAGTACCCCCACCCTACCTCTACCTCCGCCCCCATAGATTTCTTGTAAGCACGTCGTCACATTCTGTTTCAGTTGAAAGTTAGCCTGATGAGGGAACGGTTAGTTCCGAAACCGGTCGCATCGTTTCAACCAAAAAACGTGGTTAATACAAAGTTATATCTTTAAATTTAATTTGTACAATATGAATGATTCAATGTTAGCCCGCATTTGATGCAAAATTAACCTTTGCTCAACATATACCTATCATCAGTTACTACCAAATGCGGTCAACTGTTGGGCCTGTGGCGAGGATGTACCTCCCCATCATCGAGGATGCCATCTCACTCGGACGATCTCGCTTCTCACGAAGATTGCCGAAGACGACCGAGAGACAGCGCATCGTATTTCGATCGATCGACGAGGCGAATCGCCATTCGCTCGTCAGCCCAGCGTTCAAGCACAGTGTTCAATAATTATAATATTTTATCCCGACCCTAGTATCGGGGAGCAATAATTTGAATTAAATTTGTTAACTGTTTTAATCTGAAAATATAATTAATCTGAGTAAGTTTTCTTTTATTATGAAACCTATCATCATTCTATTATTTAAATTCTAAATAAATAGCTGAGTAAAACAATTGCAATATCTAAAAATAGTTGTATGTGTTTTGGGAGATGAATTTAGAACACGCAATTTAAACTCGCAACCTTTTCTGATATCATATTAATAATCTAATTAAATATATAACTTCCTCCCAACGCACATACCGCTAAAGGTCTCATAATGCGCCTTGGAAGATACTTTTCGAACCATGAAGCATTGAAAAATCGAATCGCATATCACACTATAATTGGCAGCAGCTGTCGTGTTATTACAGAAAAAAATATATATGTTTAAAGACAGACTTGAACTTCGTTGAGACCAAGGAACTGCTGGCTAGATCACAGTACAGTTTCAGGAAGGGAAAGGGCACCATCGACAACCTGAGTATTTTTATCACCGATATTCAACTAGCTGTAGTGTTCCTAGATATCTCTGCTGCATATGATAACGTTCTTATTGATGTCCTAATGAAAAAACTTTTAGACACAGGTGTCCCATCAAAAACAAGGCAGTATATAAAAAATCTTCTATGCGACCGCACTTTGCTCTTATCCTAGGAAAATGGAAAAAAGTCCTTAAAAAAAAAGTCTCCTAAAACATGTTAGAATTTTACAATATGCAGACGACATTGTACTATTGTAACATGCATTGATTTATTGATCAATGCGCGTTATGAAATGATATTTAATTTTGTTCAAGTTTGTTCCCCGAATTATTTCTATCATATTCAATGAATCCTTTCCGTAATAATCTGACGGGCACGTCACCTTAAAATATCTAGTATTGAATTTAGCGCGCTTTAACTTATCTATTTAGCTATGTTGCCTATATTGGATTTCCAAGAATTTGGGAATTCCCTTCTCCCGGCAACGTCGTAAGTATTATGAGTTAGGCGTTTCAATGTGTTCTCTAGTTCCCCCCACCTCTTCATTACCCGCTAGGCCGTCAAACGTTTAACACGGCTGCGGTGTGATCCCCGAATTCCGTTAAAAATTCGGGTACGAGAGTTTCCAATATGTAACTTCACGGTCAAATCTTCGTATCGTGCTTAGTCGTAATAATTAAGAGTTGTGACAAAAATTTCAAAAAAGAATAACTTTATAGCCCAAAAACAGTTCGGTCAATCAGTGTCAGTGAAGTGCTTGCAAGAATGTTATTCATTATATCGTATAAATGATTTTAATCCTTTGGCACTTAATATTTCCCTTCATCCTAGCTCTTAGCAAGCCCGTGACATAAGTTTCTGCCTATCTTGAATTCTAGAGACTCTCTTATATCAAGTTCAAAGTGAATCAACTGATTTAATATTCAAGTCGTTACTGCCAATGTTTTTCTGTGAAATTTGAATACCCACTCGACCGATATAAATGAACACCGAACATGAATAGTGCAGCTATTATTTTCTACAAGGACTGGTACCAAGTAAACTGAATATTCGAAACTATCCGAATAGGATTTATCGTGGTTATTACAACTGAACGTGAGACGAACCACACCATGATGGTTGATCATACTTCCATTATTTCTTTTACGAAGCCTCAAGCCACGAATAAGGCCGACCATTTGTCCCTTCTACACATCTCCGAGGCCGAGAGCCACTGCATGCCCTCATGTCTGGACTATTGCGGAACCTTCCGCCACTCTGATGCAATCCCTGATGTCTCACTCGTCTTGTTCTTCTTCTTCGGTGACTCGCGCTTCCTCAGGAACTCCGTGTAGCTAATAAACCCAGCGAGACTGCGCATTGCGTTAACTTGGACTTCTTTAAATACCTGCCAACGTGACTAATTTAATTTTATGATATTTCTTTATCACTGAAGACAGGATTCCCATGCATCAATAGTAACTTGATCTTTTATATATTTATATTTTGTAACTTGGCCATAACTTTAATTCAATAATGTCATGTATGCATTTTGTAACAGAATTCTTGTATACAGTTTCAATTTAAATGATACCTTTTTAATCTTGTACGTGCCTTAAGTACATAAAAGTATGTATACCAAATAGTATTGTTTTATTTTCACAATTTGTGCATATTCAAGTAGGTTCAATATAGTGGATTCATCCTAAAATGTAATGGTCTACCCAACATAACTTCTATGTTAAATATATACTGTCTTATGTCTGTCTGTAAACTTTCGCTATGACCAAATCATTCTTTCAGATGTGTAACTATTGCTTAGGAGACTTTGTATTTGTAATTGAAGCTTTTTGTTCTTGTGATACTTTCTTCTTCTTCTCTTTTTCCAAAACCGACTTCGTGGGAGGGGACCGTGGTCATCTCGAGGCAAGTCTATTGATTAGTCGCGAATATCAGACTTTGGGTATGTTAATTTTGTATTATTTCATATCACTTCGAGCGACTGCCTCTTGACGTCACGACTCTCTCTCCAAGTGGTTACTGTAACTTAAATGTCACAGATAATATTGATTTTGTAATTTTCATGATCTCATTGAAACTTTTACAATAATACAATAATTTTACAATTTTTTTTTATTGCCTGTATTGTTTGTAACCAATATTCCAATAAACTTTGTATGCCCGAACTGTCACAACTCAACATTGCTTTTCCATTTAATTTACTCACCTACCATACCTTGAAGATATTATAGAGTAATGTTCATGCCGACTGCTAGCCCAGGAAGGACACTCTTGCTGATATGTAAATTTCTTTCATTTATTTATTTAACACCAGGATTGGATTGAAGGAAGGGATGCAAGGTAAAAGGTTTTCTTTCTTTCTTTCCTTATTAAAGCCTCCAGTAATAACAGACCCCCTCCTTTTCCTTTTCTTCTTCCACCACGTTACACTATACATAACTGGAAAATCTATCCAAATGATAGAACATGCATTAAACACAGCATCAAATATTACAGAGATGGCTGGATAATCCAGTTTATGATTTTCTCAAACAGCAGAAACATTACCGCCATGAATATCATGTATAATAATATACACATTCCTTGTGGAACACAGGTCAAGTTCCTAAGTATTGTGCTAAACCGAAAACTCAATTGGAGAGCAAATATCGAGCATATTACATCCAAATGCCAAAAATCACTTAATATCATAAGATCTCTGTATCCAGGGTGTGCTGGGCTGCTCACCCAAATACTCTTTCTCTCCTCTATAAAGCACTAATCCGTTTTCACCTTGACTATGCTTCCTTCTTAATGGACCCGATTCCAAAATATTTATCTACCATGCTGGAGATGAAATATTTGTCTACCCTCAGAATCATAATAGGAACCATGAGGTCTACTCCTATCAATGCCCTTCAATTAGAATGTTCTGAGGCCCCCCTTCACCTCCTAAGACAATTTCTTGTAGACAGATTCCTTTTTAAAGCCTCCTGGTTGTCAAATAACCCATTACTTCCTAAAGTCAAACTCCTCTCAGAATATGTTAGTTCAAAACAAATTTGGCGAAATAAAAATCCTTCCCTGTTAGTAAATAGCTTCAATAACTTGAATTCTTTTGATGTTCCTTCACATAAAAATACAGTCTATCCGCTATACTCAAGCCATCATGAAACAAATACCTTCTACCCGTTTATACACAACTTTAATCTCCATAAAATTTCCCAAGATGGCAGATTTATCTGGTCTGTCGACTAAGATCTGGCCACGGTCTCTCTCCTGCCCACCTCAACAAAATAAATATCATAGATTCACCGCATTGCGTTTGTGGTTCAGAGCAAGGTGATGCAAATCATTTGATAATGGAATGCGCACACATGAGAGGTACAAACTCTTTGATGGGGATGTTGGGACGGGCGGGAGTGGGGTTTCCTACCCAGCTTTCGCTTGTTCTTGCTGATCCATTATTGAGTATTGTGAGGTCTCTTGGTTGGTTTGCTCGGGAGAACTCCCTCAAGCTTTAAGTTCTTTTTTCTATTTATCTATTCATTTTACGGTCGTTAATAAAATGACAATAAGAATGCATATATTCTTGTAATTGTTAATTATTAGTTAAGTAATGTAAAATGAATAAAATAAAAAAAAAAACTTGAGACCGACCAAGAACGCCAGAAGACGAAGGTCAAAAAAAAAAAAAAAATCTCCATAAAAATGACCTAAAGGTCCCTTTTGTGCTTGCGGAGTGTCTGGACTCTCTCTGGCATGATTGGACAACTATATACACAGGCAGCTCAAGAGCAAAGAAGAAACATGTGTCGTCGGAGCAGCACTATACTGCCCTGCCCTTAACTCAGTCGCCATGTCTAAACTCCCACCAGAAACATCCATTTTCACTGCAGAATGCCTCGCTATATTGGAAGGAATAAAATTTGCAGCTACAAATAAACTTAATAAACACTAATCCTCTCAGATTCCCTTAGTGCGGTAAGTAAAATCTCGGGAAATCCATCAAAGCTGATGAACAACCTCAAAATCAAAGAGTTTTCAAAAGCAAATTAAAAACAGCGAAAAAAGCCTCCTGGGAAACTTTCTGCACTATGATTGAAACAATCCCTGAGGGAAATAGGATTCGCAAAATCCTAGCAACGGATCCAGTAATGCCCGAGTACATAAAAAGGCAAGACGGCAGCTGGACCACAAGCAGCTCTGAGACATTAGAGCTATTAACTAAGACACACTTTCCTGGATGTAAGCAGGAGTTGCCAAGAGCAACAAACCAAACCAGGAAACAAAGAAGCGCCCAAAGACTTTTCAGTAAAGAAGCAATTTCTTGGGCTTTATTTGGGTTCGAACCTTACAAATCGCCAGGTCCGGATGGAATCATACCGGCGGAACTACAGGCAGCCTCAGAGATTGTCATACCTTGGTTGGAGACAGTCTTTGAGGCATGTATAGAACTCTGTTATACCCCCAAAATATGGAGGGAAGTAAAAGTGGTGTTCATACCCAAAGGAGGTAAAACATCTAACGCTACAACCAAGGATTTCAGACCAATAAGTCTATCCTCGTTTGTCATGAAAACGCTAGAGAGACTCATAGAGACACACATCAGGAGTAAAATTGAACCTTCAATGTGGTCAGAGTCCCAGCATGCATACAGTAAAGGGAAATCTGTTGAAACAGCCCTACATACTCTAGTACAGAAAATTGAGAAATCGATGAAGTACAAAGAATATACATTGGTAGCCTTTCTAGATATAGAAGGAGCCTTTAATAATATTAAATACGAAAAGATAGCTCAGTCCTTGGAGAAACTAGGGATAGAGACTTCGCTTACAGAGTTTATCGATCATATGTTGAGAAATAGAGTCATAAACTCGGAACTTGGAGGCTCAAAGATAAGAAGATACCCAGTGAAGGGTACACCCCAAGGGGGTGTTCTATCACCTCTTCTATGGAATTTAGCCTTAAACGAACTGTTGATGGAATTGGACAACATTGGCGTTACGGTAATCGCGTATGCGGACGACCTCGCCATAGCAGTGTCGGGGAAGATTCCCAACATACTCACATCTCTTTTACAGAGAGCATTAGGTAGGATAACTCGATGGTGTAACAGCAGTGGGTTGGGAGTCAACCCAAGGAAAACGGAGTTAGTCCTATTCACAAATAAACGGGTAATCCCGACCTTCACGTTGCCAACCCTGGAGGGAGTGACACTAGAGATCTCAGCCCAAGCTAAATATCTGGGACTAATTCTGGATAGGAAGCTGAACTGGAAGCCCAATATGCAGGAGAGAGTACGGAAAGCTACAAATGCGCTGTACACCTGCAAAAAGATCGTGGGAAAAAGCTGGGGAGTGCACCCGAAGATAACCCACTGGATGTACAAGGCGGTCATAAGGCCAATCATGATGTATGGGGTGGTGGTATGGTGGCATTCCTTGAAAAAAGGGGCACACCTTAAGGAGCTGGCAAAAGTTCAAAGACTAGCTGAAGTGACAATCACTGGCTGTCTAAGAACTACACCAACTAAAGCTCTTGACACCATCCTGCACCTGATTCCGCTTGACCTCCTTGGGAAACAAATGGCGGCAAACGCTGCCCTAAGAATGAATAATGTTAACCCTTGGAAGGGGACTCATATTGGGCACTCCATGATTCTTCAGGAGTACAAACAACCATCCGAAGGTATTGACCACACCATTCCCAAACCCTTCTTCGAGAATGGGTTCTCCACCCAAATCCCCTCGAGGGAGATGTGGAAGGAGAACGCAATTCACCATGGTGAGGCCCAGATGGTGATATACACAGATGGGTCGAAACTGGACGGAAGGGTGGGTGGAGGGGTATTTTCGGAGCAACCAAATATCAATATTTCATTCAGGTTGCCAGACCACTGCAGTGTTTTTCAGGCAGAGATCCTGGCGATTCAAGAAGCAATAGGATGGATACAAAGGGCCGCAATGCAAGGCAGCGAAGTCCGTATCCTCACAGACAGCCAAGCAGCGATCAAGGCTCTGCGAGGCGCATTAACGACCTCTAAAGTTGCCCTGAACTGCCGCATAGCATTAAACAAAGCAGCCGAGCGGTTTAACATACTTGTTATGTGGGTACCAGGTCACAATGATATAACAGGTAACTGTAAGGCAGATGAACTGGCCAGGGCAGGTACCCTGTTACCTTTAGAAACAATAAATCATCGACCCGGGGTTCCCATGGCAACATGTAAACTCCGGGTCGATGAGAAAACGATAACTCGTGCCAATCAAAGATGGTCTGAAGAAAGCACGTGTGCCATTGCCAAACAAACATGGCCAAAATATGATCTCAAAAGAACAAGGGAGATGCTCTCGTTCAGAAGGGACTCACTAGCCAGAGTCACATCGGTATTAACAGGGCACTGGCTCATAGGAAAACATGCCAGAAGGCTTGGTTTAGAGGCATTTGATTATTGCAGAGCATGCCAAGACGAAGAGGAAGAAGAGACGGTAGTCCACTTCCTCTGTCAATGCCCTGCTCTCTCCAGAAATAGGAGGAAATTCTTGGGAAGTTTCTTCTACGATGACCTGATGGACATAGCGTATGCTGACATTAGCGACGTTCTGACATTTATTAACCACTCAGGCTGGTTCAATGTGGTTTAGTGAAGGGGAAGGACAACCCCACTGTGGTATCACAAAGGGCCAACCGGCCTAAGTGTGTTCTCCTTGGAGAGCTGCCACTCAAAAAAAAAAAAAAAAAACACTGTACCCAAAAAAATTCCTAAAATAATATCAATTAAAGGAAAAAAGCTAGTGGGGAAAATCGTTTCTGCCGAAAGGGGTCAAACTTGGGTCAAACTATAACACTAGTTTGAGCAATGAGTGCCACTGGAAATTTCGTCCCACCCGCTTTTATTTTTCCTCGAAAGAGAATGCAAGGTTATTTACTAAATAATGCACCTGAAGGAAGTGTTGGTACGGTTTTTGTCTCGGGTTTCATAAATACTGCAAATTTGCCCATGAATGTGATAAATGGCTAAGCCACCATGCAGGGAATTTGAAGGCCTCATTCAGCAAGTAGCTCATTTGATGAATGAGGCCTTCAAAAAGACAGCAACCCTAAATAATGCCGTTTCAGATTTTAAAGTATCCGGAATTTGGCCAATAAATAGAGACATTTTTTCTGATGAAGATTTTGTTGCAGCTTCTGTTACAGACCTGGTTCCTGTCCCAAACGCAGAAGAGATGCAGACTACAGAAACTATATTACCAAATACTCGGCTTCCACATGAGTTTATGCAAATTGCTGCAACCTCAACTACATCCGCACAGCCTCTATTGAACCGAATAGCATTTACTGCAACCTCAACTACATCCGCACAGCCTCTATTGAACCGAATAGCATTTACTGCAACCTCAACTACATCCGCACAGCCTCTATTGAACCGAATAGCATTTACTGCAACCTCAACTACATCCGCACAGCCTCTATTGAACCGAATAGCATTTACTGCAACCTCAACTACATCCGCACAGCCTCTATTGAACCGAATAGCATTTACTGCAACCTCAACTACATCCGCACAGCCTCTATTGAACCGAATAGCATTTACTGCAACCTCAACTACATCCGCACAGCCTCTAAACTAGACTACCTTAAGTGTATATTTTAAAAATGGCAAATAATGAAGAAAAAAATCATGCAATGTGTGGTATATGGTATTACCATACCAATTCACATTTTGTGATATCCTCGGAGACTGTCGGCAATTGTCGGCTGTGTCCGGAAAAACAAAAGATTCGATCGAATGGCGTGGGTCGCTTTGATTCTGTAAAACCGTTCCGCTTAAATACACCGTTCTAGTCTAATTGTCATTGAATAAGTATGCTTTTATAATTTGAATATATCGATAATTTGTATCGGGTTATTATTTATAAAGTGGTGTTAAATCGACAGCATCAATCTATCGAAAAAGTACAACGTGTATTTCTTAGATATGCGAATTTCAAGATTATTATTCCTAGAGATTTAATAGATTACAATGCCCTTCTCCATTTGACAAATTTATTAAAACTATCAGATCGCAGAAAAATATTTGACTTGGTTACTTTACACAAAATAATTCACTCGATTTTGGATACCCCTTGCACTAACAGAATTGATTAATTACAATATACCACGACGATCTACCAGACAGACAGCACCATTTTATTACAACAATACACAGACAGAATATCACTCGCTAATCAGTCGACTCCATAATACTGGAAATGAATATTCTCATTTGGGTGAAATTTTTATGCTGTCCAAATACAAATATAAACAGACGATACACACATTTTTTTATGAGAGAAACAACTTGTGATATTCTCAGTACGGATTTGTATATTTGCGATTGTTAAATGTTTGTTTTTTGCATATCTTTTTTGTTTATTTATAATTTACATGACACTGATATTTTTTTTTCTATTAATAATACTTTTTTATTTAATGTTTTAGTTGATTTTGAGTCCATATATGTACATCGTTTTTTATGTTTGCATACGTCTATTGATTTTTGAATTTAATGTTTTTTATTTTTGAATTTACTGTTTTGTTTTTTTTAATCCTTATGTACTTATATCTTTTTTCATGTTTGCTTACATGTATTTTTTTATTTTTGTCTTCCTGTTTAGGTTTAAGTTTTTTTTTTTTTACCAAGTGTATACCTAATTATGATCTATGATCTCAGAAGAACCAGAGAAATACTCTCGTTCAGAAGAGATTCACTTGCCAGAGTCATATCAGTATTAACGGGACACTGGGTTATAGGAAAGCATGCCAGAAGGCTGGGGCTGGAGGCATACGATTACTGCAGAGCATGCCAGGACGAGGAGGAGGAGGAAACAGTGGTCCACTTCCTCTGTCACTGTCCTGCTCTCTCTAGAATTAGAAGAGGCTCCTTGGGAAGTTTCTTCTATGATGATTTAATTGACATAGCGTCGGCCGACATCGCAGACATTATGACATTCATTAGCCGCTCAGGCTGGTTCAGGGGGGATGAGTGAGTGGGAGGACAACCCCAATGTGGTATCACAAAGGGCCAAATTGGCCTAAGTGTGTTCTCCTCAAGAACTGCCACCCGCAAAAAAAAAAAAAAAAAATACCTAATTGCTTTTTTTATTCTATCTATTATTATCATCAATATTTGTTTTTATCTATGTATGTAAAAGGCATTTTATGCCGTTTATAAATAAATAAATAAAATATACCACACAATGAATATTAAATATATAATATTATATATAATATTAAAATTATATTAAAAAAGAGATTTGATTATCCAACTATTAATTTATTTCAAGAATTTAAAGTTTCAACTGTTGAAAATATCTACAAAAAAATCTCATTGTTCCAAATTCATAAAGATATTCTTACAAATTCAAACCAATCGTCATTTTCTTTAAGCAGCAGAATAAATTCACAAGGATGTATTACCATTCCTCTTTTACGTACAACTGCCTCACAACATTTCTATAAGTATAAAGGTACTAAGTGGTTTAATGAACTCCCTTTGAGTCTTAGACTCGAAAAAAATTATAGTATATTTAAAAATAAAATTAAAAAATTGTACTGATTTATTTATTTATTTTTTGTTATTTCATTCTTTTTTTGTGTAGCTTCATATTTTTTAGTAGATGTACAATGTTTTGGTAAATGTAATAATATTAAATAGATACTCCCCTCTTTTAACACGAGATTTTATCTCAATTAAAGAGGGTTATTATGAATTATATGATGAAAATTGTATACCTTTTTAAATTGTGATTTATATGTGAACATTGTATTGTTTTTGTTAAATAAATAAAAAAAAAAAAAAAAAAAAAAAAAAAAATGGTTACAAGAGTGTTACAGTGACCCGTAACAGTGGGTGCCGGGTCACAGTAATATAGCGGGGAATTGTAGGGCAGACCAACTTGCCAGAGCAGGTACCCTGTTATCTCTAGACAATATCAAACACAGACCTGGAGTCCCCATGGCAACATGTAAACTCCGGGTCAGTGAGAAAATTATTGCTTGTGCTGACCAAAGGTGGTCTGAGGAGAGCACATGCTCCATTGCCAGATAAACATGGCCAAAATATGATCTCAGAAGAACCAGAGAAATACTCTCGTTCAGAAGAGACTCACTCGCCAGAGTCATATCAGTATTAACGGGACACTGGGTTATAGGAAAGCATACCAGAAGGCTAGGGCTGGAGGCATACGATTACTGCAGAGCATGCCAAGACGAGGAGGAGGAGGAGACAGTGGTCCACTTCCTCTGTCACTGTCCTGCTCTCTCTAGAATTAGGAGAAGCTCCTTGGGAAGTTTCTTCTATGATGATTTAATTGACATAGCGTCGGCCGACATTGCAGATATTATGACATTCATTAGCCGCTCAGGCTGGTTCAAGGGGGATGAGTGAGTGGGAGGACAACCCCAATGTGGTATCACAAAGGGCCAATTGGCCTAAGTGTGTTCTCCTCAAGAACTGCCACCCGCAAAAAAAAAAAAAAAAGTGACCCGAACTATGGTTATAACTGTTCATTATTGTCATAGATTCGTCACGATGCGGCAGTAAACAAAGAGTCTTAAAAACCTGAAATGATTGAAGATTATGATATTTACAAAGTTGGAGTTGATGTGTTAGATCAAAAAGTTGGCAATAATTCAGTAAGCAGAACAAGAAGGTGGCCCTTCGTAATATTCGATGCCTTAATCAACATTTCTACAGTAAATAGTCACGTATTATATCAACATGCTGACCCAATCCATAATGTGATTGAAAGAAGGATTTTCACCGCTAAATTAGGCAGGGCTCTGGTTGACCCCTTTACAAAATCTCGTTTATCGATTCCTCAGCTAAAAAGAGAACTAAGAATATTGATTCAAAGCGTCAACAAAGAAGAAAATATGACATCTAATGATCAGACCCAGTCAGCGACGAGAGACAGGAAACAAAAATGTTGTCAGATTTGTCCGTCAAAAAAGGACAATAAAACTAACATTATCTGTTCAAAGTTTAATAAATATGTATGTAAAATAAATTTATGTTTGTAACATGACGAAATTATATTTAACTTTATATTTCATTGTTTTGTACGCATATTTCAAAGAATATTCTTTCAACGCAAAAATATTGTTTTTTTTCTTAGTTCAAAAATTTATCAGAAAGGGTGATTGTTATTTTTTTTATTTTGCATACTTACATTGAAAAAAGTGATTTTATTTTATGTTTGTTAAATGCTTAATTTCAGTTTTTTATTACAGTAAGTACTTACTTTTCTTTTTTACTTACAGTTATATTGATATTAAAAGATTTTATAATAAACAAAATTAAAACTTAGTAACTGTGTTTTTTCAACAATAAAAATTACGGTTTCATGTATACCTATGTTTTACTGCACTAAATATTTATTAATATGTAATGTTACCATTAATTTTTATAAACATGAAGACAGCAAATGTAATTAGAAGAAAAAATATTTTAAAACACTATATATACAATTTTACACTACGTTACATAACTCGGGTCAAAATACCGTTTGCGCGGCTTAAAATATCTATACCAGTTAAGAGTTAAACACGAAGTAATCGTAGAAATGTCATCTGTCTAAATTTCAAGATGGCGGCTTACTATACCTTCAATTATACTTATAACGGTCGTAAATTGATAGTATAAATTTTAACTATAGTAAGACATTTATACTGTCGATTTAACTATACCTTAGATGAAACAACCTAATTTCAGCCATTTTTACTAAAACTCAGATTTTTAACTATACTACTACTGATAATTTTGTTGAAACAACCCAGCCTGAGAGATCTGCACTGGCTAGGTGTTCCGGAACGTATTTTGTATAAAGACTGTTGGATGATGCATAAAGCGGTGAATGGAAAAGCACCATCATACATAATAGATATATTTTCCACAGCAGTTGACAAACTGGAAGACAAGGCTTCGATTTGCAGCAACTACCATTGGACTTTTATCTGAGAATCTATTTAAAAGTTTCAATTGTAAAACGCCCTTAAGGTGGACTCACAAAAATGGCACTATATAAGTAAGCCAGCTTTATTTATTTATAATGCAATAAAAAAATATAAATCCCTTAGGGATCCAGCTGTCTTGCTTTCTCTTTGTTATAGGTTACTTTCTCAATCTTGAAAGTACAAAAAATTTAAGAGAGTACGGCATTTGATTAATAAATGAAGAAATAACATATGCATGAAAGTATGTATGGCCTATTTATGATTCTTTGTAATTCTCATCTCATGCAGTTTTGAGATAAAAAACTCTTGGACTTTGTGTACTTTTCTTTTAAGTTCAAATCTGTTCTCAAACAGATGCTTCAAAGTTAAGAGGACATATAAATCTAAACATCCCAATTTCAAATCAAATTCCTCAAATATGTTACACAGTGTGTTTATAGAAAAAAATAGTTTAAGTGTTTAAAACATTTCTCTAGTGAATGTTCGGTCACACGATTTTAAAATTCAGCCTAAATTCCCTTAAAAAGAATATTAAAAATATTCTTTTTTACAGCATTTTTTAAAATTACTCCATAACTATGTGTCATAGAGAAATAAATCTTTTATATGCTTAAAGAGGGCATAAAATCAAAGTTAAGATTTTTCATTTCAACTAAGGTTTGTTCTTAAAATGCAAAAATAAACAAATTTTGGGTTTCTGATACGCACTCGTATTAACGCAAGCGATAGTTACCCTTACTAAAATGTAGCTTCATAGCGTATTAGGCGGTTTTAATATATCATGTTCTCAGTCACTAGATTTAGTGTTATATGTCCTCTTAAATATAAAGAAACAATTTTTTTTATCATATTGAATAAAACTTACACCTTATTACAGCGTGTTGTTTTAGTTGCTAGCTCATACATTATGACGTGCAGGTATTGTATGCGACAAACACACAAACACTTCTTCTTCTTCGATGGCGCTACAGCCAAAGTCGAGCCTTGGCCTCCTTCAACTTCTGCCTCCAACCCCGTCTGTCCTCAGCTGCCGTCCTCCAGTTTGTAATGCTTAGAAGCTATACTGCATCCCTCCTCACCTCGTCCTGCCATCGCAACCTGGGTCTTCCTATCTTCCTTTTTCCTCCTGGATGATCAGTCATAAATCTCTTAGGAATTCGCATATTTGGCATTCTCTGAACATGTCCAGCCCATCTCAATCTCGATAGTCTTATATATCTTGAGATATTGGGTGTTTCATATATTCTGGACAGTTCATCGTTTTGCCTTATACGCCACTCTTCCCCATCCTTCACAGGTCCACATATGCGGCGGAGAACTTTCCTCTCAAATATATCCAAAGCTTCAGCAGATTTTATTGTAAGTGTCAACGTCTCGCACCCGTATGTAACCACAGTCCTTATAATTGTCTTGTATAGGATAATTTTGGTTTTCCTATGGACGTTTCGAGACTTAAACACAGGTACCAAGGAGAAATATGTCCTGTTACCTGCTGAGATTCTCTTCTTTATTTCCTCCGCTTCCTCATTGCATTCCGTGAGATGAGATCCCAAGTATGTGAATTGGTTGACTGATTCGAATGTGTGATTCTCTGCTAGCTGCACGTTTCCTCTTGTTCTATTAGGTGCGTTTTGGCTTTGTATCATAAACTTTGTCTTTTCGTTATTAATCTTTAAGCCCACCTCATGTGCTGCAGATACCAGGGGGTCGAGAACTTCCTTAATGGCTGTTTGGGTTCTTCCATGTATACTTAGGTCATCCGCATATCCCACTACCTGACTGCTTTTGAAACATATATTAGAGCCATTATCAACTGGTGTTCAACGTATTCCAGGGCGAGGTTGAAAAGATTAGGAGCCAGACTATCTCCTTGCTTCAATCCCTGTGTGATTGCAAAAGTCTCTGTTAAATCACCCTGCATCTTAACTCTACATTGTGAGTTGACATTATATGTTGACACTAGTCAGTCTTATCACATAGCCAAGAATTTCATTGGTATCTCATTTTTAATATTTCTAGAGAATATGCCATGAATGCCTATCCTTGGAGTAGAAAATCTTCTCATTGCTTCTCTTACTTCCGCAACTGTGATCGGAGAAACTCCCTCTTGACCCGACTTAACAAACAAGGAATTTCCTAAACTGACGGGATTGCAGTAATTGCCTCCTTCCAATCGAGCGAAAGGATCGTCCATTACACTTTTCATATCCTGTCGAACAATTAACGCCAAATCGACGATCTGAGCCACAGTTTCATAAGCCAAATAGGAAAGTAAATCAAAAGACTGAAAAGCTATGTTCAGGTCGTTCAAAGGACATAACCATTGTTTCAATTTGTTTTGCGCCAATTTCGATTGCGAGAATCCAAATGATACGCATCTCGCTTTGTGATAAGCTTCATATTTCTCAATGCTCATACTTTGTGTTAGTCTATTGGCTCTTATGGTCCTCTGTTGTTTAATAACGTCGTGATCTAAACACTTTGAAAGTTCACCCGTGTCATCCAAGAATTCAACTATTTCGCAAAATGTCTTTTTCTTCTTTTTTATGTTAGATTCGCTGTCTTCTTCCAACAGAATGTTTGGTATGAAGCCCTCGTTCAGCAACTTCACTTTGTTTTTAATAAGGTATTTCGATTTCATGAACAACAGCATCCGTTGTAGTTTTATCTTGTTGTTTCGCATTAAAAATATAATGTCTTCTGGATAAACACATTTGAGACCCCTTCTTTCGGCGTTTTTGAGAGCTTCGTGTAAAATCCCCCGCATCTGCTGCAGAACTATAGACTCGACCAGCGCCACGGTCTGTGGCGATGGTGAAGGGCTGTCGCCAAAGCCATGCATCATGTGCGATATTTCCTTTTGGAAAGTACCCCCTTCCGGTGAAGATTGATCAGTGGAATAAATTAAATCCATATTATGAAGGATGAAGTAATCAACTGGTTTTAATCAAATTAATCTATTAAAACACAAAGCACATTTAAAAATAATTACAGCTTTTACAGTAGTATTTTAATTTCACACGACTAATTTAAAAGCAGTATTTTAATGAATTTTTCTATACTTCAACTCCGGTTCGGTTTTTGTTTGATACTGGTTTGATACATAAACATGTTTGATACAAAATACCACCACAAATACGAAATACCACAAAAACCATAGAAAAGAGATTTTACAAAATGAAAAACACAAATGAAAGATTGAAATTTATCGGCGAGTGCTGCCATGTTTTAAAAAGTAATTACATTGATTTCAATAAGTCGTATATAAAAAAAACACATTATGACAAAAATATTAACCCTTTCTTAAACGATGATTCCAATTGGAATCATTAATGTATTCTACGTATAAAATCTCAATGAAAATTGTTATCAGCTGTGTTATTTCTCTTCTAAATTAATAATCTGTGCTGTGAGGCATCGGCTAACTAGCTGTGAGGCATCGGCTTAGAATAGTGCTTCCACTCTTTTCTATTATTGTTTTCGAGTGTCACACAAGTATTCAAAATTTAATAAATGTGACTTTTTTTTGTTTTCTAGCATGCTTTATCTTTTTAATCAGGTAATTTTATTTCGTTCAATCTCTAATAACAATTAAAAATTAAAGATTTTTTATTTTATGAAAAGTTTATAAATGAATGATGAGAATTGGAATCGTTAAAATTTTCAAAAAAGGGAAAAAAATAAAAAAAATTCTAAATCTCTTTATAATCACATATTTTGCCAATTTTTTATGAAACATTTATTTTCATAATGCTTCCATAATTCGGTTAAGAAGGGTTGAAATTACTATAATCATAAAAAATCATGCACATTTAACATAAATTCTTCCAAAGTCCAAATAATAGCATAATATTAATAAAAAAAATGCATCAATCGAGGTAAAAATAAGCATTCTTGCGTGATCATTCCTCCAATGATTAAAAAGTTTTGAGTCAAATTAATAAATCTGAAATAATTACTATATGTTTGTTGCAATTCAATGTCGCTTATTTAATGTTTTATTTATTTAGGTCAGTAAAATAAATAATCCAACTGTCGATTTGTTCAGGAGAACTTTGTTCTCTTAACATATCGACAATGTATCAAGCCAGAATACGCGAGAATTGTATGGAGAGGTCTACTTTTTTCACGGCTTTTCCAACTTTGAAGTCAAAAAACACCAACTTAGAGGCTTCGCAGCATATATGTTCCATACACGGATTTACTCAGAATTTGGAGTAGAACATTTCGTGTGTCTGTGTGTCTGTGTGTGTGTCTGTGTGTGTGTCCGTCCCCCCCTTATAACTTTTGATCCGCTCAATTTACAGAGCCCAAAATTTCAGACTATATACACAGTTATAGGCCTACAAAACTTTTATACTCAGAATTTTGAATTTTTGTTTCAGTCAGGGGTTATCAACTTTTGAATTTTTACTATATTTTTCCATATATCTCAGAAACCATAAAAGCTAGAACGCTGAAAATTGGTATAAACACAGAAAAATACAAAATCTCAAATGGATTTTTTCAAAAAAATTCCAGGGTTTCTCAAACGTTTTTTATTAAGAAAAATATTTTTTTTATGATAAATTTATGAGTTTAACTGCCTATATTTCCAAAATATCGATAAAGCCGAAACACCCCAACTAGATAATTTAATTTTCTATAAAAAATATAAAAGATGTATTAGCACATCTCAAACTTTTTTTAACAATTTTTATAAAAATTGAATTTAGTGACGACATTTCTTCATACAATTTGTATGGCAATCGCCTACACACAATATCTAAGAAAACTTAATTATTTGATACTAATCTCCAAACATACATACATACCATCATGCTGTTTTCATATTCTGCGTAGGATCAAAGGACTGACCTCCATACTATCCTTTCTTGACATACATACATAGGTACAAGTGTTGTATAGAAAATCAAATATCTTAAAATATTAAATAATTTGTGTTTATGGGATTATAGTTTGGTACTTATTCTTCAACTATACATACTATCGCTATCGACAGTTGGATCTCATGTGTTACATGCAACTAGTTTAGAAGAATCCTTTTATATATTTGGTTTAAATGTCTAAAGGCATCGCTGAAAACCAGCTGCACTGTGGATCTCAACGTGGTGTACAACTGAGCTTTGAAGTAATCCCATTTTTATAGTAAAAAAAATGGTGGGTCGAAATTTTGTCAAACACATTTAAGTAAATTAAAATTATTAAATAAATTAAAATTATTTTCTGTTTTGTGATCTTTGAATTTATTGCCAAACAATTGCTTTAGTCTTGGCCACAAATTATTTATGAAAAACAAACGTATGTAATACTTTACATATTGACAAATGATTGCTGGTTCTTCAAGACATCTCTCATTAGATTGAATGCACAAAAAAATATTCAATAATATTAAAAAAAAATAACTAAAATCATTGAGATTTCCAATTTCCATTCATAATAACATGATTTTTTCCCATTTTTCATTTATTGTTTAAACTGGCAACACTTTTCCCATGCTTTACTATTATTTTCTTTTCATTTTCCTTTTAAATATCCGTAGGTATTTTCGACTGACGTTTAGCTCATTAGCGTGTTGGTGAAGATTCTTTAGAAAATCGGTTAATAGTCTTTTAATACGATATTCGCTGATATTGAAAAATAAATATCAAATCTAAAATGACTTCACAAGGGGGACTCATTCCATTCGTGATGGATCTTTACAACGATCCTTTCAAATGGTAAGGTTATGTCAAAACGAAATTTCAATCAAATTACGGATGTTGCGGGGTCAATAAATCTATTCTCATTGAAGATAAGTGATGTTATTATTATGTATATGTATGTATTTACTGTTATCGTTTGTTTTGTTGCAGGTCTCTAGTGAAAAGTATTGGATTTTTCGCTCTCGGCATCACAATAGCCAGCGAATGTACCGGTTTAGAGCTTATGCCAAACGTGCCGTAGTTTCAATTTTTGTGAATTATCCAAAAGAACATTAGTCATTTTTGTTTTATATTTATATATTAATGTCGTTTATGATGCATTCATTAATTCTGTGTAGTGTATTTTTTATTTTAACGACAATTTTCGCAACAGCGCAACGTGTTACATCAGGAAAACCGAATATTGTTTTGATTCTAACGGACGATCAAGATTCTGTTTTGGGCGGAATTGTAAGTATTATTTAAAATTTTATTATATTATAGGAAAGACTATATACCTCGGCTTTATTGTAAATAATATGTGTAAACAAACTTTCTCCGGAAACGATACAGATTGATATAGCTAGGTAAATTGAAACACACGAACTATCAAGTCTCAGATCCATGTGTTTATTGTACCTGTATTTTATTTTATAACTAAAAGTTTATGAATAATAAATACTATTATCCATATACAAGTAACCCCCCGTTCTGGGGGCAAGTCTGGTCAACCGGCGGAATCAAAACCATCTATTTTTACCCATATCATGAAAATAATTATATATGGAGTTCTATAATATCTTAAAATGTTATATAACTTCATAAGATAATTATAGGTAAACATGGATGGTTTTGATTCTGCCGGTTGACCAGACTTGCCCCGCTGTACAAAACCACGTTAAATGGGGGATTTAAAGAAAAATGTCTAATGAACCGGCTGGACAAAACCACGTTAAATGGGGGATTTAAAGAAAAATGTCTAATGAACCGGCTGGAGGCGTTCGAGATGTGGATACATCGGAGACTGTTCCGGATACCTTGGACGGATATGGTCAGCAACACAATAGTTCTTCAAAGAGCTAGAGTGAATAGAGAGCTTCTGACTAATATCAAAATCAGAAAGATATCGTATTTGGTTCATGTGTTTAGATGAGAAAAGTATGAATTGCTCCACCTGATACTTATGAGCAAGATAGAGGGTCAAAGAGGTGTTGGAAGGAGACAAATATCCTGGCTCCGCAATATACGCGACTGGACGGACAAAGAGCTGTTTCGGGCTGCCCAGGACAAGGACGCTTTCTCTCGGGTGATAGTCAACGTTGGGGGGACCTGACATGACACCAAAAGAAGAAGAAGAATAACTTTGTAAAATACACATTAATCAATAGTGTCATACAGGCTGTAATTCATTATTCCACATTGCATAAATGAATTTAGATTTACTTGTTTGGCTATTTTATTTTTATTACGTTTGTAAAGTTTATCTTAAACTGTCAAATAATACATAACAACCACGTTGTACAGGACTCGCTCGCTGATAATCTTAGTAATCTTCTTATTACTTGCATTGATTGTCAAGAGAATGAGAAACTGTTTTAGAGTATTTTGAACTAAAAAAAACACAAACAACACATTCGCGCAACGCGGTCTCTTTGATATGGGACAAAATTCAGGAAACAAAGTGCTAAGAATATGCGGAAAGGCTCCATAGTGCTCCTCATTTAGCATTTGTAACCTGTTACATCTTTTGGGCTAGATTCGCAGACAGTTGTGTAATACGGTCATTAAATTTTTTCCACTCACACTTGTGAATTTATGTATCATGTAAAATAAACCTTTTTAAAAAAAAATACTATGTTATAACGAATCTGCACCTTCCGGGGTCACGATGAACCTGGGCTACGTTCACAATGAACTCCGACTGCACTGAGTGACACTGTAAGTCGTTTATAATGACTGGAAACAGATGCTTGAAAGACTGTTGCGTTCAGAGTGTACGCATCAAACGCTCGGTAAAATTGTCGGGTGAAAAACGCTCTGACAGTTATAGTGTCTGTTGACTTCTATTTGTTTCTGTTGTATCTGTATGTCGATTGACATTATTTATGATGACAATATGCATGATCACAAAGAGGTCAATTTATAAAAATATCAGTCAACAATTTCCAATAAAAGGTCAGAGATCATTATTTACACCACTGCCCAATTGTTGTCGATGAAAATATAACCTAAAAAGAGACATGTATGATAAATGACATTTGACATTTAGTACGCCCGATGCTGCGTTCAGATTGATATGCCGTTCGAAAGCGTTCAGTGAGATTGGTGTGAAAAACGCCATAATCTGCAACTTCAGGTACATCCGACACTCGAAGTCGAGCGTTGTATCTGAACACAGCCCTGTACTGAACAAGTCAAATGTTAGGCACAGTGTATGCAAATAAGAAGGAAATCATCTAATAACGAGTATTATTTTATATTTGTTAAATGTGTATCATGTTCGTTATGTCATATTTAATTTACAGTTATTTACTTTTCTAAGTTTTCAGTTTGCCCGAATCATTAACGAATCTACCTATTTTGAATAATTTTCATTTGTTCCTTATACTTAATGTAGACGTCTTGAATGTAACTAAAGCATTGTATCTTTATCATTTTCATAAAATCCTATCCATCTTTTTAGTATATTGTTAGTCTCACTATATTTACTTCATTTGCTTCTTTTATTTTTGTTTCAGACACCGATGCGAAGAACCCAAGATCTTGTCGGGAAGAATGGTGTTACTTTTGTAAATTCCGTAAGTTAAATTATTTACAAACACCCTTATAGCAGAATAATTAAGATATAAGAATTTAAGATTGAATAAAATATTGTGAGTAGAATAAAAATAAACGCCTTACGATGGTTCAGTGTTGGATCGTTATGATTATTATTACGTTATGACTATGGTGCACTGTGATGCGTCGATCTTCGTAAATCTTCGGAAGCATTCAAGAATCCCGGGCCGTACATGTTGCAGTCCACCAGGCGCTGCCACAATATTAATAATAATAAACATTCCTTCTTGTGTCTTTTCTTGAATATAGAATGTTTCTTAAAAATTTGTTACAGTTTGTTGCCACCCCTCTCTGTTGTCCTAGTCGCGCATCCATATTAACAGGAATGTTCCCTCACAACCATGGAACGAGGAACAACTCACTCAGTGGTGGATGCAGCTCACAGCAATGGCAGCAAAACCACGAACCAAACACTTTTGCTGCTATCTTGAAAAACAAAACCAACTATGAAACATTTTACGCTGGTAAATATTTAAACGAGGTTCGTATATTATTTCGTTTTACTTTCATTTATATAAATAATCCTTAAAGAAAGGAACCGGACGGAAATGCCCTTGAGCAAAGACTTACTTAAGAGATTTTATTTTAAAGGAAGAAGTAAGTCACTGCAATGAAGACTAAGACATAAGGAGAGAATGCAAGATAAAGAAGGATATTATATGTAAAATGAAAGTGAATGCTTTCAGGTGGTTTGGACATATAGAAAGAATGAACGATGAACGACTGACCAAAAAAATATACATGGGTGCAAGAGATGGAGTGAATAGCAGAGGCCGCCCCAGAAAGGGATGGCATGACCATGTGAATGATATTTTGAAAGAAGGAAACATAAAAAGCTTGAACAATCGACGAGCATGTATGAGATGATGCATGGATGTAAAGGAAGCCAGAAATGTGTGCAAAAATAGAGAAGTGTGGCGCTCGATTCTCTCTGCTTACCCCGTAAGGGACATGGCGTGATGGTATGTATGTATGTATGTATGGTTTTAAAATGTAGATAATACAATACTTGTTCATTATTTCATAACCGACTTCAAGTGATTTAGGGCTAAGTACAAGATGGAGAGCTGTTAAAGCATTCGTGTTGCCAGTACTGTTGTATGGAGTGGAAGGTTGGACTTTCAAAATCTCAACAGTAAATAAAATTGAATCATTCGAGATGTGGTTATTCAGATGGTTGATGCACATCTCATGGGTCAATAGAGTCTCCAATGAAAGAGAGAGTTGTTGACCACTATCAAAAGCTGCATATTTTGGCCACATATTCCGTGGTGTAGATATGCCCTTCTAAAACTTATAGTGGAAAGATAAAGGGAAGACGGAGTATAGGGCGTAAAAGAATATCGTGGCGTAAGAGGCTATAGTAGGCTATATAGTATATTTTGAAAATAATTTCCCCAGTACCCTCAAAAGATACGTCTTTGAAAAAAGGAACAATTTGTATTTGTATCTTTATTCTATTGCATTAGTTTTTTGAATTTTGGATTTGTTTAAACTTTTCTTGTAAAAATAGTTTTAGTAAAACCCTTTTTTATTTTTTTATTATAAGTAACTAAAAACTACAAGGCATATGAAGTAGATTTTTACTTCAATTGAAAGAGAATATGAAAATCTACCGGCTGAGTATTTTATTATTATAATATTTTAATAACTAGTCTTTGTTTTTAAAACGTTGTATATCACATATCAGGTGATATACAATATTTTTTTGTGTTTCATACATTAGAAGGTAATTTAGTGTGCATTTTTGCATACATCCGTATACCCAGGGTATACAAGGGCCTTAAAAATCTCAGGCAGTGGTTCGGGATTCTGGATGCGGCGTCACTAATTAGATTGGCGCAGGTTCGGGATGTGTTTGGTGTGATGGTCGCCAACCTTCGTCAGCGATTATTAAAATATTTCAATGATTCTTTTAGGAAGGGGATAACTCTAGGGTGGTCCCATAAAAATTTGGTCAAGATCCGATGATGGGATCAATGAGAAAATCATCAAACTGTAAAGGTGTTACTTTAGGGGTAGTTTCATAAAAATCTTTTCAAGATCTTCCTAGAGAGAATGCTTGATTTATAATTCCTAGATTTTGCAGGATATATCTTTCTAATCTTTAATTGTCTTTTTATTCCAGTATGGCAGAGAATCTTGTGGAGGTCCGCAGCATGTGCCGACTGGTTGGGACGTGTGGAGGGGACTCGTTGGAAATTCCAAATATTACAACTTTACACTATCACACGACGGTGAGCCGATAGAATACACCAACGGAGAATATTTGACTGATGTAATTGTGAGTTTATCTTTATTAATAAAAGGTCAAAGGATAAATACGTCCTCAATGAAAATGTTTATGATGTAGTGAAATAAAATTCATAGTTGTATTAAAATAATATCATATAACTATTATTTTAACCAGAGACTGCTCTCAATATAACTTAGAAACTCCCTAGCATATCGGAGAACAAAAATACTTACTGACAGCACAACATAAAAGAGTGTTGATGGAATTTCTAATTGCTTTTCGGGCAACTAACAGGTGCTATGTGAAATATTAATTTATATTTATTAACACGCACCCAATAACAAGTTGCCACGTTCTGGAGACTTAATCGTTTTGTTGTCTCACAGATCCAGACTGAGAATACAATTAAAAACTGTATCTCCACCGGTAATCGAACCTGGGACCTGTGCTCAAGAGTCAAATATATAACCATCTGAGCCACCAAGTATGACAATGTTGTTGCTTACCATTGTCTATTGTGATATTTGTTTCTTTTATTGTATATCACTATTTTGTTGCTAAACCATTTTTGTAGCATACATGTATATCATAAATAAATTAATAAAAATTAGATATAGGCCGGGTTCCAATCGGTACCCTTCGGATTGCTAGTTTATCAATCAACTGCTCCGTCAGCAAGAATTCTGCATTCTGTGACTCCCTCTTTCCTTTAAATATACTCGTAATAATATTCCTGGATTCGACCCCAGCAGAGGAGAATTCATTTCTCGTGCATATATTGCTTCTCTGGGCTGGAAACACTGTTTGGTTGGAAGAAATTGTCATATTATGACAATAAAATCGCCGCTTGCTCAGGGTGTAAGGAACAAAGTGTTTATTATTATTTTTATAATAATAGATAGACAAGAAAATCATAAATATGTTTTTAATTATTGTCCATTTACCAATTTTTTTTTCCACAGAAAGAGATGGCCATGGATTACATAGACAAAATATCTTCCAACGCAAACCCTTTCTTGATGGTTGTTTCTCCACCAGCTCCTCACTCCCCCTTCCTCCCTGCAGATAGACACAAAAATATGTTTGTCGGTCTCAAAGCTGTCAACACTCCCAACTTTAATGTTCCCGCCACCAAGGTAAGCATCTCACAACCTTGACCTTGATCAAATAAACATTTGTCTTTAAATTTTATTCTTGGATCAAACTGCCTATTAGTTAATTCCATGAATGAAATCACTCTCTGCTAAATATTGACTCCTGCAGCTCATCATCGAGGGAATATTCGAGCATCTTGGTCAAGGATCCAGACTGTTGAAGGGCTGTTCCATACTGCCTGAAATATAGAGGCATTTATTTACTTATCGAAGCATATACGGCTTCACACCATTATACATATACATAGACCCGAATGCACAGTCCTAGGTACCTAAATACTAACTCCTAACCTCACTGGAGTATTTATTATTCTTAAGTTAACAATTGCGTTGCAGAGACATCACTAACTAAATATTACGTGAAACTTAAGGTCGATTGCGTAGAATTTCACATTATTGTGTATGAAGAAAGAGATAGTTTTCTATGATTTTATACGGACGTTTAAAATGTTTTTTTTTGTCATAATACATGTAACCATGCTAACAATGACAGCTCAATGTCACAATTCTTTTGAAGTTCCAGCAAATTTTTGACATCTCGTATAGATCGCTGAATACTCTGTGTGGGATTTGATTTGACAAAATTACCAAATACATATTCAACGAAGTCGCTAAAATCATCATCCATCAAAAACATCTCATATTTTAGTATTAAACTAGGTACTCGTAAAGTTCCTTGCGGTCAACCTTTTTTTTTTTTTTTTTTTTTTTTTTTTTTTTTTTTTTTTTTTTTTTTTTTTTTTTTTTTTTTTTTTTTTTTTTTTTTTTTTTTTTTTTTGCGGGTGGCAGTTCTTGAGGAGAACACACTTAGGCCAATTTGGCCCTTTGTGATACCACATTGGGGTTGTCCTCCCACTCACTCATCCCCCCTGAACCAGCCTGAGCGGCTAATGAATGTCATAATGTCTGCGATGTCGGCCGACGCTATGTCAATTAAATCATCATAGAAGAAACTTCCCAAGGAGCCTCTTCTAATTCTAGAGAGAGCAGGACAGTGACAGAGGAAGTGGACCACTGTCTCCTCCTCCTCCTCGTCCTGGCATGCTCTGCAGTAATCGTATGCCTCCAGCCCCAGCCTTCTGGCATGCTTTCCTATAACCCAGTGTCCCGTTAATACTGATATGACTCTGGCAAGTGAATCTCTTCTGAACGAGAGTATTTCTCTGGTTCTTCTGAGATCATATTTTGGCCATGTTTGTCTGGCAATGGAGCATGTGCTCTCCTCAGACCACCTTTGGTCAGCACAAGCAATAATTTTCTCACTGACCCGGAGTTTACATGTTGCCATGGGGACTCCAGGTCTGTGTTTGATATTGTCTAAAGATAACAGGGTACCTGCTCTGGCAAGTTCGTCTGCCCTACAATTCCCCGCTATATTACTGTGACCCGGCACCCACATGATTTGTAGATTGAACCGCTCCGCTGCCCCATTTAAGATGTTGCGGCAGTTCAGGGCCACTCTTGAAGTAGTACTTACGCCTTTTAAGGCTTTAATAGCCGCTTGGCTGTCTGTGAGAATACGGACAATGCTGTTTGATACTGTATTGCCTTGTATCCATTCTACTGCTTCCTGGATTGCCAAGATCTCTGCTTGAAAAACACTACAGTGGTCCGGCAACCTGAAAGAAATATTAATATTTAATTGCTCCGAAAAGACTCCTCCGCCCACCTTACCTTCCAGTTTTGACCCATCAGTGAAAAACACCTGAGCTTCATCGTGACGGATCAGATTCCCCCTCCACATTTCCCGCGAGGGGATTTGGGTTGAGAACCTGTTCTCGAAGAAAGGCTTGGGAATGACATAGTCGATACCTTCGGATGGCTTTTTGAACTCCTTAAGAACCATGGAGTGTCCAATGTGTGTCTCCCTCCAAGGGTTGACACAATTCATTCTTATGGCAGCTTTCGTTGCCATTTGTTTTCCTAAGAGGTCAAGCGGCATCAGATGCAGGATGGTGTCAAGGGCTTTTGATGGTGTAGTTCTCAGACAGCCAGTGGTTGTCACTTCTGCTAGTCTTTGAACTTTTGCCAGCTCTTTTAGGTGCACTCCTTTTTTCAAGCTGTGCCACCATACCACCACTCCGTACATCATGACTGGCCTTATGACCGCCTTGTACATCCAGTGGGTTATCTTGGGGTGTAGTCCCCATCGTTTACCCACGATCTTTCTGCAGGTGTACAGTGCATTTGTAGCTTTCCGTACTCTTTCCTGCGTGTTGGGCTTCCAGCTCAGTTTTCTATCCAGGATCAGACCTAGGTATTTTGCTTGAGCTGAGATCTCTAATGTCACCCCTTCTAGGGTTGGCAATGTAAATGCCGGGATTACCCGTTTATTTGTAAAGAGGATCAACTCTGTTTTCTTTGGGTTCACTCCCAACCCACTATTCTTACACCACTGAGTTATCCTGTCTAGTGCCCTCTGTAAGAGAGATGAGAGTATGTTGAGGATCTTACCGGACACCGCTATGGCGAGATCATCTGCATAAGCGATTACTCCGACCCCGGTGTCGTCTAACTCCATCAACAGTTTATTTAGGGCTAGATTCCATAAAAGAGGTGATAGAACGCCTCCTTGGGGTGTTCCCTTCACCGGGTATCTTTTTATCTTTGAGCCCCCAAGTTCTGAGTTTATTACTCTATTTCTCAACATATTGTCGATAAATTCTATGAGCGAAGTCTCTATCCCCAATTTCCTCAGAGACTGAGTCATTGTTTCATATTTAATGTTATTAAAGGCTCCTTCTATGTCTAGGAAGGAGACCAGTGTGTACTCTTTATACTTCATCGATTTCTCGATTCTGTGTATCAGGGTATGTAATGCTGTTTCTACAGATTTCCCTTTGCTGTACGCATGTTGAGACTCCGACCACTTTGAAGGTTCTATTTTGCCCCTTATTCTGGTTTCTATGAGTCTTTCTAGCGTTTTAAGGACAAACGAGGATAGACTAATTGGTCTGAAATCCTTGGATGTATTATTAGATGTTCTTCCACCTTTGGGTATGAACACCACTTTTACTTCTCTCCATAATTTGGGGGTATAACAGAGTTCTATACATGCTTCGAAGATTATCCCCAACCAGGGTATGACAGTCTCCGAGGCCGCTTGCAGTTCCGCTGGAATGATACCATCCGGACCTGGCGACTTGTATGGTTCAAACTCGTAAATTGCCCAAGCAATCATTTCTGTATTAAATAATTTCTGGGAGTTTTTCTGTTTCCTGGTTTGGTTTGTTGTCTCAGGCATGCTCTCTCTTTGCAGGTGGGTCTGCGCCCCCCCTATCGGGCGGACGGTTTCCCTAGGCATGTCGAGTTTACATCCAGGAAAGTGTGTTTCTGTTAATAGCTCTAATGTTTCAGAGCTGCTTGAGGTCCAGCTGCCATCGTTTTTCTTTATATATTCAGGCATCTCTGGATCCGTAGCTAGGATTTTGCGAATCCTGTTTCCCTCGGGGATTGTTTCAATTTTTGTGCAGAAATCTTCCCATGAGGTTCTTTTTGCCGTTTTTACTTTACTCTTAAAAACTCTTTGACTAGCCTTATAAGTTTCCCATTCATTGGTTTTCTTGGCTAGGTTAAATAGTTTGCGACATTCCCTTCTTAGGGCAATTATCTCTTCTGTCCACCATGGTGGTCTTTTTCTCCCTTTAGCTATACGCACCGGGCACGATTCCCTGGTGGCTTGGTTGCAAGCATTAGTAAGGGTCTTTACCATGTTATCCAATTCCTCTGTTGTTGAGGGTTTGGTTGGTATTTCAGAAAGAAATTCACTGAGGACAGTGTTGTACTTACCCCATTGTGTGTTCCTTCTATTGCTGTACATGACTTTATCTGGTTACTGAAAGTTTAAGTTAAATTCAATGTACTGGTGATCAGAGAAGGAGTGGTCAGCTGAGACTTTCCATTCTTTTACATATTGGGCAGCATATTCATTGGCAATTGTTATGTCTAGAACTTCGCGCCTTATTGCGGTAATAAATGTTGGAGTATTACCTATATTACAAATTTCGAGGTTATTTGATAAAATATATTCAAAAAGTAACTCACCTCTCTCGTTTGTGTCCGTGCTACCCCAGATTGTGTGGTGTGCGTTGGCATCTGCACCTGTCACCACAGGTATCCTGTCATCTTCTGCTCTATGTATGGCTTGTTGAAGGATACCTGGAGGGGGCGGTTCTTCGTGATCATGTGCTAGGTAGGCAGAAATCAGCCAAATGGTATGGGACTGAAGTTCTACTGCCAGCACCGTGATATCTTCGTTGCAGAACTCTGACACCTTAAAGGCATTGAGCTCCTTCTTTATCAGAATACAGGACCTTGGCTTACCATTATTGTTTGTATAGAAGATCCTGTAGTCTTTAGATTTTAACCCAGCCACTAGATTTTTGACAACCCATGGTTCTTGGGCTAAGACAACATCTTCTCCTTTTTCTAAGAGGCGGAGGAGTAATGCGGCAGACGCCGCCTTCGAGTGGTGCAGATTAATCTGAACCACTTTCATGCAGCAGTCTCCCCTCCTCCCCCTCATCGCTGGATATATCTGGACTCTCAACATCTATTGCACCCACTTTTCTAAGTGCGCCAGATGTCGAGGCTTGGACTTGGATGAGATCGAAGTCCCTCTCGAGGTAGGTATCACCCTTTGAAGGTTCTCCCCCATCCACGTCCATATCGTCTATCACCTCGGTAATTGGAAGGAGCGTTGGACTAGATGGTTCTAAGGGATTTTGTTTCTCGTCCATCACCTCTGTAATTGGTAGTGATGATGGACAGGATGGTTCGGGAGGATTCTTAATTATACTGCTTGCCTTCGAGTCTTTCTTATAGACTCGCAGTGTTATGACATCAAAGCCATAGCCTATTTCACTGCGAGTCTTTTCTAGAGGTGCAAGCGACTCCTCGTTCAGGATAATCAGAGCATTTCTCGTGTTACCCTGAACTTCTCCTACCTTAGCAACTTTCCAGTCTTGGGTAGGCAAATGTGGATTACTCCTTTGTATGAGCTCCAGTATTTTCTTTGGATCAGCAGGTATTTCTGGGATCCAGGCTCGGGATCTTGGCCTGTTCGGGATTAAATCCTTCGGGACAGCCTCAATCCTCGCTCCTGGCCATACCTCGCCTATCTTTGAGACCGCCAATTTGTAAAGGTCTGCGGAGCGTTGGTCTCTACCGGCGATCAGTTTTATGCCCCCTTGGTACCATCCTGCATCTTTGCATAGTGGGACTGGACCAGGGTTGTCATCGATAACCTCTATATACACTCTATATAGTGCTTCTGTTACTTTTTTCCAGTTACTCGGAGAAATGGAGCCATCTGGAACGCTTCTATCGATGACTGCCCATGTAATAAAGTCTTTTGCAGCCTCACTGTATGGACGTGACCTATTACTTGGGGGGAGCTCCTGCTTTGGCTTTTTAGCCATTGATTGGGGCCCCTCCCCTGATCTCTGTCTTTTTGTCTCACCAAGAGGTTTGTTGGAAGCGGAGGACGGTGGACTGGGTCCAGTCTCCTCTCTATTCTTCAGGAACTCTTTGGCCCATTTCAAAGAGTCTGCTTCCTCCTTGGTCAGATCTTTTTCAAGAATTCTCCCTAATCTGCCCACCAGTCTTTGTGCTTTTCTCCTCTCCCTATATCTCAAGAGTGAGGGGTTTACACGTTTACTGGTGGTCCTCTTTGCATCTGATCTAGGCTTCACGGCTTTGGATGCTTCTATCGTGGTTTGCGACCCCCCTTTGCAGACGGGTCTTGGTCCCCCCATTCGGGCGGGAGTAGCTGTATTACCTCCGGCTACGGTTGATAATGACTCCCCTGTGTAGGCGAGTCTAGGCCCCCCCTTTCGGGAGGACGAAGGTGGTGGGTTTTTTGGTTTATTTGAGTTCATTCTGGTTCGTACGGTCCTTCGGTCGACAAGGCGACCTCCAGACCAAGGAAAGTAAGGGGAAATAACGGTCGACCATAACGGAGCCCCACGTCATGGCAAGTCCTGCTTACACTCCGGATTCGGACCGGTTTCCGGAGGGCACAACGCTTGCGACACCATATAACCCCGGTGCCATTCAGCCCTAGGCACGTTGTAGCATAAGACCTGGCTTGGGTGGTTTTCTGTCGGGGTTTTCCTTCCCTTAGCTGGGGAGGGGGAGTGGGGGATTTGGAGGGATTCCAGTTATGAGGCGCCAGAGAATCGCCGTTCATCCTCTCCTATTTGCTATGGCTGATGGCATTGCCAGTGGCCACATTGCCCGGGACTCGCGGGATCTTAAGACCACTCGAGGACGCTAGGAGTAGGACTATTGGTAGTGTTACTGATGGTTGTAACTGTGGCATTACACGGTATTTGTATGATACATATTCTAGTATTAAACTAGGAACATCTCATATTTTAGTATTAAACTAGGTACTCGTAAAGTTCCTTGCGGTCAACCTTACATTTTGACAGTTCGCCAATGTTAGTTTACGCCAACGCGCATGCCATAAGTATTTAGATATGTCTCTGCAATGCAATTCTCATACAAAAATTTCGTAGCATCCTTAAGTTAGGAAGCCATGTGATCTCCTAACTTTAGTGGGCGACTGTGCAATGTAAACGTGGTTAGTATTTAGGTCGGACTGTGCATTCGGACTATATATTCTTAGATTACAATAATCGACAAATCCTAAATTTTTTTTTGTACGCTTTAAGAAGTTTTAGTAGTAAGTTTTTATTCACAATTTAAAACACAAACTACCTGCATTAATAAAGAAAATGAAAAGTTAACATGACAGTAAAAACAGATTCTGGGTAGCGTATTTACCTTTCCGTGTTGATTAGGAGGCAAGTTCTGCCTCGAATTAGGCACTAGTTTGTTGCGCTAATGCACTTAACTCGTGTTGAATTCAAGGCACGTGTCCTCAACATATAATCTGTGAACAAAATACAAATGTTACAGTGACAGACGAAATGCGAGCGAAATGAAATAGCGCTCGAACTACATGGCTATATTATATATGTTCCATATTCAATAATTAATTGCCTTGAATTGAACACTTATTAGCAGGAACAGTTTGCGTTGCTAAACCATGTGCATTTGGAGGACACATGCCTTGAATTCAACATGAGTTTTTAAGTGCATTAGCGCAACAAACTAGTGCCTAATACGAGGCAGTAGTTGCCTCCTAATCAACACGGAAAGGTAAATACGCTTCCGGGTATAACATTCTTAAATACCTATAAAACTAGTAAAATAATCATCAAACAATCCTTATTTGTACATAGCTAAGGAATCCTGTTGGGTGAACACCTGACCCAGGAGTTCCAGAAGAAGAAGGATGATATTAAAAATAAATTTTACATATTTACTCAACTGACATGGAACTGTGATATTATAATTTGACTTCTGTGCTGGCATTCTGGGTTTAATTTCCAGAAGGGAATAAATTCATTTAAAATGATTTCATACACAATTATGCTTCTCTGGGATGGAAATACTGCTTAGTTGGGAAAATATGTCATTTTCAATAAATAAATAAATAGTATTATATTAAAAAACAAAAAAATTCTCAATAGATAGTGTTTCTTCATTTCTTTGTAGATGGCGATGGTATAGAAAGCTTATTTTCAAAACGAAACAATCAGTTTCTCATTATTAAATTTTATGGGACTTTCAAAAATTACATTGATAAGGGAACTTTAAGAAGGCATAATTGGTGAACGTTGCGCAAGTGCATTAAGTGATCATGTAAATCAGCCAATGACGGAGCTATAATATTCCAACTACGTCTCTATTGAGATGTTAAAAGAATTATTAAAAAAAAAAAATTATTAAAAGTAAACCATGAAATTTCTTTCAGTCATTGTTTTATAATTCATTTAATTAATTTTTAGGATAAGCATTGGATCATGCAAATGCAGCCATCTCCATTGTCAAATTCTACTCTCGTCAAATTGGACGCCGTGTATCGTGCTCGATGGCAGACTTTGTTGGCTGTCGATGAACTCGTTGAGGAAATCGTCAAGAAACTGAGCTCCGTTGGTCAATTAGACAACACTTATATCATCGTTACGTCTGATAATGGATACCACATTGGTAACACATCATTTAATTTATTTTGTTTATCTGTTTTCTGTTTTTTTTTCGATCAACCTTTTATCTTATCGTAAGCCATATAGTGGTTATGCTGTAAAGGAATTAAACCTTTTTAAAAGAAAATAAAATATTTTATTACTATAAATACTGTAACTTAAAAATAATAGATTACATGATTCATATTTTTCAGGTCAATTTTCTCAACCAATTGACAAACGGCAACCGTACGAGACAGACATCAGAGTGCCCCTGTTGATCCGCGGTCCCGGCATCGCTCCACTAACTGTACTCCCTCATCCGGTGATCAACGTGGATCTGGCGCCGACCATCTTGAAAATGGCCGGGCTGGAGTCTGCTACCGAGGAAATGGACGGATTGACCATGCCGATATTCACCAGCTCCAGCTCGAATGTCAACATTCAAGATATGATCGAGACCAACGAAGTTGATTCTTCGGCGTTGTACGACAGGCTGATGCTTGTGGAATATTCTGGAGAAGGATTGTCCGATGAGTCTCCTTGTCCGGTGGGGAATGACCATAATTTATATGTAAGTATTTTAGTTTTTGTCTATTTTATTTACCTTTTATCACACCATATTTATAATGACAACAATAACTAGATTACTGCTGCCCAACTAGGAAATCCTGTTCTAGGGCTAGCAATTTTTGTTGACAATTATATGCAATTATGAACCAGGTGATTGTTCCCGTTCCACACTAAATATGTACACAATCTCAACTTTCTGCACTCACAATCATTACCTCAACAAACATATGGGCTCACACAAAACAGATCAACCAGGTCCCAATGTCCGCCATAATACCTGTCATAAATCCAATCTCTGACGCAATTTTTATTGACTAGTTAACTATGTTGGTGTAATTAATATGAATCACATGGTTCCCAAATCAAATCAAATAATTTATTTTAGTAGCAACATTCTGATACATATTTTGTTTTATTTATATATGTAATCACTTATAGTACAACCATTTACAAATGAATATGTTAAGAGATTTACAAACCATTACAGATGGGTGGTATCAGAACAGATAGCACGCTGGGTTAGTAATCCAGTGGTCACGAGTTTGAATCCCGCCATGACCAATAGTACGACAGTACATTTAAGCTTAGTTTAGGGAATGTATGAGGATGTATATGTTTCAAGAAAATATTCATACTTTTAAAAAAAATTTACTGTTAGGCCCGAATGCAGTCTGGACCTGGGTATTAAATCCTAATTATTTATTAATGATCTCACAGAGAATACATGCACCTTCTGACACTAGACCTTTAGAAAACACACTATTCATTTTACCAATGTTGGAAGAGCTGTCAAAGTTGATATTAAATGTGAAAATTTTTAACACAAATAATAGTATGTAGTATTAAAAATAGTAAGTATCATACAATCATATTCTTTTGTTTTTTGTTTTCATATTCTAGGTAGGAAAAAAGACTGACCTCCATACTATCCTATCCTGACATACATACCTACATGTTTTTATACAGAAAACAAAATATCTTAAAATGTTTATAAATTTGTGTTTATAATTTGGTACGTATTCTTCAATTATACATAATATCGCCACCGACAGTTGGAGCTCATGTTTTACATGCAGCTAGTATACAATAATGTGAAATGCTACAATATTGACTAAGTTTGGCATAGGATTTAGTATTTAGTTAGTGATGTCCCTGCGATGCAATTGCTAACTTAAGAATATTAAATACTCTAGTGAGGTGAGGTTGTATTCAGTAACCTAGGACTGTGCATTCGGGTCATAATGTATAAGTTTAAATAAAATCATTTACAAACAATAAAAGGTACACCCATGTGTACACTCATTCTGATAATGCTTGTTGAAGTGCGATAACGCAGAATGGATGTTGCATATATTATGTGAACAAAAACATTTGAGTTTCAAGTATTATATATTTTTATATATCCATAATTAAATAAAAAATAACAAAGGTGTATTTAGATTTTCCATTTACCTATGCTGATCATTCTCGTTTGAATTCTGCGCTGGGGTCTTGGGTTCAAATTCCAGCCAGCAGGGGAAATTTATTTAAAACTATTGGTTTAGTCAACAAGATTTCCATTTTCATTTATTCCATATTTAATCTATTGTTTCAGAATTGTGACATAGAATATGAATGCAAATGTGAGGACTCGAGAAACAATACATACGGATGTGTGCGCCATTTACATCCTACAATTGACATATTGTACTGTGCATTTAATGATACCAAGGTATTTCATTTAAAATAATTATTTTATTAAATAAATGTTACGGAAATGTGCAGATTGAGATCGCCCCACAGCTTTTGCTTATGAGCGTCTCCATCCTTTTGCTTATGAGCATCTCCATCCTTTTGCTTATGAATGTCTCCATCCTTTTGTTTATGAGCGTCTCCATCCTTTTGCTTATGAGTGTCTCCATCCTTTTGCTTATGAGCATCTCCATCCTTTTGCTTATGAATGTCTTCATCCTTTTGTTTATGAGCGTCTCCATCCTTTTGCTTATGAGCGTCTCCATCCTTTTGGCTAGGTATAAATGAAAACACTAATTAGTTTTAGTTTCATTATTTAATTTTAACACTGGCACTGACCGGTATCGATCTGAAGATCATCGTCAGAGTGCACTCTGACGATGATCTTCAGATCGATACCGGTCAGTGCCAGTGTTAAAATTAAATAATGAAACTAAAACTAATTAGTGTTTTCATTTATACCTAGTATAATGGAGTTTCACCACGAATTATCCGTCGACAAAATTAACAAGTTCCATGCTTTTGCTTATGAGCGTCTCCATCCTTTTGCTTATGAGTGTCTCCATCCTTTTGTTTATGAGCGTCTCCATCCTTTTGCTTATGAGTGTCTCCACCTTTTTTCTTATGAGCGTCTCCAGCCTTTTGCTTATAAGCGTCTCCATCCTATTCATTCCTTCATGGATATACTAGTGTTTTCATATTTGAGCCCGTTTCCCCAACCGTAGAATTATCGGCAAATATCTATAAAGATAATGAAAACAAAATTGTTATGTATTGAATTACTGAGTACCCCTCAGTGTTGAGTATTGTCACATGTGTCAGTCAGTCTGTCATGGCTGTCAAAAGGTTCACACTAAAAACTTGAGATCATTCATAAAATCAATAAACATAATAGTGGCGACGAGAAAATATGGAAAAAGTGTTTGAAAAGTTTAATGTTGTGGAAGGAAGTTGGGAGACATACATTGAAAGATTTTCTTATTACTTAATAGCCCATAATATAAGTGATGAAAATGTTCAAAAAGCCCTATTTTTGACATATTGTGGAAGTGAATTATATGAATTGGTGAGGAATTTAGCATCTCCAAGGTTGACATCAGAATTAAGATTGGTAGAAATAAAAAACTTGTTAGATGTACATTTTAATCCAAGACCCAATGAGATTGTAGAAACATTCAAATTTCATAAGAGAAACCAACAAAAAGATGAATCTATTGCAGATTATATTGCAATATTAAGAAGGATGAGCACACACTGTAACTTTAAAGAATTAGAAAGAATGTTAAGAGACAGACTGGTTGGAGGAATAAGGTGTACCAAAACCCAAGAAATTTTATTAAGAAAATCTAACCTAGACTACACATCGGCAGTAGAAATAGCTCTATCTTGTGAGAAAACAGATAAAGATATTGTGTTAATAAATAAAAGTAATGATGTGACAAATGAAATAGATCTATCAGATCAATGTGATGAACCAATGTTAGTCAATAAAGTGACCGTTAAAGATTACAAACATTTAAAATGTTATCGGTGTGGCGGCAATCATTTGGCAAATAAGTGTAAATTTAGTGAGGCCCAATGTTATAATTGTAAGAAAGTGGGACATTTAAAAAATATGTGCCGTAGAAAGAAGGGAAAATATGACATAAAGGTTTATGATGATATTAAAATGAATAGTTTGTATTGTATTAGCAAAACATCAATGCAAACATCTCCAATAAAAGTGCCAATTGTGATAGAGAATAAATTAATATGTATGGAGATTGATTCAGGAGCAACCTATACCATCATATCAGAAAAACAAGCAAAGTTAATTTGGCCATATAGGTTACCATATTTGAGAGAAACAAGTATTCAACTACGAACTTGGTCTAATCAACAAGTTTCACTGTTAGGAGAGATAAATGTTGATATAATTTTTAATAAAAAAATGTTTAATTTACCATTGTTAATAGCTACAGGGGAAGGCCCTGGATTATTGGGCAGAAATTGGTTTGAACCCTTAGAAATAAGGATTGAAGGAATTTGTTTATCAGAAAATGTTTATAATATTTCTCAAGAAAGTGTAACAGAGAATTATCAAAGTGTATTTACAGAAGGATTGGGAGAGTACAAAGGCCCAGCTGTCACTATTAAAGTCAATCCAAATAGTAAACCAAGGTTTTTGAGACATAGACAGTTACCTTTTGCGTTGAAAGACCGAGTTTCAAATGAAATAGACAGATTGGTTAGCGTCGGAGTATTAGAGGCCATAACTTATTCAGAGTGGGCAACTCCCATAGTTCCAGTATTCAAATCAAACGGAGGTATAAGATTGTGTGGTGACTACCGCTCAACGGTAAATGCAGTGACAGAAACAGATACTTTTCCCTTACCAACCATCAATGAAGCATTAGCAGCCGTGTCAGGAGGTAAATTATTTACAAAGCTAGATTTAGAACAAGCGTATACACAAGTAACAGTGGATGAAGCAACATCAAAAATTCTTACTTTAAACACACACAAAGGATTGTATAAAGTAAAACGCTTACCCTTTGGAGTGAAGGCGGCCCCAGGAATCTTTCAAAGACTTATGTCAACATTACTTGCTGGAATAGATGGAGTTTCTGTGTTGCTGGATGACATTTTAATAGCAGGAAGTTCAGTAAAGATCCATAACGAAAGATTGGATGAAGTTCTTGAAAGATTGAAGGGTTCGGGTTTGAAGTTGAATAAATCAAAATGTATTTTTGGTTCAACATCAGTGACATTTTTGGGGTTTGTGGTAGATAACAGAGGAGTACATCCAGATGCAGCAAAGGTGGAAGCAATTAAAAATGTTAATGAACCAAAAAGTGTCACAGAATTACAAGCATTCCTTGGATTAATTAATTTCTATGAAAGATTTATTCCAAATAAAGCGACAATGTTGGAACCACTATACAGGTTACTGAGTAAGGACGTGAAATGGAAATGGGGTGTTAAAGAGAGTAAAGCTTTTCAAGAAGCTAAAGAAACTCTGTCGAGTGATAAAACCTTAGTACATTTTGATTTGAAGAAGCCAATAATATTGACGTGTGATGCTAGTCCTTATGGAGTGGGAGCAGTAATCTCTCATATTATGAATGATGGCACACAACAACCAATAGCCATGGGATCAAGAACATTAAGCAAATGTGAAAGAAATTATGCCCAGATAGACAAAGAAGCAGCCGCAATTATTTTTGGACTCTGTAAATTTAATCAATATTTATATGGCAGGAAATTTACTATTTGTACAGATCATAAGCCGTTACTAGGTATTTTTGATCCTAATAAACAAATACCTAATATTTTATCACCTAGAATGTTAAGGTGGACATTAAAACTGAGTGCATATGATTATCAGTTGAAATACAAACCTGGGAAAGAGATAGGTGATGCTGATGCACTCAGTAGAATGATGATAAAGGATGTGTCTAGTGATAGCGAAGAAAAAGAAAGTATATTTTATGATGTGTTACTTTTATCAGAAACTCCTAATACAGTGCCATATACAGTTAAAGATATTGCAAAGTTAACATCGCAAGATGTGCATTTACAGAAGATAAAGTACTGATTTTGAAAGGATGGCCAGATAAGGTACCTGAGGTATATAAAGTTTATTGGACAAAAAAAATGGAATTATCCATAATGGAGGATTGCATCCTTTGGGGAAATCGAGTAGTTATTCCACCACCAATAAGGGACACACTACTAACATCTCTTCACGAAGCCCATGATGGAATGGTGGTAACAAAAGCAATAGCGAGAAGCTATTTTTGGTGGCCAAATATAGATAAAGATATTGAGAACATGATAGCAGCATGTGAAGTTTGTCAACAAGTAGGAAACATGCCTGCAAAAGTTATACATTCATGGGTTACACCAACAAATCCCTGGCAAAGAGTTCATGTGGACTTTGCCGGACCTTTCAGAGGGAAAATATTTTTTATTTTAATTGATGCATTCTCAAAATGGCCGGAAGTTAAAATTGTACCAACACAATCTTCTAAATATGTTATAAAGAATCTTCGAGAAATATTTTCACAACAGGGAATACCAGAGGTTCTAGTTTCAGATAATGGAACAGCATTTACATCTGAAGAGTTTAAAAGTTTTGTACAACAAAATGGAATTAGACACATTTTGAGCCCACCATATCATCCAGCATCGAATGGACAGGCTGAACGGACAGTGCAGTCTGTGAAGAAGAAATTACAGAAATTACCAACAGAGAATATTGATGTGTACTTACCACGAGTTTTATTTGACTTACGTACTGCCCCAAGTACGGTAACATTGAAAAGCCCTGCCGAAATGTTGAACAGAAGAAAATTTAGAACTCGATTTGATATCTTACACCCATTATCAACCATGGAAAGAAGAGAAAGCGATATTGAAAATAATAATAAAGTGAAATGTACAAATTTTCAAGTAGGGGAGAAGGTATGGTGGAGAAATTATGGACGCGGACCTAAGTGGTTAAAAGGAGAAATCAAAAGAGTGAGAGGTCCAACTAGATATATAATAGACACATGTCTTGGAATCGTGGTGGTAAGGCACATTGATCAATTGAAAAGACGTGTCGAGCCTAGATTGAGTATTGGAGAAACATCACAGAATAGATATCAGGAGTCCAACACTTCTACCGATCAAACCGACCGACGTGAGGAGCCTGGGACAAGCGGTCTCCAAGATAAACAGATTGAACGAGGATCGGGGATTGGGCAGGCTCTGAAGGATGAGGTGCAGAGATGGAGGGAGATTTTGGGTATTCCGGAGGATGCTGTGGTTTCACATTGAAGAGCTGTGGTTTGTGATTTGGGGGGTGAAAGATGTTATGTATTGAATTACTGAGTACCCCTCAGTGTTGAGTATTGTCACATGTGTCAGTCAGTCTGTCATGGCTGTCAAAAGGTTCACACTAAAAACTTGAGATCATTCATAAAATCAATAAACATAATAAAAATTTTTGGGGGTTTTTGCTTGGTTGATACAACATATGCAAACCGTCCCTCATTGCCGACAATTGTCTAATTGTGACTTGAAACATATTTTGTTTTCTGTGATACTGTAAAATTGTTTTTATGGTGAAATTCTGATCTTATGCGTATTGCAGGATACTGAAGAGGCATACAACGTGTTGACCGATCCTTATCAGATGGATAACATCATCAATGGAATGATGCCAGCTATTAAATTCAAGTATCAGAATACACTACAGCATCTTCTGCAATGTAAGGGTGATCAGTGCAACACATATCTTCATCACTTTGATTGATTCCATCTATTTGTAAATTTATGATAACCTATGTATTTTTATCTACATACATTAACTTTAAACATTCACATGAAATAATATAGATTGAAATATTATAGAATTTCTGTGTTTTCTTTTCCTAAATACATCAAGAATGTTGACTACAAGAGTGCAGAGATAGATTTTTGAATATGATAGAGCAAGACAGGAATAATTTGATGCTCTCCAGGAAATATATTATTTCAAAAAGCAAATAAAAAAAATGACACCCTTTTCAAATTGTTTATTTTTTAATAAGTCAAATGGTATTTTTATTGACAAACTTTTTTAGCATCTCGATAGAGACGAAGTTGGGATATTGTAGAAGAACCAAGAACTTGAGGCAACTACAGGGCTTACCTGTCATCGGCTGGTTTACGTGATCACTTTATGCGCTTGCGCAACGTTCACCAATTATGCCTTCTTCATTTATAAGGACTGTTGCTTTTATTGTTTACAAATAAACTGATTTTTCAATAGATGGCGTTAAAGGCTTTTCCGTTACTTCAATAGATGGCAATAGTATAGTTCCTTATTTTCAGGTTAATTGTTACACATTATTCAAATATATAGAACTTTCAAAAATTACATTGATAAGGGACCTCAATAAGATGGCTTAATTAGTAAAAGCGCATAAAGTGATCACGTAAATCAGCTGATTACAGGTCGTAAGCCCTGTAGGTGCCTCGAGACACTCTTCAAAGTTTTTTTACATTGAATTGTTAACTAGTGACAAAAGAAATTCATATAAATACTCCAGGGGGGCAAATCTGTTCAAATGTTGGAATCAAAAACACACATGTTAACCCATATCATGGATATAATTATCTTATAGAGATGTTATAGAACTCCATAAGTCAAACGGTGGAATCAAAGATAACCCCATAGAATACACTAACTAGATAACCCATATCATGGATATAATTATCTTATAGAGTTCTATAAAATCTTAAGATATAGAAATCCATTAGATAATTCTATCCTTCATGTGGGTCATCATGAGGGTTTTGATTCCACTGTTTGGCGGGACTTGCCCCCCCCCCTGGTTTTATGCAATAAGTATAGCAAACTATTGTTTACTTTGTATGAAATACCAAATTGTTTAATTTTATAAAAATATCAAATCAATCAAGTTGGGAACATCGGGAATATACAAATTTTTAAAGTTTCAAGGCCCTTATTCATTTCTAACTGGTCAGGAAGTTTGTTAAAAATCTATTTTAAAATTCCAGTGTAAACATGCAGGAAATTTTTGTTTAATAAAGATACTGTATTGTTTTCCAACCATCTGCATATAAATAAAGTAGACCTGGTAAGATTGTCGTTCTGGATTTGCGAATGTTTGTGCACGACTATATTCATGTCAGTCTGCCCAAGGCTGCCTGTTCTTACATTCGTTTGAAATCTTTCTATGTGGAAATGGTGGAAATCGGCAATTTTACAGTAGAGTAAAAAACTTACAATATTACATTTTTATAATATTACATTTGAAACAGTATAAAAACACAAAGCCTCACAAGCTGATATGTTTTTTTTTATTATTTTCAAAAGAAAGTTAGTTTAAATGTTATAATAAGAATTAAAGAATGCTTTTATGCTTTACTCGCCGAGTCGCCAAAATTGATATATGTGAATTTACCCTGAAGATGACAAAATACCAACATTCTGATATATGCGTCCCTATCGTAATTAGACCTCAAATGGCACGAAGTAATAAAATCCGACACAGGGAGAGTGAGCAATTCACGTTGAACAAATGGTCCCTTTTGCATTGTGGGTCAGATTTGCTTTCCTCGCGTTGTTCCACCATTCTTTCAGCTGTCAAATATTCGAAAGTTACCTACTTTATATTTTTATCGTAATTAATATGTATTGATTTAGTTTATTTTCCAATATTTAATAACTTTATATTTTATTTTCTTTCAGAATCAAATTTTAGCCTATATAGTTACAAAAAAATGTAAGTTGAAATTTCAATTCTCGATGAATTTAGGTAAATTTTAAATCAACATTCACATATGGAAAGAACGTAGGTATTTGTTTAAAGATATTTTCATAAATGAGTTGGTGATTATTGTATTTCGGTGTACAGGTTATGTCATTCTTCTAGGAGTAGGTTAATAAGTGCAGAAGGAATGGCACATGAAAATAACATGTTGCGAATGGTTGCACTTAGGGCAAACGAATCTAAAGAACAGCAAGAAAGGAGATGTGAAGCCAGTAGATTACGAATGACGGCGTATAGGGTATTACAATTTCTGCAGCAAGAAAGAAGAAATACAGATTTTCAGTCTTCAAGTAATTGGATAGAGGTAGAGAGTCGTGATAATTTAATGATAATAGATCAGATGAATATGCAAGACGTTGAAGTAATAGAAATTACTGCACTTGAATGCGCCATCTTAGCAGCATTAAAAGTATAAAACAGCCTCTAAGTCTTCAAGTCATAAGGCCCCTGAGGAGTCAAATTGAAAACGCTTAACAATATCGCCAAACACTATTTTTTTTAACTTGTTAATTTTGTCGACGGATAATTCGTGGTGAAACTCCATTATACTAGGTATAAATGAAAACACTAATTAGTTTTAGTTTCACTATTTAATTTTAACACTGGCACTGACCGGTATCGATCTGAAGATCATCGTCAGAGTGCGCGAAAATGAAAGTAAACAGAGTTTAAATAGATATGACTGAAATATTGGTACACAACCTTTTTTTTTTTTTTTTTGTAAAGTTCTATCAGTTCGATTAGTATTGCCAGAAAGAACTGATGAAGAAAACTGGCAAACAAAACAGTATGGTAAATATGTGTGATGTATACAAAGTTTAGTAATGTTGAAGTAGAAAGAAAAACTGATTTTACATTATACAATATAGAAACGAATTATAAGAAATATAAATATTATTGAGTATCCAGAGGTTGTGTATCCATGTAGTGAAGACCAAATGTGTGCAGGTATCTGAAACAAAGAGAGTGGCCGGCAGTAAAATTCTTTATATCGAAAGTAAACAAACAATAAAGGATAAGTGTTGGAATAACCCCACATTAACTGCATATAATGTAGATTGTTTAAAATATCGGTTTTAATAACGGTGAAGGGGAGAAGTCTGTCTGTAAATTTATCAAAGTTTTGCTGTTATCACATTTCAAACGATTTATTTCTAAGATCTCCAAACGATCGTTTGGAGATCTTAGAAATAAATCGTTTGAAATGTGATAACAGCAAAACTTTGATAAATTTACAGACAGACTTCTCCCCTTCACCGTTATTAAAACCGATATTTTAAACAATCTACATTATATGCAGTTAATGTGGGGTTATTCCAACACTTATCCTTTATTGTTTGTTTACTTTCGATATAAAGAATTTTACTGCCGGCCACTCTCTTTGTTTCAGATACCTGCACACATTTGGTCTTCACTACATGGATACACAACCTCTGGATACTCAATAATATTTATATTTCTTATAATTCGTTTCTATATTGTATAATGTAAAATCAGTTTTTCTTTCTACTTCAACATTACTAAACTTTGTATACATCACACATATTTACCATACTGTTTTGTTTGCCAGTTTTCTTCATCAGTTCTTTCTGGCAATACTAATCGAACTGATAGAACTTTACAAAAAAAAAAAAAAGGTTGTGTACCAATATTTCAGTCATATCTATTTAAACTCTGTTTACTTTCATTTTCGCGCACTCTGACGATGATCTTCAGATCGATACCGGTCAGTGCCAGTGTTAAAATTAAATAGTGAAACTAAAACTAATTAGTGTTTTCATTTATACCTACTATTTTTTTTGTATGTAAAATAACAGATGTGGCATTGAAACATGAATCATGGAGACAAAAGGAAAATTCTGCTTTTTCCTATAGTTGCAATATAGATATTAACCTATAGTTGCAATTTATTTCTGAGCCAGTATCAACTTTTGGTAGAATGTCTATAATTTGTACATATTGTGGTGATTCGAAATGGAAGGGAGAAAACCCAGGAATGTGTTGTAACAATGGAATAGTACACATACCTGCAATAGATATCCTCCAGAGCCTCTTTATACATTATTAACAGGTAATTCTATAAATGCATGCCATTATAGAATTAAGTATTTTAAAAGTCATGTTAGAAGATATAATAGGACGATGTATGAGAGGGTCAGAAATGAGGACATAAGGAAAGAATGTAAGATAAAGAAAGATGTCATTAATAGAATTTAAGTGAACACATTGAGATGGTTTAGACACATGGGCAGAATGAATTAGGAACGCCTGACAAAGAAAATATACATTGCGGACAGGAATTGAATGAGAGGTCGGGGCCGCCCAAGTAAGGGATGGCATATCCATGGGAACGCTATTTTGAAAGGCGGAGATGTCAGAAGCATGAACAACAAATGAATATGTATAGGACAATGTATGAATGTCGATGAATGTGTGTCAAGATAGAAATAAGTAGCGTTTGGTTCTCTCTGCCTACCCCGCGAGGGACATGGCGTGATGGTATGTATGTAATTCTTGCTTTCAAATGAAATTTTTAGGAATAAACTAAAGAATTATGAGTTATTATTATGAGTGATAGAGTTAGATGTGTTACAAAGGAGGATCAAATTAGAAATGAATACGTCCGAGGTAGTTTTGGAGTCGCCTCTATTCCGGAGAAACTAAAGGCCAGACACCGATGGTACGGACACATTACCAGACGAAATGAGGTTCATATAGTTAAACTCACACATGATATACGCACTCAGTCCAGAAATAGAGGCCGTACATAGGCCACCTGGTGGACATATATTAAGGAGTTGAGGGAGGAGCAACTAACCAGAGAAATGACGCAAGATGGAAAGATCTCCGAAGGGCAAGAAAGGAAAGGTCGTACCAGAAGGGCCGCTCCAGATGAACTGGGAAGAGGCAAGGAAGAAGAAATCTATATTTTCAAAACATTTCTGTATGTTTCATTTTTCAATTATTTTACTTTCAAATTTATGAAGATAAATTTAAGAAAATAAAATTAAATAATTGCCAACAATCAATTAATTTATTCACATAAAAATATCATCATCATTATTCTTAGCGTCACAACTCTTGATGGGTCCTATCTGTGTCCAAGAATCTTCTCCATACTGTTCTATCGTTGGCTGCCACCTTCCAGTTCTGCTGCCCCATGGCTCATGACTATGCTGAGGTCCTGGTAAAGATCATAAAGCTCGGTGATATATATCTTTTACGCCATGTTTGACAGTCGTTAATAGGTACATAGGTATATTCTGCATAAGATTTTTCTTTCAAAGGCATCCACTCTGTTTTCATCGTGTTTTGTTAATATCCAGGTAGGTATCCGATAAAAATATATTACTATCAAATTCAACAAAACTTATTAACGTGGTAAGTTTTCTCAATATCTTTAACAATGTATATCTTTGTCAAAAACTTCATTGAAAAAACTTGAATCGAACTATAAAAACTATATAACCATATTGAATCGAACACATTTTCCTATTCTGACATATACGCATTGTCGTCTCGATACTCGACATACATACATCACCTAATAATAATAATAATTAAAGACTTTTATAGTATTAAAAATACAAAATATATAAAGGGAAAGAACACGGGAATCTCTTCAGTGACGGATCTTTAACCAGTTCAGTCGTTGCCTGCTCTCGGATACGTGGTCGAACTTCCTGAGTCCAAACACGTATAGAATGCAGACATTTTGTAACCGTTCGAGTTTGTTAAGTTGATCTTCAGTTGAATCTCAGCGTAGGCAACGTCAGCGTAGTCAAGTAATGGTAGCATGTGTTGTTGAGTTATGCGACATCCTACGTAGGCGATTCAAAGCGAACGCGAATGCGAAGCGATCCGAACGGATACATGCGAATTCAAAGTGATGCGGTGCGACGCTGCGGCTCTGTCCTACGGGCATGCGAATCGTGCTTCTGACATTATACTTTACCAAAAAAAACTATGGCACCGCTTCCAATTCGCACGAAAATATCAAACAAATTGATCGCGTTCGCTTCGCATCGTACCATGTCACACCATACCCTACTCGCGGTCGGTAACGCAGGACACTTCAATAGTTACCGACTGATTGTTATTTTCGCGCCGCTTCGCGTTCGCCTTGAATCGCCTACGTAAGACGTCGCGTTAGAGTGATTTTAGTCTTAACTGGTAAATAATTTTTAAGTCGGCCTCATACGTTCTCATTTGTTATTCAACAGACATACGACAAAGTTTAAGTATTAAATTTAGACTAAAATTATTATATTTATTTGTTTGTAAATTTTTGGAAGATTAACAGCATATATATTACATCTAATATAATAATTTAACAGCCAATTAGAAGTCTCCGCTGATTGGCTATACTGTCAGTTGCAAGTTGAAAAATATAACATAATAATATAATATGTTTCTGTAACAGATAAAGTTTCATCGTGAAACGGAGGTAAAAATTATCACCGAAGAGAACATACATGATTTTATATTTTAGTGGTTATATTTTAGTGGTTGATGGCAAAATAAATTATAGTATTAAAAAAATTGCACTTAGAATACATCTCGCTACTGTAATGCTAATCTGAAATACATCAAATTCTGGTGAATTAAATATAAAATGTCCATAACCAAACTATAGTACCGCTTTAATGTCTGCAGTTAAAATAAGAGTCTGCGAATGCTTGCTAAATTAACTGAAAAGGCGAATATCCTTATTTAAGCATAAAAAATTATACAATCTAAATACACATAACACACAATAGGTGATCATTTAAGTAATATCATTTAGTTTAGATTTAGACTACATGTTGAGTTTGCAAACATAATTTATCGGTCATTTGTCAAACGTCAAGTCAAATGTCAACCACGGTGTTGCCAGGATTGAAAGTACTAATTATTATTGGAGAGTTGCATGAAAAAATATTAATATTTATTACATGTTTATTTACAAGGAGTTTAAAATATCAATCTTTCTAAAATTAAACAATTTATTATTTTGTAAATTAATATTTTATAAGAATAACGTCTTTGTGCGGAGGCGACAAACACAGCAGCGAAAAATAAAGCTTGCTCCGTGTCATGGTTTGTGAAACGCAAATTAAGAAACTAAAAGAGAAGTTTCGTTTGACTTCTAAAATAGGGTTTGCAACCTTTTTAACCACTTTGCGGATTATATGCGTTTGATTTAGTTGAAACTCAGCAATCTTCGTATTGCCTGTATAATTAAAAATGGTCCCTCAGTGTCTCCCGTCCCTTCGGTGCCTCCTGTCCTTTTAATGTCTCCTGTCCCTCAGTGCCACCCGTCTCTTCAGTGTCTCCCGTCCCTTCAGGTCCTTCTGTACCTCCCGTTCCGTCAATGCCTCATACCCCTCTTCATTTCCTCCCGAATCTTTCATCCCTTCAGACAGTAACTTCAGACCCCTCAGTACCTTCAGATCGTTCAGTACCTTCAGATCGTTCAGTACCTTCAGATCGTTCAGTACCTTCAGACCGTTCAGTACCTTCAGACCCCTCAGTGCCATGGACCGCCGGAGGCGGTCATTTACCGCGCAGCGGTAAAAGCCGGCTGCAAGCCCTAGCTTAGAAGCTGAGCGAAGCGAAGCTTCTCAGCTAGTAATTTAATACAATTATCATCATTTCCCGTCATTCATTCGGGGTCGGGCCTTAAACAATCGCCATGATCTGTGATTCTGAGTCTGTGACCTTTTGCCACCATGTCGCCGGTGGTCTGCCTCTTCCTCGCGGCTTATGATATCGCCATACCATCGTTGTCTGTCCTCTTTCTGTTTTTCTTCTATTGGGGCTACCTTGAAGGATCCTCTGACGTACTCGTTGCGAATTTTATCAAAGCCCAGCGCAACATCTTAATTTCAGTCGATGTGCGTGCTTTTTTGATGTTGTCCAGCACTCATACATACCATCACGCCATGTTCCTCGCGGGGTAGGCGGAGAAAACCGAACGCCACTTATTTCTATATTGACACACATTCAACGCCTCGTCGACATCATACATCGTCTTATACATGTTCGTCTGTTATTCATGCTTCTGACATTTCCGTCTTTCAAAATATTGTTCACATGGACGTGCCATCCCTTCCTTGAGCGGCCCCGACCTCTCATTCCATTCCTGTCCGCAATGTATATTTTCTTCGTCAGGCGTTCCTCATTCAGTCTCCCCATGTGGTCAAACCATCTCAATGTGTCCAGCACTCTGATCCGTATAAAATTGCAGGTCTTGATTGTATTGTATATTTTGCCCTTGGTTAGAATATGCATTCTTTTATTGCATAGTGCGCCAGAGATAGATCTCCACAATTCAGTCATGTCACATTGACGCGGTGGTTGAAATCCTCGTCCACCTGGGCATCTGTCGTCAACGTGGATCCAAGGTATTTAAAGTACGACACTTTGGGTAGTTTTATGTATGTCGCTTCTTCTGTCGTCAGCGTGGATCCAAGGTATTTAAAGTACGACACTTTGGGTAGTTTTATGTATGTCGCTTCTTCTTCTTTCCCCTTAGCTGTTTTGTCCCGTTTCTATCGGGGTACGCTTTGACCATGGTCCTGGAATTGGCGAGTCTGGTTATTATCTGACCTTCGTAACCCTTAGTAAGGGGAACCAGACAAATTGGATCATGGCTACACATACCTAGTGATATAAATCCGCACATAGATTTTTTTAAAAATCTATGTGCGTGCCCCGCCCGGATTCGAACCGTCGACCTCACGCATGTGAGGCGACGACCTTACCGCTGGACTATCACCGCTGGACTATGTCGCTACCCAGAATAAATTAATACAATCAATTAGTTACATTTTTAATCTAAAATATTTCTGAAGTCTGAATCTAGTCTTAATCAACTGCATGTGTAGCCCTGTTGGATTGATAGTCCAAAACATATTATGTAAATTTATTTTATTTAGATGTAAAAAATACGTATATTTTCTTACAAAAGAGTATTGACAAGTTAAAAAAAACACATTAAGGTGAAAAGAGAGAAAGAAGAATTATTTATAAAATAATTAACAACGTTATTGTATAAGGAAAACATTTAATCGTTTTTACTCCTCACTAACCCAAGCGGATATACTGGGGAGTTATGATTTCGCAATTTTTAAGGCTATTTTTTTTAACAGATTATCAACTAGTATCATGCTGAGATTGTATTCTGAAAGTTTCATCACAATGTATCTGTATATGTGTGTGCTATGTGCGGCGTGTTCATTTTACTTTATCGATTATAGACTAAAGTACTCATTTGATTCTATTCAAATTTGTATATCTAATACTCAATTAGACCCCATTAGATTTTGAAGGATATCTGAAAAGTGCTTCTCAATTTTTTTAAATGTCAAATATTTGAAATATACCCCGAGCTCAGGAAACTTAAATTTGAAACTTTTATTTTCAAATTGGTAAAAAGGCACATCACTTTCATAAAATGGCATTGAAGAGTTATCAAGTTTTCATAATAAAATATTTAACTAAAAAATAATTTAACAAACTCATTTCATGAAAATGCTGAATATTTTCCATACAAAATTTTAATACTTTAGAGAATGATTTGTTAGTGAGGAGTTTAGCGTTGGCCACAACACACTCGTTTCTTTAGTTTTTGTTAAAATAGCAATAAAAGCAAACAAGGAAGTCTATACTTAATAGATATCCCATATTGTTTTAATGTTATGTATAATGTATGTTTTATTTTATATTACTAAAAAAAATATTGTTTTATTCATGTTCGTAAACAATAAAAATATGTAGTAAAAATAAATTAACTTATTAAAACTTTCACAAAAAATCCTTTTTTTTTCAATCACAACGCCAACAAAGAAACTTTGATGGCTGATCGGTTCATAATAATGTGTAATGCACAAAACAAAGGTATTCAATTGTATAACGATTTGTCAGAATGTGTGAAGGAAGCATCTGGTCTTGCCGCTTTTCGTCTCCTAGGTATTGAATACATAAACAAATAATTCTTTTTAGATATTGTGTGCTTCCTTTGTTTTTTTGTGGAAATTGGAATCTTTTCTTGTTTTTATAGGATAGCCTAGTCTTCACACCATTTTTTTTTAAACATAACCTACAAAAGTTTGGTAAAAATACCAATTTAGTCACTTATTTTAATATTTTAGTTACTTTTTTTAAATATATAATGCAACTGGCTCACGCCAGTCGCAATGATAACTACAAGCAAACCTAACCAACCTGTTTTTACCAAACTTTTGTAGGTTAGGTTTACAAAAATGGTGTGAAGACTAGGCTATCCGTTTTTATATAATTCATAATGTGAAATAAATTTCATATTTGCATGAAAAATGTATATAACAGAAATAAAATAGCTTCTGTATGGGAAAATTGAGTTATTAACTTCATATTGATATTGTATGTGTCTCTATAGACAAGTGTATTTTTTACTCTCCACTTGTATCTTCTCCAAGGGGTAGGCAGTGAGAACCGAACACCGCATTCTTCTATCTTAACACATACATCGCCTCATCTACTGACTCATACGTGCTCATCTTGCTAGTAATGCAATTTTACTTAAAATTTCTTAACAGGTATCATGTAGAAAGTGCATACTATGAGTTTAGTTACAAGTTTTTGTGTGTATGGTGTATTGTGAAAACTTTTGTCCTCTGGGAATCTTATATTTATTAAAGAATTTAATATAAATGTTCTTCATAAAAATGCATTTAGAGATCGTCAACCTTTCAAGAAGAAAAAATGAATGCTTACTATGGTGTGGAGAGTTTAGTGTTGGCTACAACCAACTCATTTTCTTTAAATTCTGACAATCCTTGAATGCATTTTTGATGAGTGTATTTTTGTTGTTCAAAATTTCAAACAGGACAAAAAAAATACCTCGATTTTCCAGACCGTGTCAGCATTTTAAAAATTTGGACAGATGAAATCATAGAGAAAATTTAATGAGTATCTATAGAAAACTAATCAGATCTAAGTTTATGGACTTAACATATTATATGTTATCAATATGAAGTCAATCGGACTTATAGTTTGGGCTGCAGAGAGGACACAAAAAACAAAGTTATTGATGAATTCATAGAGAAGAAATTAAAAGTTGTCTATGGAAAACTAATCAGCTCTAGGTCTATGCACTTTACACATATGATGGTAAAATGAAGTCGATCGGACTTATAGTTTGGGCTGTAGAGAGGACACAAAAAGGATAATTTGTAAGGCGTAAGGCCTATGGCGTACGCCATACACACAAACACGTCACGACGAAACTCACAGTGTGCACTGTCTACATGATACTCGTTGAGAAATTGATGCAAAAATACGCTTAAAAATTGTGAAATCATGACTCTCCACTATTCCATAGTTTGGAGAGTAAAAACGATTAAAAAACAACAAAAAATGCTTGTGTTTCCATACATTGATCGGGCATATTATCCAACAAGTTTAAATATTCGCGTATTTATAATCCAAAATTAAAACAAAACAGTTGATATGTCAATGAATGAATAATGCCGTTCTTTTATTGATCAACTGTCATTATCACTTTTTTTTAACAAAATCAACATACCTCAATATTTATTTTGTTTTAAAATACAATGATCAATATTCGATGACTAACAATATTTTACCGACAATGGAAATAAAAGAGTAAGGCTATATGCAAATCGATCAGAAGGTATAAAATTTAATTCTATTATGGAACATGAACGGTGACGTCATAATAACCCAGATAATTGGTAGGTTTCATTGAAACAAATATGATTCCAGGCATCTAAGATGAAAAATGACATCATATAGACAAAAAAACGAATTGATTTCCACAAACAAATGATTTTTTTTATTTAACATGGACTGCAATATTCCAATATAATAGGTAGGTTTCATTGGAAAAAAAATAATATCAAATATGAAACATATACAATGACGTAAAAATAACCAAATAATAGGCAGGTTACGTACATTGAGAAAAATTCTGTTTCATATAATATGGAACATGGAATATGATTGTTACTTTTAGATACTGGAACATTTTTTATTTCAAATATGGAACATGAACTGTGACGTCATAATAACCATAATCGTGGCTGACGAACTAAAATACCTAATGGTAGCAAACAAATTATCTTTCGTATATGAATCATGGACTATGATGTCATTGAATTAACCAAAATATTTATTAGGTAGGTCGGTTTCATTGGAACGAATTTTATTTCATTTATGGAACATGAACTGTGACGTCACAATAACCGAAATATTTGGAATTTTTAACTGGTACAATGACAGATATGGTCACCAAGAATGAAGTGTTGCGAAGAACTGGCGTAGGAAGAGAATTTTAGTATGAAAATGAGAAAGATGGCATCTTAGGACACATTCTCCAAAACAATAAACTATACTACTGGACCTTATTATGAAAGGAACAATTGAGGGTAGTCGTGGTGTGGGTATGAAGCAGATGTCTTGGCTGAGACACATTAGGGAATAGACCGAAGTTCACGGAATGGAAGTACTGTTCCAGTTGGCTCAAGACAGAGATGCCTATGCCAGCCAGAGTTATAGCAGAAATCGAAGGGACCTAACGTGAAAAAAAAAGAAGAAGAAGAACTGGCACAAAGTTGAATCTAGACATGTTTTATTTTTATAGCGTGAAAAATGGCGTCACATACACCAAAAATGTGTAAGTTTTTATGCTTCGTAAGTATATTTTTATTTTATATATGAAACATGAACTATTACGTCATAATATGCAGGATAATAGGTAGGTTTAAATGTAACACATGGAATATGCAAAATATCTTTTATTTCACCTTTGGCACAAGCATTTGTTTAGTTCAGAGACTTAGTATTGAATAATAATACAATTTTTACTGCGCCGTTGTATGGTAAAAAAAAGTCTTAAGTAATTTACCGAAATTTCTCAAACTGCTCTTCACTAGGAAGGCAATTTATTCCACTCAATAGTTCCGTTTACACTGCTACCACGATCAAAGTAAGCTGCTATATTGGTTCTATCTAATTCATTTAAATAATTGGTATTCTGTGATTCTGACAATTTCGAAGTTAAGCGTATCTCTGATGTTACATTCCTCTGACCCAGTTCCCGATTACAGTGCGGAGCAAAGTCATGCAGAGCCTTAAAACTATCAAGCACACTTTGTAATTTAATATTCGCTTTGGACACATCAACCAGTTCAGCTCCTTTAGGCGAGGTGTTATGTGGCATATTTTACTGAAATATAAGCCTCGCAGCTGCGTTAAACACCAGTTGCAACCTATTTGGTTGACATTTGGACAGACCAGCATATATAGCATTGCAGTAATCCAACCTAGACACAACAAATGCTTTTATAAATGTCTTTTCCTCATTTTTGGCCAAACTTTGGCGGATATATTTGGAAGAAACATGAGCTAACAGTTTTTGAGATCTGTAGGTCGAGCGATATTTTGTTGACGAATTGAACGCTTAGGAATTTAACATTATTGGATGGTACAAGTGCTTCTCCATTAATGTTGATAGGAGCATAATCAATTAGATGTTGTTGCCGCGATGAAGCTATCCAATTAAATTCTGTTTTCGTTGAGTTTAGCTAATAAAGTGACATATACGCAGACTTTTTCAATGCATCTAATAGTATCTTCCTTTCTCTGTTTTCGGCAGTGCAAAATTAGGTGATCGTCAGCGTATGCATAAGAATCAAAACCTTCATTGTCAATTATATCGTCAAGTATTTTAATGTACAAAATGAAAAGAATGGGTCCCAGAAGTGATCCCCGTGGCACTCCATATGTTGCAACCTATTTGGTTGACATTTGGACAGACCAGCATATATAGCATTGCAGTAATCCAACCTAGACACAACAAATGCTTTTATAAATGTCTTTTCCTCATTTTTGGCCAAACTTTGGCGGATATATTTGGAAGAAACATGAGCTAACAGTTTTTGAGATCTGTAGGTCGAGCGATATTTTGTTGACGAATTGAACGCTTAGGAATTTAACATTATTGGATGGTACAAGTGCTTCTCCATTAATGTTGATAGGAGCATAATCAATTAGATGTTGTTGCCGCGATGAAGCTATCCAATTAAATTCTGTTTTCGTTGAGTTTAGCTAATAAAGTGACATATACGCAGACTTTTTCAATGCATCTAATAGTATCTTCCTTTCTCTGTTTTCGGCAGTGCAAAATTAGGTGATCGTCAGCGTATGCATAAGAATCAAAACCTTCATTGTCAATTATATCGTCAAGTATTTTAATGTACAAAATGAAAAGAATGGGTCCCAGAAGTGATCCCCGTGGCACTCCATATGTAATGTTTTCTGATAACGATGCTTTATTTTCTACCCAGATGAATATGCATAATTTATGTGCCTGTTTCTAAAATATATACATTGAAAGAGAATCGAGATAATTAAGTTTTTTGAATAAGAATTGCAAGTATTGTTCATTCAGCATGTCGAGAGATAGGCCATTGTTTGACAACAAAGCATTTCTAATTCAATGGCTCTTTATTCTCGATTATAAGTTTGTGTTGATTTTAAAAATAACACTTTTGTTATTTCTGAGCTCGCATAATCTAAAGCCGTGCAGTCGTAAAATAAAATACCTACTGTTCAAATACAATGTGTGTCTTTTGCGTTGTGTAAAATTTATCCAAATATTTTTTTCACATTTTAAAACAACACGTACAAAAATGTGTGTCTTTAATGTCTGTATACGTAATAATAACAACAGCTGATTATGTACGTTGTCGATATATTTATAGGTATGTGGGTAACAATCTCGTATTGAAGTAGTATCGCATACATTTCATTTCAATCTTCATTGTTGATGCGGCAGTGGAGCAGTCGGTACTGCGTTCGGTTGGCTTCGTTAGACGAAAGTAATATTATTTTTTAAATTCGTAAATCAGTGACTTGTATTAAAATAATAGAATAAAATTAAACAATTATCAAAAGCCATAATTTTAAATAATGATGTTAGTTTGATTCAACCATAGACCGGATTAGTTCAGTTTAAAGTATTATTGTTATTATCGTTCTGTGTCCTGTGCTCCTGGTAAATAATTGTGTGTCGTATAGGAGGATAAAGAAAGGTAAGGGATTGTTTTTTGTTGGCGGTTTTGTTACATATTTCATTCGTGGTTGGTTGTGAGCGCGCAAGGATTTTAATACAAATAATTGTATGGTTGTTAGAAATATTTGAAGATGTGTAAAGTAATCTCTGCATTGTTAGAAATACGGATATGTTTCTATTGTTATAGTTTTTGTCGTGTCCTGTTCTCTTGATAAAATTATATGGTAAAACGAGTGGGAGTTGATGATTTTTTCGTAAATGGATATTTTATTCTACCGAAAACCGATATTTAATTATAGAGCAGCTGAGTTTATTTGATAACATTGTTATTTATGACCTACTTTTACTGAATTCTTTGTTGATGTTTTTGTGTTATGTTTTCCTGATAACTCCCATGAAAACAGGGAGAGTAAAAATATTTTTTGTTTTATGAGTAGGTACCTATAGTAGGCAATAGTAAATTTTGAAAATCTATTATTTGTAATAAAAAACTGTTTATTTTTTACATCTTTATTCTGTTGTGTATGTTTTTTGAATTTTGTATTTGTTAGTAAATACTTGTTAAATTAGTATAGTACCGGCTGAGTTATGTATTTACTAGTTTTATATTTTAATAACTATTATTGTTTCATTTAATTAGATGTGTATATTTATTTATTTATTTATTATAAAGGACCACTTACGACTAACAAGTAATTATATATCATAGTTCCATAAAATAAGGGCAAGCTATTACAAAACTGGTCAGCCAATTAAAAGTGGCCTCCTCCTGCATTAAAAGAATATAGCTAGAAAAAAAAAAACAAAAAATATATGATATGGTTTGTTGCATTGCATCCCCCTGCTCACGAAATGAAATAAAATCTTATTATTATTAAAAAAAACTCTAAATATTGTATGTCACATATATGGAGGTATTCTATATTTTTTCATGTTTCATACATTAGAAGGTAATTTAGTGTGCATATTTGTGTACATCCAATATACCCAATGTATACAAAGGCCTGAATAGAAAGTGAAAATAATAACATTTTATTATCAAAAAGTTTATTTATATTGATACTAAATTCATTGGTGTTTTGTGTAATTTTCTTCTGATAACTTTTGACCAGTAAAACATATAACTCTGTGTCAAGTGTGCAGACCGCAAACTGTGTGAGCTAGTATGTAAAATGACCTCAGCTGTGCGAGCTAAGCTAAGTTAGTTTAGCTATATTATTCATATATATAGATGAGGTCGTTCGTGTGCAGACCGCAAACTCTAAAACGACTTCAGCTATGCGAGCTAAGCTAAGTTAGTTTAGCTTAGCTCGCCTAGCTGAGGTTGTTTTTCATTGATATCGTTCATATATATAGATGAGGTCGTTCGTATGCAGACCGCAAACTGTAAAACGACCTCAGCTATGCGAGCTAAGCTAAGTTAGTTTAGCTTAGCTCGCCTAGCTGAGGTTGTTTTTCATTGATATCGTTCATATATATAGATGAGGTCGTTCGTGTGCAGACCGCAAACTGTAAAACGACCTCATCTATGCGAGCTAAGCTAAGTTAGTTTAGCTTAGCTCGCATAGCTGAGGTTGTTTTTCATTGATATCGTTCATATATATAGATGAGGTCGTTCGTGTGCAGACCGCAAACTGTAAAACGACCTCATCTATGCGAGCTAAGCTAAGTTAGTTTAGCTTAGCTCGCATAGCTGAGGTTGTTTTTCATTGATATCGTTCATATATATAGATGAGGTCGTTCGTGTGCAGACCGCAAACTGTAAAACGACCTCAGCTATGCGAGCTAAGCTAAGTGAGTTTAGCTTAGCTCGCATTGCTGAGGTCGTTTTTCATACAATTGTCCAGTGTGCAGACCGAAGCTAAACTAACATAGCTTAGCTTTTGGTATGTAATCAGCTTTAGTATATCTCCCGCAACTCTCTTTTGATAATGGAGTATCAAAAGTAAACGTTTGTATTTTTAAAATTTTTCTGTATCCATACATTATGTTGGATGCTATGAATACATTGTTTCAATTGTAAGTAGATTAATTGGGTCAAATAATATTAATTATGCGGTTAACAGGTTGATCTTCACATTACATCAATATTCAAATCACTTGGTGTATATAGTTAACCTATATATGAAATGCATATATAATTAAAACGATATGTGTATAGTATGTAAGGATTAGTCACTAACTTTGACGATTGATAAATTTGGTTGATACATAAGTGATACAAATAATGGGGGCTTAGAAATGTTTAAAACAATTGCATATTTTTTTTAAATCTTTACATATATTTTATAACTATAATCACAAAATCATGCTGAGATAGTATTCTGAAAGTTTCATCACAATGTATCTGTGTGTGCTGTATACTATGTGCTATGTATGGCGTGTTTATTTTCAAATTCTGCGAATATGTATATCTAATACTCGCTTAGACCCCATTAGATTTTGAAGGATATCTGATCAGTTCTTCTTATTTTTTAACTGTCAAATATTTCAAAGTGACCTCAAGCTAAGGAAAATTAAAAGATAATATTTTTAATATCAAATTGCTAAAAAGGCACATCACTTTCATAAAATGGCATTGAAGAAATATCAAGTTTTCATAACAAAATATTTAAATAAAAAATAATTAAACAATACATTTAATATAAATGCTGAAAATTTTCCATAAAAATATTGAATACTTTGTAGAGTGCCTTGGTAGTGAGGAGCTATCTAGAGTTGGGTCTCATGTGTTACATGTAACTATTATATATGGATGAACTCAGAATCGGAGTGGAACATTTAGTGTGTGTGTGTGTGTCTGCCCCCCCCTTATAACTTTTGATTCGCTTGATGTACAGAACTACTATCCTTTTATTTGCAATTAAAAAAATATTTGATCTACATATGATATGAATATGATTAAACTTAACAATAAAAATGATAGAACGCCACGTGTCATTCCTATCAAAATGAAAGTCACAATATATACTTTTAAAATGATATTCAACATACATAGTCGTGTAGAGTAAAATCGCGCAAATTTATTCTGCGTATTTCGCTATTTTAAACTTTCAAAGAAAATCTCTATTTCAGTGGCTAAAAATAACCATCCGAAGAAGAAGAATAAGAAGCTGATGGTTTGTTTAAACAACTTGTTTTGTTTATAGTCTAAATACCAACGCCAAAGTTTCACAGATATATACAAATTTGTGTTAAACAAACAAAATCGTATTGTAAGGCAGTGCTAAGTGGTTTAATTTTTTTACTGAGAATCTGTTCATTTATATGAGAAAATACTAAACCAATATACCTGTTTACAATTGTCTAATTCATTTATTCATACCATAACTGCACATCCCGAAATTTGGGGTAACCAGCGACAGGTGTGCGTTACCTCATCAAAGGAAGCACTACACGAGCGTGAGATGTGAGATGTTATTTTGCATGTTGTATTATAGATTAGGGGACATCCAAATGCGTATTTACCTTTCCGTGTTGATTATGAGGCAAGTACTGCCTCGAATTAGGCACTAGTTTGTTGCGCTAATGCACTTAAAAACTCGTGTTGAATTCAAAGCAAATGCACACGGTTTTGCAACGCAAACTGCTCCTGCTAATTAGATATTATTTGTTCAATTCAAGGCATGTGTCCTCCAAATGCACACGGTTTAGCAACGCAAACTGCTCCTGCTAATTAGATATTATTTGTTCAATTCAAGGCATGTGTCCTCCAAATGCACACGGTTTAGCAACGCAAACTGCTCCTGCTAATTAGATATTATTTGTTCAATTCAAGGCATGTGTCCTCCAAATGCAAATGCACACGGTTTAGCAACGCAAACTGTTCCTGCTAATACGTGTTCAATTCAAGGCACGCGTCTATCAATCGTACACAGGTTTATATTTTTTTACCAAACCAGGCGATGACAGGTCGTAAGCCCTGTAGGTGCCACGAGTTCCTTGTTCATCTATAATATTCCAACTTCGTCTCTATTGAGATGTTAAAAAAATGTCAAAAACTCAGTCAAATCGATGCGTAAGTGTTCATTTTAAAGATGTTACCAAAATAAATTCCAATCTTTCTACAAGTAGGAATAATTCACTCATCCAGATTATGTAGGTACTTTAAATATAAAAATTTCTACAAGTAGGAATAATTCACTCATCCAGATTATGTAGGTACTTTAAATATAAAAATTTCTACAAGTAGGAATAATTCACTCATCCAGATTATGTAGGTACTTTAAATATAAAAATTTCTACAAGTAGGAATAATTCACTCATCCAGATTATGTAGGTACTTTAAATATAAAAATTTCTACAAGTAGGAATAATTCACTCATCCAGATTATGTAGGTACTTTAAATATAAAAATTTCTACAAGTAGGGATTATTCACTCATCCAGATTATGTAGGTACTTTAAATATAAAAATTTCTACAAGTAGGAATAATTCACTCATCCAGATTATGTAGGTACTTTAAATATAAAAATTTCTACAAGTAGGAATAATTCACTCATCCAGATTATGTAGGTACTTTAAATATAAAAATTTCTACAAGTAGGAATAATTCACTCATCCAGATTATGTAGGTACTTTAAATATAAAAATTTCTACAAGTAGGGATAATTCACTCATCCAGATTATGTAGGTACTTTAAATATAAAAATTTCTACAAGTAGGAATAATTCACTCATCCAGATTATGTAGGTACTTTAAATATAAAAATTTCTACAAGTAGGTATAATTCACTCATCCAGATTATGTAGGTACTTTAAATATAAAAATTTCTACAAGTAGGAATAATTCACTCATCCAGATTATGTAGGTACTTTAAATATAAAAAACAAGGCTTTGGAGGGATGTCTATACTATCTATCAACAAAATATTGCACAAATGTCTTTATATATAGATATTATGAATTTCACTACTAAAAATGGATATATTGATACCTGTAAAAATCCATTTTTAATGTTTCAAATAAACCAACACAGCCTTTAATTCCACGATGTATTTCACCGTAGATTTTCGTTTGAAAAATGCAAACCAGACAATGATTGGTCGTAAGCCCTGCCTTACTTCATTGTTTCCAACTCTCTCTTCTCTGTCAGAAATGCGTATAACGATGTATAAAGGTTTACATTAAAAAAAAAATCCATATGTAAAAAAAACAATAAAAAAACATATGCATTGTGTAGGCGGTTATCATTTTAATTATTAATTCGTGGGCTGCATGAATTTAAATGAATCTAAACAGCTTCCTACTTGAGATTTAGGCCCGATTTTTTTCCGATTATAATTTAAAATTCGACAACGATTGACAGTTGTTGTTATTATTGACACTGGCACATGACATTCGCATGCAAATTCAAAAAAACAACGTTTTTTTACGCGGATTAATGATAATTATAAAATGTAATCTTGTTAAAATTTTGCAATAAATTTCGTTATATATGAACGAGGAATGTCGACGTCGGAAATTTATTTGGTATTTTTATTACACCTATATTAAAAAAGTTTTAACAAGGAAGAAAAATAATTTAAATTATTTTTTTGTCTATTTTACGATAAACACATTTTTTTGCACACTAATAAATATAATACATATTAAATACTATTGTACACAGATAAAAAAATGGAATTGGAGTCATCATGATATGCATAATATTATGTATGTAGGTAGGTATCTTGAAATTTTTATTTGTTTATTGCACAAATCATGACAGCACAACATTTATATAAAAATAGGATTTTTTGCAAAAAAGAAAAAAAAAATAACTTTATTTTTTTTTAACAATTATTTTTATGTGTAACTTAAAGAACTATTAAAATTCATTCAGTGAGAAAGGAGTCTTGATCCAAAATAGAAACCGGATTAAGAAATTAATGTTAATAATAATAAATAGATAACCAATAAAAACATATTTGTACAAAGAATAGTAAGTTATATTCGCATTGTATATTTATTACAAACAATTAAAAGCTCGTATTATGTACTGAATGCATTGATATAATAAATTGTTGTATGGAAAATTAAAATTATTAATTTCCTTAAAAGGTCAAAAGCCACCAGCTGCATAACATTTTATACTATGTTGCGTATAGTTTCAAAAGATCACCAGTGTTATAGTGCATTGTCCTCTTTAATAAAAGGTGTGAATTTATTTTGTAAACATTAATACCTATATTTTCATTATAAATGCAATAGGTATATAATAATAAATATATTCCTTGTATGAATAATTATAATAGATATCGACATATTGTAATATGAAGAATTGTGAATATACAAAAATTGATTTCTACCATTATTTATAATTTATAATGGAATTCCACTAAATGTAAATAAATAATAACTATGGAATTAAAAACAATGAATTCCATTGATGCTTTATGATATATTATATTTATATATATATATATATATATATATATATATATATATATATATATATATATATATATATATATATATATATATATATATATATATATATATATATATATATATATATATATATATATATATATATATATATATATATATATATATATATATATATATATATATATATATATATATATATATATATATATATATATATATATATATATATATATATATATATATATATATATATATATATATATATATATATATATATATATATATATATATATATATATATATATATATATATATATATATATATATATATATATATATATATATATATATATATATATATATATATCACCATCACGTCATGTCCCTTACGGGGTAAGCAGCGAGAACCCAATGCCATACTTTATTTTTGCACACATTTCTAGTTTTTCCTTTACATCCATGCATCGTCTCATATACATGCTCGTCGATTTTTGAAGCTCCTTACGTTTCCTTCTTTAAAAATATCATTCATATGTGACATTTTTTGAACATCTCAAAAAAAACGAAGTTGGAATATTTTAGGAGAACCAGGAAACCAAGGCACCTACAGGGCTAACGACCTGCCATCAGTTGGTTTACGTGATCACTTTAATACGCTTGCGCAACGTTCACCAATTATGCCTTGTGTTTTAGTTCCCTATCAATCCATTTTTTGAAAGTTCTATAGTTATACGTTAAATCTTAAATCTACAAAAAATAAACATTTTCATACTACCGAGTGCGAAAAACACCAATTTTACCATCGTAAGTACTCAGAACGAGCGTAAGTACTCAGATATTTAAAGTTGGTACATGGCAACATAACCCCATAGGTACTCAGATACTTGGTACCATAACCCCATAGGTACTCAGATACATGGCAACATAACCTCATAGGTACTAAGATATTTAAATTAAGTACATGGCAACATAACCCCATAGGTACTAAGATATTTAAATTAAGTATATGACAACATAACCCCATAGGAACTAAGATATTTAAATTAAGTACATGGCAACATAACCCCATAGGTACTCATATATTTAAAGTAGTTACATGGCAACATAACCCCATAAGTACTCAGATATTTAAAGTAGTTACATGGCAACATAACCCCATAGGTACCTACTCAGATCTTTAAAGTTGGTACATGGCAGCATAACTCCATAGGTACCCAGATGTTTAATTAGATACATGGTAACATAATCCCATAGGTAGTCAGATATTTAAAGTAAGTACATGGCAACATAATCCCATAGGTAGTCAGATATTTAAAGTAGGTACATGGCAACATAACCCCATAGGTAGTCAGATATTTAAAGTAGGTACATGGCAACATAACCCCATAGGTAGTCAGATATTTAAAGTAGGTACATGGCAACATAACCCCATAGGTAGTCAGATATTTAAAGTAGGTACATGGCAACATAACCCCGGTCGTCGTAAAATGTCGTTATTACCCTAGTATTGAACAGTTTAAAGATTAGTTAGCTATAAAATATAGTTTTATGTGTGATAAGATAATAAATGTCATTTTAACTACACACTTCTCAAGGGACCTTGAGGTGATTCCAACGCTGTTTTTTTTATTTGCGCCATTAAAATACGCACATGATATCATTTGAAGACATTATTTATTTGTTGGTTATTTCCTTGAAAGAATGTTTTTTACCGATAGTTATCGCCAAACATCTTGAAATGTTTCGGCCTGGATGGGGACGATTTGCGTACACACGCGTCTAATATTTTTTTTTTCAATATTTAAAGTACCCCATATTCAGTAACTATTGTGACTAAAATAAGATCTTAATATGTAGATACTAAAATTGTAGATTTTAGATTTACGGTCTTATTTCAGCGTTATAAAATATCAACTTGGACTAAATGGAATAGGAACGTACCTATATTGGCCGGAACGTTCTAAAAAGTTACTGAATTATACGTATTTTGAATAATTATGAAATTTATGAAAATTTAAAAATTTTCAGAACGTTCTGGCCAAAATAGGTACGTTCCTATTCCATTTAGTCTAAGTTGATATTTTGTAACGTTGAAATAAGAACGTAAATCTAAAATGTACAGTTTTAGAACGTTCCTATTTTAGTTACAATAGTTACTGAATAGGGGGTACTATCACCTCACGATAGAACTCCATAATCAACTAGAATTATGGAAAAAATATATTTAATTTTTAGTTCTATTTAACTTAAATAGAACTTAAAATTAAATTTTTTTTTTCATAATTCTACTTAAAAAAAACAAATTTGTCTACTGAGTACCCAAGAGATTTTTCTAGACGTTTGTCGATAGCTTTGATATAGGACGAGTTAAAGAATGGGTGATGATAGTCAAAAAAAATATTTATGATAGTAATTTTATTTAAGTGTAAAAACATATATAAGAATTAATACATCTAGTATAAACAATAAATATATAATTTTATAGTGATGAGTAAAAGTCTTGCAGTCTTGGCCTTGGGAGCTTTGCAAGTCTAAGACCGCATTTGTCGCTGCAAATCAAGACCAAGACCAGGCGAGGATGCAAGACCAGGCTTTGCAAGACCTAATGCAAGTGTCTTGCGGCCTTGCAAAAATTTATAAACTTATTCATTTTTTTTATTAAAAAGGGGGAATTCATTATTTACTATCGATACAATACTTTAAATTAGTATTTTTGTGATATTTAATTGTAATTAGGTGCTGAATTAAAAAAAAAAATTGAAAAGTTTCAAGATCTGCAAGATTTGCAAGACCGAGGCCAAGACTGGGTATGCAAGGACAAGACTGGGTATGCAAGACCAAGACTGGATGTACAAGACCAAGACTGGGTACGCAAGACCAAGACTGGCTATGCAAGACCAAGACTGGATATGCAAGGCCAAGACTGGGTATGTAAGACCAAGACTGGGTATGCAAGACCAAGACTGGGTATGCAAGACTAAGATCAAAGATTGGTTATGCTAGACCAAGACCGAGGGTCATCACTAAAAGTAAAATATAAGAGGAACGAGAAGTACCTAGTGGTCGACCAAGGAATAGGTGGTATAATCACATATAAGGGATGTTGAGGGATGAAAACGTAAAAATAATAGAAAACGTGTAGTTACCTATAAGACGATGCATGGATGCGAATGAAGTGAATAATGTAGGTATATCACGAAAGATGAATCTGGTGTTCGGTTCTCTCTGCCTACCCCAAATAGAGAAATGGCGTGATAAATTATATGGTATTATATGGTAAAACGTGCAGTAAAATAAAAAAATGCTAAATTTGTTCTAATAATATAATATGCTAGTTTCGCCAAGGACATATTTTTTCTATAAACAAGATGTCAATTATTAATATTTTTACACATCACATGATAGGGTGTTTTTTGAATCTATGGTTTTTTTATAAATCATTTATAACTTGTTATTCGCTAAATAAAAAAAATGAACTTGAAATACATTATGGCGCAGTGTTTTCCAAGTGTATTGAAATTAGGTAGGCACCTACATGTATTTTCAAGTTTTTTTTAAGTATTAAAAAAAATCAATATGTTATTGAAACAAGTACCTCACCATCATATATTTCCAAAATTAAGAATAAATGCTTGTGCTATAGGCTCGCGAAATCGGTCGAGGCAAGGTGGGATTCAAACTCCCATTTTGATTAGCAACTAACAGGTAATATGTTAAATATTAATTCAACACGCCCCAATAACAAGTTGCCACGTGCTGGAGATTGGATGAAAGTTTTTATACCTACTCTCGCAGATCACAAGTAAAAATTGTGTCTCCTTAAATATTTTTACAATAAAATTTTTGAATGAAAAATAATAAACAGCGCCACTTATCATTTTTTCATGCTGAAACCAACCATACATATTTATGAAATTTCATTGAATTCGAAGATTAGCGTGAACGAACATTGTGTAACATTGTGTAACGAGACATTGTGTAACATTGTGAACGAACATTGTGTAACGAGATTTTTATATACATATTAAGATAAGTATACAATCAAAAAATATTTCTGTAATTTGACGAGCATGATAGGTTGTATGAATGTATATATATATATGCTTTAAAAAAAACATTCAAATTTAATTATTGTGTTTTACATTATTTGACGAAATTGTCGAGATAAATATTGAAAACCGCTGATAGCAAAGTATTTATTGCTCATAGTTATTAAACAACATGTTTAATAACATGTTATTAACGGATACATAATATCAAGCTCTTGTTTTTTTTTATATACCAGTTATTATTTATTTAAACCCCTATGCTCTTTCATTACATTGCGTGTATATAAGGTTATTGATTCCTGGATATAGGCAGTAGGATTGTTACCAACACTAAACTCTTCGCTGCATTGACCTAAGCGTATACTTTATAAATTCGATCGATTTATTTAAATTAATTTCTAACGTAAAATTGCTAGAAAAATTAATTTGTTGGAAGAAATTGCAATGTGGTTATAATCTTGCCACTTGTACAGGGTGTATGGGAGCGTAAAATAAATATTATTTTACATTTTATTGAGGTAAAAAAAATCTTACATATAAATGACACACAACTCGTTAAAAATGACATGAATGATAAAATATTTATAACGCATTAGGTTCAAGTTTGTTCATAATAATAATAGTGACTCGCGTGGGCGAGTTGCTTTGTAAATTGAATTATAAATTTACATTAAATTGAATTATACATTAAATTTATTTATTTTTTAAATTTTCGCATTTGAAACTTTGACTTACTAACCGGAAACAGGTGAATGCGGATTGTAGACGCTAGTGTTTTTAAGATGGCGAGACACAGCAGGAAATATGCATGAATATGTATCTACTTTTGACTTTATTTTGGATGTCGGTAAGCGGCTATGCTCTCCAATATGCCGGAGACGTCTCTGCGATATATTGTGAGCTGAACTGATTGGTTGGTATGTGCAGTGGATACAATTGTTTCAAAGGATAACGATTCCTGGATGCATTTTAATGAGTCATTTTCGATTGTGTACATTTCGTAAACAAAAATAATAGTTCTCTATTGTACAATAGTACGTGAGAGCATTTTAAAAGATTTGATAGATGGAAAAAGTCAAGAAATTTATCATTGTCAGTGGAGAGTCAATCAGCTTTATATAAATGAACTTATAATTTTGACTACATAGAGAAAAATTTGAAAAAAAAAATATTACACGCAAAATAATCTTGACAGAAATAAAATTATATCTAGGTACTATGGTAGTTATCCGCTGAGAATTTGATTTAAAATATTGTTTAAAATATCGATTTTATAACTCTCCGCTTTTATATAGAAGGGTAGAGTAAAAATTGTTACATTGCAATAAAAAAGGATAATGTTGCTACGCTATTTGTGAATTTCTGTTCATATATTTTTATTGACATTCCTTGAAGACTATAAACTAGAAATTAATGAAAATAACTATACATAAAAACATCTCATATATCTGAAAAAAAAAATGAATAGAAACAAGATGATTGAACAGGAGTACCCAAATACATTTCAACAAACACATTTCATATAAAAAACATTAACACGACATACGTAAAACAGGACACTATCTAAATATAATAAAACATTTAATAATATTGACGTATTTCACATTAAATACAAACCATATCTTAGTAAAATCAAACAGATCCTCATCTCAGGCCATGATATTGTAACTGAATATTAAATTCATCGTAATTCAAATATTTTATTTCTCTTTCTTATCTTTTATACATGATGAAATTCCTGACGTAAGTTTTGAAAGATTGTGCATCTTGATTTTTCTCTTAAATTTTCTACTTATTTTACTTACTCAATTTTTTATGATTTGTTTTCTCTATAATTATTGTATTTATTTCTTCTCGCTTACTTTATTGTAAATTGATTTATTGTTATTGTTACTTCCTCTATCAATATAGTGTAGTTTATTTTATTTGTTAATACTTTTTGTATCAAGCATTGAATTTGTCATATTCCACAATTTCATGTGTAAATTCGTAATTGGAATATTTAATTATTATTAGTAGTATATAGTAGGACATTTTGCTATCCTTGCACTGCGACCATTTTTAATATATTGTGCCTCAAATAATAATATCCTTTTATAATGCAAAAAAAATGTAGTACGCATAAAAAATATACGTGAATATGTGACTGTATTTGTCCAGTAATTGTCTGTGTGCTTTGAATAGAGTAAAATAAGGTAAAATGTAAGTGAAATAAAAAAAATGTAATAAATTCATACATATACAGTTAATAATTATATATCAATATTTTGGCCTTTTTTTACACACGGCTTCCCCTACACAAGCTTTGTCAGCTTTAAGAGGGAGGCGATGTTGTATTAGATAATGTTTTGTATGTATTATGTTGTTTTAAATATATGTATTTTTTGTATTGTATTGCAATAAATAAATGAATAAATAAAAAGGAATAAACAGTAACAAAAAACGTGATTATTAACAATTTAAAAACAATAATGACAATATCCAAAATAAAAAGCATGGGAATCGACGGAATGAAGAATAAAGGAATTATTATAGGTAGGTATGTATGTGGATAGGAATTGTGAGTTTAGAAGTTTTTTGAAAACCATCAAGCTAGGAGTAAAATTGAACCAATTTTACCATTGTGTAAAATTGAACCAATTTTACCATTGTGTAAAATTGAACCAATTTTACCATTGTGTTAAATTGAACCAATTTTACCAATGTGTAAAATTGAACCGATTTTTCCACTGTGTAAAATAGAACCAATTTACCATTGTGTAAAATTGAACCAATTTTACCATTGTGTAAAATTGAACCAATTTTACCATTGTGTAAAATTGAACCAATTTTACCATTGTGTAAAATTGAACCAATTTACCATTGTGTAAAATTTGTTCCACAGCCGGACGTATGAATTGTCAACGAGGAAGTGTAAGGGGATGTGAGGTGTATTGGTATTAAATGGTCAACATTGGTATGTAAATTTATTTGTATTAATAAAAGAAAAAAATATATTTAATTATAAATAACACTTATGTGAGTTCATTCATATCATGAATTAAGATTGTTTTAATATGCGTAATTAATGCCTATATTTAAATATTTTTACATGTCAAAAAGTGTTGAAATTTATTGACTTGAAATTTAAAATACATACCTACTTGACATTTTATTTTTTTCTATGCTCTAAAACAATCCGTAATTATAAAACTATTCGCTGGCCTAATGAATAAAAATAGCCATTAAATATTATAGTTGATAAACAACGATAAATTTAATTTGTAGCTACATATATAACAAGGAAAAAATAAGATTATATCTGGGATCATTGATTCCTTGCACACTCATTGTTATGAATACAAGTTCCTATACGTGAGTTTTAATATTATTAACTAGTTGCTATAACACAACATGAGATCCAACTACTGTCGATGGCCATAGTATGTATAATTAAAGAATAGGTACGTACCAAACTATTAACATATAAACACAAATTAATAAATATTTCAAGATATATTCTATATAAAACATTTATGTCAAGATAGGATAGTATGGAGGTCAGTCTGTTTTTCCTATCCACAATATGAAAACAGCATGATGGTATGTATGTATGTTTGGAGATTAAGTATCAAATTATTGAGTCTTCTTAGATTCGTCACTAAATTCATTTTTTATAAAAATTGTCAAAAAAAGTTCGAGTTGTATGTAGGTACTACTACAATGTTCATATTTTTTGTAGAAAATTAAATTTTCTAGTTGGGGTGTTTGACCCCTGACTGAGACGAAAATTCAAAATTCTGAGTATAAAAGTTTTGTAGGCCTATAACTTTATGTATATATTCTGAAATTTTGGGCTCTGTAAATTGAGCGGATCAAAAGTTATGAGGGGGGGACACACACATTAAATGTTCTACTACGAATTCTGAATTCTGAGTAAATCCATATATATAGAACATATATGCTGCGAAGCCTCTGAGTAGGTGTTTTTTGAATTCAAAGTTGAAAAAACCGTGAAAAATATAGACCCTGTATACAAATCTCGCGTATCTTGGCTTGATACTTTGTCGATTTGTTTAAGAGAATAAAATTCTCTAAAACAAATCGACAGTTGGACAATGCTAAAGGTTGGAGACTATGGTTACATTTTAAATGGAATTCTACCAAACGAATGATCGATCTTTAATATTTTTTCTTCTTCTTCCAATATCCTATCTGTTTTACACGATTTGATAGAAAAAAGTAGAGAAATGAATTGAAATTTATATTTATCGTTGTATTATTTTTTATTTCTGTGTGGCTAAAGATCGTCTGCGCTAGAGTTCAAGAGCCTCAATAGTTAATTAAGTACATATAAATAAAATAATATTATATAATTTCCCATGATATCTCCTTTACCAGTTAAGTGTTATGATAATAAATTATAATAATAATAAGTAATTTATATAGCGCCGTTTAATGATTCAAAATCATTCCAAGGGCGCTGGTAGCTCAATTCTGTAATGCTCTGCGAAATAAAGTTGTTTTCAGTTTTTTAGAGAAGGTGTCTTTGCTTTGAGCACCGCGGACATCAGGAGGTAGTTTATTCCACTTTAATGGACCGCTCACACCAAAGCATCGATCATAGTATGCCGCTTTGTTGGCTCTGTCCACCTCCTTCAAGGAGTTGGTACTCTGTGATCCAGACGACCTAAGTGTGAGGTGCCTCCCAGAGAGTTCCTTTCTTTGACATAGTTCTTGTATGTAATTCGGTGCTAGATCATTCAAAGCATTAAACACCATCAGACAGATTTTGTAGTCAATTCGTTCTGGACACTTCAACCAGTGCAGTTCGTTAAGAAGAGGCGTTATATGACATCGTTTATTTTCACTGTAAATTAGCCTAGCCGCTGCATTAAACACCATCTGTAATCTATCGAACTGATACTTGGGCAACCCAGCATATATACCGTTGCAGTAATCAAGCCGAGATACAACAAATGCGTTTATGAGTGTTCTTGTCTCATTCTTTGGTAAGCTTCGACGAATACTTTTCAGTTGTCTTAGTTGGAAAAAACATGAGCTGATCGTTTTAGAAATTTGCAGATCAAGCGACAACTTGTTGTCCAAGTAAACACCTAAGAATTTGACGCTGATCTGAATCAACAAATGTTTTATCAAATCGTAATAATAATAATTAGTTTTTAGATAATTCTAATTTATTTTTGTGTTTGTTAAATCGTAACTTTTTCATTATTATTTGTGAATAATCTTACTGAAATAAATTAAACTAGTTATTTTCACCGCAATCCGGGATATTTTAGTTGAGAAGAAAGGCTGAAAATTTGTATTAATATACACAAATACAAAATCTCAAATTTGTTTTTTCAAAAAAGTTCCAGAGTTTTTCAAGCAGTTTTTTTCAAGATAAACATTTATTTTATGATAAATTTATGTATCAATTCTTAAAATATTCAATAATTAGAAAACAAAATGTCGTTAAATATTCAAGTATTTGGATTTATGGGTTTATAGTTTGATACTTATTCTTCAACTATACATACTATCGCTATCGACAGTTGGATCTCATGTATTACATGCAACTAGTATGATATCAATTTTGACTAAGTGGAATAGTACTGCACCTATTTTACCTGGAATGTTCTTAAAAAGTTATAGAATCGGACGTAGTAACAAAATTAAAAAAATCCTTTTTGAAAGCTTTATTATAGCGCATGTCTAGGCTTTGCTTTTAAAAATTCAAAATCAGATTGATTACAATTCAATTCGGCCATCTCACCTTGGCCTCTACGTGGCCTAACCCTGAGATAAATTTATTGTACCATGCGCCAAATGGTTATCGTTTCGTGGCGTTAGTCACGTTGCAACTCTTTTTAAAACAAAAAAAAACGTGTTTTTTATAAATCATTTGATCCAGTCTCCTCCATAAATTGTCTCAAATCATTGAGGATTTGATCATCACAGCGATTTTTGTTACCAGATAAGGTTTACCATAACTTTTGTCCAAATGTAGACATTTCTTACGGCAATTTATTTCCTGAAACAAATATTGTATGACATTAAGTCCAATTCGGTTACTTTTTGAACTATAATAGGAACGTTCTAAAATTTTAGAATATAGGTCATTTGAACGTAATTTCGTATTCTGAAACGATCGTTGTTTCTAAAACTAAGATCTAAAAAAATAATGCACCTTGATAATAATTTGAATTCGTTCCTAAGCGTGGGTTGCCTAATATAATAAAAAAAAATTGAACTCAAATTGTCTATGACACACAAAATAATAATCGTACAAAACTCATTTTATTTATCCGACCTGATAAAGAAACGGCTATTCCGAAACCAAACCACTAGTTGTCATACCCGTTTTATGTGTTGTCTTTGCTTAATCAGCTATGTAGGTACTCCTGTCCACTGACAAAAATATAAACATCCCCCCATATCTATTCAGACTTTCTATCCAGTCATATTTTGTTAAGTTATTGGGAACTGTCATGATTTTCATTAATAATCAAACAATAGAAGAGGTCTTTTCTTATACAGTTTTATCAACCGCTGCTGTAATTACTATAATAATCGTAGCCCCCAGCCAGATCTATTTAATCTATCCCTACAAGCATTTAAGCAAATTCTTAATGCGCCTACAAGCATCGGTTAGGGAAACTGTCCTTTCCCTCTCTTCCTTCTCCCATTTCATTCCTCAATTCCCAGTTTCCTAACCATACCCCATTCATAAACCCTTCATGATCAATATTCTCATAAATTAGACGTAAATGTATTTGTAACTCTGTGAAACATTATAATAGGCTTCTTATTAATAAATTTTTAACTGTATTATATTTTATATACAAAAGCTGTTATATTTTCAAATAAAATAAAATAAAAAAATAAAATAATTCTTGTTTAAGTATTTATCTTTTTGAACAAAATATAAACAAATATAATGCACACTGGCGGGCTTATTGCCATTAAGCAATTTCTTCCAACTAACCAGATTACAAAGTATGACAAAATTCGATATATTATGTAGGTAGGTACATCAACAAAATAATGAAAGCGAAAAAAAAGACAACGAAAATATACATTTTATATATTAAAAAACAAAATAAAACATCATTGCAAAAAAAGTATTGGAAAAGAACAAGGAGAGGAAATCGGGATCAGGTGTTAAGGAATTAATATTCCTTCTTCAGTTTTTTTCTTGAAAATACAAAGTGTACTAGACGACGCAATATCCAGACTTAGGCTATTCCATAGTCTTGGTGATTGTACTTCAAACCGAACTGAAACATTTTTTGTTATGGATAGGGTTGGATATTGTCGTACGTTCTGCAGAACGAAGTGGATGTCCACGATTGGATAAATAAGTGAATTTGTTATTAAGGTAAGACTGTGGCAGGTTCGGATTAGAGAGAATATTGTAGAATAGTTTACAAAACACGTTTATCTCAAGTGGTCGATTATCAAAATGTATTTGTTGGGAGACCATTTTGGAAATACTGTCGTCTCCCAATCTTGCTGTTACTGCAGCTTGATAAAGAGAGCCAAATGTAATAAATAACAAAGATATTGTAATGCAAATATCTGAAATATTCCACTATAAAAGCAGTGTTTGCCATCGTTGTAGAATAATAATTATTATACAATGAACGACACGAACACATGTTTGACATTGTGTTATAATGTAATTAAAATTTATTAACATATGTGTGCGGAAACGTTGAATAATTTGCATTTATTCAAATGCTAATTATCAAATTTTTCGTCTTCTAATTCACTATGTCATATAACGGAAAAATTGAGATAGTAAACGATTACACAACGTTACGTTCACCGCTTTACAGTCTGTTACATCGATGAATTTATAAAATATTAATTAGCAACTTCGCCTTACGAGAAGAAAATATGTAGGTACTTAATTATTTTTATGCTAAAAATATACAGAATCTAAAGAAGCTTTTCTCAATACCTTTTATATTGCTTCTGGGGCAACTAACAGAAAATATCAACATCAGCCCCTGTTTTACCACTGCAGGACATAAGCCAAGCCTTTCATACTCCATCCTCTCGTTTCTGGTGCGATTTCCATCCACTGGGGTCCATCGAATCTTTTGATGAGATCCATCCAACTGTAAGATGACCACCCTTGTGGTCTCTTAGTCCCACAGAAAATATGTTAAATATATAACAGAAAATATGTAAAATATAAAAGTGGATACTGCAGTTAGTGAAAAGGCAAGAACTATCGCAGGATATCTCAGACACACAGCCATAAATGAATTGTACCCTATAATTGGCATAGCACCTCCTGACCTAATAAGAAGAGTGGCAGCAGATGCAGAGAGGCATAAACAAATACATGACTCAAGACACCCAATCTATGACCGGCGCCTCGGCGATCACGAAAAGACTAAAGATAGCTGTGAAATATTACATTTAATAATTTAACTATAAAATTTAAACTTTTCATCAATATTAAAAACGGTCTGTCATTGGTTGATCACTATATGACGCCACACATTACAATGGATAATTCATTTTGACGTTTTGTCTATAGCGTTAAGCGTTTTACTGAGTGTTTTCCAATATTATAATTATTTCCATTTCAATTATATATAAAAGCAACACGGGATTTATTAAAGGACAGTCAGACTATGTCCCTAAAGTGAACGAACAAATGTTAATGCTTTTTTACGGATAATCTGGACGCACACAAATCCGCCTCTATTGGTGGCTGTGCCTTATTAAAAAAAAAAAAAAATCTGGACGCAACTTCATAGTGCATTAGGCGGTTTTAATATAATATCATGTTTTCAGTCACTAGATTTAGCGTTATATGTCCACAATGTCTCCAAAGAATCATAACATAAGCTAATGAGTCTTGAAAAATGTGCAACTAAATGAGCTACAAAGTCCTGTTTTATCCATTTAGTGACAGTTATATTTTTAAAGAATTCCGAGATAATAGTTATCTAAGATATTTGTGACCTTCGCGATTTAATCTAATATAAATCCAACTGTTGCCTGATATTAATTATAAATCTTTGATATGTAAATAAAGATAAGGTTTTAATTGATAAGCGATTATTGTTTAAAAAAATCCATTGTATTATTTAATGATTATAAAATGACAATGAACCTGATTGTACTCATTAAGGTCAATTTTGACCCTCGGGACTATAGTAATACACACCTCACTTTGAACCGTTTGGTGGGAACATGTACGAAAAGGCATTTCAACGGGAATTGGAAATGAGAGAAGTAGGTACGGTGTTTTTGTACACGAACGACTACTATATTACAATGTTGACTATAAATAAATATAATATTTTTTTTAAAGTTGCTTATTTTCATAGAACTTTTAAAAATTGCATTGATTGGGAACTCATCAAAAGGCATAATTTGTGAACGTTGCGCAAACGCATAAAGTGATCACGAAAAACAGCCGATGACAGGTCGTAAACCCTGTAAGTGCCTTGTTTTCCCGGTTCTCCCCTAATATTCTAACTATGTATGGAGTTATACATACATACATACCATCACGCCATGTCCCTTACGGGGTAGGCAAAGAGAACCGAACGCCATATCTTTCTATCCTGGCACACATTCATCGCCTCGTCAACATTCATGCATCGTCTCATACATGTTCGTCTATTGTACATGCTTCTAATATTTCCGTCTTTCAGAATATCGTTCACATGGTCGTGCCATCCCTTTCTTGGGCGGCCCCGGCCTCTCAATCCAATCCTATCCGCATTGTATATTTTCTTCGCCAGGCGTTCCTCATTCATTCTACCCATGTGGCTAAGATATGATCAGATAGTCATTAGTATATCCCATAGTTTTTCTCTAACAACTTTATCATAGGCCTTTTCTAGGTCTATAAAGGCACAGAACAGTTTCTGGTTTTTATCCAGAACCTTCTCTGTGACCATTCGTAGAGAAAAAATTTGGTCTATACATCCTCTGCCGCCCACAAACGCTCCTTGGACATCCCATATCTTGCATTCAGTAACCTTTCGTACTCTTTGATCCAGGATCCTTTCGTACATTTTATCAACTGAGCTTAACAAACTTATGGCTCTATAGTTTTTGCAGTCGAGTTTCGATCCTTCGACTGCATTTCTCCAGTCCGCAGGAGTGCGTCCTGCTTCCCAACTCAAGTTGAAAAGAGAGTGGCACCACTCCACAACTATGTATGGAGTTATAAAAAAAATGTCCAATTTGTATTTAAGGGTTTAATGTTTGGTATACATACATACTATCGCCATCGACAGTTGGATCTCATGTGTTACATGCAACTAGTATTTAGAACTTTCTCACTCCTAATAGTAGGTACGTTTCGCGTCGTTCCAGATTAGTACCGGTACATCGAAATGCCATTAACATTTAGTCAAATCTTTTGTCCGAGGGGCATTATTGACTTTCTGGCTTGACATTATAAAATAACAACATACAAGTAGCTACCTGAATATTGTTTGACTTATGCCCATATTGTGCAAGGAAGCAAAAGACCTCCTTTAAGTTTATGTTTACCTGATACCGCCGCGCGCTGCGTGATAATAGAACAAAACCAGTATTAGGTATTTGTTATTTGTTATTGACGTACACGCTTTCAAAGGTAGGCAGATATAATCGAACGTCAACATTACACTTTTGATTTAGGTAAGTACCTACTTTTATTCTGTTTCCGGTTGGCTCTCTGATTGGTTGAGATCTCGTAGTATTGAGTCAAATGAGCTGTGAAATTTTATATTAAATAAGAAAAATTAAATAAAAAATGGTAATTTAATTTATAATAATTTATAATTCAATTTATAAAGCAACTCGCTCACGCGAGTCGCTATTATTATTATTATAAACAAACTTAAACCTAACGTATGAACGCAGAAAAGAAGAGCTGGGACTAGACGCTACTTTCCCTACCATTTTGGCCGAGAGGGTCTTTCGACGTTTGGCCGCCGCGATGCTGCTAATTCGTTTCAAGCATTTTATTTTTGATCAGATTTAAGATTTTTTATTTTTTTTTCTATCATTTCATTAATTGGGTAAAAAAACTTGCAATACTAAACATTAAGAGTGAGTTGTTTCAGCAAAAATATTTATAGGTCAAATTCTTTGATTTCATCAAATTGTTCAAAATTGCGTCGTTTGAAGGCATTACATTTTGAAGAAATAACCAAAAGTGTTGAATAATTTAATGAAATCAAATTATTTTAACTTTAAACTTTGTTCGAGAAACTTAACCTAACTGTCTTACTTATAAGATTTCGAAAATAGCTTACTAAACGTGCAACTAGATAAGCGCGACTAAAATAGTTGAGATCGGTTTTAAAAATCTTACTTTTAAACGTATACTAAGATATGACTTACTAGTTCACCGAACTGTTTACGAACACCCTCATTTATTTTATTCATATGGCCGCATTGGCTTCACGGATGTCAAAAAATAGATAATTTTTTTTAATGATAAATGAATACGTCCTTGTTCAACAAGTACGTATACATCTTCCTAAGTTCCCATAAATAGTCAAATAAATGCTTGTTCTTAGGTGAACGAAATCGGTCGAGGCGGGATTCGAACTCGCGACCACTGCAAATGCATGTTATATGTGGATAACTTACATCAAAAAAATGAAAACACCGCGTTGTGCCTTGTTGAGTCAACTTAAACACGATTGTGATGAAGAATAACAAGGAAAAACGTTATAAGTATTCAATTTTTCTGTCAACCTCAAATATGCGTCGGATCATATGTGAAAGATCCGCCATTTTGAAATACTTTGTATGACGCGTTAGTTAAGCGTTAAACAATCTCTCGACCCTTCCTAACTTGACGTCTATGAAATAATTGTGTAATAAAGATAGTCTATTTTTTAATAAAGCAATCTGAAAAGACAGACTAATTTTTCTACTCCAAATTCTGAGTAAATGCATATATGTATATATAATATATATGCTGCGAAGTCTCTAAGTTGGTGGTTTTTGACTTCAAATTTGGAGAAACCGTGAAAAATATAGATATGGCGTATCTTGGCTTGATACTTTGTCGATATGTTAAGATCAATAAATTCTTCGAACTAATCGTCTGTTGGATAATTTATGTACACTTTTAAATATGGAAGCCTGAAGATGCTAATCCTGTCTGCTTTGTGTATTTTGTTCTTCCGGCATTCTTCGTTCATACATCCATTTGGCAAAACCATCTCGAAACAAGAGAATATTAACTTTTTCAACGACAAAATTATATTTAATCTTTATTAAGTGAGTAAGTATTTACATAAGAAAAGAAAGTTCGGTAAAATATATATTACGATTGTAAATAACACACAAAAAATGAGTTTACGTAAGACAGATGCAATCGGTTGTGTAATAATTTTAAAATTTCATCGAGTATTTATGAATTACCGACTCAGCTTTACAAAGAATAAATAATGTAGAAAGTAAATGGAATGGTTTTTATCAACAATGACGCCTGCTTCCTAGGTACAGGTATATCCGATGGTTGCTTTCACCGTTTACATAACAGAGATACGGCCATATTATGACGCAATATTTTACTGCAACGTAGGTCCATCTTGAATCTTTAAATACATAATCTTATGTATATCGTTATTTTTTGTCAGATGCCGAAGAACAAAATCTCTGCAACGCGACACGCTAAATCGCAATATTATCTACTTAATGTCGTGTTGCGCAATTGTTACGCAACACGTGGCACTTTCACATTTTGTCAATTGATATCATATATTTATATTAATGCGTGCGTGAATTATTGATTTACGGACTAGATTTTGTACAAAATTGGATGTTGACGAGAATAAAATTGATTTCGACGCTCGCATCTTTCACGAGGTCTCTAATTATGAGTCTATAGTTGGTTAAATAGTAAATATTGGAAATCTTTTCCCTTATTACCTACCCTCAAAAGGTGCGTCTATGAAATATCTAAATAACGGTTTTTTTACATCTTTGTTCTAATACGTGTTTTTTGAAATTTGAAATTATTAAGTACCTACTTTATCTTGAAAAATTAGTTAATCTAAAACCCTTTTTTGTAAGTAACTAAAAAACTACAAGGCTTATGGAGTAGATTTTACTTCAATGGAAAGAGAATATTAAAAACTATCGGCTGATATTTTTAGTATTTTTTTTATATTTTAATTACTTACTATGCTTGCTATCTGAATTTTATTTTTGTTTTCATACATAAGAAGGTAATTTACTGTGCATATTTGTTAACAGATTTTTAATTATCTCAATAGAGACGAAGTTGGAATATTTACTGTAGGAGAACCGGGAAATCAAGACACCTACAGTCATCAGCTGGTTTACGTGATCACTTTATGCGCTTGCGCAACGTTCACCAATTATGCCTTTTTAATGAGATCCCTATCAATTCAATTTTGAAAGTTCTATATATATATTGTAATACTGAAATTCTTTTCGCTTGAAAATAAGGAATTTTTACTACAGCCATCTATGTGTGAAATTATGAACAACATTCTTATTATTTTTATTTATTTTGTTGTAACGCCATCTATTGAGAGAATTGGTTTTTTTGTAAATAATGAGAGCAACGAGCGCATATGCAATAATAAACATATTCGGTACATATTTGTGTTTATCCGTATGTCCAAGGTATACAAGGTCCTAAAGAGGGCTTCAAGAGTTTTTCTAACACTGATTCGTTTCCACAAAGGAAGGACTTATTTTCCATCTTTTCATTTGTCATGCAAAATGTAAGAAAAATAATATACCTACCTACTATTCTAACTACTTTCCGAATTTCCTCGAGATTTCTCGTTAATGCCAATAAATCCGCCTTTATGTATTAATACTCTTGGTGAAATGGACTTTTCATTTCAACTTATGACAATTTATACTATAGGACCGAGCTCCATTATAATAATAAAAAAATACATATTAATTTATGTAGTGTAATGGTTATTTTTTTCCACTGTTCATCGCACTTACGGTTGTAAAGAAATATCATGCATGTCCTATTTATTCAATTGATTCAATCGAACGAACGAATATTTTAATTGAACTAGAATATTACTCGGATCATTACAGTGATATATTAGATACAAACCATGATATACAAACAGTGGGTATCTACTTACTTGATTGAATTAAAGCCAAGCGAACAGTGCAACAAAGCATTGTTATTGATTATACCATTCATTTTGAGGTTAGAATGACATACACAATAAATCAGTAATTACACAACGAGATAAACGATTCTTTTATTATTTATAAAATTGTGTGTTGTGGCCAATATCCTGTAAAGGGATCAACGCACGAAGGAGAGTTCAAAGGACCCATCGTATGAGTTTACGAAGGTTGAAGTACTCGTTTGTAAGGAAAAATACTACCATAAGAGTCAGGCAGCAGTAAGCAGTTCAGGACGTTTGAAATATCGACTGTAATAAACTCTCTTGAAATTGAATATACTTACACATGTTTTAAAATTAGCACTAATACAGAGCGGCCATTTAGTTTTTAGGATTCCTCTGTAAATATTAATTAATTCAAACATATTTTTTCAGATTGTAACTCTATTTATTAATTTATTTAAGATTTGGTACACAGTTAATACGCAATAAACGTAACACATATAAAAATTGTTTATACAATAAAGGTCTAAAAATCATAGAATAATAATATAATACTCTTTAGCCGGCAGTAAACGCGACTGCTTTATGTTGACTAATTTGGTCAACATTTTGCTACGAGCATTCAGTAATCATTTGGCCGTCTGCGTGATACGTTCTCCAAATAGGGAATTTTTAAACTGCTTGCAAAATTATTTACGCAGTCATAACGAGTAGTACCTACTATAGGAACAATGTCTACCAGCAGAGTCATCTGCATATAAATAAAGTAGACCTGGTAAGATTGTCGTTCTGGATTTGCGAATGTTTGTGCACGACTATATTCATGTCAGTCTGCCCAAGGCTGCCTGTTCTTACATTCGTTTGAAATCTTTCTATGTGGATATCGGCAATTTTACAGTAGAGTAAAAAACTTACAATATTACATTTTTATAATATTACATTTGAAACAGTATAAAAACACAAAGCCTCACAAGCTGATATGTTTTTTTTTATTATTTTCAAAAGAAAGTTAGTTTAAATGTTATATAATAAGAATTAAATAATGCTTTTATGCTTTACTCGCCGAGTCGCCAAAATTGATATATGTGAATTTACCCTGAAGATGACAAAAATACCAACATTCTGATATATGCGTCCCTATCGTAATTAGACCTCAAATGGCACGAAGTAATAAAATCCGACACAGGGAGAGTGAGCAATTCACGTTGAACAAATGGTCCCTTTTGCATTGTGGGTCAGATTTGCTTTCCTCGCGTTGTTCCACCATTCTTTCAGCTGTCAAATATTCGAAAGTTACCTACTTTATATTTTTATCGTAATTAATATGTATTGATTTAGTTTATTTTCCAATATTTAATAACTTTATATTTTATTTTCTTTCAGAATCAAATTTTAGCCTATATAGTTACAAAAAAATGTAAGTTGAAATTTCAATTCTCGATGAATTTAGGTAAATTTTAAATCAACATTCACATATGGAAAGAACGTAGGTATTTGTTTAAAGATATTTTCATAAATGAGTTGGTGATTATTGTATTTCGGTGTACAGGTTATGTCATTCTTCTAGGAGTAGTTTAATAAGTGCAGAAGGAATGGCACATGAAAATAACATGTTGCGAATGGTTGCACTTAGGGCAAACGAATCTAAAGAACAGCAAGAAAGGAGATGTGAAGCCAGTAGATTACGAATGACGGCGTATAGGGTATTACAATTTCTGCAGCAAGAAAGAGGAAATACAGATTTTCAGTCTTCGAGTAATTGGATAGAGGTAGGGAGTCGTGATAATTTAATGATAATAGATCAGATGAATATGCAAGACGTTGAAGTAATAGAAATTACTGCACTTGAATGCGCCATCTTAGCAGCATTAAAAGTATAAAACAGCCTCTAAGTCTTCAAGTCATAAGGCCCCTGAGGAGTCAAATTGAAAACGCTTAACAATATCGCCAAACACTATTTTTTTTGTATGTAAAATAACAGATGTGGCATTGAAACATGAATCATGGAGACAAAAGGAAAATTCTGCTTTTTCCTATAGTTGCAATATAGATATTAACCTATAGTTGCAATTTATTTCTGAGCCAGTATCAACTTTTGGTAGAATGTCTATAATTTGTACATATTGTGGTGATTCGAAATGGAAGGGAGAAAACCCAGGAATGTGTTGTAACAATGGAATAGTACACATACCTGAAATAGATATCCTCCAGAGCCTCTTTATACATTATTGACAGGTAATTCTATAAATGCATGCCATTATAGAATTAAGTATTTTAAAAGTCATGTTAGAAGATATAATAGGACGATGTATGAGAGGGTCAGAAATGAGGACATAAGGAAAGAATGTAAGATAAAGAAAGATGTCATTAATAGAATTTAAGTGAACACATTGAGATGGTTTAGACACATGGGCAGAATGAATTAGGAACGCCTGACGAAGAAAATATACATTGCGGACAGGAATTGAATGAGAGGTCGGGGCCGCCCAAGTAAGGGATGGCATATCCATGGGAACGCTATTTTGAAAGGCGGAGATGTCAGAAGCATGAACAACAAATGAATATGTATAGGACAATGTATGAATGTCGACGAGGCGATGAATGTGTGTCAAGATAGAAATAAGTAGCGTTTGGTTCTCTCTGCCTACCCCGCGAGGGACATGGCGTGATGGTATGTATGTAATGCTTGCTTTCAAATGAAATTTTTAGGAATAAACTAAAGAATTATGAGTTATTATTATGAGTGATAGAGTTAGATGTGTTACAAAGGAGGATCGAATTAGAAATGAATACGTCCGAGGTAGTTTTGGAGTCGCCTCTATTCCGGAGAAACTAAAGGCCAGACACCGATGGTACGGACACATTACCAGACGAAATGAGGATCATATAGTTAAACTCACACAGGATATACGCACTCAGTCCAGAAATAGAGGCCGTACATAGGCCACCTGGTGGACAAATATTAAGGAGTTGAGGGAGGAGCAACTAACCAGAGAAATGACACAAGATGGAAAGATCTCCGAAGGGCAAGAAAGGAAAGGTCGTACCAGAAGGGCCGCTCCAGATGAACTGGGAAGAGGCAAGGAAGAAGAAATCTATATTTTCAAAACATTTCTGTTTGTTTCATTTAATTAACAAATTATTTTACTTTCAAATTTATGAAGATAAATTTAAGAAAATAAAATTAAATAATTGCCAACAATCAATTAATTTATTCACATAAAAATATCATCATCATTATTCTTAGCGTCACAACTCTTGATGGGTCCTATCTGTGTCCAAGAATCTTCTCCATACTGTTCTATCGTTGGCTGCCACCTTCCAGTTCTGCTGCCCCATGGCTCATGACTATGCTGAGGTCCTGGTAAAGATCATAAAGCTCGGTGATATATATCTTTTACGCCATGTTTGACAGTCGTTAATAGGTACATAGGTATATTCTGCATAAGATTTTTCTTTCAAAGGCATCCACTCTGTTTTCATCGTGTTTTGTTAATATCCAGGTAGGTATCCGATAAAAATATATTACTATCAAATTCAACAAAACTTATTAACGTGCTAAGTTTTCTCAATATCTTTAACAATGTATATCTTTGTCAAAAACTTAATTGAAAAAACTTGAATCGAACTATAAAAACTATATAACCATATTGAATCGAACAAATTTTCCTATTCTGACATATACGCATTGTCGTCTCGATACTCGACATACATACATCACCTTATAATAATAATAATTAAAGACTTTTATAGTATTAAAAATACAAAATATATAAAGGGAAAGAACACGGGAATCTCTTCGGTGACGGATCTTTAACCAGTTCAGTCGTTGCCTGCTCTCGGATACGTGGTCGAACTTCCTGAGTCTAAACACGTATAGAATGCAGACATTTTGTAACAGTTCGAGTTTGTTAAGTTGATCTTCAGTTGAATCTCAGCGTAGGCAACGTCAGCGTAGTCAAGTAATGGTAGCATGTGTTGTTGAGTTACGCGACATCCTACGTAGGCGATTCAAAGCGAACGCGAATGCGAAGCGATCCGAACGGATACATGTGAATTCAAAGTGATGCGGTGCGACGCTGCGGCTCTGTCCTACGGGCACGCGAATCGTGCTTCTGACATTATACTTTACCAAAAAAAACTATGGCACCGCTTCCAATTCGCGCGAAAATATCAAACAAATTGATCGCGTTCGCTTCGCATCGTACCATGTCACACCGTACCCTACTCGCGGTCGGTAACGCAGGACACTTCAATAGTTACCGACTGATTGTTATTTTCGCGCCGCTTCGCGTTCGCCTTGAATCGCCTACGTAAGACGTCGCGTTAGAGTGATTTTAGTCTTAACTGGTAAATAATTTTTAAGTCGGCCTCATACGTTCTCATTTGTTATTCAACAGACATACGACAAATTTTAAGTATTAAATTTAGACTAAAATTATTATATTTATTTGTTTGTAAATTTTTGGAAGACTAACAGCATATATATTACATCTAATATAAAAATTTAACAGCCAATTAGAAGTCTCCGCTGATTGGCTATACTGTCAGTTGCAAGTTGAAAAATATAACATAATAATATAATATGTTTCTGTAACAGATAAAGTTTCATCGTGAAACGGAGGTAAACATAAACAAGAAAAAAAAATTATCACCGAAGAGAACATACATGATTTTATATTTTAATGGTTACAGTTGGCAAAATAAATTATAGTATTAAAAAAATTGCACTTAGAATACATCTCGCTACTGTAATGCTAATCTGAAATACATCAAATTCTGGTGAATTAAATATAAAATGTCCATAACCAAACTATAGTACCGCTTTAATGTCTGCAGTTAAAATAAGAGTCTGCGAATGCTTGCTAAATTAACTGAAAAGACGAATATCCTTATTTAAGCATAAAAAATTATACAATCTAAATACACATAACACACAATAGATGATCATTTAAGTAATATCATTTAGTTTAGATTTAGACTACATGTTGAGTTTGCAAACATAATTTATCGGTCATTTGTCAAACGTCAAGTCAAATGTCAACCATGGTGTTGCCAGGATTTAAAGTACTAATTATTATTGGAGAGTTGCATGAAAAAATATTAATATTTATTACATGCTTATTTACAAGGAGTTTAAAATATCAATCTTTCTAAAATTAAACAATTTATTATTTTGTAAATTAATATTTTATAAGAATAACGTTTTTGTGCGGAGGCGACAAACACAGCAGCGAAAAATAAAGCTTGCTCCGTGTCATGGTTTGTGAAACGCAAATTAAGAAACTAAAAGAGAAGTTTCGTTTGACTTCTACAATAGGGTTTGCAACCTTTTTAACCACTTTGCGGATTATAGGCGTTTGATTTAGTTGAAACTCAGCAATCTTCGTATTGCCTGTATAATTAAAAATGGTCCCTCAGTGTCTCCCGTCCCTTCGGTGCCTCCTGTCCTTTTAATGTCTCCTGTCCCTCAGTGCCACCCGTCTCTTCAGTGTCTCCCGTCCCTTCAGGTCCTTCTGTACCTCCCGTTCCGTCAATGCCTCATACCCCTCTTCATTTCCTCCCGAATCTTTCATCCCTTCAGACATTTTAGTAACTTCAGACCCCTCAGTACCTTCAGTTCGTTCAGTACCTTCAGACCGTTCAGTACCTTCAGACCCCTCAGTGCCATGGACCGCCGGAGGCGGTCATTTACCGCGCAGCGATAAAAGCCGGCTGCAAGCCCTAGCTTAGAAGCTGAGCGAAGCGAAGCTTCTCAGCTAGTACATAATATTATATTGACACGAGCCGGCAAATAAAACAGCTTCACTTTTTCAGCGAGGTATTGTATGGGAATGAGTATTCTATAGTTTTATTATTATTCTATGCTAAAAATATATAATAGTTTACCACCAAACATAAAAGAAACCACAAGTATTTGTAACCTGTGAGTGATGTCATTCTTGTGTATTCCAAACTATAATTTTATTCATAATATGTTTTTTCAATAAGTTTTGATTTTTTATATTCTATTACTTTTATCTCTATATTAATCTCTAAGCACATCCATGTTTACATTGTAACTTCTCTATGGGAAATATTGTGATTGCACATATAAATCAACAAGCGGTGATAGCCCAGCGGTAAGGTCGTCGCCTCACATGCGTGAAGTCGACGGTTCGAGTCCGGGCGGGGCACGCACCTCTGGATTTTTTAAAAAAAATCTATGTGCGGATTTATATCACTAGCTATATGTGGCCATGATCCAATTTGTCTGGTTCCCCTTTCTAAGGGTTACGAAGGTCAGATGGCAGTCGCTTCAATGTAATAACCAGACTCGCCAATTCCAGGATCATGGTCAAAGCGTACCCCGATAGAAACGGGATAAAAGCGCTAAGGGGAAAGAAAGAGCACATATGTATAAATCAACTTTATTATTTATAAAATAAGAATGCGTATTATGTATGATGTATAATTGTTTTTTTCTTAATAAATAAATAAATGTCATAATTATTTGTTTCAAAATGTTTAATTTTTATATTCTTTGTTTAAACTAGATGTATCAATTCTTATATATGTTTTTACATCTAAATAAATTTCTAAAAACTTTTAATAAACATTAAAAATAAAAAAAAACGTTTATAACTTAATTCTACTGTTTATATAGACTACAACCTACAACCGGTTTCGTGCTAAGCACAATTTGAAAATGTGCTTAGCACGAAACCGGTTGAAGGTTGTAGTCTAAATAAACAGTGGAATTAAGTTAAAAACGTTATTTATATAAATTTTACTACTACTTTGTACTACGAGTATATCAAACATAACAAAGCAACCGCGCACACAAAAATCCCACAAAGCAGAGCCTAAACATTTATTAAAAAAATGGTTAAAACAAAATCAGACTTTATAATAATTGATTTTAAGTTATATAAAATACTTAAAAAAATATTTTAGATGCAGGTATTTGAATTTGGCTACGACTATTTACACGACTCAACCATAAACGAAAAACAAAAATAACCACAGAAAACGCAGATAAATCAAGTTATAAAAATATTTACCTTTGTTTATACTTTGTTATAATTGTAGATCTCGATGTAAAAATGATTTATAAAATTAAGTAAATGTAATAAGATGCCAATATTATTTATTTTTTCTTCAAGTTGGTTTCCATGATGCATTTATGACCATTGAAAAAATGACAAAGGTAAATATTTTTGTATTTTGATTTATCTGCGCTTTCTATGGTTATAAATGACATAAAAACATAGACGACGTCAGAAAATTTGTCGTGTAAATAGACACTTTTTGGCGGGAAAACGCTTTTCCCGCCAATTCCGGTCGTATAAATAGTGGCACCGTTTGAATTTTACTCATTTGATATGTCAACCGAACGCTAAAACTGATTAATAAAAAAATATATTAGGTAGGTACTTGTGATTCATCTTTTTCTAACAATGTCGACCTAATTCTGTCATCGTCTGAGAGTACATAACTCGTTTAGTAAAATGGTATCCAGCTACAGTGTACGTATTTATTCAAATGTCTATTATGTTGTAATGATTATAGTGATTTTCGTTAGTAATATCAATCGTAGGAATCGTAGGAAATGAGGTCCCTAAGACGAATGTGTGGTAAAACAATTTATGATAGGATAAGGAATCAAGATATCAGAAGAGAATGTAAGATTGAAAGGGATATTTTGAGTAGAATGAAGATAAATGCTTTGCGATGGTTCGGACATGTAGAGAGAATGAACGATGAACGACTGACAAAGAAAGTATACAAAGGCTGAAAAGAGTGGAATGAGATGTAAGGGACGACCGAGAAATAGCTGGCATGATCATATAAATGAGATTTTGAAAGAGGGGAACATACGAAGTTAGAACAATAGGAGAGCATGTAATGACGCGATGTATGAATGTAAATGAGGCAAAACAGGTATGTCAAGATAGAAGAGTCTGGCGTTCGGTTCTCTCTGCCTACCCCAAATAGGGAAACGGCGTGATGGTATGTATGTATGTATATCAATCGTTTCAATATTTTACAAGTCACTATTTTCTTACTTTTTTCTCATTTTATTTGTTAAAATTTTTGTTTATATATTATAAAACATCTATTATGGCTTTATCAGATCCTCTTATATGCTGAATTAAATAAATTATTATTAAATGAAATTTTGACTCGTTTAGTGTAAGATATATCTTTAGATCTCAAGTTATCAAATAAAAATAAAGAATGGTTTTAGTTCTATCGACATTTAGATTCGTTTAGTGTAAGATATATCTTTAGATCTCAAGTTATCAAATAAAAAAATAAATAATAAATAAATAAAACATGTATTTAAACTTCAATTTATCAATGAAAAAAAAAACAATATTTAAAATCAACGGGTACACATAAAATATGTTGTATTCTAATATATTTATATAATTTGTATAAAGGCATCAACTTATTTTTTGATAGACATCAGATAACTGGTTCTATATGACTTCATTTCTTAAAACTTTTAAAATGATCCCAGGGGATTATTTTTTTTTTTGAATATACAGAGCCAACAGTTTATAATATATTAACAATGTTATTATATTTTAAATATAATGTTATAAACCTTTTTGAGGTTCTTATGAGTAGCTTAAACTAATTATCTAGAACATTGAGGAATTATTTGGTAAATAGGATATTATTACAAAGGAATGGAGAAAACAAGAAATAAAAAGGAAAAAAAAAACTACATTAAATTTGATGATGTAATTATATTTGTTTTCCAATAAAAATACCAAAAGACCGTATTAGGTTGACCATGTTTCAAACAGAGCATTTATTCGTTTACAGATGAATCAGTTTTAACACAACAATATGGAGTGCGTGGACAATATAAGAACAGACATAAACAAAATAATGAGTGCCTTTATAAGCCTAAATTATTAAATACATACGGATAATAAATCTATTATATTATACTTGCTCATTACGTATATTATTTGGTCGCAGAATATAAATAAATTGATGACCTTATTTTTTTCCTTCGCGATTTCAAACGGGAAATGAAATGATACATGACTTGCAGGGGCGTCACTTTAACCTGGATATTAAGAGCGGCCGCACACTGGGGTAATAATGACGACCGCTAGACGCGACGACTAGTGGTCCTTCCGTAGATACCGTATTTATTTATTGGTTCAACGCTCATGTGAGCATTTACAATTTTTTTTAACAAGAAAAATCAAACATATTTACATTGTCAAAATCATATCGAAAATAAAATAAAACAATTAAATAAAATAATACAAACAAAATAAAAAAAAATTAAGCCGGTAAAATTAATTAGAGGATGAAAAAAAAACAAAATTAAAAAGAAAAATAAACTCTCAGGACATAATTTACTAACAATAAGTAAAAAAATTAAAGAACAAACACCAAAACAAAAACAAGTTTATTTTTATTTTTATGTTGTAAACATACAGGCTTAATAACAAATTATACATGAACAATATAACAATATAACACTTCATTAGTGGATTAATTAAATTAAAATATAGTTAAAATATAGTAGTAAAATGAAAATGAAAATACACAGACAAAAACATAGAAAAATAAAAAAAACATACAAAATATATACAATGAAAGCAAAGAATAAGGCAATAACTTAAAACGTTATAATTTTCGCCAAACATCTTGAACGAGCTTCCGGTTGCGCAGAGCGCAAATTTGTGTATTTTTGCTTTGTTGGTTTACGCGCAAATCGCCCCCCTTCTCGGCTAAAAGTTCAAGTTATATGGCGACAACTATACCTAATATTAAAAAGGGTTCTGTGAATAACCCTCTTACAAAAGCCAACACCAACATTAAAAAAGAATTTTTTTATAAAATGTATAAATGTATGATTTCGTCCAAAATTCTACTACATTCTCGTCCACTGTTATTTGTTTTACTGTGACCGTCATAATAAAATTACTATTAAAATTTAATTCAAAATCAATTATAAAAACAAAGCACCAATAACGCACTGTATATTATAGTTATCGTAAAACATCTTGAACCAGTCACGAGCGTTTGCAGATCGCAATTTTGTGTATTTTTGATTGGTTGGTATATGTGCAAATCAGCACCCGTACATAGTGAAAAGGTTCAAGAAGTTTGGTGGAATCTATACTAAGGTATTTAATTGTGATTCAGCATTTGGCAATAAATATTTGTTTATTGTAAAATAAGAGTAAAAAATACTTTTATACGAGGTATCTATGTATATACATACATGTAGTAAAACATAAAAGGTACATTTCTAATAAGTATGAAATATATTTATGTTAATGTAAGGTAATTAGTTAATACTAGATAGGTATCGTGAACTACATCTCTAGGTTAAATAACCTGTTCTGAAGTAGTTTGTGAAATTTACGGCGTTACATAATTGTCTATGACCGGTTGCGTCATTGTTGAGTCGCGTAGGTACATTAGATTATTAATAAATTATCTTTTTGTCGATTTTTGATACTTTTTAACACCTCAAGGTTGGAATGTTACATGAGAACCAGAATCTCAAGGCGTCTACAGGGCAGAGCTTACGATCTGTCATCAGCTGGTTTACGTGATCTCTTTATGCGCTTGCGCAACGTTCACCAATTATGTCTTCTTATTGAGTCCCTATCAATCCAATTTTTGAAAGATCTATATATTTTTATCATGAGAATCTGTTCGTTTGAAAATAAGCTGATAAATACCATCGCCATCTATGAGGTGACGAAGAAACTTTTTTTGTAACGCCATCTATTAAGAAAATTGGTTTGAAAACAACGAAAGCAACAGTCCTTATACATAAACCACGCCAGAATTATAAGTTCATTTTTAGCTTGTTGGTATGCTTGTACAAATGCGTATGCAAATCGAAAATTTCAATAGTTGCATATACGCAATCATTGAATTTTTTCCCTGTCAGGAGTTCATGATTATTATATTGAGATGTCAAATTTTAAACATCTCAATAAAAAAAGCATAATTTATTGGTGAACGTTGCGCGAGCACATAAAATTATCACGTAAACCAGCCGATGATAAGTCGTAATCCCTGTATGTGCCTCGAGTTCCTGGTTCTTGTGGCTCAGTTGGTTAGGTATCTGACTGCTGATCCAAATGTCCCGGGTTCGATTCCCGGTGGAAACACAGCTTTTAATTGTGTTTTTAGTCTTGATGACTGGATTTGTAAGACGATTAATATCGTAAGTCTCCAGAATGTGGCAACTTGTTATTGGGTGCGTGTTAAATTAATACTTTACATAGTAGGTACATGTTAGTTGCCCGAGAAGTAATGTAAAATAAAAATAAAATAAATATTACAAATTCGTTTCTATCGAGATGTTAAAAATTTGTCACAAAATACCATTGACTTCCGACAGGAAATAATTTGTCACAAAATACCATTGACTTCCGACAGGAAAAAAATTGTTACAAAATAACATTGAATTCCGACAGGAAAAAACTTGTCACAAAATACCATTGACTTCCGACAGGGAAAAATCCAATGTTGGTGTAGGTATATGAAACTACAAATATATAATTTTTTTATTAGTTTTAATTTAAACTAGTACATATTATATTTTAATTTGTTTTTAATGTTTATCTGTTGGGCCTGGTCCTGTTTGGATGCTGCACAGCAAGTATCGGCTTGCCTTTAAAACGGTAACTGTTATTCAACCTAAATATTCTTCGTTATAAAAAAAACATACTGAGAATCTGTTATCGGAACAATATATAATATTTCCGGTTATGGAATCTCAATCAGATAGTTTTTTATTGTCATAACTCATTTTATTTACTAGGACAAAGGCCTAGTTTTAAATCATTCTGTATTTATATTATGTATTGTTCCCTAATAAAAATATATATTTTCATAACTCATTTTATTTATTAGGACAAAGGCCTAGATATTAATCATTCTGTATTTATATTATGTATTATTCCCTAATAAATATATTTTTTTTGTCATTTCTCATTTTATTTATTAGGACAAAGGCCTAGTTATTAATCATTCTATATTTATATTATGTAGGTATTATTCCCTAATATTTTTTTTGTCATTACTTATTTTATATATTAGTAAAAAGGCGTAGTTATGAATCATTCTCTATTTATATTATGTATTATTCCCTAATAAATAATTAGTTTTTTGTCATTACTCATTTTATTTATTAGGACAAAGGCCTAGTTATGAATCATTCTGTATTTATATTATGTAGGTATTATTCCCTAATATTTTTTTTGTCATTACTTATTTTATATATTAGTAAAAAGGCGTAGTTATGAATCATTCTCTATTTATATTATGTATTATTCCCTAATAAATAATTAGTTTTTTGTCATTACTCATTTTATTTATTAGGACAAAGGCCTAGTTATGAATCATTCTGTATTTATATTATGTAGGTATTATTCCCTAATATTTTTTTTGTCATTACTTATTTTATATATTAGTAAAAAGGCGTAGTTATGAATCATTCTCTATTTATATTATGTATTATTCCCTAATAAATAATTAGTTTTTTGTCATTACTCATTTTATTTATTAGGACAAAGGCCTAGTTATGAATCATTCTGTATTTATATTATGTAGGTAATTATTCCCTAATATTTTTTTTGTCATTACTTATTTTATATATTAGTAAAAAGGCGTAGTTATGAATCATTCTCTATTTATATTATGTATTATTCCCTAATAAATAATTAGTTTTTTGTCATTACTCATTTTATTTATTAGGACAAAGGCCTAGTTATGAATCATTCTGTATTTATATTATGTAGGTATTATTCCCTAATATTTTTTTTGTCATTACTTATTTTATATATTAGTAAAAAGGCGTAGTTATGAATCATTCTCTATTTATATTATGTATTATTCCCTAATAAATAATTAGTTTTTTGTCATTACTCATTTTATTTATTAGGACAAAGGACCAGTTATGAATCATTCAGTATTTATATTATGTAGGTAATTATTCTCTAATATTTTTTTTTGTCATTACTTATTTTATATATTAGGACAAAGGCATAGTTAGGTATCATTCTCTATTTATATTATGTATTATTCCCTAATAAATAATTAGTTTTTTGTCATTACTCATTTTATTTATTAGGACAAAGGCCTAGTTATGAATCATTCTGTATTTATATTTTGTAGGTATTATTCCCTAATATTTTTTTTTCATTATTTATTTTATATATTAGGACAAAGGCGTAGTTATGTATCATTCTCTATTTATATTATGTATTATTCCCTAGTAAATAATTAGTTTTTTGTCATTACTCATTTTATTTATTAGGACAAAGGCCTAGTTATTAATCATTCTGTATTTATATTATGTATTATCCAATGTTTACGAATTTGCAACTATGAAAATATCGATTTAAATATACATAGGTACAAGCAAGAATACAAGCCAAAAATGAACTTATAATTCTGGCGCAGATCAGAGGTGACATCTGTGCGACAGCATTGTCAACTCATGTATAAGGACTGTTTCTTTCTTTGATGACAAAAAAAAACAATTTCTCGATAGATGGCGTTACAACGTTACGTTTTCTTCGTTATTTCATAGATAGCGAAATTAAAAACAGCTTATTTTCACACGATCAGTTTCTCATTATTATAATATATAGGACTTTCAATACCTATTTCATTGATTAGGGAATTAATTATATCAGGGAACTCAATAAGAAGGAATAATAGGCGAACGTTGCGCAAGCGCATAGAGTGATCACGTAAGCCAGCCGATGACAGGTCGTAAGCCCTGTATGTGCCTTGAGTTCCTTGATCTCCAGTAATATTCCAACTTCGTCTATTTTGAGATGTTTAAAATTATCGTATAATAAATAATTATTTCTTTGACTTTTAATAAGTCATGCTCAAAAGTATAACTTGAACAATCAAAAGTTATTTCTGATTTAACAGGCAAAAGTTAATGAGCGCTATTCACTATAATAAAAGTTAATGAGCACTATTATATTAATGTTTGTTTTTTTTTCATTTTTATTGTTGTTCACTGCAGAAAATAATTTCTTAAATATGTAATCTTTGACAAAGAGGACTCACCATCACACTCACAAAGAGGACTACTTAAAACCCTAATTATATACAGATGGGAGGCAATTGAACAGTGGCCAAATCTCATTCTAGAAATACATGATATAAACCTTTTTGAAAATTTCCTTTTATGAAACCGAGTTCTTGAAAAGATTTTTTACTGGATACCTGCAATATATAATCCTGTATTTTTTTAATGGGGACCAATTTTCTTCCCACTTGGAAAACATATTTAAACATAAACATATTTACCCGGCTCTTACGGGACACTCGAAAACGATGATGATAGAAAACAATGGAAGCACTATTCTACGCCGGTGCCGAAACACAATAATTGTTTTTCAAATGAGAATTATGATGACTTGTTGAAAGATACGGTTAGGTACATTTTTGCGTATAAGGATATTAATAAGTACACAGCTGCTTACCAAAAAAAATATAACGATGCTAGTGGAATAGCGATACATAGTCGCGTTTACAGTTAAAAGCAATGGATGAACATAGTTTATGTTTATATTTAGATAATAAAGTAGTAATGAAAGTTTATCAAGTTGTGAAAGTTTTAAACAATGAAAAAACTAAATAGATAATCCAACAGACGTTATTAGACTTTTGTCTAATAACCTCTGTCAAAAATAGATAACGTGAAGCAAAACACCAATATTTTCTTAGAAACTCAACGATGATTTGAAAAATGATTTTGTTTGACATCAATACTGCAATATCAATCATTCCTTTGAATGATTGAATTATTATTGAGTCATCGAACAAAAAATGAAGACTTTAACAGGCTGGTAAATCCATCGTTATTTTTTGAAACGGAAAATAATCATAATACCTATAACAGTTTATTAATAACAGCCTATTGCGTTAAATATGTATGTATGATTAATAAAATAATAGTACAGTCTGCGTTTGATATGAATTATAATGATTCAGAAATCAGACTACCTACGTAATTATCGCAACGGAGATTTCAGAAGATAGTAAAGATCTTTTTCCTCGTCTGTTGATTTAACTCAGAGCGTTGGGGTTCTTTAAATATGTAGATTGCGGGGCAAAACTTGAATTATATTTTATTTCCTGTTCAATCATTGTAGATTGTTGAATGTAAATTTCTGAATTTGAACAGACTTTACATAAATACCATCACGTCATCTCCATGTGATTGTGGTAGGCAGAGATAACTGAGAGCCAAACACTTATGTCTTTATATTAAAAAATAAAACAGTATATTTTAGATTCTACGTATATTTTTTAATTGGTCGATATCTATTTCGCCTTTTTAGGGCAACTTCAAGACTATCTTGATCTTGAAGATGCCCTAATAAGGCGAAATAGCTATAGACCAATTAAAAAATATACTTAGAATCTAAAACATACGGTTTTAGTTTTTAATATAATTTAAAATGGAATTCTACTAGGTAAACTATCACTTATGTCTTTGTTATTTACAATATTAACGTTTTTTAGCGTTTTAATATTTAATGACAAAATATATAAAAAAAAATTCACTTAAAAAATTTATTTGACCACTGACGCGTTTCGCTCAAAGAGCATCTTCAGAATAGATTTGTGATATATTATTTTTCCTGTTGTATTTTTAATTATCTGGTTCTATCACCTAAATGGTTCTAACGAGACACCAAAAATGAAAACAAAGTTATAGCCAGAGAGTTATGTTTTTTTATTTAATAAATTTTGGGTTTAAATATTGCACCTTGACGTTTTTTTAATATTATTATTTTTATTTTATTTTCGATATTAAATAATAATAATTATAAACACTTTGTTGCACTCTGCGCTGGTGGCGAGTTTATTGCCATTTGGCAATTTCTTCCAACTAACCAGTGTTTCCAACCCAAAAAAAGCAATATTTGCGTCAGAAATAAATTTAATAAATTCCTCCTCTGCTGGGGACCGAACCCAGGCCGCCCGCAAAGAAACCAAACGGGTTACCAACTGTGCAACGGTGGTCGGAAAATAAATGAATACACAAAATTCGAAAATAAATACACTAAGTCGAAAATTTTACGATGGTTTTTGGTGTCTCAAAATTAGTTGAACATTTAAATGATGAAAATCGATTTTTTTAATTGCATATACGCAAACATTGAGTTCCTGGTTCTTCTATAATATCCCAACTTCGTCTCTATTGAGATATTAATAGTTTGTCAATAAAAATATTTAAATGATGACATTTTATTGCACTCATTTCAAGCAACGAAACAGGAATATTGTGAAATTTAATGTACACTGGCATAGAAGTCAATTGACTGACTATTACGCTGCTATTGACCGTGTAAAACTTGTTTTTTCATTCCTTAAACACTTTTCAATTTGTCATTTCAATTAATCACCTTAAGTTGTCATGGATAGGTCCACGTTATTTTATTTAAAGTATTAATTTTGATTGACAGAAATCGGAAATAAGGTCATTTATTAATTTAAAAAAAATATTGCTGAATTCTAGCTGCGTAAGCTATAGAATATTGTATAGATTGTGTTTGATAGTCTTCAAGGTTCTGCAAGACTTGACTCCGCACAACATTCAAGATCAGCAGAGTTACTCATCAAGTGAATTGATATTGGATTCAAAATTTATAAATCTTTAATATTAATATTAACTAATCAATTGTGTTGTATTTATGATTATACAATGACAATTTTACAATGACATTGATCCTTGGCAGCAGTATTTTTGATTATACAATGACATTGATCCTTGGCATTCATTAATCATTGATCCCCTTAAGGGGGGCGACTGCTGCCAACATACATATTTTTAATTAGATGTACCATTATTATTTCTAATCAAAACGTTTTGAAAAAATAATTTAGATATTTTTGGTATTAAAAAAGAAAACTATACATCAACTTTTTGATAATGTTCTGTATAAATTCTTGTAGAAAAATAGTGGAAAATGTGGAAAATTAGATCTAATTTTCTTATTTTAGATATGTGGAAAAATATGTCGTGACGTTGCATTAATGCTTCATTTCCCATTCAGCGCCATTGCGAAATTAAAGATTTTTTTGTTTATTTACTTAACTTGATTTATTGCTCTATACTCTATACCTTATAGTTTTTTAGAATATTTTTCCAGATATTTTGATCTTCTTTAATTTATAAAAAATATACATTGCTCTATACCTTATAGTTTTTTTTTAGAAATATCAGATAAATGTAAAAAAATCGGAGTATGTAACCTTATAATTTAAAACCTTAACCTTATAGTTTTTTAGAATATTTTTCCAGATATTTTGATCTTCTTTAATTTATAAAAAATATACATTGCTCTATACCTTATAGTTTTTTTAGAAATATCAGATAAATGTTAAAAATCGGAGTATGCTTATTATTTTGTACAAGAATATATACAGAACGCAATAAAAAAGTTAAGGTATATTTTTATTTAAATAAAAATTTATTATTAAAAATTTATTTTTATTTTTTATTTTTATACAAACAAAGTTATTTTTTTTTCAAAATGATTCGTTTTGTAGTAATGATGCAATATCAAATTGAAAAAAATAGGTACGTTGGCAGCAGTCGCCCCCTTAATGAATTTATATGATTGAATGTAGATTAGATAATGATCGAGTACTGATTTATATATTTTTAGGTTTAAGACAAGATAACAACGTGTTGGCATCGTGTCATGAGTACATAGCCCTATTGTGTTTAAAAGACTTCGGTTGAGATCGTCTGAATTACAAAATATCTATACTTACCGATATGCAAATTTTATATTATTTGAATATGTGAAAAAAAAATCCGTTCCCCACCATAAAAAAATATATACGCAACTTTTATAACCATGTAACCAAAACGTCATAATGGTTCGAAAACCATTAAAAAATCAAAATTACGAAAATTAATAATTAATTTCTTTTTGACCACGGTAAAAAAAGAAAATTACGAATAATGACGTCATGTTGAAGTCAATATTCGCTGATGGGCGGTTTTTGGCGCATTTACAAAACGTAATAATTAAAAAGCTAATGAATATTTTTCTTGAATTATACCCAATGTGTCTGTCATTTATTTTTCAAAATGATTCGATTATAAGTAATGTCGGAATGTCAAAAATAGGTTCCACGTGATCTCCCGAGAGTCATCTTTACAATTATTCATTTGCATATACGTCAATTATAATTTAAACTTAATGTCCTGCATTCAGACTTTGTACTCAGATGTACATATACAATAATTGTTTTATATTGTTCAAGTTCACAATTAAAGGAAGTAAAGAAAACAATTGAATTTTTAAAATATTATTTTTTTTTCATATAAGATGTGTCTTAAGTAACAAGAGATGATGTTTTTTTAATGAAACAATGCGAATTGGACGTAACTACGCAATATTAACTAAAGAATTACATATGTAATGTAAAAACGAGATTTGGTTATGATATATAACTATTTATAATGTAAAAGGTCTATAGTTATTATAATTTAATGCGCTTACAATGATAAATTGGTATAATATGTTTGCAAATAAAAAGTAAAAAAATCTTTTATTTTTCATAACATATTCATGATTTTTAATCCTCACTACCTCAAGGGCATATAGTATGGAGATATGAATTCGCAATTTTAAAGGTTATTTTTTCTATTGCATATTATCAACTATTATCATGCTGAGATTGTATTATAAGTGTTTGCGCTGTGTGCTGTACTTGTACAACAAATTTTGCTAATTTGTTCATCTAATATTCGTTTAGGCCTTATTAGATTTTGAAGGGTATCTGATCAGTGCTTCTCAATTTTTTCAACTGTCAAATATTTCAAAGTGACCCCAAGCTCAGGAATTTTAAAATTTGATATATTTTTTTCAAATTACTAAAGAGTATCCCCAAGCTTGAGAAACTTATAGTATGATATTTTTATTTTCAAATTATTGGTAAATATGCACATCGCTTTTGTAAAATACCCGAAATTTTCTATCAAATTTTAGAATACTGTGGAGTGAGTTGGTAGTGAGGTGTATAGCGTTGGTCACAACCCACCCTTTTTTAATTAATATGTCCTTCAAACATGTACGTACATATACACCTTCGTCCTTTCCCTAAACTAAGCATAAATGCTTGTCCTATAGGAGAACGTTATCGGTCGAGGCAGGATTCGAACTCGCGTCAGGAATATATGTTACAGAAACGATGTTCTGTTTCTCGGATTTCGCAGCCTCTTACCCCATTCCATTGGGAGCATTATAGGACTTCATGTTCTATTCATCCCCGGAGCATCTGCTCATCGTACAACACGAGGATTATCATCAGCATATTTCATACCTCTGCCACTAAGAGGCCAACTTCAAACAATATTCCTCTCCTCTGGATGATAACTTTATTTATTCATTTCATTTATGTTCAGTTCATTTCCAGTTTCACCTTCCAGTTCATTTCCCAGTTTCACCCTCCAGTTTATTTATTTATTTATTTGACAACGATACATAATGACATAATACTGCGTTAAGTACCTACCTATAACAACAAACGTTCATTTCCCAGTTTCACACTCCAGTTTATTTATTTATTTATTTGACAACGATACATAATGACATAATACTGCGTTAAGTACCTACCTATAACAACAAACGTTCATTTCCCAGTTTCACACTCCAGTTTATTTATTTATTTATTTGACAACGATACATAATAACATAATACTGCGTTAAGTACCTACCTATAACAACAAACGTTCATTTCCCAGTTTCACACTCCAGTTTATTTATTTATTTATTTGACAACGATACATAATGACATAATACTGCGTTAAGTACCTACCTATAACAACAAACGTTCATTTCCCAGTTTCACACTCCAGTTTATTTATTTATTTATTTGACAACGATACATAATGACATAATACTGCGTTAAGTACCTACCTATAACAACAAACGTTCATTTCCCAGTTTCCTTACCAAATTCAAAATCTCATTCACCTGGTCAATGTTCTCTCCATGAATATTTACATAATTTTGCTAAATATTATAATTGGCTTATATCTTTGTTAATTGTGTAACTGTGTTATGATCTTTTTTTATAACAAAAGAAATAATATTTAATAAAATGTTCACAAAGGCTGGTTTATTTCATAAAAAGTAATGTTTTCAGAAAGATAAATAAAAAAGAATATTTATTGTACTGAAAATCAAATAATGAATATCGTTCAAGAACCATTTGGTTGATATAATTTAAGAGAGAATAAACTCAAATATCGTATTTTGAAATCAAATTTATCAAACATTATGTTAAACAGTGTCCTTCTAAAAAATATATAATCATCAATTATTTCAAAATTTCTCTATACAATTTTAAAATTAAGGACAAATTCTCCTAAAAATATTGAATGCATCTAATATACTAAAATAAAATGTGTTTTGCTTTAATATATTATAATGGAATTCCTTCAAGTATTGTCGATCAAAAAGTAAACAAAATTAAAAGCATCAATTTTAATCGCATTTCTTTAAAATTTCTCCATTTTTTATTCTTAAAATTTGCATTAAATCATAATTTATCATTCAATGTCATGTCATGTCATATAATATGTCGTCGAGAAATAAATCTTTGGTGTTCTCAGAGAATGCATAAAATCAATGTGAATTTTAGTGATAGTTTTTTTTTCATTTTAAGTCAGATTTGTTCTTAATATTAAAAAAAAATTGATTAATATATTTTAATATCGATAATTTAAATCACGTACCTATAAACCTTTTCACTCACGCGATATTTTCTTAAATTAGGCGGTTTTAATAAAATATGATGCTTTCAGTTACTATATTTAGAGTTATATAGCTTCTTAAGTATTAAAACGTTTTATAAGCCACTAGTAATTGCCTTTAATTTATTTTATTATCAAATAATATACTTTCATTTTTAATAGCAAATAATCTGGAGGATGCATTGTGAATGCAACTTTACAAACGAACAATAATTTTATATTATTTAATGACCGTGTTATTGCATATAGGTATGTATAATAATGATTTCTAACACGGAAATTTCATAATAAATAACTGTATGCATTATATTATATATCGTTGCATTATATTATATTTTTACAATAGTTATTTATATAATGTGCGTTTAAATATAATTATTGTATTAATGGATAAGCCATGAATAAGATGAAAATCATAAATCGTATATTTTTTATTGCATATACACAAACATTAGATTTTTCCCTGTCGGGAGTCAATTATATTTTATTGATAAATTTTTAAATCGAATATTTTTTTTAATTGCATATACGTAAACATTGAATTTGATTAGTAAACATTGAAGTCAAATGATATTTTTATTGACAAACTTTTTTTTTTAACATCTCAATAGAGACGATGTTGGGATATTATAGAAGAACCAGGAACTCGAGGCACCTACAAGGAACTCATCATAGATGGCGTTACAAAACGGTTTCTTCGTTATTTTATAGATGACGAAATTAAAAACAGCTTATTTTCATAAGACCAATTTCTCATTATTAAAATATACCTATAGGTCTTTCAATATTGCATTGATTAGGGGACTCAATAATAAGGCGAACGTTGGTTCACGTTGGAATAATAATTGGTGAACGTTGCGCAAGCGCATAAAGTGATCACGTAAGCCAGCCGATGACAGGTTTTAAGCCTTGTAGGTACCTTGAGATCCTGGAAAAATACACTCATCCTGGATGAGTGTATTTTTATTGTATCGAAATTTTAAACAGTATAAAAATACCTCGATTTTCTAGACCGTGAGAACATTTTGAAAATTTGGACAGATGAAATCATAGAGAAAAAATTAACGGATATCTATGGAAAACTAATCAGCTCTAAGTTTATGGAGTTTATGATATATGATATCAATATGAAGTCAATCGGACTTATAGTTTGGGCTCTAGAGAGGACTCAAAAAAAAAAACAACGTAAATGATGAAATGATAGAGAAGAAATTAAAAGTTGCCTATGGAAAACTAATCAGATCTAGGTCTATGCACTTTACACATATGATGTAAATATGAAGTCTATCGGACTTTTTGTTTGGGCTGTAGACAGGACACAAAAAGGATAATTCCGTACGCCATACATACAAACACATTACGACGAAACTCACAGTGTGCACTCTCTACATGATACCCGTTGAGAATTCGATGTAAAAAAAAATACGCTTAAAAAATGTGAAATCATGACTCTCCACTATTCCATAGTGTAGAGAGTAATATATAAATTATTAACATATCAATAGAGAAGAAGTTGGAATAATATAGGAGAACAAGCAACTCAGTGGTCACCTCATGTATAAGGACTGTTCTCAATAAATGGGGTTACACAAAAGTTTTATCGTCACATCATAGATGGCAATGGTGTGTCAGCTTATTTTCAAACGAATAGATTTACATAATTAACAAATAGGTATATATAGAACTTTCAAAAATTGAATTGACAGGGAGCTAAATTAGGCGATGAAGGTAATTGGAAGGTGAAAGTGGTGAAGGTAATAGGTCATAGACCTAATAGAATGGACAGCGTGCGTGAACGGCATTTTCAGCAAACATCATAAACAGCTGATTCAAGTGCAGAACGACATAAAAAGTGAGCGAGTTCATCCCTAGAAATTTATGGACGCAATTAGTGGACTTCAGTCACGTGGTTTTTCCATACAAATCATGTTTGCTGAAAACCTCCCAAGCAAAACGCTTTTGAGCGCAGTCCATATCAAGTCTATGCAATAGGTGAACGTTGCGCAAGTGCATAAAGTGACCACGTAAACCAGCAGATGACAGCTCGTAAGCCTTGTAGGTACCTTGAAATCCTCATTCTCCTATAGTATTCCAACTTCGTCTATACTGAGATACTAAAAAAATTTCATTGAAAATCACAGTTTCAAATTTGACGTCACAATTTGTATGATTTTGTTGGATATTTAATTTAATTTCATTTATTTATTTGTCCAACGAAAATAAAAATAATATATTTCATTCAATGATTAAAAACACTCCACTATAACTTATTCTTGAATTGTTATTTTGATACATTCAAAATATTCATAATGTAACTAAAGATAATTAAAATATGTATATGATACAGTGTCGATGGATAATTCGTCCTATAAGGACATAGCCAAGACTCATATACATATATTTTATTTCTTTTAATTTATTGGAGAATCCTACCAGAAGATTGAAAAAAATTACATTTTTGAGAATATGTAATTTTTTTTAAAAATTACATATTCTCAAAAAAATTGGACTTTTTAACCGTTGGGAGTTTTATTTTAAGTAGTTTTTTTTAAAATATCATTTAGTTATATATCAGATAGGGAAAAAATCCAATGTTTACGTATATGTAACTTTTAAAAATATAAAATTTACACACACATTGATAAAATCAAGAAACCAAGCAAAAATTGACTTATAATTCTGGCGCAGTTCAGGGGTGACATCTGTGCGAGAGGATTGTCACCTCATGTAGGTATAAGAATTATTGCTTTCATTGTTTCCAAAACAAAAACAATTCATCAATATATGGTGTTAAAAAAAGGTTACTTCGTAATTTCATAGATGGCGGTAGTAAAAATGTGTTATCTTCAAACGAATTTTATGCCATTATTGAAATATATAGATCTTTCAAAAATTGCATTGATAAGGGAACTTAATAAGAAGACATAATTGGTGAACGCTAAGCAAGCGCATAAAGTGATCACTTAAACCAGCCGATGACGGGTCGTAAGCCCTATAGGTGCCTTGAGTTCCTGGTTCTCCTATAATATTCCAAATTCGTTTTTATTGAGATGTCAAAAATTTGTAAAAAAATATTTCTATTATTATTATGAGATAATTTAAAATACCTTATCCCCATTATAGTCCTTTTATATTTCTGTATATTTTCTATTAGATTTCTCACAATATATAATTCGTCCGCTGATTTAGTAGGATTTAAGAAGTTGCTTGATTATCTTGACTATTTGGCTGAAGGTTTTCTTCTTACTGGATCAACTACTTTCAATAGGTACGTCGACGTAGGTTCTAGAAAACAACTATTTCATTATTATGGTAGTTTCAAAAACTCATATAACCTTCTAATATAGACGAGCGTCATTCAAAATAAGGTTTTTTGATTTACTTGTTTATCTCGTTTTGTATGTAGGTACCTAATCTACCTACAATACTTATAAACAGAACTCGTAACATTGCAATAGTTACATTGGTTGTGTAATGTCTTTAAATTACAATCAAACAAACTAGCTAGTTATTTAATTTAGGATATATTTTTTTTCCTCTTTAACCCAAGGGAATATAGTGGCGAGTCATGCATTCGCAATTTTTAAGTATATTTTCATTGCAGATTATCAACTAGTATCACGCTGAGATTGTATTCTGAAAGTTTCATCACAATGTATCTGTATGTGTGTGTGCTATGTACTATGTGCTATGTACGGCGGTGTTTATTCTACTTTATCGATTATTGACTAAAGTAGGTACTCATTCGATTCTTTTCAAATTTTCCCAGAGAAGCAATATTTGCGTGAGAAATGAATTTGAATAAATTTCTCCTCTGCTGGGAATCGAACCCAGGACGCCCGCACAGAAACCCGACGGCTTACCAACTGTGCCACGGCGGTCGGCCGGTAGATTTAGCTAAATAAAATTGAAGAATTTGAGATGATTGATTACTTCATCCCTAAAGGAGTTGGACAGAACCAAGAAAGCGGCTTCAAGAAAGTGCGAGTGGTCTTATAAAGTGAAATAGATTGCCTCCAGATAATAGATTGGAATAGATTGTAGCAAGAAGAAGAAGAAGTAGTGTGTTCATTTGTAGACATTTGTGATAGCTCAATCTGATTATCTCCTGATATTAAGGTCACAGGTTCTATTCCCGGAGACAGTTTCAAATTGTGTTCAGTGAAACTATGTAGGTACACCGTAAACCTTAAATCTTCGAAATGTGTCAAAATGATATTTGAAGTAGGTAGGTATATTACCAACCTGTTAATTGGCCGAGAAAATCACTGCAAATAATAATCATTCACAATAATTAAGTGAAATATCATCGTGTTGGTGAACGCCATCTCGATACGTCTATAAGCGCAAGCGCAGTTGGTAAATTATTTGTAAAGCTCTTTAATTAACAAGTAGACTTTATCATCATCATCATCATTGGCCCTACAGCCCGTTGTGGGCCTTGGCCTCCTTCAGAATCCGTCGCCATTCCTCGTCGTTGAGTTGACGCTTTCTATGTGATGTGACCCTATGTCTAATGGTGGATGTGTGTGGTTTGCCTGTGACTTATACTTGCCAGCATGTATTTGGTTTTGGATGCATTTATCCTGAGTCCCATGTCATTTGCAGCAGTCTCTAGTTTTAGGAGATCTTGTTTCAATTGAGGAAGAGTTCTAGACACAATATCCAGGTCATCTGCATAGGCTAGTATCTGGGCAGATTTTCTATTATACTTCCTGTTGTTTCTACTCCTGAATCTCTAATGGATTTTTCTATAGGGCAATTTTGAACAACAGACATGCCAGTGCATCGCCCTGTCTCAGACCGTTGTACTTCAGGAATGGTTCTGATTTGCTATTTTGCACTTTTACCAAGCACTGTGTTTTTGTCATTGTCATCTTGGTGAGCCTTATTAGTATTTTGGGGTTACCCAGTTCAGTCATTGCCTCGTACAGTTTGGTCCTGTTGATGCTATCATATGCTGCCTTGAAGTCGATGAACATGTGGTGTGTTTCAATATTATATTCAAGCACCTAGTAGACTTTATACCAAAGTATTTTTTAAAGTATCACCAATATTCTTAAGCTCGATACAAACTATAGGTTATCATAGAATATTAATTTTAATAATTGTGTTTTTTTTTTCAGAAACCTTCCATTCGCTGTTTGATTCATACATGGTAAGTTTTTCTATGATACATATAAAAAAATCATCAAACTATTATTCTCCTTCTTCTTCTTCGTCAGCTAGGACTATGTCCTGTAGTTCTCGGCACCTGCTCCTGGGAGGAGGACGTCCAGCTGTCCCTCCATCGTTTGGGCGGTCTTCCTGGAGGTCTGCTACCTGTAGGATGTTCATCAGCTGATATCTTTACTACTCGGTTTGAGCTTGCTCTCCCCACGTGGTCTCTCCAGAAACGTCTTCGTGTTCTACCCCATCGTACCACGTCCTCAACATCACAAATTTTCCTTATTTCGGAGCTCCTCATTTGATCACGGAGGGTTACTCCTGCGATGGGCCGTAGAGTCTTCATCTCTGTGGTTCTAAAGAGACTTTTTGTACGGGTGGTGTCAGCTCTTGTCTCTATGGCATATGTCATGATTGGTCTTATGCAATTAAGTCTTGTAGATCCTGACTTTACTCTCCCTCAGCATATCCCTATTTCTCCACACAGCACTTCTCAGGCATCCAGCCACTACAGCAGCCTTGGTTGCTTGTTCATGTACTTCGTTATAAAGATCATTGCTGCTGGATATTTCTATGCCCAAGTACTTAAGTACTTAAATCTCATCGCTTGTTCTGTAGTTAACTATTCTATTATTTTTAAAATTAAAATATCTTATACGTTTTTTTTGTTAATTTATTTAAGGGACAGTCTTATAAAATACTTATACTTAAGAAAAACATACTATGAAATAAACAAAAAAAACAGATCAATTACGTCTGTCCACAGATGATGATCATTAAACAATCACAGTATCACAGTACAATAAAATAAACATATACTTAACAGTAATTGTATGTTTGTCTGTGACGGGTAGTAAAGGGAATAAAAAGGATTGAAGATGTATTAAATTTGTTACTACCATGATATAAAATAAAAAAAATATTAAAATAGGTACACAAATTAAAAATATTAACAATACACAAGTTGACGCTGTTTATAATTTTATATTTTATTGAAAAGTCATCGTCTTACTAAATTTAAATAAAAACGAATTAATAATGGTAAAAAACTATATAAAGAAATGGTTTAAAAATAACAACTGACACAGGAAACAATAGTTTTTTTACTGATTTTTAAATTTAAATTGTACTTACATGTTTTAAAATGACGCATTTACAATATATCCATATTATCATAATACATTTATTCATCAGGAAATGTTTTTAATACGCTTATTTTTTAAATAATCTTTTTTTTTGTTTTTGTGTTTAAACATAAGCACCTACTTAAATCGATATTTTTTTCAAAATCTTATGGACTTAAAATAATATTTCTCGACCAAATTTTGGTGTTAGACATTATATTCTTAGGCGCAGATCCTAGGTTTGATTCCCGGTGGAGTAACACTTTATTTACATGTAATTAAGAATAGTATGAATAGTAAAATTTTAAATGTGAGATACATAAATTTTTAAAACATTTGAACACATTCAATTTAAAAAAGTACCTAAAGATTTTTCTTTTTTAATATATTTTACAGATAAAGTAAAAAAGTAGGTAAAGTCTGATTTTTTTTAAAGTGCCAATTCTATACATAAACAAAAAAATTGCTGATTGGTTTACACCATTTGGTGTCCTTAACAACAAACATCAACAAACCCGACAGTACGTATCTATCTCTCGAAGTGAGCGCACGTTTGATTTTTTATGGTGACCATGTGTTCTAAATTAAGAATTTCATTTTTTATTTCTAACTTATGTATTTTATTTTTTGTTTAATATCGATATATAATTATTATTATAAACATGTGTTATCACCGTCTTAGTATAGAATAAGTTTCCATTATTTATTTGTATTAGTTACATAGATATATTATTTATGTATGTGTGTTTGCCTCAATGAACTATTATGTTAATATTTTGTATAATATAATTTATTATTTTGTAAAATAATATGTAACTGTTTATTATTATAAGGATTAATTACTTCATAATGTATTCTTTTATTTTCCTAATAAAAAGTATCAAATAAATATTTTGTTTAAATATTACTTTCCCAGGAGATGCCCATTAACATTTGCAGAAAATACCTAATAATATAGACCCATTAAAGCCGCATGGTACCGGGAGTAAGAAAAGGTATGAAAAGATTTGAAGGTTTTGAAGATATATGCATGTGAAAGTTACAACCGTTTTATATCATGAAATGATAAAAAAAATCCCATAATATTTTTTTCTTTTACACCATGGTCACCCTATGAGCTTTGGCACTCTTAAAAAAATCAGACTTTACATATTATTAAAGAGAAATACAAAATAAAACAATTCAATGTTATTGTCCCATTAAAAGTGTAGGCACTTGTGTATAGGGCAAAACTATATGTGCCAACCGCCGTGGCACAGTTGGTAAGCCGTATGGTTTCTGTGCATGCGTCCTGGGTTCGATTCACAGCAGAGGAGAAATTTATTTAAAATTATTTCTCACGCAAATATTGCTTCTCTGGGCTGGAAACACTGGTTAGTCGGAAGAAATTGCCATACGGTAATAAACTCGCCACGTGCGCAGGGTGCAAGAAAGTGTTCATTATTATTATTATTAGTATGTACAAGCGCACAAAGGCCGGTTTATTGCCATAAGGCAATTTCTTCCAACCAACCCGAGCAACGTGAAGCCACTAAAGTTAAATTCGGTAGCATAGTAGGTATACATACCTACATATATACATACCATTACGCCATGTCCCTCACGGGGTAAGCAGAGCGAACCGAGCGCCATACTTCTCTATTTATTTATTTGAACAATCGACGAGCATATATGTATGAGACGATGCATGGATGTAATGCAAAAATAAAATAGATATAAAATGAGAAATAAATAAAAAAATACAAAGAAAAAATGATCATGATCAAAGGTAAAAATGTGATTGGAAAGGTGTCAGGATAAGCAACAGGCATCAAATAACCAGCTGTCACTATTTGAGTAAATATATTTTTTTCGTCAAAAACATGGAATGAAAAAATTTTTGTTTTGAAAAATTTAATATCTTAATAATATACCTATACGAAGTGGTATATCTTATTTATAAGAAATTAGGCACCTACACGGCTTACGATCTGTCTTTAGTTGGTTTACGTGATCACTTAAAACGTTCGGGCAATTTTCGCCGATTATACATTTTTATTGACTTTCCATATCCACTCAAATTTTGACAATAATATAATGTATATTATGCTGCATAGTAAAATACGTACAAAATTTGAAAACTTTATGGAGTTACTTGGATGTGAGTAGTATAGCGTTGGCCGCAACCCACTCATTTAAACTACTAACACAATAACAATATAAGGAAGAACATAAGTGATTATTAGTTTTTATTTTCCGTAAAGAATATATTTTTTTGTACGAAACTACACGAACTATTAAAATAATGATAAATCTTTGTCCTTGTCGACCTAAATTGCAAGAGCACACGTTATTCTCTCATAATTTATGTACAATTAAAATCACATTGTGACTTTACGGGTACTTAGTGTGTGACATATTGCTATAATGGTATCTTTTTTGTATATAAACAAAAAAAACTTATTTACTTGCGAGTCCATTGTCGAGTCGAACTAATTTACATTTGTAAAAACGCCGAAATACATATTTTTTTTTAATTTGACATAGTTCATTTAAATATTCAGTAGGTACTGATTTGTGAGTCAAATCACAAATATTGACTAAAAAATTGGCCTTCCCGTCTAAACTACACTTGACTTCTAAGCCATAGGTCCCGGGATCGATTACCGATCGGAATGCAGTTTTCATATTGACTATTTTTGATCTCAACGGCGATGGTGTTTTCAGCTATCTCAAATGAAAGGCTTTTGATGAATAACATAATATATTAATATGTAGAACTTTAAAAAAATGCAAGGCTACGTATTATCCCCATGGCTATTCAATCTTTATATTGATCAATGCGTAAGAACACTAAAGAATGAAAATATAGGCCTGAAACTTAGTACTGTAAATGTACGTGATTGATGAAGGATGCCTGCAGAACGGAATGAGAATGAATGTGAGTAAATCTAAGATATTGTTATTCGAAAAGACTGAAAGTATAACTGCATGTAAGATAAAAGTAGAGAACGAATGGCTAGAACAAGTAGAGAATGTTTCAACGGAATGGAAGACCTGATATAGATATTGAAAGGAGAGTTATGGCAGGTAATAGAATAAACGGAGCACTCAGATCAGTAATGTTCGATCCAACTTCATCTCAAAGGAAGCTAAAATTGCCGTACATAGTGCAATTGTAGCACCTACTTTCATGTATGCCAGTGAAATATGGACGTGGCAAAAGACGCACGAAAGTAGAATAATTGCTATGGAAATAAGATCACTAAGAAGAGTATGTGTAATAGAACGATATATGATAGAATGAAAAATAAAGATACAAGGAGAGAATGCAAGATAAAAAAGAATACTATAAGTATACAAGGACATATTCATTTTTTTATTAAAAAAAAAAAAAAAAAGTAAAATGAAAGTGAATTCCTTGAGGTGGTTTGGACACATTGAAATAATGAATGATGAACGACTGACCAAAAAATATACATGGGTGTAAGAGATGCAGTGAATAGCAGGGGCCGCCCCAGAAAAGGATGGCATGACCATGAGAATGATATTTTGAAAGAAGGAAATATAAGAATATAAGCATGTATAAAACGATGATTGGATGTAAAGGAAACTAGGAATGTGTGCAAAAATAGAAGAGTATGGCGCTCGGTTCTCTCTAATCAATTATTTAAATTAAAAAGGTTCTCTCTGCTTACCCCGTAAGAAATATGGATGACAGGTCGTAGGTGCCCTGTAGGTGCATTGCGATTTCCTGGTTCTCCTTTAATGTTCCAACTTCTTCTCGATTTTCTTACTAAAACATACCTATGTGAAATCAGCCTATTCATCATACATATCAAATTTATCAGCAATATGAGTTCAGGCGTATACATTTTCTTAAAGGTTTTTAATGTCGTGTTGAGTTTTTATTTCTGTTTGCCTTCATCTCTTTCTTCTCCTTGAAATCGAAGGTAAAGAAGAAGCCTGTGTGATAGACTGTGTGTTTGCAATAATAATTATCAAAACAAATCAGGAAATTTCCGTGTGCCGTATTGTTGACGGTTCTCTTGTGTTTGTTTATCGGCAGAATCAACAACTCCGTACTCCAATCATGGCTCTCGTCATGACCTGTCACCGGAATGGTGATTTCATCATCACACACAAACTCACAACAATTATCGTACGATGGAGGCCGTACAAAGTAATTTTTAAATTGACTACCAAAATGCGAACGTTTCCAAAGTTTATCGACTCACGGCTGATTTTTGTACTCGATGCAATGGTGGAGAGTTATTAATATTCATTCATCTCCCGTCCGCTGCCTACTCCATCTGATAATACTATCAACCTCACAGATTTCCCTTTTTATTGTGTTTCTCACTCGGTCTTTCGAGGTTTTGCCCGCTATCATTCTCAGTGTCCTCATTTCTGAAGCCCTCAGCATTTCTGAATGTGTCTTCTCGTGTCTCCTCACCATATGTCGTTACTGGTCTTTTGCATGCCTCTTATTCTCATATTGCTATTTATTTATTTATACATCTAAAAAAATGTATTTAATACATCTGGGAAAGACAAAGTATATGCCAGTGCATGAACGTCGAAAACCGCCAGATTTGCGAGTCGACGATTACACATTCGAAACTGTTAGCGAATTTGTGTACCTCGGTACTATGGTGACAAGTGACAACAATGTCTTGGCCGAAATCAAACTCCGAATAGTGTCCGCAAATCGGTGCTACTATGGGTTGCAGAGGCACATGAAGTCTCGTCGCCTCACCAGAAAAACGAAAGTCCTCCTCTATAAGACTCTAATTCGGTCAGTACTCTCATATGGATCAGAATGTTGGGCAATCGCTAAATCTGATGTTAGAGCCCTAGAAATTTTTGAGAGGAAGGTGCTGAGAAGGATCTATGGCCCGACTTGTGACAATGGAGAGTGGCATATCAGGCACAACCACGAATTGTATGATCTGTACAAGGAGCCTACCATACTGACAGAAATAAGAATATGAAGACTCAGATGGGCTGGACACGTCCAAAGAATGAGCGAGGAGGACGTCCCAAGACGAATCATGAATGGTGCACCGGGGGGACGAAGAAAAGTTGGAAAGCTGAAGCTTCGATGGCTGGACGGAGTGGTGAAGGATGCGAACAGCATCGGCGTCCATAACTGGCGCAATGCGTCGCAGGATCGACAGTCATGCAGGTGGTCCGACCTGGGTTTTTTTTTTTTTTTTCTTTTTTTTTTTTTAAAAGAATGAATATGTCCTTGTATAGCAAGTACATATACATCCTTATACATTCCCTAAACTAAGCATAAATGCTTGTACAAATGAATGGAAATCGGTCGTAATAAGCATAAATGCTTGGTGAATGGAAATCGGTCGTGGCAGGATTCGAACTCGCGACCTCTGGATTGCTAGCCCAGCGCGCTAACCGCTCAGCCACCACCCATCCCAAGGTTGTGGAGCCACAGATGATGATGATGATTTATTTATACATCTTCCTGTACATAATATAAACAAATATAATTGTACACTGGCGGGCTTATTGCCACTAGGCAATTTCTTCCAATCAACCAGATTACCAAGTATGACAAGATTGTATATGTACAACAGCAAAAGATTAAGAGTAAAAGAAACAAAGAAAATATATATTATAATACTTAAATACTATTAATAAAAAATAAAAAAATAATAATAAATCATAGCAAGAAAAAAGGATAGGGTAAGGACAGGAGAGGAAATCGGGATCAGGTGTTCAAGGATAAATATTCCTTCTTTAGTATTTTCTTGAAAATATAAAATGAGTTAGAAGACGCAATATCCGGATTAAGGCTATTCCCTAATCTTGCTGATTGTACTTCGAACGAAGAGCTGAGAAATTCTGTATTGTGGATAGGGATGGATAGTGTTGTACGTTCAGCAGATCGGAGTGGAAGTCCATGATTTGATAAATATGTGAATTTGCTTTTGAGGCACTGTGGCAGGTTTGGGTTCGAGAGAATATTGTACGTTAGTGACAAAATGTGTATATTGCGCCATATCATAATTTTTCCAGAAAAAGGATTTTAGGGCGCCAGATACTGCAGCTGTCTTATAGCCTACTTTTTTCATAAATAAAAAACGTAATACAACAAATTAATAAATATCGACAGCAAAACGTTTAATTATTGGTTGCGAAAATATATTCCTCGTGAGGTATCATCGGAAAAACTTTGAGCACCCGCGTTGACGAAATTTATTATATTTAAATAATAAACTCAGTTTATAGTTAACCCAAGTTCAAGGAATGTATCGTTTGTACATACACTTTGTATATAATGTCATCAATTACCTAAGTTCTTAAACAGTTTCGGTGTGTCACGATCTTTTCAGTACATATATTATTATTCAAGGGCTCACGCTACGGTCGTGTTGAGATCGAATGACATTCATTCAATAAATATAAAATATATTTATCGATAACTATAAATTTTTATATTTAAAATTAAATTTTATTTAAACATCTTTCACACATCGCTCATATTTTTTGTCGTAAAACTACGAAGGTAAAATACCCAAAACAAACCTTATCTGTTTGATTTTTCTAAGTGAAATTGAAGTAACAACGTTTATTATAATAATCGACTTATTTAAAACCGCTGTGGCTTAGTGGTTAGTCGTTGGACTTATGTGTCGGTGTCTTGTAAAGTTTTCTGTCCAATGAGGTTTTAAACATACAACCGCTGCAATATGCCATACGAAAATAGATTTCACAAAATACTGAAGAGAAATCAAATTCATTCCATCTGAATTTCGGGAAATTCCCAAAATACCACCGCAGGTACATATTAATTTATACCATCACGGTATCCAGCGACGGGTGTGCGGATGTTTAACCACATACAGGGAAGCACGACGCATGCGTGTATACCCAAAACATACACATTTTTGATTTTTTCATTTATATTTTTATTTTTAACATGGCTGCGTAGGGGACTCCGGGTAACAGGATCTGGGTCCATTATACTCTTCCGAAGAAGCGAACTGCGTAGCGTTGGGGAAAGTTTGCAATCTGCTCAGGAAAATATTAATTCGGGTTATAAGAAGGTGAAAACACAAATTTCGTAAGATCGTTCCATAGCCGGGCTGCTGTGTTAATAAAAGAGTTAAAGAAGCGACTGGTTCGTGTATATTGAAGGTTTACTGTGAACGGGTGTTGAGATTGAGTAAAACGAGTGACTTTATTGTGAATGGGTGGAAGAGGGACCAGGGATGCAAGAACATCTCCGGTGGTAGTATCTATAGAATAAACTTCGTCTGTGATCTAGTGATTACAATCCATCAGTCAACGATGGGTCGTCATTCAGACGTACAGCACGCCTTTGTACAGCATCGAGGGTATTCAATAGGTATGGGGGGGCGCCACTCCAGAGGTGACAAATTTATGGTTATAAAACACCAAAAAAGTGAAATAAGTATACTCTCGTCAACTCTGTTGTGACAAATGAAAATAAAAGAAAATATATTTTATTTATTTTTTACAAAAAACATATTTTACACAAGAAAATTACGTAAAAAAGGGAATTAAACACTTTATAATATGACTTCCTTCAAAAAGAGATATACTCGTGTTTTGAAGGAATTTGCAACTATTTACATATATAAAACAAAAAAAAAAACAAACTAATTATAGACTACAAAAAACATACTTAAAAAAATAGCCTACCTGTATATGTATATGTAACAAAAAAAAACTTTTAAAAACATATTTAAAAATAATCATAAATAATTAAATAAGCGTATAATACCTACATATAACATATATAACAACAATGAACAGTAATACCAGTTTTTTATTTACAAACCCTCTTTATAGCAACATAAATTTTCTTTTGATCGATAATATTTGTATGTCTCTGCTCAGGCAACAGTTCGTTAAACCACTTTACGCCAAGATACGTATAGTGGTTTTGTGCGTAGGTCGTTCTTTTTTTTATAAAGTCGAAGTTTTATAAAGGACTTTTTAACGAGTACATATTATATATCCTTATACATTCCTTAAATTAAGCATAAATGCTTGTACTATAGATGAACAAAATCGGTCGAGGTAGGGCAGGAATCTAACTCGTTTCCACTGGATTACCTACTAATACAGCTGATTGCCCGCTCTGCCACTGACTCGTAAAAAATATATTTCGAAAATGTATTATGTATTTTGAAATCGAGAGTTCGGCGTTGGCCATCACCCAGATGTTTATTGACGAATTAAATGTTGTTTTATAATCTGTCCTAAATCTAGGTAATAAACGTAGTTTTCTAAATTATTATTTTTAATGAAATGACACAGGTACAAGTGATGAACTTTAAAACTGTCATTATAATTAGTATGCAAATTATCAAAAGAAATTTAATTTCTGACAAAGGAGTGGTCAAATCGTGATGTGAATAAGGTCAATAATTATGTTAGTTTTATAAATATTAAAAATACTAATTATTTTTTTATAATCATAACCTAGAAGGGGTCACTTTTTCATTTTTATTGAGTGCAACAGCTCTTGTTTCTTAAATATGAGAAAAAAATTAAGTATCAGCCGGTCTTAACCCAAAAACGAAACTAAAACGCTTATAAATACATTATTTGTTGTATCAAGGCTGAATTACTGCAATGCTATTTATGTTGGTTTGCCCAAGTATTAAGGTGTTTACCCATTACAACGTACCATACCATGATCGTTATATGAGCGTATCAGGCACGGAAAACAACACGATACGCTCTACTATGCCCACTGAAACGGATCGACGGCGTTATGTGCCCGTATGCAACCCGTATGCATCCCGTATGTTGCCCGTATGTACCTGCTATGCAATATCCATGAAATCTCGCATACCGTGCTTGTATCAGTGTTTGCCTCCCTATATTCAAGTGACTAGTGGCCGATTTCCCCAAGGCTCCTTAACTTAAAAAATCACATTTATGAACCACTTAGCGCAAAATTGCATTTCACCAAACAATCTTAGCCTCGCTTAGCGACGTCGGCGCATAAAATTTTAAGTGGCGGTCTCTAGTGGATTAACCATTCATAAACGTCACTTAACGCGTTTGACAGATAGATATTTGGGTTACGATTTCGTCGCAGAGTTGTTTTATTATTGAATTTATCTTTTTTTTTAATTTAAGTTACATTTTGTTTATTATCATCATGGAAGATGGCTGGATTCGTGAAATCGTTGAATTGGCAGAATTGGTCGATGAAATAGACATGCTCCATCCGTTTGTTTTGAAATATTTACCGTGTTTTTTGAAACTAATTCAATTAATTTAGTTTTTTCACTGGGGGTAAAATTTGTAGAAGGTTTCCTTGGTTTATCCATATTTATACTCTGCTAAATATGCGCGTCCCGTGTCGAACAATCTCAACAATCAACAAATGCGAAGCGAGTAACAGCCATGACAGCGAGTATATCCTAGGATGTACACCGATTTTTTAAACCTTACCTACAAAAGTTTGGTAAAAATATGTTGGTTAGGTTTGTCTGTAGTTATAATTGCGACTGGCATGAGCCAGTTGCATTATATATTAAAAAAGTAACAAATATTAATATAAAATAACTAAATTGGTGTGAATACTAAATAAACTGTCTGTACATGATGTGTCAAAAACAAAAACTGGTGTACAAACAAGGCTATCCTGACAGCAATTACCTATACTCATGAGATCAAAGTAGTACTTTTTTATAATTAATTTATATTATAGAGTAAAAATCGTGAAATTCACACGTTAGAATATTTTAATGATATTTTTATAGTTTATTATGTATTTCTTATTTGTATATTTTTTAAAGTAACGTTATCTTGAGTCCATATTCATGTTCACCGGAAACATAACAAAAAATAATCCTGACATCAGCTTAGTGTGGCTGTTAAATGCAAATTTATTAAGTAAGTCACTTAAGGATTTAAGTTTCGAATGGGTACTTAGTTGATGTTCGGTTTTGAGGGACCTTGGAGAAATCGGCTATAGATAGTGTGTTCTATGCAAGTGACTAAAGGCAAAGCGTTTACTACGCTTCTATAACGGTTATCATACGCGGTAACAACCCGTATACTCATCAGTTTGCCGCCTGCGTACAGCAAAAATATTCTTGCCGACAATTGTTGACGCTCCGTTCATAGCACGCGACGGTGTTGGTCGGTGACGAATCGGTCTAGTGGGCAAAGACCTTTAGCTACAAAAATTGCAAATAGTATTCAACGCAGCTGCGAGTTTGATATGTGAAGCTGACAAAAGATGTCACACAACACCTCTTTATACGAACCACACTGGATGAAATTTTATTTTTTATTTTATTGGTCGATAGAGAGTTATACAGTCTACACAATTTATAAAACAGACAATGTATATTGCTTTGTTAGTGGACCAGTGAAAACTCCATGCATTATTCAACAGGATAATTAATATTGATACAAAAAATTACAAATAATATATAATTGATTTACCAGTACATATAAAATAAAACACCAAAATAAGACAGCTGATTAAATAAAAGTACTAGGAAAAATAAGAGGAGACAGCTGACATAAACGCAATGAGAGAGCTGGCAGATATGTCGAGTGCATTAAAGAAAGAATTGTATAGTGCAAGCACGGTACACAAAAGCATTCTGAGTGTAGTTGTTATTACAATTAGGAATATAAAAAGTGCTAGGATATCTGGTTGTTCTGCTCGGACAGTGAAAGCAATATTTTTTCAACAAGTCTGGGGAATCCACAAAATTGTTGACCAACTTAAACAAATATATAATATCAATTTGGGTCCTGCGGTTACCAAATTATGGTATCGATTGATTCAGCATAATTACTAAAGCTGAGACTACGGAGAAAATCAAGATGAGAAGCAAACTTTCGCTGGATTTTTTCGAATCTGTCGATATACGTTGTATAGTAAGGATTCCAAACCACAGAATCAAACTACAAATGACTCCTAACAAGAGAAATGTCTAGAAGTGTAGACTATAAGGTATGCCTCTGAATGACTTGTCTCCAAACTGCATCCAAGAACTATGTCAAAAGAATGTTCTACAAGGAAGACAGCTTACTTTGAGATCATCTGGATCATAGAGTACCAACTCTTCAAAAGAATTGGATAGAGTTATGATCGCAGTTTCAGTGTGAACGGGCCTTGAATAAGTATAATAAATTGCTCTTTGACATATGTGAAACTCAGAGCATTGACATTTTAGGTATACAACTTAAGACTACCTTGTTAAGTAGAGCCAACAAATAAGCTACAGCGCCCTTGGAGTGATCATGTATCACTAAACGGCGCTTTATAAATTATTATTAAATAGATGCTTCTTATGCTATTTCAAAATGCAAAATTTTCACATTAAATTTAAAATTATAAAAGTATCAAAATTTTATCAAAGATTATACAGATCTGATATTATATGCCTCGACTTAGGCCAGGGGGATAGTACACAAAGTGAGGTGGCACGGGGGAAACATAAACACATTCAATGTTTAAATACAAATTGGATATTAATAACACATTAGAAGCAGGGGTTGTCAACGGAAATATATTAAATAGTGGAGTAGTATTCAAATTTAGTTGGTTATTAATTATTTTTTGTTTTTTATTAATGGCTTTTTTATTTCTAAGGCTTCAAAATTATCTAATATTAAACCCTTTTTATTGATATGTAATATTTTATAACCCGTTTGAATATTGTAGGAATGACTATTTTAAACTTAGAGCTGATTAGTTTTCCACAGATATCCGTTAACTTTTTCTCTATTATTTCACCTGTCAAAATTTTCAATATGCTCTCACGGTCTGGAAAATCGAGGTATTTTTTAAATATTGTGAAAACTTTTGTAGTCCGGGAATATTTTTTTAAAAATCAAATAGAAATGTAAGTACTTAAATCGAATATTTTTTTATTGCATATACGCAAACATTGGATTTTTTACCTGTCGGGAGGCAAATGGTATTTTTATTGACAAACATTTTTTTAACGTCTCAATAGAGACGAAGTTAGGATATTGTAGAAGAACCAGGAACTCGAGGCACCTACAGGGCTTACGACCTGTCATCGGCTGGTTTACGTGCAGCCAGCCGATAGTCTGGGGAATCCACAAAATTGTTGACCAACTTAAACAAATATATAATATCAATTTGGGTCCTGCGGTTACCAAATTATGGTATCGATTGATTCAGCATAATTACTAAAGCTGAGACTACGGAGAAAATCAAGATGAGAAGCAAACTTTCGCTGGATTTTTTCGAATCTGTCGATATACGTTGTATAGTAAGGATTCCAAACCACAGAATCAAACTACAAATGACTCCTAACAAGAGAAATGTCTAGAAGTGTAGACTATAAGGTATGCCTCTGAATGACTTGTCTCCAAACTGCATCCAAGAACTATGTCAAAAGAATGTTCTACAAGGAAGACAGCTTACTTTGAGATCATCTGGATCATAGAGTACCAACTCTTCAAAAGAATTGGATAGAGTTATGATCGCAGTTTCAGTGTGAACGGGCCTTGAATAAGTATAATAAATTGCTCTTTGACATATGTGAAACTCAGAGCATTGACATTTTAGGTATACAACTTAAGACTACCTTGTTAAGTAGAGCCAACAAATAAGCTACAGCGCCCTTGGAGTGATCATGTATCACTAAACGGCGCTTTATAAATTATTATTAAATAGATGCTTCTTATGCTATTTCAAAATGCAAAATTTTCACATTAAATTTAAAATTATAAAAGTATCAAAATTTTATCAAAGATTATACAGATCTGATATTATATGCCTCGACTTAGGCCAGGGGGATAGTACACAAAGTGAGGTGGCACGGGGGAAACATAAACACATTCAATGTTTAAATACAAATTGGATATTAATAACACATTAGAAGCAGGGGTTGTCAACGGAAATATATTAAATAGTGGAGTAGTATTCAAATTTAGTTGGTTATTAATTATTTTTTGTTTTTTATTAATGGCTTTTTTATTTCTAAGGCTTCAAAATTATCTAATATTAAACCCTTTTTATTGATATGTAATATTTTATAACCCGTTTGAATATTGTAGGAATGACTATTTTAAACTTAGAGCTGATTAGTTTTCCACAGATATCCGTTAACTTTTTCTCTATTATTTCACCTGTCAAAATTTTCAATATGCTCTCACGGTCTGGAAAATCGAGGTATTTTTTAAATATTGTGAAAACTTTTGTAGTCCGGGAATATTTTTTTAAAAATCAAATAGAAATGTAAGTACTTAAATCGAATATTTTTTTATTGCATATACGCAAACATTGGATTTTTTACCTGTCGGGAGGCAAATGGTATTTTTATTGACAAACATTTTTTTAACATCTCAATAGAGACGAAGTTAGGATATTGTAGAAGAACCAGGAACTCGAGGCACCTACAGGGCTTACGACCTGTCATCGGCTGGTTTACGTGCAGCCAGCCGATGACAGGTCGTAAGCCCTGTAGGTGCCTCGAGTTCCTGGTTCTTCTACAATATCCCAACTTTGTCTCTATTGAGATGTTAAAGAAATGTTTGTCAATAAAAAAAAAGAAATGTACTTCATAAAAATGCATTTAGAGATTGTCAAACTTTCAAGAAAAATAAATACATATACACTTACTATGTAGTGGAGAGTTTAGTGTTGGCCTCAACCCACTCGTTTTTTTGTTATAAAGGGTGTAAGGGCGCATAGATGGGTCGGTGGCAGAGCGGTTAGCGCGCTGGGCTAGTAATCCAGTGGTCGCGAGTTCGAATCCTGCCTCGACCGATTTCGTTCACCTAAGCACAAGCATTTATTTGCTTAATTTAGGGAACGTAGGAAGATGTATATGTACTTGAGGCACCGGCTTAGATTAGTGCTTCCACTCTTTTCTATTATTGTTTTCGAGTGTCCCGTAAGAGCCGGGTAATCGAAAATACAACAGGCAACAATAACATCTTACATAGTTCAGCAATGAGGTTCACCGCCCATTCTGAATATAGTGCCTTTTTAGGTGAGATGAGACTGGTGTGTGGGTATACACAGATATGTTGTGCTCCCTTTTATAAGGCAATGCACACCCGCACACCTTTCGCTGGTTACCCCACATTGTGGGATATGCCGTGATGGTATGAATGAATGAATCAATGTATATGTACTTGTTTAAAAAAAAAATAAGGAGGATTTAATCGATTTCTTTAATATGCAAATAATCGTAAAATTGTAGATATATTTAATATTTCTCGATCATGTCTACAGATTCGTTTTTTTAATACAAAATATTATTGTAGATATGTAGATGCTATGGAAACTTGAAAAGTTACTGTTAATATCTATATAGCACGGAAGTAGTTATTCGTACAATTTATCCATTTATTTCTTAATTTAATTGCTGTCCTTCACATCGACACGGTTAATAAAATTTCCATCTATTGATAATCGTAGTAAAATTCTTATATTATCACCATCTAAATTGTAATTTTAATGTTATATTGATAATTCATACACATTTCAACAGATGTGTGTATATAACAGATATCAATACGAAGATTTTGTTAAATTATAATCAAAAACTTAAATTATGATCAATTCAATACAAAGTAAGAGCCGTGTAATCGAAAATACAACAGGCAACAATAACATCTCACATAGTTCAGCAATGAGGTTCACCACCCATTCTGAATATAGTGCCTTTTTAGGTGAGACGAGACTGGTGTGTGGGTATACACAGATATGTCGTGCTCCCTTTTATAAGGCAATGCACACCCGCACACCTTTCGCTGGTTACCCCACATTGTGGGATATGCCGTGATGGTATGTATGTATGTATAATACAAAGTAGATAGGTACCTACTTATTTTATTTTTATATTATGTACTTCTCCGGTAGCTAACAGGTACTCTGTCAAATATCAATTTAACACGCACCAAATAACATGTTGCCACATTCTGGAGACTTACGATATCAATCGTCTCACAGATCCAGGTTGAAAACACAATTAAAAACTGTGTCTCCACCGGGAATCGAACCCGAGACCTTTGGATCAGTAGTCAGATCCAAAAGAACCAACTGAGCCACGAAGGCCGGCAATACCTAACTTAATACATTTTGTATGAATATCGTTTTGTGTATAAACTACCTCACTAGGCTGTTCTTAGTAATGTACTTAGTAAAATATATTGATTTAAGGACCAGCAGTTGTAAAAAATAATTTTTCACGGTGTGGATAATAGCGTTTGGATGCAGGTATACAAACAAATAATATTTTATTTTATTTTTATTTATTTATTTTTCACCTTCTTATTGAATTCACTATCAATCCAATTTTTGAAAGTTCTATATATTTCAATCGTGAAAATCTGTTCGTTTGAAAATAAGCCGAAAACACCATTTCCATCTATGAAGTGACGAAGAAACTTTTTTGTAACGCCATCTATTGAGAAATAGGTTTGTAAACAATGAACGTTAAACTGTTAAAATATACTGAAGCGCAAGCGTATAAAGTGATCACGTATACCAGCCAATGACAGTTCGTAAGTCCTGTAGGTTGAGTTCTTGGTTCCCCTATAATATTCCAACTTCGTCCCTATTGACTCCAGACAGGGAAAATAATCCAATGTTTGCGTGTATGCAACTAAAAAAATATTCAATTTTTATTTGATTTCATACGAGAATACTTGTGTATGGGTATACAAGCACGCGTCGTCTTCCTTTTTATAAGGGAAAACACACCCGCACGCCTGTCGCTGGATGTGTCGTGATGGTAAGCATATATGTATTTGATTAGATACATTGCTTTAGATTTAAAAGTACGTACAAACAAGTGAAGAAAAGTAATTTTACTATCAAAACTATAGGTATAACTTACCTCATCTAACTTATAGTTACTAGAAGCTTCAAATGAATTCTGTTAAATAATAGTATTTAAGTAATTTATGGTTATTATTATTATTATGAAAAAAAAGGTACATTGACAGACATCCATCTTACAATTTTCATAAAAAGAAAACAATTTTGGCTATAATTATGAGTGCTGGACGTCCAATTATGGGTGCACACAAAATTAAATGAGCTCATATTCAATCACACACGTAAGTTATACAAGTAAGAGTTACATAAATAATCGAAAATTAGGTTACAAAAGTTAAGTTAAAAATAAGACAAAAAATAGTTACACAGGTAAAGCAAAAAAAAAAATTATGTTACATACGAAACACTTTCTTCGTGTTCGATTTTAACTTGATATAATCTATTGTTCTTCCCCATCACACTCGTTCTACCTATGGGTTCTAAATGCAACCCCTTGCTTGCAAAACTTTGAAAGAACACAGGAACATCCAGATAACTCAAAAATCTTACAGGCACTGCACTTAAGAATGCCTAAGAAAGCTGATTATTGAAGAGTGGGATACTTCTTAGGTGGAGATCCACGATTTCGCCTATTGCACAAAGTATTTGCAAGTCGCAAACAAATCCATTGATACACAATTAATGTACCATTGTCATGTCCTCAATACCAAAAATAGCCTCCTTCGCCAGTCATCAACTCAAGATGTCAACGGCACAATGAGAGTGTACAAAAGATCCACAGTCATTCTAATCGAATTTCTTTTCTCCTAAATTATTTGACATGAATACATGACTTAATTCAACTATCGATTTTTGTTTTATGATAAGAAATGAAAGGTATTGAATTTAAAAATGAAACTTGCTCTATGACTATTGTACCTCTTATGGCCAGTATTTTCTCTTATGATCAACATCTGAAAGGTAATGTCAAGATCAGTTTTGATAGAGAACCGGGTCAACTGTTAACGAGTATGGTACCAGTTTACATGAAGGAAATCCAAGATTTGACATTAGGGCTATTCGTACAATCAAAACTACAATGTCTTAATCACACGATCTATTTGTGGCCAACACTAAACTCCAATTAATATCTTAGCGCACAGATATGTAATCTTGAAACAAGTAAGTCATATACGTTTCCTAAATTAGGGAAATATCTATCTGACAAAACCCCTAAGAAGGGGAATAGTGACACAAGTCCCTATTGTATACTTACAAAATGACTGATATAGGTAGTTGGATGTGACGCTCGTCGATTGTAAACAATTGACTTAAATAAAATTTCAAGGCTCATACGAAAATTTTGCGTAACAAAATGCTCGTAGCGCAACACAAAAAAAATCGACTCAAATTATATGATGCTTGTACTTAAGGGGCAGGGTAAGTCAAATGCAAACTTTGAAACAAGTTTATGAGAATATACGTCCTAAAATATTACAATCGTGTGCACCCGAGTTAGGGTATTTGAATCGAGCGTTACATAAAATACTATGGTTTATTTGATTTTGCAAAAAAGTGAGAACATTGTGTGAAAAAGTATCGAGTCAATGTTGAGATTTATAAAATATCTATAATTTAAAAAAAAAACATTCATGTTTCTGAGGCTTGATTTAATTTACCTGATTTAAATTATCATCATCATCAGTGGCTCCACAGCCCAGGATGGGCCTTGGCCTCCTCAAGGAATCGTCTCCATTGCACCCTATCCATGGCATTTTCTCTCCAATTCCGCACACCGGCTATTTGAAGGTCCCTCTCAACTCCATCCATCCATCGCAGTTTCGGCCTTCCCACACCCCTTCTACCCTCCGGACGCGTTGTGAGGATTCTTTTTGGGGTCTGGTCATCTTCCATGCGATGCACGTGTCCTAACCAGCGGAGCCTCCCTATTTTTATCGTTTGAACGATATTTGTTTCCTTGAATAGGCTCTGTAGTTCGTGGTTGAACCTGATTCTCCACGTGCCTTGATCGCAGAGGGGACCGAAAATTTTTCTTTCGAATACCAGTAACGCATCCATATCCTTTTTAGAAAGAACCCAACACTCAGAGCCGTATGTTAGTACAGGTCGTAAATGAGTTATATAGACGAAGATTTTAGTGTTTCTTGACAGTACACGTGATCTAAAGTGCCTCTGTAGTCCAAAGTAACACTTGTTAGCCAAGGCAAGTCTTTTCTTGATTTACCACTCGTTACGACCGAACCTAAGTAAGTAAGTGTGTCTACACACTCGATGCTGTGGGTACCTGCTCTTACCGAAGTTCCTGGGGGATGGTGTGGTTGGGCACCTCTAGTTGCCAGTATATATTTCGTTTTAGAGGCATTTATCTCCAGTCCTATATTATTTGCTGCCTCTTCTAGGGCAGCGAAACCAGCCTTCACATCACTTGATATGAAGGCTGGTTTCGCTTTCGCTTTCGCTTTCGTAGAGTGTTCTTGCGATAGTGTCTACGTCTATTTATATTATCGGAAACCCAATTTTTTTTTATTTTTGCATTTTATGAACAAAACTTACGTGTAATGAAAAAACTTTATCGGTCATTCACTTTGATTTTATGCAGTCTTTAAGCATATAAATGATTTATTCATCTACGACACATAGTTGTGGAGTAATTTTAAAAAAATCTGTAAACAGTGGTATTTTTATTAATTTTTTTAGGGGAATCTTTGCAATATGTGAAAAGACTTTGCAATGTGTGAAAAGAAAACTTTGTTCTAGTTTATAAATACATGATGTTTTTACTCCTCATGACATGATGTTTTTACTCCTCATGAAATGATGTTTTTACTCCTCATGACATGATGTTTTTACATGATGTTTTTACTCCTCATGACATGATGTTTTTACTCCTCATGAAATGATGTTTTTACTCCTCATGACATGATGTTTTTACATGATGTTTTTACTCCTCATGACATGATGTTTTTACTCCTCATGAAATGATGTTTTTACTCCTCATGACATGATGTTTTTACTCCTCATGACATGATGTTTTTACTCCTCATGAAAAGATGTTTTTAATCCTCATGACATGATGTTTTTACTCCTCATGACATGATGTTTTACTCCTCATGACATGATGTTTTAGGGGATATAGTGGGGACCTACGAATTCGCAATTTTTGAGGTTATTATTTTTTTATAATTATCAACTAGCGTCATGCTGAGATTGTATTCTGAAAGTTCACAATCTATCTATGTGTGCTGTGTAGGTAGGTACCTACTATGTGCTAAATTTGTCTCTCTTGCATAAAACCCATTACATTTTGAAGGATATCTGATCATTGGTTCTCGATTTTTTTGTCTGTCAAATACTACGATGTGACCCCAAGCTCAGGAAACTTAAAATTTGATATTTTTATTTTCAAAGACGCATCACAATTTTTATCATTTTTTTTATTTATCATTTTTTTCAATTTGAGATCAATTTAATAAACTCATTCCATGAAAATGCGTAAAAATTTTCATACAAAATTTGAATCCTTTGTGGAGTAATCTGGTAGTGAGGAGTATAGCGTTGGTCACAACCCACTCGTTTTATTATAGGTAAGGTGCAATGACTTCAAAATAAAAAAAAAATACTTATACACGGTCGAGTTTAGACCTCTGAACAATCAATAGTAAAAATAAAATGTTACGACGATCTCGTAAAAGAATGTTAAAAGTGTTTATTGGTACTTGTATATTTTTTGTTATTTTATAAACACATGTTTTTATTTGGTATATAAATATTTGCATCTATATTTATTTATTTATTTATGTAGCTTCTCGGGCAACTAACAGGTACTATGTCAAATAATTATTTAACACGCACCCAATAACAAGTTGCCACATTCTGGAGACTTACGATATTTATCGTCTCACAGATCCAGACTGAAAACACAATTTTAAAAACTGTGTCTCCACCGGGAATCGAACCCGGGACCCTTGGATCAGCAGTCAGATATCCAACCAACTGAGCCACGAAAGCCGACATATTAAGATGATTTCACTGCAACACAATAACCTTAAAAGTGACGTATGATCGACCTTAGTATAGATACTCTTTTATTGTTATTACTCGGTTAAAACAGGTTTAAAATGAATTTTGGTAATGCACCGCTGTAGTTTAGTGTAGTGTGTCAGAAGGTCACATGTTTATAGCTTTCTTACATTATGACGTTTTTCTGTGTCAAAATATCATCGCTAACTTATGAATATTTAATTTGATTTTGTGTACTTGTTTAATTCATTCATTCTAGTGTACTTGTTCATTCGCTGGTTACTCCACATTGTGGGATATGCCGTAATACTTACTTACCTACTCAGCCTCTTCTTGAGTCCAGTATTGGACAAAGGCCTCCCGCTTGGACTTCCCTGTGCCATTCTTCACCATTCAGGACCTACCACTTTTTTGATGTCATCGGACCATCTGGTTTGGGGCCTTCCCACGCTTCTGCTTCCCGTTCTTGGCCTCCAGTCAATCACAATTTTTGTCTATCGTCCATCTGACATCCAAAATACATGACCCGCCCAACTCCACTTTAACTCCGCTATTCTTTTGGCCACATCCGCTACTCCTGTGTTCTTCCTAATTCATTCATTAGTTTTGTGGTCCCTTAGCGAGATATTCAACATTCTTCTTTCCATCGCTTTTTGTGTCACTCTTAGATTTTCCATCATTTTCTTACTAAATGCGGATGTTTCAAAGCCGTAAGTGAGTACAGGGAGTACACAAGCGTCAAAAACTTTTTTCTTTAAGTGGATTGGGATATTTGTAGATTTAAGAACATTTGATAATTTGTTGAACGCTGCCCATCCTAGCCGTGATGGTATGAATGAATTGAATACTTGTTTATATTTTTTTATTCACATCCGTTGATTGTTCTTTTTGCACCACGGTGAAGAGATTTCTATGCTACCTACTTTTCGTGCTATGCTCATTCAGCGTTCTTTGAAGGGGCCGACTGCTTGTTCTTGCATATGGGTTTGAAACCATCGCATTATCTGTAAAAAGCTCCGTGATAATCACCCGAAGAGCTATGGAGAAAGCAGTGCTTTGAATTAGTATTAGAGACAAAGTAAAAATTGAAATTACCAGAGATAGAACTGGAGTGTTGGAGATTATTGAAAGGGTTGTCTCTTACTTCTTATGTTGATCTAATTTCTTTATTTCCAACATAACTTTTGTAATGCGTTTCCGTTGAGGTGAATCCGAAATCTTGTTTTTAGATTTTTTCCATAAGGCCTGTTCCATCTGCTTCCACTCGTTTCTGTCTTGTCTCCTCTGCATCCAGGTCGCAGACCAACTTTAAGGTGTTCTTTCAACGCTCGTCTTTTTGGTACATGACTTCCGTTGGAGCTTCCAAGTGTCCAACGGAGGCCATATGTCCAGACATATTATCTATGATTTCAGTAATTATATTTCGACGAATTACTTATTCGATTCTATAGATTCACGCCGGTTATTGACCTTAGTACATATATTCGAAATGCATTAATCTAAGCACAACTTTAAAATTGGCTTGTTAGAAACGAAACTGCTCCATAGTGGAATTAATGTCAATAAACTTTCGCGAAAAAAATCCAAGATATATGAGATAAAGATGCAGCTTTGTTAGCGAGATCAAAAGTAGGTTGTAAAGCTTTCTAATACATTTCTGCAAGGTATGATATATGTGCATTCATCGGCATCCAGAATCATGCAAAACAATGATTATATATTAGATATTTTATTTTACAATCTGAACTGGCCACTTTCTTTTTTTATTAGTTTTTTTTACAATGCAGATTATTGCATAGAACACACACACAAGGATATAGTCAATTTTTCGATCTACCCACGGGCAGGCAAATGCAAGATTTCTACAAGAAAGATATATCGCATTGCAATAGCTAGTGATATATTAACAAACGAGGTAACTAATTCATATCCGACAGATATGAGGAAAATTCAAAAATAAATTATCGACACACTGTAGCAGTTGTGCAGCATTTTTTAAACACGAAGTGAAATTTAGAAATGCGTTTTTTTGCAACGAAAATAATAGATGGTCAAAATGTTAAACCAATATCCGTATGCCAGTTTCAAAACCGCCTACATCATAGATTTGTAAAAAATGTAGCATTTGTGCATATTGGGTGCATATACATAAAATGGATATTTAATATAGTACCTGTTAACTGACTGGGTCCTCTTGGGAAGAATTCTTAAGAGAAAAGCTAATCGCATTCGTCTTTGTCACATTTAATATTAAATTATTGTCACCAAACCAGCACTCAACCTTATCCAGAACATTCATGACACTGTTGACAGAAGCTTTTTTGTTTACTTGATATTTGATTAAGAGTGATGTATCATCGGCGAACATTATTATTGATTGATCATTGTTAACAATATTTGGCAAGTCATTTACATACACAAGAAACAGCAAAAAATCCAGTATCGAACCTTGCGGGAAACCATAATCGATATTAGCTATGCCGAATCTTACATTATACATTTCTACAATGTGTTGTCGATTTTTAAGATAGGATTAAAAAAAGGCTTTTCAACGTCTTCAACACCGTAGAAATGCAATTTTTATCAAGAATTTGATGGTTGACACAGTCAAAAGCTTTAGACAGGTCACAGAAAATGCCATAAGTATCCCATTTTTTCCATGTATTCCAGAATGGTTTGCACGAGAGACGTAATACCATCCCTGGTGCTTTTTCCCTTTTGAAAACAGAACTGATAATATTCTCGATAGGAGGTCCAGAGGCAGACCCATCCGCAGTTGACACGGTAGGACACAGCAGACTGGAATGTCTTCCCAAAGATGACAGAAAAAAATACGGCGACGAAGAACGTAAAAGGCAAAACCCACGAAGAATCTGTAGTGAAATTCCAAAACTAGGTCTTGGAAAACTAAGAATTAATTTGAAGAATATTTTCTATTATCATCTTTTTCGGATTAGACCAGAATAACATCTCACATAGTTCAGCAATGAGGTTCACCACCCGTGCTTAATGTTGTTTTTTTTAGGTGAGACGAAACTTGTGCGTGAGCACACAAGTAATGCACACTCGAACACCTATCTCTGTTCGTCCCGCATTGGGGATATGCCATTATGGTAAAAAGGAAGAAAATTTTGAGTAGAAAATCTTTTGAAATGGCATAACTAAATCTCTCTTTTGAGTCGCATACGAAATTCTCATGTTTATCTTCTGGGTTACAATCCTTAGTTATAGTTTTCGTGTAAAACCATTATGAAGCTACATTTTTTCCTGTGTTAACAATTTTAAAACCAGCAATATTAAACGAATATTATACATTTTCTCGTCCTTATATTCGCCTCGACTCTCTTATCCTGCGCCATCGTCTTATACAGTTGTGCCTTTCTCAATACCATTACGACATGTGGATCTGGATCGACCTCTATCTCTCCTATATTCCTAGTGTAATATACACTGCATGCTTTGTCGCATGGCAAGACCATCTCGATCTTGATTATATTATCTTTTCTGTCACCGAAACCATCTCGAAGCTGTCCCTGACATGCTCGTTTCTCAGTATTATTAAACTAATGAGTTTATATAATAATGTAAAATAGAGTCATTAATGAATTAATAAAGTATTTGGTACAGGTAATTGGAATCTATCGCGTTAATATTAAACAAACATACTTCACACACGTTTCATGTTTTGTCGAATAAATATTATGTTTAATTATTGTTCGTGTGAACTCGGATGTCAACATATGAAACGGTAATGACACAATTTTGTAGTCATTTAAAAATAATTTGACTTATTGTTCATAGAACACATTGTAATGTAATATAGTTTGCATAGAACTCATTACGGCCGATTCTATAACTTTTTAAGAACGTTCCGGTTAAAATAGGTGCATTTCTTAAATTGCCACATTTCAGTCGAATCAACTGTCAAAACGTTCTAATGTTATTTCACACCTTATTGGAATCGTGCTAGTTGCTTTCACAGCAGACCGAGATATTTTAGAACATCAGTTGTGTATGGAAAAAAATAAAAATGGATAATTCACACGTGTTGCATTGTTGAAAATAAAAACCAAAGAACACTAGTTCAGATAAATTGAAATGTTAGGTTAGGCGATATGACATAAATAAACATGGCCGAACAGTACGCATGCGTAGTCTGCGCCATTGACAATTTGAGTTCAAATTATTATCTACTAGTAAATTTATACTTAGGTAATTGAATTCTCTGGGAATATATGCCATCATCTTGATTCTTTCGGAATCTAGGGATTACCACATTTTCTATCCTCACATGCATCCATCGCCTAATAAATATTCATGTACCGTATCATAGTATCAAGTTCGTTTGTTGTTCATAGCTTCTTCAGTTTCCCTCTTTTAAGATGTCATTCAATTGGTCGTGCCATTATCTTTTTGGACGATCCCGTCGTCTTGTTCTATTCCTATCGGCTTTGTGTATTTTCTTCGTCAGGCGTTCCTAGGCGTTAACTTTCATTCTATTAATTACTTCCTTTTTTAAATAAATTTCTCTTGTCTCCATTTCTGATCCTGACGTACATCGTCGTAATTCGAATTCTTCTAAACGAAGTTTTTTCTGTCATTTTCACACTTTAATGAATCAATCTTCTTCTTTTTTTTCTTAGCATTGTTCTATCTCTCATGGATGATTAATTTCTCAAAATTTAATGAATTATACCTAACCTTTCTTTTATTTATTAAATAATATTTTTTTGCTATGCATATCTACTCCATTTTTAACATTTTTTTCTAATTTTCCTTTTCTAAAAACTCTTCAAAACTTTTTCATTTAGTTCTGTCTTGCGCTGTTTTCTGTCATCCATAAAATATTTATTTAAATTTAAATAATAATATACTTATTTCAATATGCACGACATCATTTTATATTTGGCATTTTGATTTTCGTCTTTTTAAATTGGTCCAAGGTTTCAAACATAATGCTGCTCTTGGCATTGTTTGACACTATTTGCTAATTATTGAGAAACTCAAATACGGGTCTCAAGGTTTCATCTTATAATGCGTTGCATTGCACTTTGATCGGGCATTCTTTTGAGATGTAATAAAAAACATAATGCATTTCAATTATTATTTGCATAACATAATATTCATGGTGACAAAAAAAAACTATTGATTTGTCACTAAATTTAGATAAAAGAAATCGTTTCGGCAATGTCACCATTGTAATAGCGAGGTTATGCCTATCCTTCAATACACTCTCCCTTCCTGTCCAATAGAGGTTTGCACGTTTGTACTCGTATAACCTAGATATTTGTTTATTTGATTGTATAAACTTCCTTACTTTCCATCTGGAACACCCTCATATATGGTAGGTCCCGAATATTCAGCCACCTGGATTCCTCTAGAGTTTGCAACCATGTGTTTAGCATAGAATTCACTTGAGAAACCTATCAAAGAAATACTGTGTGAAGCAGTTTCATTTTCAATTGAGATTATTAAATTGACTGGTATATTATTTCTAAGTACATTGTACTTAAAAGAAATATGTTCCTGCTACTTGTACCTACACTAATTAGTTACTAAATATGAGTGTGAAATATGAAATCAATTGTTAATTATTTTTAAAATTTACAATAGATTTTTTCTAGTAATCTTACAAACTTTCTCATAACTTTAAAATATCTTATAGCTGCGATATTGGATGGATTTTTTTTCAGAATATTATTTATACAATTTTATTGATTTTTTGGCATTTTTTTAACATCTCAATAGAGATAGAAATGCAATTTTATAGGAGAACCAGGAACTCAAGGCACCTATAGGACTTGCGACCCGTCATCGGCTAGCTTACTTGATCACTTTATGCGCTTGCGCAACGGTTACCAATTATGCCTTCTTATATATATTTTGCGTATAGGTATACAACATCGATTTAATGAATATTGTTTACCTACATTTATTATTCTCAACTATTTTCAGGTTGCTCTGCAGTGCATAGGTATACATATTATATTTGTATGTACAAGTAAATATTTTTCAATAATTTTAATTTATTTTTATTTTACAAATTTAGAGCGTATTTTCTATTTAATCTTTTTAATTTGCAAGTAGCGTTATTTCTTTGTGGCACATTTTAACTGATTATATTTAGGCCTACTGTGCACGGATGCGTCATTTGTAGGATGCATGCATCCTACAAATGACGATAGGCGTATTTTGCATATTTGTTATGTCCACGCTGCGTCATGCAATCGTCAACCGCGCTACAAAACGTGTCAGTTTTCTTTCAACTAGCATCGACAAAGCACGTATTTGTGTTGTGAAAATGTCAAGTGATGATGATGAAATGATCATAGCATACAACTTTATTAGAAGACGACGAAACAGGCGAAGACAGTACTGGATCCATCTTTTTTTTTTAGTGTTAGTTTTTTGTGCCAATTCACTCCTAGCTCTATCCGTTATATCTTTTCTCGAGTATTCCGGCAGTTTATTGTTATATAAACATGTATTTTGTTCTATAAGATTAACAAAATACACCGCCGAGCCCGCCATTTTATAATATTAACAACAAGTGTGCGTCTTGCGAGTCGGTCGAGAAGTGACACGCTGTTGCACGCACTGCATGACGAATGCATGACGTGAGGCTGACGCGACGTTGCCGCTCCGTGGACACAGTTTTGATTGTTTCTTTGCAAGATGCAAGCATTCGTCTTGAATTCGTCAATTGACGAAAGCGTGCGCATGACGTGCGGTTTACTTGGACAGAAGGCCTTTTTTGTAGTTTATACGCATGAATTTTTCCGGATTCCAAAACGAGTAGGTAAACATATAAACAGTGGATAAAAAATAAATGACTGATTTGTGTTATTGATATTTATGTTACTCGTATTTATATTTAATTTTAATACAGTATTGTGAAAAATATTCAAGAGACGCTTGTTCTCTCACGTTATAGACATTAAAAATATTCAGAATTAGTCAAAGACAAACTTATTCGTGTAGTGTTACATAATCATTAACTCTGGATTATTCCAATAATGATAATAAATCATGTCCTTAAGGCCAGTTCGATGCTTTCGTGCAAAACGCCACGTAGTCATTCCTTTTCTAGGATGTTTTCTTCGAATGAAAAAAAAAATCGCATTATTAAACTTGATACATAGATGACTGGACCAACAGGTACAGTCAACTTAATGGTGTTATCGACGCGTTACGTTCGGACTATGTAATTATGTTAATTTTTAAATCACAACAATGTATGGTTGTTAGATAACTCATCTATTTAATTTACTATTTATGTAATTGCAGTTTTCATATCGAAAAATAATGTTTGAACTTTGAATAAGGTCACACAACGCAGAGTCGAATTGAGATGATTTGTCGCAAGATAAATCAACCCCAGAACAATGAATTTCTCACCGTCTTCAATTATATGAAAATTTTGGTTATTTCATTTATTTATTATATGTACGCCCTTAGTAGGGCATTTACAATAAAATACTAGATAAATAATAACAATGTATATAAGCACAACAAAACAGCAATAAGTGCAGATATATCAATAACACAAATAATAAAAAAAGTAGTAAAAGAAACGACTGAGAATTTTAATGTCAAAGTGGGTGTTCATCAGGGCAGTGCTCTAAGCCCCCTTATATTTAACATCGCCATGAACTACCTAACTGAAAAGATTCAGAAGCTAACGCCGTGGAATTTACTGTATGCTGATGATGTGGTCCTGATATCTGAAACTGCAGAAGGAATTCAAGAAGATCTAGAAAGATGGATAGAATCACTTGAATCGAATGGTCTACGCATCAGCAGAACTAAGACAGAGTATATGGTCTGTAACTCCAACCCTGACGTTACCATAAATATGGACATTAAGCTAGACGGTTCAGTCTTTCCAAGAGCAAAAATCTTCAAGTATCCAGGGTCACTCATATCTGAGGATGGTTCTATCGAAGCGGATATATCACATAGAATAGTATCAGGATGGACAAAGTGGCGAACGTTGATCGGAGTTTTGTGCGACCCAAAAATACCTGTAAAAACCAAGGGAAAGGTCTATAAAACAGCCGTCAGACCAGCATTATTGTACGGCAGCGAAGTATGGCCAACTAAAAAGACCCACGAACAAAAGCTTCATACAACAGAGATGTGTATATTACGATGGTCGGGAGGAGTCACACTAAAAGACAAGGTCCGAAATGAGTACGTCAGGGGGAGCTTTAAGGTGGCACCTATATCTGAGAAGGTAACAGAGGCCAGACTTAGATGGTTTGGCCATATAATGAGAAGGGAGGATGAACACGCGTTGAAGAGGTGCCTTTCCATGGCTACCGATAGGAGGGTGAGGGGAAGGCCCCAAACCATGCACGGTTAGGAAAGACTACCCCGTGTAACGGGACATGGCGAGGATAAAGAAGAAGAAGAGTAAAATAAACGACTATATAAGACAACATACATAATACAGTATTATAAAAGAAAATAGAGATAAATGATGACAAGCAAGCAAAAACAAAAACTAGACACAAAAAGAAGAAGAAGAATAAAATATAAATAATAAACATTATTACAGGTTCTATTTTTTTGCTATAAATCTGGTGTGTAGGGATATAATCATCCGCACACATGTCGCTGGTCACCCCACATTGTGAGATGATGATGATGATAATCCAACTGTCGATTTGTTCAGGAGAACTTTGTTCTCTTAACATATCGACAATGTTTCAAGCCAGAATACGCGAGAATTGTATGAAGAGGTCTACTTTTTTCACGGCTTTTCCAACTTTGAAGTCAAAAAACACCAACTTAGAGGCTTCGCAGCATATATGTTCCATACACGGATTTACTCAGAATTCGGAGTAGAACATTTCGTGTGTCTGTGTGTGTGTGTGTCCGTCCCCCCCTTATAACTTTTGATCCGCTCAATTTACAGAGCCTTAAATTTCATAATATATAAACAGTTACAGGCCTACAAAACTTTTATACTCGGAATTTTGAATTTTTGTTTCAGTCAGGGGTTATCAACTTTTGAATTTTTATTTTATTTTTCCATATATCTCAGAAACCATAAAAGCTAGAACGCTGAAAATTGGTACAAACATAGAAAAATACAAAATCTTAAATTAATTTTTTCAAAAAAATTCCAGGGTTTCTCAAACATTTTTTATTAAGAAAAGTATTTCTTTTATGATAAATTTATGAGTTTAACTGCCTATATTTCCAAATTTTTTAAAAATATCGAAAAAAGCCGAAACACCCCAACTAGATAATTTAATTTTCTATAAAAAATATTAACATTGTACTTGTACATCTCAAATTTTTTTTAACAATTTTTATAAAAATTGAATTTAGTGACGACATCGCTTCATACAATTTATATGGCAGTCGCCTATACACAATGTGTAAGAAGACTTAATAGTTTGATAGGATTTTAATATCCAAACATACATTTAGAACCATCATGCTGTTTTCATATTCCGGGAAGGAAAAGAGGACTGACCTCCATACTGTCCTATCTTGACATACATACCAACATGTGTTAAAATTTTCAATAATTTGGATTTATGGGTTTATAGTTTGATTTTTATTCTTCAACTATACATACCTACTATCGCTATCGACAGTTGGATCTCATGTGTTACATGCAACTAGTAATAATAATATGAATTTATAAACCGCCGTTTAGTGATGTAGCTTATTTGTTGACTCTGCGAAACAAGGCAGTCTTAAGAAGTCTACCGAAGGAGTCAATGCTCTGAGCTCCACGTATGTAAAGGGGTAATTTATACCATTTTAAATGTCCGTTCACACTGAAACCTCGATCATTGTAAGTCGCCTTATTGACTCTGTACAATTCTTTCAAAGAGTTGGTACTCTGTGATACAGATGATCTCAATGTAAGGATATGCTACACATGCGTGTATACCCATATATAACCTAAAAAATTAAGTTGTAGTAGGAAAATATTCATTTAAAAATAATCTGTCATATAAAAAACCGACTTCAAAATGAATGTGTGTCAAGATAGAATAAATGTGGCGTTCGGTTCTCTCTTCCAACCACCATGATGGACATAGCGTGATATGTATGTATGTATTAATATTATCTTTCATATAATAATGCGATAAAACGTGTTATATAGATTTCTGATACATTTGCAAATTGAAGATTTTGGTTATTTTTTTGATCAAAACTCGATGAAACTTTGATGATTTTGAAGAGTGTAGATTTTTTAATCTGAGAATGAATTGAAGAATGTAGATTATTTAATCTGAGATAAAGTTCATCTACAAAAAAAAACAGAAATGTACATGTTAAATTCGTATGGGAGAAAAACACAAGCAAATTTATTGCAATAAGAGATCAACGCAAGATTTTTACTTCAATCGTTAGAGAATATGAAAATCTACCAGCTGTGTTTTTTTTAATTATTATAATACTTTAATTACTTTTCTTACTATTTAAAAAAAATCATTTTACCTTTTCTTTACGAAAAAATGTTGTTTATCGCATATTAGATAATATACAATATTTTTCGTGTTTCATACATTAGAAGGTAATTTAGCGTGCATGCATTTATGCGTGATGTACATCCGTTTACCCAGCTTATAAAATGGCCTTAAGAATAAAGACCTATATAAAATTTCTCCATCTACACGAATTTTTTTTTTATTATAGGAAAATTATCTTAACTATAGTGACTACAAAATATTTGGTTTTGTGCACACAACTAAACCGTTCAATTATAAATAGATAAACTTTTATGACTGATAACAAAGGTTTGGCTTAAACGCAGGTAGTTAGTTCGGTTGTCATATTTTTTTTATTCGAATTTGATCCTGGTGTTGCTCACTCTTAATTAAAAACTGTGTCTCCACCGGGAATCGAACCCGGGACCTTTGAATCAGCAGTCAGATACCTAACCAACTGAGCCACGAAGACCGAAATATGTCAATTATGAAAATGTTTTTGTTAGAAAATAAGCTGAAACACCAACGCCATCTATGAAGTGACAAAGAAAGTTTTTTTGTAACGCCATCTATTGAGAAATTGGTTTGAAAACAACGATAGCAACAGTCCGTTTACATGAGGTGACAATGCTTTCGCACAGATGTCACCCTCGAACCGCGTCAGAATAAAAAGTTAATTTATGACTTGCTCCTATAATATTCTGACTTTCTCCAACAATCTCTAAATTGAGACGTTATATAGGTAAATTGTAAAAAAATATATTTTTTTACACCCAGAATGCTTTTGTGTACCGTGCTTGCACGGTGTGCAATGCTTTCTTTAATACACCCGACTTTCTTAGTGTCTACTTTGATTTAATCAGCTGTCTTATTTTAATGTTTTTATGTACCAGTTAATCAATTGTGTATTATTTTGTAATCAATATTAATTATCCTATTGAATAATGCATGGAGTTTTCACTGGTCCACTAATAAAGCGATTTTTTTTATAAGTAGCATAATATGTGGTTTAATGAACTCCCTTTGAGTCTTAATGAACTCCCTTTGAATCTTTAGACTCGAAAAAAATTATGATATCTTTAAGAAAAAAATCAAAAAATTGTATTGATTTTTTTTTGTTATTTCATTCTTGTTTTTGTGAAGCTTCATATGTTTTAGTAGATGTACAATGTTTTGGCAAATGTAACAATACAAAATAGATACTCCCCTATTTTAACACGAGATTTTATCTCAATTAAAGAGGGTTATTATGAATCATGTGATGGAAATTGTATAGCTTTTGAAATTGTGATTTATATGAAAACTTTGTATTGATTTGTAATAAATAAAATAAAAAAAAAACGCAAACATTGGTGAACGTTGCGCAAGCGAATTAAGTGATCACGTAAACCAGCCGATGACAAGTCGTAAACACAGTAGGTGCCTTAAGTTCCTGCCCCCCTAGACAACATGCCATTAAAGCTAAGCGTTATATCGCTAAGCGATAGAAATGTATGAAATTTGTGGCTGTCACGTGTTGTCATAGCGACCAATTTCATACATTTACTATCGCTTAGCGATATAACGCTTAGCTTAAATGAAACGTTGTCTAGGCCCCCTGGTTCTTTTATAATATTCAAACTTCGTCTCTAATGTTAAAAATTTGTCAAAAAAACACTTATTAACCACTGGAAAATTATCAGTTTTATAAATTGTGTAGACTGTATCAATTAATAAATATTTTCAATTGATATAAGTATTGTTACACTGTCGTCAATTTTCATTTTCGCATGATTGTTTAAAATCTTTCGCGTCCTAGTGGCGATTTTAATATAAGATTGTAAGAGGGCATTAGTCACTGTCTATAACTATGTATCTATACTTAACGTGTAAAACTACTTGATTGGTTAAATGCACCGAGTTCACACCAAACTGGTATATATATGTCGAGAAACCGGAAAGTCGAGAGGAAATAATAGAAGAAGAAAACGCAACATGCAGAATTAATGCGCAAGATTCGCCTAGACTCGGGGCCGCTGCCGCCGTCGGTTCTAAAGATGCTGATGCGTCGGGCGTTTAGGGTAAATGACTCGTGATTTTCTATATAGAAAAAAAATCATGTTGTCGTTTTTTTTAATTAAACCTAATTTAATACCTTTCTTTTATTAGATATTCGAATTTTATTTTAAATATTGAAACAGCGTTTAGATTATAGAACTCCATAGTTTTATTTTACATGCAAGTCAAACAAGACTTAAATCTCCATAGAGAAAAAGTTGGAATATAATTTAATCACAGGGGAACAAGGAAAAAATATAATTGACTCCCGGCAGGGAAAAATCCAATGTTTGCGATTTACAATATTTATTTTTATTATTTATGTATTTCCAACATTATTACATTTAATATGTACCATTATAGTTAATATATTTCTTAAGTAGGTATTAAAAGATTTTATGCATTATATGATGATTCAAAAAAACCTTCCGGAAGAATCGATCGCCATATAAAAAAGGATAAATAAGTATTGTGCCAATTTAACTTAGAGACTTCACGTTGCTCGGGTTGGTTGGAAGAAATTGCCTTATGGTAATAAACCTGCCTTTGTACACATGTACATAAATTATATAAATAAATTAATTAATTTTCGTAAAACACTAAAATAATTGGATGGGTGGATGGCAGAGCGGTTAGCGCGCTGGGTTAGTAATCCAGTGGTCGCGAGTTCGAATCCTGCCTCGACCGATCTCGTTCACCTATAGGACAAGCATTTATGCTTAGTTTAGGGAACGTAGGAAGATGTATATGTACTTGTTTAACAAGGACATATTCATTTTTTAAAAAAAAAAAAAATTCCGACGATTTTCTCTTTTATATTCTATCTCCTTTTTGTTGTCAACTTTTATATTCTATCTCCATTTTGTTGTCAACTTTTATATTCTATCTCCTTTTTGTTGTCAACTTTTATATTCTATCTCCTTTTTGTTGTCAACTATAATTTCTGAATTTTATTTACGATTATTGTTTTTTTTATTATTATTATTGTTTTTTGTATTTTATGTAAAATAATAAAAGTCTTCTGGCCGTAGATACAAATGAATACATTTTATTTTATTTTTATCGGTATAATATGAAACTTATTGAAAAGTTACTTTTTAACATACCTATACCTACCTAAATTGCGAAATGGTGTAATTTGAAATGTATCATTTAGCTCAAGAAGGCCAGGTTGCCTAGTTAACCTGTCAATTTAGCGATGGAAATGATAAAAAATGATAACTCAATGTATAATATAGACAGTTGCCTGTCGCGTGACACTTGATCTATTCTTTTCTTTTCTTTCGTTAAAATGACACGTTGACTAGACACCCAGGATTTTATAATTAGCAAATCTTTTTGATCAATGGTGGTGATTCTGAAACGATAAACAGCGATTGATTTTTGACATTATCTCAATACAAAATGGCGGCAATCGTCAATATGGAACGGTGGTTATTCTGAACGCACATCATCGGATTGGTATATTGAAGAGTTATTGAAATCATTACAAGCGGACAAAGCGTGTTGTTTAAATTACAGCTTGATATTTTGTTCAATGAAATATTTATTTCAGTTAAAATGGCACAAAAATATGGAGCTTTATCTAAATTTAATCTTTTTTGTTGGGATTCATGTATATTCCTTTGGTTTTTGTGTCGCCGACATTTTGGATTTTTTTATACCCTACCTACCTATTGGTATCTAATATTCATACGCAATATTAGAAGATTGTAATACAAAAAAGATTTATTTGTCTAAACAAAATATATTAATAACCTAAACTTACAAGAGAAGATTTATGTGGGTTTATAACCTAAGTAACTAACCGTACATTTTTCCTTTTAAATATGCGTACTTGTGTTGTTCAAAACAACTTTTCATTTCCAAATATAATGTTTTTTTTGATTTGTATTATTTCATAAGTGATGTTTACATCAAAATATAATCAGTTTTAGTGATTAATATCCAGAATGTGGCAACTTGTTATTGGGTGCGTGTTAAATTAGGTAATGTTTGACATAGTACCTGTTAGTTTCCCGAAAAGTAATGTAAAATAAAAATGTTAAAATAAAAAAAAAAACGGGTTTTGAGTTACCCGTTTCAGAATAATCTGAAAATAGTTACATTTGCTTTTGACCATAGACAATACAATAGATGGTTTAGAATAACCAAAATGTCTAATATTGGATGACAATTGATTTGGCAAACAATTACAGCTATTGTAATTGGATTAATTTCAATACGATCATATAATTTTCAGAATAACCACCATTATCTTGTGTTTTGTAATGTTCAATCTACGCCACTGCTATTGATGCTGGACCAGTTCGTAAATAAATCTTATTTTTTGCAAGAATATTGCACATTGTATAAAAATAGAATGCATACCGCATAACATGTTTCTGGGTTACGAGTTTTTAATGACATCAATATGGATTTACATGCTATAAATTTTGTTTTCTCCGCAGCATTCTGTAGCAATAATTTATTTTGTGTTAAAACGTAGAAAGTATTGCATCTTTTTTCCCGATAATAGGTAGAGTAGATGCATTTTGTCAAGTTAAAAAAATTGCCTTCCGTCCCGAAGAAGAAGCGGTCACTTCGAAACCGGTTTTACAAAAATTTTCATTTGTGGTTTAAACAAATTGACCCACTCGTTTTATTGAGTTTAATAAAACGAGTGGGTTGTAGCCAACACTAAACTCTCCACACCATAGTAACTGTTCATTTTTTCTTCTTGAAAGGTTGACAATCTCTAAATGCATTTTTATGAAATACATTTCTATTAGATTCTTAAACAAATATAAGATACCTAGAGGACAAAAGTTTTCACAATACACCATACACACAAAAACATTGTCACGAAACTCATAGTATGCATTTTCTACATGATACATGTTGAGAAATTTTAAGTAAAATTGCATTACTAGCAAGATGAGCATGTATGAGACAATGTATCAATGTTGATGAGGCGATTTTTGTGTCAAGATAGAAGAATGTGGTGTTCGGTTCTCACTGCCTACCCCTTGAGGAAGATATAAGTGGAGAGTAAAAAATTCACTTGTCTATAGAGACATTCAAGTTGACCATTCAATTTTACTTCTGTTATATAGGTACCTACATTTTTCATACAAATATGAAATTTATTTCCCATTGATATGGCAGACCATAGATTTTTTTTTCTTTAAATTTTGAAAATCCTTGAATGCATTTTTGAAGAATGCATATGTATTGTATCAAAAGTTCGAACAATATAAAAATACCTCGATTTTCCAGACCGTAAGAGCATTTTGAAAATTCGGACAGATGAAATCATAGAGAAAAAATTGACGGATATCTATGGAAAACTAATTAGCTCTAAGTTTATTGACTTTACATATTATATGATATCAATATGAAGTCAATCGGAATTACAGTTTGGGCTGCAGAGAGGATACAAAAAAACAACGTAAATGATGAATTCACAGAGAAGAAATCAAAAGTTGTCTATGGAGAACTAATCAGCTCTAGGTCTTTGCACTTTACACATATTATGATGTTAATGTGAAGTCGATCGGACTTATAGTTTGGGCTGAAGAGAGGACACATAAAGGATAATCCATACGCCATACATACAAACAGATCACGACGAACGGGTGTCATGTTGTGCACTCTCTACATGACACCCGTTGAAAAATTGATGTAAAAAAATAAGCTTAAAAATTGGGAAATCATGACTATCCACTATTCCACAGTGTGCATAGTAAAAAAATGTTTGATATGTACCACCATGTTAAATCAGAAAATATTAATACTATAAAAGATGCCTTCGTTTTAAAATATTGGTTCTCTCTCCTACTATTTATTAATTGTAGCAGCTCGAAACAGTTCCTCCGCGGTCCTTATATCCACTCTCATACAATGGGCCTGAGTCAAGTTGAAAACGCTTAACGATATCACCAAACGCTATTTTTTTTTGTATGGGATTTGACGTTTGTTGTAGAATTTTTTTCTACAATAACAAACCATAAACGTCAAATCCCATACAAAAAAAAAATTAGCGTTTGGCGATATCGTTAAGCGTTTTCGATTTGACTCAAGGGCATGGTAGAGTGCTTATATAATAATGTCCTATTCAGATTGGTCTAAATTTATCCGTCTGAATTTTAGTAAATAAGAAATGTCAAAAAGTTTAATGCATTTATACGGGAATCAATACGTCACACTGCGCGGATTAAATTCTTTTATCCACGGTCTCCCGTTGATTTAGATGTTTTGGAACTCTGAAACGAATCGGAATAGGACATATTGTGTGTATCTTAATGTTTTTGTACATATGACTTGATATCAAATATTAAGTCCTTTCTACAATCCAAATTAAAGGTGTAATAAAAATATGTATTTAATGCTCAAATCTGGAAAATCAATAAAATAATTCATTTGAAAAAAAATGATAAAAAAAAATTATTGGCCTTTTATACGCCTGAATGTTGGCAAATGTTACAACAAAAGGTTACATTCTTACGAGGTTAAAAGTTTACATAATATACGAGGTCTACTTTATTTATATGCAGATTAGCATACGTAGAATAGCTTCATACCATCACGGCATATCCCACAATGTGGGATAACCAGCGACAGGTATGCGAGTATGCATTAAATTAAAATAAAGGAAGCACGACACGTGCGTGTTTCCCCAAACACCAGTCTTGTCTCATCTAAAAATACAGTTTATTCAGAATGGGTGTTAAACCTTATTTCTAAACTATGTGAGATGCTATTTTTCCCGTTGTATTTTCGATTAGCCGGCTCTTGCGGGACACCAGAAAACGATAATAATAGAAAAGAGTGAAAACACTATTTAAAACCGGTGCCTCACAGCACCTAGAAAAGCTTATTTTAAGCTGTGTATAAATATCGACAAATATCTTGAACCAGGCTTCCGGGTGCGCAAATTTGTGTATTTTTGCTTTGTTGGTATATGTGCAAATCGCCCCCCTTCTCGGCAAAATGGCTCAAGATATTTAGCGTCAACTATAGCTTATTTTACGAGGCTGCCCCCCTAGACAAAATGTCATTCAGCTCAAGAAAAGAAACAAGAAAAGATAACTCAATTTACGGAACATGCATTGAGTTATCTTTTCTTGAGCTAAATGACACATAGGGGGGCTGTCCCGATAGTAAGCTAAAATCATTCCGCGCGTAATATGAATGCTAAAAAAACGCGGTGCGCATGTGCAACGAAATGTCACGTGTATCCCAAAAAAAACTATTATGTACTATAATGTTTATTCTTTTTATAAAAGAAACAGTTTTATTCTGCACAATAAATCTAAAGTAATAAAGCAATCAAAATGTTAGTGTCTTTGTGTGTGTGTTTGTCTCACGCCTTTTGAAAAACCAAGAGCATCTAAAAATCTAATTTATGTGCGAACATGTACCAGTATACCTGATGCAGTGTCACGCTAAAAATAATGCGATAAAAATGCTGAATTTTAAAAATATTTCAACAATTACTTTTTTCATACAAAATTTTCCAAGTCATATCTGTCAAAAAAGTGTACATTTTGCACGCAAATATCTGTTAGTTTAAAAGTAAGAAGTACACATTTACACGAAAAAAATATATTTTCAAGTATAACTTAGCTTTTAAGTGAAAAACATGGTGAATATGGTGACGATGTAACCTGCACTAGAATCTTTTCAATACTTTTGTTCAATCAAATTTAAACCATTTATATCATCCTATTTTGAATAATTTTCAACACCTTCATATTTGATTTTGTTGACGATATTTAAATAATGGGGGTTGTGGCCATTACTGAACTCTTCACAACGTTTATATTCAAATTAAAAACTATTTACTATAGTTTAAGTCTTCTTCTTCTTCGTTAATGTAGACTTTTGTGTCAATTTTAAGTCTATCAGTCTAATTGTGCAAAAATATTATGCACACTTGATGAAAAAATATAAAAACAAATGGGATGTGACCAACACTAGATCTTTTCAGTACATTATTTAATCAAATTTTAACCTCATTCCAACATCCAAAATTACTAAATTTTCAATAGGTACATATTACAATTTGTTTTCGATGATAATATTTAAAAATGTACAACAATCTCTTTACAACGTTGATAAACAGTCATATTTAAAACCATTTCGCATAGTCCATGCGTGCAGAAATTGTATATTATACTTCATTCACACTTTATAGCAATATATAAAAAATAATGGGTTGTGGCCATCACTTGAACATTTTACAATGAATCAAATTCTCAAACTCAAAAATTCTCAAAAACTCAATCAAATTTCAAGACACTTTTCATAGTCCGATATTGCAAAATAATTGGGTGACAATATTATAAAAACGATTGCTTATTCCTTCACAATTTTACATTCTTGGCCAACGGCGGGACATAAAAGCTAGTATATTTATAAAACAATCTTTATATTATCAAGGTTAACAGTTTTCAATATTCTATGACAGAAGCATACATATTTTTTTTAAAACAAAAGACAATACCCAATACCCATATTCAAAATCATATTAATCTAAAATTGGAACACACAATATTCTTTTGTAGATACCACTATACATAATTAAATTATGCTTTAGGTACCTACCACTACATTCATACATTACATGTACCTACAATTATTGAAGTTGAAGGGTCTTTTTAGTTGGCTTTCCGAATAGCTAACTCATTAATTTTACACCGATGAATAACAAAATCTGACATGATATAATTTTTTTATAATTTCTTGTTCGACACAGTCAATGAACTATTGAATCATCGTGTCGCACCGAGTAACATATCACCTACACACTTATGTATCCAAATGGGAACTTTTGATCACTGATTTTATTTTATTGTTGCTTTTGTTTTTATTGCTATTAACTTTATTACTTTTAATTTGTTATTATTACTTTTTTTATTAGTTTGTTACTACTTGCTATTATTTTTGTTTTACTTTAACTTTCATTTTTGTTATTAGTTTGTTACCTATTTCTTTTGTTATTTTTTTCATATGTTTGTGAAGTACAGTATGTCGATAAATAAATTATTATTATTATTAATAATACTTTTATTATCATGTCTTAATTTTAAAAATCTATAAATCAGTACTCAACCATAATCTAAAATCAAAAAGTTTAGTATGAAGTTGACATTATTTTTTGTATGAATAAACACAATTTTAAACGTGTAGATTTCTCAAGTTTGAATCCTTGATCTCAATCAATGTCTAAAGTAGCTCTGCAATGCCACTTGTTTGCTTTTGAATCAAGAGTGTATGCATGTGTGATAAGTATGTATATAATGTTATTTCTTTAAAATATTAATGCAACTGTCGATTCATTCGAGAGAATTTATTTCAACCAATTTTTGTGTAAATACAAAGTTCTTGTAAATGAATGATGATAAAGTGGACACAAAATTTTATAATAAGACTTTGAATTAACAATCGGATCTTCTGTTCCTTGTTTCATGTGATTTATCCGTAAATCCGATATAAATTGTCTTTATTGGAAAACTTTATTTTACAGATTTCACATTGGTTTTGTGATATAAACTCAGACATTCTGATACGATTATTTATACCACAAAAAATAATTTATAAAATGACAGTCATACACAAAACACTACGTGCACTACGTTTAAAAAACGAATTTCTCAAAACCACTACGCTTCTTCCTATGTAAGATAAAATTGTGGATCATAGAAAAGAGATTTATTGTGTGGATAAAAACATAGAAAAGAGTTACTTTGATAAAAGTGACATTTCATTGCACATGCGCACTGCATGTTTAGTATTCATATTGCGCGCGGAATAATTTTAGCTTAGGGACAACATTATACAACATCATATGCAATAATAAAAATATTCGAACATTATACAAATTAAATATTATATGGTTATGGAATTATGCCATCTATGGAGTTATTGATAAAATCTTTTTATTATTTCAGATGAAGTTCCTCAACATATTGAACCGGTTCGTGTCCGTGGTGTTAGTTAGCGTGGCGCTCACAGCGGCGCTGCAATTTGGCGGTGTTGCATCACACTCTAAAGACAGCGCAGACTTTGATGTATGTAAACATTAATATATTATTTTTATTATCAATAATATTGTTCTTTGAGATATAATTTTATACCTACATTAGTATTAAAACAAAATAAAATAATACTGCTAACACCATCTGTTGGTGAAATCTCCAATAGTCTCCAGTGTTGTTCAATAGATGTCGTCAATATTTTCCTGATATCTTCGTATGTATATCTACTGACACTGACATAACTGACATTACTTTCAATAGAATTTAAAACTATATATTTTTTATGATGTTTTTAAAATAATTCCCCTTTAATTTACATGACAACGACAACTTTTACATAAATATATTTAATTTATTATTTAAAATTGTTTTCTTTTCCAGGCTTTGATGAAGAAGAACTCGGAGTACACCAGCGACGTGATCGACGGCATTTTCAACGTGAGTTGGTACAACATTCCGTTGAGAAGCCTCGTTCGGGGAGGTGTCTTCACAGCACTTACCCTCATGTGGAACTATCAGGCAGCCAAGCGTCTGCTCTGCTTGGCAAGGTATCGTCAAACCTCGGGAGAATGTCTTCAGAATCATCTCAAATCAGCTCGCTTTCTCAATTACACGCAGTTCTTCTTCAAACTCTCACAGTCTATAAATTTCCATTCAAGTTTTGATTGAACATTTTTTATTATGTTTTGCATGCTACTTTTTCGATTCACTTGTCCACCTTACTATCATGCTTCACGTATTTGGAATTGTCCATAAAAATCAAATACTCTCTCTTATTAGCTAACCTAGTCATTAGCTAATAACTATTTATTGAGTTTTAATTGTTATTAACTTTAAAATTGCTATTTTAAATCCACCAGTGTTAATTATAAAAAAAAATCATTAAATCATGGTTGAATCACGTTTCAATTGAACCCGGTTCAAAGTCTTATTCTACGTTCAGTTGATCTCAATTTTTAGCTCTATTTCATACGACAGCACCGAATTTTGTTTTGTTAAATTGGTTATCATGACCACATAACGGTGTGTGCGGCACGGACACGTGCGCGCCACACGACAGCTCTGTCTTTGCTATTCCACTTAGTGACATTCGATATTTTTGTTTGAATTCAACGTCAATCGAAAATTCTAATGTATTAAATCCGTTTTGTTTTGATTTTTTCCCATATCTAAGGGTCGTATGTACTTAAAAATTGTGAAATGTCAAGATTAACCAGTGTTGAACTACCTATGTATGTCGCCGGTTCAATCTGACATCTGAGTTGAATTACGGTTCAACTCTTGATCCATTATTAAAAATAAGAAATGGGAAATTGTAGTTCAACATTGGAGCCACGTTAATAAGTGCACATTTTTCAAGTTACATAATTTCTTTTTGTTTGATTTCATTTATTCATTTTATACGATAAACGATCTTTTGAAATATCATATTCGTCCAATTATACATCGATTCCTCTAATCTTTGGATGGTTTAAATATAATGGCATACGTATTCTTTATTTGAAAGAAAATCTTATTTGATATAGGAACCAAGTTTAATGTAGTATCTGTATCTTTTCATGTGTTTAATCTGTTATTTTGTTTTTATATATACTTACTTATGGTGCGGTTTTTACTTACTTACATGTTTTCATCTGCATGTTGTGTTTTGTATTGTCTTTAAAACTTCTGTGTTCTGATATTTCATTTTAACTTATTGTCGTCAATACCTATATTGTGTTTTTTACAACATTTTTTTAAATATTTCCATTTTATTTTGTGTTTCACTAGGTGAAAACCTGTTCTGAAACAATGCTAAAAATAATTTAACATATCGATGGTATAGTGTAAAGAAGTAGTAACTACAATTTATGGCAAATAGAGATTATTACACAAAAATGCTTGTATTTTTCATAGCTTATTCTGAACAATAATGATATGTGCGAGTAGGATAAAGACATTAATTATTATTGACAATATGTGGTATTTACAAAAAGTACAAAGCTTCTAATGAATATTAAATTTTATAAATGTTCCCAAATAATTTTTGTTTGCACTTATAAGTGATGTGCACTGTACCATCGATATTTACTACGTATATAATTTGTCTGACTTCTTAACTAATTGAAAAATATATATATTAAAAAGTAAATAGGTAAAAATAATAGCCTAATAATTTTTTAACTGGGTAATTGTCAGGGATATAGAGTACCTACCTACATATACCTATAATATATATGTAGGTACTCTATATCCCTGACAATTACCCCACTACATATTATGTGTGTGGGTGTGCGTGCGTGCGTAGGTACGAGTGCGATATGAGGATGTGTATTTTTTATGAATGAATATTATGTCCTTGTAACAAGTTCATATACATCCTCATACATTCCCTTAATTAAGCATAAATGCTTGTGCTATAGGTGAACGAAATCGGTCGTGGCAGGATTCGAACTCCACGGAATCACAAACCCAGCGCGCTGACCGCTCTGCCACCTCCTATCTTTATTGTGTAAGAAGGGATGTGTGAGGGAGTATGAAAGGATCTCTTAAAGTATGGAAAAAAGGTGTTTTTAAAACTTAACTTTTATTTGGGGCCTGCCCATACCATAAAAAGGGCGTCACATAGTATCATACCTTAAGGCTTTTGAATCTGAGAATATATTTTTTATTACCATGCATTTTTTATTATATGTAGTACAAATTAAATGCTAAGAACAACTTTTTCCAGTGTTATATAAATTTATATTCTCATTTTTTTTCAATGTATTGTAAAAGTTTAATCGGTACAGTTATTGATATGACCTTTGTATTATTGCAGATCCCAATCGCCACACTGAATGCTGTGAGTGAACTCGTTCAAACAACTGGACCTCTCTTGAAAGTGGCCGCAGAGCAGAGAGCTGAGACAAGGAGAGCCAGAACTGAGCTCCTCAAGGCCAGGGCGGCAGACAGACAGGCAAAGAACGAAGCCAAGGCACTCAGAAGAGCAGACAGAGTTGGACCTGTAGTGCTAGTTCAAGAGGCACCACGAAGAAAGAAACCTGTCGTTGCAATCGTACAAGACGCGACGTATGACCAACGAAATTCAGACGAACAGTAAAATTTTTGACTGACCATGGATTTTAGCAATAGTTTTAATTTAGCACTCATCCTGAATTGAATTATAAGAAGTAAACTTCTGCAACATATTCCCATTAGCATGAAAAGTTGAGCTGCCATCTTTGGTTGAATAGGAGAATTAATATCTTCTGGAACAGCCTCATAAGATGTAGTCGGAGACCTGCAATCACTCGTGTCCATGGATAAAATCAATGTTAAGATTTAGAGAAAACAAATAACGACTATTTTTGTAATATAATTTTATTAATATGTGCCTTTCAATGGTCTTTGCAAAAGATTCCAAGACAAAAGGGACAAAATCAAATTTAATAAATGTATGTAAAAGAAACAATAAATTCGTATCAAAATTTAAAACTGACAAAAAAAAATTCTTGTACAAGCCCAGTGTTATTAAGAATATGAAAATTAATTCATTTTCATTTGTGAATTTTTAAAAAGTCTTTTTAAATATCAATATGGCATTCCACATGCTATGTAGTTTTTGAATATGTGAAAAATTTACATGATGTGTATAATTCTTATACTGCCTATCACTTTCCTTAAAATCAGAATAACTGCAGTTGAAATGAGGTCGCTTAGAAGAAATTGTAATAGAATGATATATGATAGAGTACGAAATAAAGACACAAGGAAAGAATGTAAGAATGGGTTTTAAGTTATTAAAAACAAAAATGTCTTTACCAGAACTGTCTCTTTAAACTATATCCGTTGGATTTATTTAATCTTCAGAATAGCAAAAAATATATAAAACGAATAAATTTGGCATTTCATTAAAATTTTTTAAGCGTTTTCAGAATTGAACCCATTGTTTGCTCTGATAAACGAAACCACTCCCAGGTGCCAGACTTACCTTTTTAATGCCTAAATTTAACAAGGAAGGAAATATAACAAAAAAACAGCAATTTAAAAATGAATTGCTTTTGGACAATGCTATCTCTTAGACTATTATATTAGAATTATTGACAATACTCAAATAATATATCATGTTACCTGCGTACATAATAAGATTTTAACTATTAAATATTATTCCTATATTATGCATAAATCATACGACGGTATAAAGTTAACTTAAACTAAAAGTTTCATACATATGAAATGTGATATTTTAACAATAAACTTACTAATTGACGAAATTGCCTTGACCTAGTGATTTAACATTTTGGTACATATATACCTAAGTAAGATTACAAGTTTATTTAAGGTACTTATATTATATTTAAATTTATTAATAAGACTATGGAAAATGGGTATTTTTGGTACTGTAATGTATTTTTTTTTAAAATAAATGAATTTTTATTTACATTTTGTTTGTTATTTTACATTAATGAGTACACTATTAATTAAATTGATGTAATACAAATTTATGCCCACAAAGATATGGAGCCTAAAATTAGTTTGGTACATACCTAATTCAATTTCTTCGAAAAAACCAGACTACTAAGTAGGTATAACAAAATTGTATATTATGTACCTACACCAACAAAAAAAATAAACAAAGAAAATATGCATTACACTAAGATTAATATTAAAAAAAACATATCATATAAAGCAAATAAAGAGGGTTGGGAAAGGATAAGGAGTGGATATCGGGACTATGTGTTTAAGGATAAATATTCCTTCTTTAGTTTTTTCTTGAAAATACTAAGTGAGTTAGACGACGCAATATCCAGACTTACGCTATTCCGTAGTATTGTTGAATTTATTTTATTTATTACGCTTTTCAATAGACTACACATACATACAAACAAAAAGTAACAATACAAACATAATACAGGGATAAGTCCATTTACAGAAAAGCGCAAAATATACAAAAAAAACATGGTTATATAAATTCAACAAGTACCTACTTAAAACGAAAACGGAATAAAAAATGAAAAAACAACATTAATGAAAAAAAATAGGATTGGTCACAGGAAGGAGGAAAGGGAAAATGGAAGGGGAGGGGATAAGCGGGACTAGAAGAAAATAACTCGCATCCACTAACATCTTACTGTCGCGTCGCCAGCATCGATGTCAAACCAGCCCCCCTCGACAACGAGTCATTTAGCTCAAGGAAAGAAACACGAAAAGATAACTCAATGTATGGAAGTGACAGTCGCTAGTCACGTGACAACTGTCACTTCTATACATTGAGTTACCTTTTCTTGTTTCTTTTTTTGAGCTAAATGACACGTCGTCTAGGAGGGGCAGATCTGTATATCGAAATTGAGAGTTGAAATATGTCTAAATCTTGAAATATTAAATTATAATCCTCACACGATCGTCGAACAAATTTATTGCTACCGTATTTTGTATGAAATCTTGTAATATAAGGAATCTTGTAGGTTCTTGAATTTGTCCTAGGTAAGTGATAGCGAATCAATTCGTTGAGTTCGGGACAATCGATAATTGAATGAATGATTTTATAAATCATTATTTGATATGGTCGTAGAATGTACCTACTTGGATCGACGAGCTGAGAAATTATGTGTTATGTATAGAGATGGATAGTGTTGTACGTTCAGCAGATTGGAGTAAAAGTCCACGATTGGATAAATAAGTGAATATGTTTTTAAAGTACTGTAAATAATGTTGATTTTAAAATAAATTAATATTTTTATAAGCTATTCAATACACCCACTTCATCATATTTTATTGTATATTGTGGAATAAAAAAGTAAAAATTGTTTTGATGTGACCTATTCGGTCGGATCCGACCAGATTGAAAATGAAGCCAGATTGCAATCCCTACTGCATAATAGGTACGTTCTTATTTTAAGTACAATAAAATAAGTAAGTACTACAATTTATAAAATAATTTTGAGTATCAATACCCGGTGGAGACACACTTTTGAAATGTGTTTTCAGTCTGGATCTGCGAGATGATTAATATCGTTGTTTCCAGAATGTGGCAGCTTGTTATTGGGTGTGTGTTAAATTAATAGATATTTGACATATATTATGTAGTAGGTACTTGTTAGTTGTTAGTTAAAATAAAATAAATGAATAATGGTAATTCTTTTTCTTTATTTATTTATTTATTTAGGGACAAATACAGTCTTAAAATACTAAAATAGAATAATACACTATAAAATAAAAACAAACAGACCAATTACATATGTCCACAGATATTAAATATAAAACATTTTAAACATCATAAATTTAAATATAACTAAGATGTATGTTTGCCTGTGACGGGAAAGGAAGGGAAGTGAAAAAAAAGAATGGGAAAAGGATTGTGACAGTTAAATTGTTATATTTTTGTTACAAACAACAACTCAAAAAATGTAAATAAAAGTATACAAAAGATAATATTAGAAAAAACAAAAATAATTAACAAAAAAGAAAAAAAAATTTAAACATACGAGTTCATGCTATGCACTTATAGAGAGAATTTTTGTATGCGTTATTACTAGCGGTGAATATAATATCAGAATGTGTGATACTGGCCGAGAGGTTGACATTATAGAAGTTACAAGCCCTTTTGATAAGCTCATTTTGATTAGAATTAGTGTTACTTCGAGGAACGTAAAACAAGTAGTTCAATCTGCCATTTCGCAACGGCGCATGGAAATTAATTTTACAGTCAACTTTTGAATTAATAATTTTAAAGAGAAACATTTGATCCGCTACTTCTCTCCTGTTTTCTTTTGAGAAATGTTTTGTTGGACAGATTAACTAGGTTGGTGAGTAAGTTTAAAAACTTAAATAACAATCCCTCTCGATTAATTAAGATACTAAATCTAAAACTTTAACAGATGAGAACAACTTCATACAATGTTTTAGGATTACGTCCATAGATGGCGAAGTTTATCAAACTGAATGATATAGGTAGGTACAGAATTCGTCGCCAATGCCACATTTATCTTTTTCCTCTCAAAATAACGTGTTGTCTACGATTTGGCAGCAAATTATAGCAATATAGAGAATACCAAAACATTACTTAATCAATCTCATCTTGGTCGTAATCAAGACATAATTTCTACGGAGGTTGGCGATCATCAGTGGTAGGTATCTTCATTGTATTTACTGCGGCTCTAAACGACGATGTTGTGCTTTTTTGAACTAACAACTACCTACCTCAAAGTATGGAGCCAGGAAACTCTTGGACGACCTGGTGTTCCTGTCTTCTCTTGTAAAAAATACATTAAAAATGAAATAAATATGTCACCTACCAATGATTAAAATATATAAAACGATAAATACCTAATTATATCGGTTGTAGAGGTAACTATTTCATGTATTTGTAGCTGTGTTGTTGATTCTTGTGGATCTTTTGGGGATGGCTTCAGGTTTTCCTTAATTTTAATATTCCTACATACTTACCATGGTGAATCTGAGTCTGTCGGTGACTGACTGTAGCACTTTGTTACCCTGGTACGCACATAAAATAAATAAAAAAAATGATTACCTTTAAAAATCTATTTTGATTATCTTTCCCAAATACCTACAGGCTTCGCCTTAGTGGGATCCTTACATATATTATATAAAAGTTTGCCACATTAATATACTTATTGTTTCATAACTATTTTGTAATGATTACAAAACGATACAAAATAATAACATGTCACATGATTATAATATAATAATAAATTAATGTTATTTGAATTTTCTTGTGATCTATTCAAAAGTGAATCATTAGATAGTGATTATGACGATAGATGGCAATAACGTCATTTCTAATTAATTTTACTATATTCGCTTTGGTGAATTGATTTTCCATGAATAATTACATATTATCTACGTACATTAAAGCACTAAGTACTTAGGTATAATTATTACGTTCTTGCCGTCCAGACAACTGTAATGAAAGAAACATCCATAAACTAGGAAGACCAAGCAAACAGATTAAGATGGTACCTACCACCGGAATATATAAAGAACGTGGCCCAGAACTTAAATGTGTCGGGAAAAAGATCGAGAGGAAGGTCAAAGCGCAGATGAAAGGAAGTGATGAGGCAGATCTGCTAAATAACGGAGTTATCCCAGAGGATGCGCAGAACCGAGGACAATGGAAGCGTAAGACACAGAAAACAGACTCCGCCATTATGTGATGGTACAATTGGCGAGGCAATGAAGAAGAAAGCAAATACTCTAGATATAATACGCGCAACTTCACAAAAAAACTGGCAGTATGCTACACTAGCGTCTCTATCCGCCTGAGGTGTCAGAATTATGTTAGTATGTAATGTTTGTATGGGAAGTTGAGAAGCACTATTAGTAAAATAGCTAAAATTTATTATATAACTATAAAATGTCGAATCAAAGAAGTTATACTGGTGGAGGAGTATGTGCAGTATATGGTTGTAATAATTATAAGTTACAAAAAGACACTAAGTCCTTTTATAGGATGCCGAAAAACATGGAATGGTATGTTAACAACTAACATTATTCTATTTTTATCATGAACTTTTAACCATTAATATACAGGATGTTCGGCAGAACGTTAGGCAAACTGATATGGTATATAGAGGGGACCATTTGGAACAACTTATGGGTACTCAGAATGTACATATATAGGATGCTCCCTTTTTTTAAAGGATGTTTTAAATTTTTTTTGGAAAAATCCCAAAATTTTACCTGTTAGCCTCTATAACTTTTTAATTTACCAACCAATCAGATTCATTTAAATTTTATTTTTATCTCAAATGTATACCTATTCTGAAAAAAAATATATTTGTTCCAGAAAGTGGCCATCAAAAAAAAATATAGCCCAACAAAGTCCAAAGAATGGACAGAGAAAAAAATTAAGATCATTTTTAAATCACTTTTAAAAATATTCAGAAAAAAGACTGAGTTCTTCAAATCTCGTAAAAACTTCTCTAAAATATTCTCTATCTATTGGTATACAACGTGTGTGTATATTGTGTATAACATACACAAAAAAAATAAAAATAATAAAAACCCAACGATAAATTTTCAACGATTTTCAATAATATCAATGATTGTGAATTATAAATTTATACTTGAATACTATAATTTATACATTATAATATACTATACCATACTATGTCAAATAAATGTGAATAAACAATATCTTGATAAGGATCTAATAAAAACTTGCTAATAATTCATATCAATAATCCTAATGGTCACTTTCACAAACGTCCCCTAACTCTTAGGTGCTACCTAAGAATTCTTATGTAGCACCTAACGTGAATTTTCGTTTCACCACCTACATAAGAGTTACCTAAGACGGTAAGAGCCCCCTAATTCTGGGGAGCCGATTTTCGCCACCTAAACGAATACTTAAGAAACAACTGTCAAAATGACAGTCAGTATATAGCGATTTAGTAGCATAATATTGTCAATTGTGTTTATAATTTTATTTTTTCGTCGATTTACACGCATTTTGAAAATAAAAATGAATAGGATTATAAATGCCGTAATATTTCAAACTCTCATCGACGGTAAAATTTGGTTGCCGTTTTCTTTCAATTGGCATTTCCTAAAATACAAGACAAAATTGCTAAATGATGTCCTCAATATTTATGTATAACATTATTGCATTTTTAGGCATTTAATATACATATTATTAGTAATAGCACAAGTAATAGTTACTTATCAACTAAACGAAAACTGAATTATTTGGAAATGTTGAACGAAATCACAACATAATTGACAGAAAGTGACAGTCATAGAAAAAACATGATGCAATATGATGCATTCCAAATACAAATGTTGCCACTGTATAAACAAAAATAATCGTTTTGAATTCCTAGCTAGGGAACAGATAAAATAGACTGGTGAAAACCAAACGATACGTTAGGGGCTACCTAATCTTAGGTGATACCCAGCTATGTGACAGTTTAGGTAACATTGGTGAAAGTCACCATAAGTAAATTAACCAAAACATAAATAAATATACACCATTGATGTGTTTTATTATTATCTGGTAATCCATAATATTTAAAAGAATTAAATAAATGTATTAAATAATTAAATCATGTCAATATCCCATATTTTATCGCAAAAATATAGTGATAATCTTATATGAATAATACGTATAAAACTGAACTTATCACCTCAAGCCGACAGATGGCTCTGAAAAAAATATTGCCGTCTTCTTGTATGGGGAATGTCAAGAGTTGTGCGTATTATATCTAGAGTATTTGAAGAAAGCACTAAGTAAAATACATAAAAAACAGATTTTTTTTTATTTTTTTTATTTATTTATTTGTCACACCATTTAAATAATCTTTATTAAAATAGATAACTGCTGCCCAACTAGGTATACCTGTTCTAGGGCTAGCAGTGTACATATTATTACATTTCACAGGAGTAACTATTTGCATTTTTTTAAATGAATCTAAACAATATAAACTTAACTATTTAAAAAGAATCAAAACAATATAAACTTAACTATAACACATATAGAAAAAATGGAATTTGAGTCATCATGATATGCATATTATACATAGTATTGTAAAAGTAGGTATCTTGTATTTTTATTTGTTAATTGCACAAAATAAACTGAAATAGTATTTCTTGGGAATACTGAACTGACAGAGCATAGATATGATCCGTCAGTCATATCTTTATTCAGTCGCGCCTCAAATCAAATCAAGACAGCACAAAATTTAGATACTTGTTCAAATATTGCTATATAGGTATCTTGTAATCATCCTAAAGTAGAACCTGGACTCCAAAATAAGTCCTCGCCATTCCGATCTGTCAGCGGCTCCATGTCTTCTTGACCACGCCTAAGGATTCCAGGTTCCCCTAAACGCAGTCCGTCCATCTCATCTTAGGTCTCCCTCTACGCCTTACACCCTGTGGTCTATGGTGAAGGACTCTTCTGGCGGGCAGTTGCACACACATTTTTTCCACGTGTCTAATAAATCCCGTGATGTCTACATCGTTATAAAGCTGATATAGCTCTTGATTGTATCTGATTATCCACACACCACCCTCACAAACAGCTCCGTAGATTTGCCGCAGAATCTTTCTTTCAAAAATGCCTTTCAAAGTTTGTTCTCATCTATTTCAGTAGATTGCAGGCCTCGGAGGCAAGTGTCAACACTGGTCTGACAAAAGGTTTATACAGTATCAGCTATGTAGGTCTTTCTCGATAACAACCTGGACTTCATGTGTCTCTGTAGTCCAAAGTAGAATCTGTTAGGAGCAACAATGCTTCTGTTCACTTCTTTACTGATGTAAAGAAGTGAATATATCAACTATTACCTACTGGTAGGTAATAGTTGGCCGAGGTATGTGAATTGCTCTACATATTCGAAGATATGGCTATAGATATGGTAGTGGTGGAGAAGGATGGGTTAAATTTTATCAAAGGATTTGGCTCTGAGGGGTCCTTATACTACCTATCGATCCCACCGATTCCTGGACATAAGTCTTACAAATTGTATGAAACGATGTCGTCACTAAATACAATTTTTATATAAAATGTTAAAAAAAAGTTTGGGATGCATTGCTATAATGTTCATTTTTTTATAGAAAATTAAATTATCTAGTTGGGGTATTTCGGCTTTTTTCAAAAACTTTGGAAATATAGCTAGGCAGATAAAAACATAAATTTATTATAAAAAATATTTTTCTCAATAAAAAATGTTTGAGAAACTCTGGAACATTAAAAAAAATTAATTTGAGATTTTGTATCTGTACCAATTTATACCAATTTTCATCGTTCTAGCTTTTATGGTTTTTGAGATATATGGAAAAATAAAGTAGAAATTAAAAAGTTGATAACCCCTGACTGAAACAAAAATTAAAAATTCTGAGTATAAAAGTTTTGATATATTCTGAAATTTTAGGCTCCGTGCATTGAGCGGATCAAAAGTTAGAAGAGACACACACACACATACACACTAAATGTTTTAATCTGAATTCTGAGTAAATCCATAATATACCTAGAACATATGTATATGTATGCTGCAAAGCCTTAGTTGGTGTTCAACGTTGGAAAAACTGAAAAAAATAGACTTGGCATACAAATCTCGCGTATCTTAGCTTGATACTTTGTCGATATGTTAATAGAAATAAATTCTCTTGAACAAATCGACAGTTGGAAAATGTCCTTAGTATGTTGTCTTAAAGATGGATAAAAAATATTGTGCAGGCATTCGATGTTTGATACACTATATTACGAGCTCAGTATGTTAACCATTCACCTACAGAACTATTTTTAATATAACATATAGATATGTTATTGAATGATTTAACTACAACGTAATTTGCCACAAAACATGATCAACATTTTTTTTATTCAACCATCCGTTATTAAATTTTAGTATCAAATATGTACGTCAATTATCTCCACACACACACAGTATATTCAGAAAGTATAATGTTTATCTTATAATAGAGAATACTATGATATTTTATTTTATTTTATTTTCATTTGGAAAACACACAGCAGTGAACATAAAATCAAACTATAAGAATACTTAATCAATAAAAATACTGCCAAGACAGTTTTCATAATTATTTATATAAATCAAAAAGCAGAGACCGGTACATAGGTTTACTTACTTAAAAAAAGAAAATAATATTAAATCACATACAAAGCAAAACATATTTGGTTATAAAAAGTGGGAATAGAAAATAGGGAGACGGAGAGGACGAACAGGGAGAGCAAATCTCATATTCCTACATATGTATAAAACAGAAATAATGCTGAACAACACAAAACCACTATTCACTGTCGCGGCGAAACTGATTACCAGGTGAGTCAAAAATATTGGTATGTATCAAAAATAATGCATTAAATCTACAACAGATGCGTTGGATATAGATTTTCAACAGTTTAAATATATTTATTTACCACATATGAAATTAAATGTAGTTTAATTAGTTTTAAGTATGTATATAAAGATTTGTGTCTTCTAAAATTCGAATTAATTGAGAAATAATTATTTCCAAATATTATTATATAAGAAGGCTGTCTCAATACACATTAAATGAATACATTTGATGATTGTTGACTTAAATAAAATAATAGTAGGTACCTACTCACTCAGAATTGCATTTATTAAAAATAAACTCCCAATAACAAGTTGCCACCTTCTGATGACTTAAAAATAATCAAAATTGTCTTCACCGGGAATCGAACTCGGGTCATTTGTCTCAAAACTCAGATGTCTAGAAGTCAAATATGCCGATATGTAAATTATGCAAGGCAGTAGGCGATTTTTATCTCCACTACGCTAGGGATGTCCCTGTGTTATATTGGAAGTAGGTGTGATATAATTATTATACTTTAAGGTACTGCCTCCCTGACCAGCCACGATAGCCTAGAATGTACACCGATGTTTTAAACCTAACCTACAAAATTTTGGTAAAAATAGGTTGGTTAGGTTTGTTTGTAGTTATAATTGCGACTGGCGTGAGCCAGTTGCATTATATATTTAAAAAAGTAACTAAAATATTAAAATAAAATAACTAAATTGGTGTTGGTCAAATAATTTTTAACCAGCTGGCTGGTCAGGGAGGCAGTACCTTACTTTAATGATATTATAATATTTCTTTGGTTTTATTTTATAATTGCGTGTTTTAATATTTAGGTATCTAATACATATTTGAGTATTAGATAAATACGGGTGTCAATTATGACAAGTTATCAAAGTGATTTTAATTTTATTGTTTTATAAAAGTAGGTACATAATAAGGACATAACATACTAAAGTGTTTGTATACATACATACATACATACATAAAACGAGTGGGTTGTGGCCAACGCTAAACTCCTCACTAACAAGTCATTCATTGACAATTTTCAATAAAAAAAAAACCCTTGAAAATTTTGAAATCATAACTCCCCTTTTGGTTAGTGAGGAGTAAAAATATTATTTTTTATACTATCGAATATGATAATTATTACTAATGTGAGCAGTTACTTATAAAATACCAGCATAGTTATATAGGGTGTCCCAAAAGTTAACTATAAGCTGAGAACAGGATGTAGGCTAGGTTATGACAGTTCGAAATTGGCTCACTTGCTTTGAAAATAATTTTAAAGAAAAATTTGATAAAGTGTTATACCTATTATTTCAAAATCTTAATTAACTGGGCTTTCTTTTAAAGAAATAAATAAAAATATTTTATTTTATCTCTAAACTAAGCATGCACGGTTTTAATTGCACATGTGCCTAATAGGAAAAGTCGCAGTCACCTACCCCACTCCATAGGGAACGTTATAGAACTAAGTGTTCTGTTCATCCCCGGAGCGGCTGCTCGTCGGACGAAACAAGAACTACCACCATGCATATTACATACCACTGCCACTAAGAGTCCAACCACACTCGTGAAGGCCCGTGAATCATAGCAGGGGTTACCCTCTAGGGACTGCCACAGGGAGCCTTCGCCACGCCCGTAGTACTTTCAGTTCTTCGATTTCCACACCAGGCGCAGCGTTAGCTGCACCTGTCTCGTCATCAACTCGGGTACCGCCGAGTGGGTCGTGCTGACCAATCATCACGGGGGGCTCCTCCACCCCTTAGTACTCATGTTGGCGAATTTCAGGTACACCACCGGACAGTACTTTCAGTGCTTCGATTTCCATCGCCCGATGATGCAGACTTACTCATCGCCACGTTTGATGAGTCACCGCCGAGCGAGGCATTAAGGCGTCTGCCCTGCTCTTCCATAGGTAAGAATTGAAGAGGGTACTGACCTGTTACCCAGAATCCTAGGGTGGGGCTGCAGCCACCCTCAACTTTACTGGCTAGGCCCCTATGGCCGCAACCTAGCCCCAACATGTGCCTAATAGCAGATATATTCAGGATTATGAAACAAAAATTAAAACTGAAAAATTTCAAAATTTTTAGTCACAGCATATAAAAATGTGGTCCAGCTTGTAGATTTAAAAAAAAATATTCCAAAAACTAAGGGACTTAATTTTTTTTCATATTTTTTATAAATTGTAGGTATACTACAACAATTTTACAGAGCGTTTGGTGCGTACACTCGACGTCCAATCTGAACGCCACAAAGTGTGTTTCGAGCGTCTGTTTCCGGTCATAATGAACGTTTTAGACAGCTGATGATGTTTTCTATACCATTTTAAATTTCTTTGGTATACGTACCTACTGAGAGAATTTTTTTAAAAATTCAGTTTTCCGTTTTGATAATTCCCGGGATAAATTTAATTACTTATTTATTTACTTCGTGTACATTATTATTAAAATATTTTTCACTGCGTTTTCAGTTTACGTTTGTGAAATTAATGATTTATATAATTTATCATCAAAATGGGGCAACTGTTGCAAATGTTCCAATCTGTTCATTACCCGAGAACCAAAGTAAAAAATTATAAACCTATGAAGGTAAATAAATAACTGATTACAATGCTTAGTATATTTTGTAGTAAAAATTTTACTGTGTAAGAAACCGACATAGAATAGTGCTTCCACTTTTTTATTATATGAATTACAATACATTTGGCATAGTTTAATCTCACTTAGTTCAGCAATAAGGTTCACCACCATTCTGGATGCAGTCTCTTTATTTTTTGACAATTTTTTAATATCTCAATAGAGACGAAGATGAAATATTATAGGAGAACCTGGAATTCAAGGCATTTACAGGGCTTACGACCCGTCATCGGCTGGTGTACGTGATCACTCTATACGTTTGCGCAACGTTCACCAATTATGCCTTCATATTATTTCCCTATCTCTTTAGGTGAAATGAGACTTGTGTGTGGGGTTACATGCATTTGTCCTTTTTCCTTTTATAAGGCATTGCACACTTGCACACCTATCTGTAGTTTCCCCACATTGTGGGATATACCGTGAATAAAATTAATAAAACTAGTTTAAAAATTCACGAGATGTTTCTTTGGTTTCAGACAGTAAAATGCAAATCGGCATTAAAATTATATTCATATATTAATCATGTGACAAATAAATTTATTTAATATGTGCGCATTACATATTTAATATCCGTAATATGTAATACATAATTAATTATATTAGTTAAGAAGTGTTTACATTCGGATCAGCCTACACAAGTAAATAGTACAAGCATTCTTAGAAGGATAAAATCCTAAGTGATATTTAAATATTATTTACATATAAAAAATACGCTTTGGTATGAAAACCAATTAACCTCAAATTGTGCGATTTGTTTGATAGGTATATTTTATTTTATTTGGAAACATAACACATTTTTTTACATAAAATACATATAAGTCCGATTCTATAAAATTTGAAGAACTTTCCGTGCTTTCCCATTCCGCTTAGTCCAAGTTAATATTCTATAATGCTAACCACAACCACATTTTAGTCGACTCAACTGTCAAAACGTTCCTAATTTAGTTCAAACCTAATTGAAAGCGTACTAGACAGCGCTATGGGATATTTTAGCTAAGTTGAATACATCAGTATTATACGGAAACAATTAAATTGGATGATTAACACATGTTCCGTTATGTTGAAAATAAAAATCAAAGAATATTCGTGCCGATCAATTGAAATGTTAGCTCAAGCGACATCATGGCGACATGACATAAATAAACATTGCCGAATAGTACGCAGTGCGCATGCGTTGTCTGCGCCATAGACAATATTAGATCAAATTAAGTATTATCTACTGTGCACTAATTTTGTATATAAATCTTATTATAGGCATCGTAATATTAAGGAACAATCATTTATATCGAATCAATTTTTTTGAAATAACTTGACATCCCAAGTTTGTTATTATATCATTTTATTTAACAAAAGAACTTCAATCAGATGAACGGGTTCAAGGAATACGATTAAGTATATGGTTAGGAAACTGGGAATTGGGAAATGAACTGGAAGGAAGAAATATGATATTTATTCAATTACTGTTGTAGATACATGCAATTTTTTATTCAACCGATCTCTGTACACCGATTGTGTACAATTACACATCCATATTTTAAACAAGTAAACACATCTAGATATTTCAGCAGTTAAACAAGTAGGGGATAATGTTTTGACAATGGTTAAATAATAAGGGATTATGGGTTAAATATAAAAACCGCCTGTTAAAAAATATTTTTTAAAAGAACCCTTTTTTCAAGAAAAGTTCAGTTAATTCCTTTCGTTAAAATATTTTCAAGAAAACGATAGACAAAGATATTCAAGAATTAGTGGAACACAATGTGGTGGAATACCTCACATGTGACCAAGAAATATTCTTATCTATATGATGTTTTTTGTCAAGCAAATGAGACATTATTATTTTTTATTCAAATTCAAAATTAACTCTAAAATACGTCGCGTATCAAAACGTGATCTTGGAGGTACCAAACAATACAAAAAATAATGATATTGTTTGGATTGATCAGTTGAGTTAGAACTAATTTAGTTTGTAGTTGAATTTGAGAGAACAAACAGTGTTGCAGATTATAAGGTTGGATCAATCACAATTGACAGTTCATTTATTATTATTTTTGTTTGTAGAGTATTTCCTCCGTCAAACAAATACGTAAAAGCTTCATAGACCTGCAATTTATGTTTTACATTAATAATTTATTATTACAACTCTTTGTAACCTTGAAATCTTGGACAGGTGGTCTTGAACGAACAAGGATTTATGTATATGTACATTTTATGCTTAGCTTGGATTCATAATAATTTTTCTCTGCAGTCGCGTGGAGACTGTTCATCATCTACCTCGCAAAGAACCGCGTTCAAGACTTCGCATTTTTTAGAATATTTTCAGTCGATTGATTTTTGTTGTTTTTTTTTGTGAAGTTTTTTGTTGTTGTTTCGCAAATTGAATCGATCAAGGTGAGATTATCATAGGCACTCGTTTGATTTGAGTGAGTTTAATAATTATTTGTTGTGATTTGTGGTTATTTTATTTGTAAAATGTTTGTTTTTATTTTGAGAAACATCGAAATATGTTGTGATTTTGTTTTCAATTTAAGATGGATCAAAGAGCGTATGTTTTTTATTTTTTTTATTTAAAACCGACTTCCAAAAACGGTGGAGGTTATCAATTCGACGTGAACTTTTTTTATGTATGATCAGCCGTTTCTTTTTACTACGTTGACTTCGATGATTCATTTTTCCTCGGAAATGGGGAATCTACCCATCGATCCCATTTCAATTCGGTCAAGGTATGATCATGGGATCCAAGAGAAATTCATCAAATTCTTCAATTTGCACATCAGCGATAAGAACTCTTTACAACATTGTCTTCTGATGTGGTTCCATCTGAACTAAGCCAAGAGTTTTGATTATAGGAATCATGAAAAATCATAAAACTCATGAATTTCCGAATGATTTGCGTACCTATTATAGTATAGGCGAATTGTATGAAAGATAATATTACTAAATACATATCATGTCCCTCGTGGGGTTGGCAGAGAGAAACGAACACCACATTTTTCTATCTTGATATATATTCATGTTGAAGTCGATTTTTAAAATGAAAGATTATAATATGTTACCATGATCTAACCAAACAATACATAGTAGAAATATCGCACGGTGAGAATTAAAGTGACTCAATCCAAATTTTTTTGGCAAATCGATTTAGGTACATAAATCGACTTAAAAGAACATATTTTACCATCTTAAAATTAATGAAATATAAATATTTAGGCTAAAGAATGTAATATTTAATGGAAAAGGAAATCTTTTTTTATTTTTTTTGGTAATATATGTTTTTTTAAGTTAATTTATGTGTTACTAGATTTTCCTAAATTTTGGATTGAGTCACTTTCATTGCATTCTCACAGTGCGATATAGATAGGTACTTAATTTTAAATGTGTTTAAAAATTTGTAGAAAAGATAATCGAAAGAAATAAGAAATGATGTTTTTGATAATAAATAATCAAAAAAATGAAATATTACTTTGAAACAAAAATAAAATACATAAATCAGCATAGGTTTCATGAACTCAAAAATATGCTGAATACGAACAAAATTGGACAAATTAGGATCAGATTTAATGATCATTATCAAATTATGACGAAAAATAGAAAATAAAACCTAACCGTGTTATTTATTTAGATCAGGTAGAAGAATTATACCACATATTTTTGCTGGCATATACTTCTTGAAAACAAATCTTATATTTTCTCTCTTTATAAATTGTAAGATAACTATGGTTCTTTATGAAATAAAACAGGTCAATACTCGATACGAACTCGAGTCCACGAGTTTGCTAGTTCAACGCTATCCGCTATTCTTCCGACCCATCTAACCCATAATTATATATTATAATAATTGTGCAGCTTATATCAAGAAACCTATTTAAAATTAATATTTTTCCAATTATTCCATATATACAATTAACAAAACGAGCTTAAGACATTAAGACCAATAATTTAAAAACAAACCCTTATGCTTCATAAATATATTACCACGTCGTGTACTTACTTTGAGGATAAGGATAACTGAACGTGATAAGTTCCTGTTCTGATATAAATTGATTACATTTTCTTCAATACATCATAATATTTTCATGCATAGTCTCTCCAGTTAGGAACTTGCAATAGCTGGCCCGTATCTCTCCTTATGTCTTCCTCCCATCTCGATCTTGGTCAACCAATCTTTGTTCTACCACCTGGGTGATCAACCATGATAGTCTTATATTTTGTTCTTTTTTTCAACACAAAGCAAGTAGTCTTTGTGGATTTATAATATTATGTACGTCGACGATAATTATACTATAGTATGTATGTAGGTTCATAGTTCTTTTACAGCGCTGTCTCCTCGTAAAAAAAACATGTACATAAAAAAACACAAAGGTTTTCGTTTTACTGTTTATTTAAAAATGTCAATGATCGGTAGGTATCAGTAGTTATATCTGACATAATCTTTGAAATAAAGTTACCGGCCAATGTCATTTGTAAATAAACATTGTAAACGAGCCTTTTAAAGTGGAATAAATATCCCCCCGACAAACGTGAGCTCAGGGCATTGATACTTGGAGTAAATTACTTAAGACTCCTCTGTTTGATAGAGACAACAATTAAGTTTTTGCCGTGAGCGACCGGCAGAGAATAGTGTTTCCACCCTTTAATATTATCATCGTTTTCGTGTGTCCCCTAAGAGAGAGGTAATCTAAAATACAACAGGCAACAATAACATCTCACATAGTTCAGCAGTGAGGTTCACCGCCCATTCTGACTGTTGCTTTTTTTGCTGTGACGAGACTGGTCTGTAGGGATACAATAGGTGTTGTGCTAGTTTTTATGAGGTAATGCACACCTACACTTTTGTTGATGGTTACATAGTAGACTATGACGTAGTGCTGGATGATAAAAACAAGCTAATGCGCCCTTGAAATGATCTTCTATCACTAAACAGCGCTTGATAAATTATTATTATTTGTTATTAAAATTTAATATCAATACTATTATCGGAGTTTTTTCAGTATCAATATGTCATCTCACTTTAATAATTGAAAGAATTATCAAGATTGCTATAAAGCAAACGAAAAAAAATGGGAATTCAACGTCACAAATATCTATGGCCTTTTCAATCCTTACACGTATTTTAAGTATGGTCAATGACCGTCAAGACTTAGGTTTACGTGATTTTTTCGACGCAACTTCAATGCGTAGGTATATTATAATATTATTTATCCATTTACTTATTTATTCATTTTTTTTTACATAGTGAATATGTCCTTATAACAAGTAGATACATATACATCCGCATATATTCACTAATTTATTTATATTCATTTATATTTAATTATATTTATTTATATTTATTTATATTTATTTATATTTATTTATATTTATTTATATTTATTTATATTTATTTATATTTATTTATATTTATTTATATTTATTTATATTTATTTATATTGATTTATATTTATTTATATTTATTTATATTTATTTATATTTATTTTTATTTATATTTACTTATACTTATTTATATTTATTTTTATATATTTATTTTGATTTATTTATTTGATATTGCTTCTCGGACAATTAACAGGTACTATGTGGAGACTTGAATTATAAGATAAGTCATATAAGTTATATCATAAGTCTCACAGATCCAGACTGAAAACACCATTAATAACTGTGACTCCATTGGGAATCGAACAAAGGACTTTTGGATCAGCAGTCAGTCACCGAACCAACTGAGCCACGTAGGCCGATATCATTATTATTTTATTGAACGTAAAAATACTTATTTTTGCAAGCTGTATTTATAGCATATAACTAATGTACTGCGGTCAAGGCTAAATTTTGTAAAACTTGGGAAGACCAGTTTTTTTTTGCAAACGGGTTTAGGGAGTAGGGATGGCAAATATCGTGTTCATCTAGTATTAAATATCAAAATACATCGAGATACTCGGAGAAATGAACTCCGTATTTTCTTATCATTATAAAAGCTTTTCTTCAAACGATTTTACTAATAATTTGTGGCGCATTGTTAAATTGAACGCTTTTCTCTTCTACATTGTTATCGCGAATCCGGCTAGAAGGACCAAAAATGATAGTGAATTCGGCTCGCTACCGATCAAAATGTTCGCGAATTTGGCTCGTTACGGATTAAAGTTGACTGTATTTTTGTCTTCAATAATTATTAGGAAAAATGACTGCAACGACATTATCTTTTTATCTATGTTTGAAACTACTGTCACTTATAAAACTCCATAAATATTCGTTTTAATCACTAAAAACAACTCCACTCTGACGACGCTCGTCATAGAGCGATACCGGTGAATGAGTGTAGTGTTTGCGGAATAAATGAACTAAATTAATTAATCGAAAAACTGTACAATATTTTTTATCATAATTTTATGTAATATTTAAGAAGATTAATGTCAAAATAATTAGGTATTATTTACAAGGACTATATTTGCCTCCATTATTATCAGACTTTTTACTGTAATTTCATGAAAAAGTTATTATTGGATATTAATAAGTTACTTTGATCCACAGTATTATTTAATTTAGTTTAGTCATAGTTGAAAGCATTTTATAATTATGGTTCCAAATTTTCTTTTCGATCTTTGAAAAACCTATTTTTTTAATAAACATAGTCAATCCGTTGTGCTTTGAGCTTTCATTCATGACCGGAAAATTGGTCATCATTGATTTAAATTTATTGTGATTTGGATGAAGCATACTAAAAACTAAATAAAATCAGTAATAAAAGTATGGAATACTCAACCAAAATTGTATTCTTCTTTGTCAATTGATAGACAACGTCGTATGTGTAACAGAAGCTACTGTTAAAAAACATATATTTTTGCAAAATTTGAATTCTTGCGGTGAAACATTCAGGAAAACGGCTTTAACAAATTCCGTTTTGTTCCTTTTAGTTAAATTACAGTTTTTTTTTTTTTTTACAATTATACATACTTGCGGAAAAACCACGTGTGTTTTTTCTGTCAATACCCAGAACTTTTTTACAGCATCAATTACAATTAAATCGATAAACCAGACGTATCTTAGTCACGACTGGCCGTAGAAACTCGAGACGACCGAAAGCAAGATGGTCTTATATTAATAACAATAATAATAAACACTTCCTTGCACCCTGCACAAGTGGCAAGTTTATTGTCATATGGCAATTTTTTTCCAACTGACCAGTGTTTCCAGCCCAGAGAAGCAATATTTGCGTGAGGAATTAATTAAAATAAATTATTACACTGCTGGGGATCGAACCCAGGACGCCCGCACAGAAACCAAACGTCTTACCAATTGTGCCCCGGCGGTCGGCTGATATTAATGGCTAATGTTTTTCTAGCGCACTAAACATAGTAAGAAATTGTCCTAAATAGCGCCCTGATTAATGATTACATGAAAATTCTTCGAAACACAATTGTACGAATAACAATTTTTCGAAAATCAGTTATCAGAATGACAATTGTCCGAAAGCAAATTATTCGAACAAACATTTGTTGGAAAACCAATTAACCGAATTTAATATATTTTTGTGTCATTATGTTGCCTCCTTTGACATATTTGTTGCCAGTAAAATATATTCGATGAAGACTATTATTACTTGGGTACGTATGTTTGCACATCTTTAATAACTGATGTTTGACAGCGCGGGATAGCCTAGTTTGTACACCAGTTTATGTTTATCTAGTATTCACACCAATTTAGTTATTTTATTTTAATATTATAGTTACTTTTTTTAAATATATAATGCAACTGGCTCACGCCAGTCGCAATTATAACTATAAACAAACCTAACCAACCTATTTTTACCAAAGTTTTGTAGGTTTAGGTTTCAAAAATAGGTGTACATCCAAGGATATCTGACAGCGCGGTGCGTCGCCATGTTGTTTATTCCATAGATTTTTATTAAACATAATATACTATGTAGATGTAGTACTCCGTGCAAAAAGTGAGTCATTTGTTTTCGATTCATAAAAAATTTGCTAACTACGACATCTAGTATATTATAATAAAAATCTATGGTTTATTCCTCTCACAATACTACCAACATGACGTCATAAAAATTCGAACAATTGTAAATTCTGATAATTGTGTGTTCGGAAAATTGTTTTTCGAAAAAATGTGATTCGAATAATTGCCATTCGTAAAATTGATTTTCGTAAAATTGAGCATTCGAATAATTGTTTTTCGAATAATTTTCCTGTCACCATGATTAATTACAAATTCTTTTAAAAAATATATAGATGAATTTATTTTGTTATACAGTACGTCACGAGTTATTTCCGCCATTACTTAACTAGTAATTTACTAACAAATGCGTATCTTACAAAGTGTTCACCAATTTTTTGTTCATTAACATACTTGAATGCATAAATCCTCGATTAACAAAATCAAGTTAAGTTTTGATTAAGTACATAAAATATTTAAATCTATGTTTTGATTTTGGCGGATGGAAGTGGAACATAATAAATTCAATGTCATTTTGCATATTACAATAACTACATACTAAATGAATATTTTTTTCTATTTTAAATTATTTATTTACCTACTATATTCTTTAAAAGTTATAAAATATTATTCAATATGATTCAATCTTAGATTAGGAAATTATTATCACAAGTTGAGTAGGTATTTCAGACTTTTATTTAATACATGTTGAATAATACAGACATTTATTACATTTTTGATGATCTCAATAGATTCTTGTGTATTACATACTTTAAATAAAATAAGTAGGTACCACAATTCAATCAAAGTTTGACTAATATATTTTATTGGAAAATGTTGCTTTTTTCTTCGTTTTCAAATATTAATTCAAAGATAACATTGGTTGGGGAATACGCAAAAAAAAACACTTCTGTAAGTAGAAAAATAGATTATTACATTCAATCTAAACAGTCGTAATTTTAATTTATTATGATGTTGTTAATTCTTTGTGGTAATTTCATAGATGAAGAAATATTTTACGATTTTCCTTGAAAAAAACGAGTGAAAATTTGCAAACAATGTGATTGTATACTTACATACAACAAAAAATTAATTATTACGCAATTAAAATTTTCGCAGGAAATGTGTTTATCATTGACTTTTGAATATACGATGTTTATACCAAGTAATAGAAGTTTGCTTGTATTAATTTATATACATACATAGATATACCACCACGACATATCTCACAATTTGGGGTAACTAGCCATAGTTGTAATTGTATTTCGATTAATTGTATTTTTTTAAGTAATTATTTATTTATATATTCATTCATTAACGGTTCAAAACCTTTTATTGACAAAATATTACAAAAATTTAACTAAAGAAACACAATCATTATAACGCGAAAGAAAAATATAAAGAAAATGTCAAAATATAAACGAATAATAATTTAGTTAAAGTAAAAATAAAAAAAATGAAATGTAAATTAAACAAGAAAGAATATACTTCTAAAAACCACAAACAAAATAAAATAAACGACTCAAATAAACAAAAAGTAATACTAAAAAAGCATAAAATTAGTAAATTTTTCTAATGTTATACTTAATACTGTGAAAATATTATTATTTAAATTTATTCAAACTAAAGAGAGTTTTTGATTTTCATACTGGCGTTCTATGGGGAAAAATGAAGGGTTTTTCAATAACTTTCAATAACAAATATACGTCACAAATATAATAATAAAAATTGATTTGTCGTCGTTTAATGATATTAATAATATTCGTCGTTTAATGTTGTTGTTTAATAATTGGTTCTACGAAGCAACAGAGAGGATTGAGATTTTGGGCTAGACGCAGAACATTCTGGGAGAATTTTATTCCACTTCAATGGTGCTCTTACTAAAAATTCGCGATGATAGTAAGCTATATAATTGGCTCTATTCAATTCTTAGAATTAATACTCTGTAATCCATTGTAGTCACCTCTGGAGTGGCGCCCCCCAATACCTACTGAATACCCTCGATGCTGTACAAAGGCTTGCTGTACGTCCGAATGACGACCCATCATTGACTGATGGATTGCAATCACTAGATCACAGACGAATTTTATTCTATATATACTACCACCGGAGATGTTCAGAAAAACTTGCATCCCTGGTCCCTCTTCCACCCATTCACCCCATTCACAATAGAGTCCCTTGTTCTATTCAATCTCCACACCAGTTCACAGTAAACCTTCAATTTACACGAACCAGTCGCTTTTCAAACTCCTTGACACAGAACTTTCGAACTTTTAACACAGCAGCCCGGCTGTGGAAAGGTTTTCCAGGGTCTTTTTAAGATCCGAACTCTTATTTTCAGAGCAGATTTCAAAACCCTCTCCACAAACATGTTTAAAAAGTATGATCTTAATACAAGAGATGAATTAAACTGAACCTAAAAACTTTCAAGCATTAGTGTATTTTTGTTCAGGACACATACTTTGTATTTTAATTATTCAAAAATAGGGGATTTTGTTATTATAATGAAAATTAGAGTGTTTTCCTCGTTCTAATAGGTAGGTACGTCAATAAGTACGAAACGAGAAAAAAATATTGGTTTAAAAAAATTTTTCAACGAAAAAAGTTTTCGCTTGATTGTAAGGGTGCGTTGAAATCTTTTATAACGAAAAAACCCTTAAGAGAACGAGGCACTTTTGGACAGAGACAGATTTCGACAGTCTGAATTTGACTAGGTACTGAAATAGTACACTTCTTTTTTTTTTACTTATTTTTCATAAATGACTCTAGTAGTCCCCTATTGTTTATTTTATTTATTTGAAATAAAATATAACTTATATAGCATACACAAAAATATTTTATTTATATTACCCCCCAAAAAGAGTATGTACTCACATTGGGGGGATTCTTATATAAACCAAAAATGAATCTTCATTATTATCATAATTAATCAAAAACTAATAAATACACAATATCAAAAGAAAAAAAGAACAGAAAAAACATGCAATTAAAATACATTAAATATTCAATAAGTCAGGTTTTACTTAATATTAATACACATAACAAATATGACATATATAAACTGACTTATAACGAAAAAGCCTGTTCTGGGACTGTTATTTTACACAGTTGAGTATCTTTATCCAGCTGTAATTTTCATACACTGAAAAAAAGTTATGTTAAAATTAACCGAACTATAGTGACTACAAAACAATCCGTTTTGTGCTACTAAATATTTTGTGTATTTAACCAAACAGTACAGTCATAAACAGACAAACTTTTATTACTAATAAGTTATTAGTAATAACAAAGGTATGGCTAAAAACGCAAGTAGCCAGTTCGGTGGTCACAATTATTTTTTGGCTACGACTATTTACACGACTCAACCATAGACGAAAACCAAAAATAACTACAGAAAACGCAGATAAATCAAGTTATAAAAATATTTACCTTTGTTTATACTTTGTTATAATTGTAGATCTCGATGAAAAAATGATTTATAAAATTAAGTAAATGTTATAAGATGCCAATATTATTTATTTTGTCTTCAAGTTGGTTTCCATGATGCATTTATGACCATTGAAAAAATGACAAAGGTAAATATTTTTGTATTTTGATTTATCTGCGCTTTCTATGGTTATAAATGACCTAAAAACATAGATGATGTCAGAAAATTTGTCGTGTAAATAGACACTTTTTGGCGGAAAAAACCCTTTTCCCGCCAATTCCGGTCGTAAAAATAGTGGAACCGTTATTTTTTTCAGTGTATTTTCACATGTTATAAAAGAATAGTAGGTAAACAAGAGTAAAAAAAATATACCTACATGTAAAATGATTGGTACAAATACACAAAAAAATATACATGTAAAATGATTGGTACAAATACACAAAAAAATATACCTACATGTAAAATGATTGGTACAAATACACAAAAAAATATACATGTAAAATGATTGGTACAAATACACAAAAAAATATACATGTAAAATGATTGGTACAAATACACAAAAAAATATACATGTAAAATGATTGGTACGAATACACAAAAATAATCATTTGTACAAAATATTGATAAAAATTAATATAAATGGTATTGACAGAAATAAAAAATGTAAATATTAATATGACATGTGCCGGGTCAGAAGTCACGGGCGGATTACCACCTCCGCATAGTGCCTACCTAATATCTTTATCCAGTTTCAGTGAAACCTTGAAAGATCTAGGACAGTTGATCACAGATTTTGCGTGTGTACATTTAGCAAAAAAATATATACGAAAAAACTTGTTTTCGCTAATTGTTTTTCGGATTCGAAGCCTTTCATACTGGTAAATAAAATTTAGTATTTTTCTGAATGCTATGGAATCCAACAGTTTTTTAAAACACTTCCTTGTACTCTGCGCAGTTGGCGAGTTTATTGCCATATGGCAATTTCAATTTTATGGAAATTGACGAAGTTTCCACGTGGTGTGGTTCCTGTAAATCGCCAACGCGAGTACTAAGGGGTGGAGGAGCCACCCCTTAGTACTCGCTCGGCGGTAGTCCGCCATGCTGATGAGACTGGCGAAGCCGTTGCATCACTTGGCGTGGAAATCGAAGAACTGAAAGTACTACAGGCGTGGTGAAGGTTTTCTGTCGAGTCACGTGTTACCGTGGCACTGTTGGGTGAGAAACCCTCGACATGATTGACGTGCCTCCACGTTTGTGGTTGGACTCTTAGCGGTAGTGGTATGAAATATGCTTGATGGTAGTTCTTGTTTTGTCCGACGAGCAGTCGCTCCGGGGATGAAAAGAACTACATAGTTCTAAAAAATTTCCTATGGAGTGGGGTGAGAAACTGCGAAATACTGTTAATACCTACTATTTTAATTTTATTTCAGGAAAATGGAAACTATAGGTGTGATGCTAATGATATGCGGTCTAGTTTCGATTGATGCAGCTCCTCAAAATGTAAGAAAAAACCTATTTATATTTTTATTATAAGCATAAGCTAAGTAAGCCGTTTTCTTTTCTTTTCCTCATTTCCCTCGTTTTTGGTCCTAGTATTATTTTTGCCCTATTCTGCCCTATTCTCGTCATTATTCTTTTGTAGCAGGTCCTTCTCCTTTCCTTTTTCCTTCCCTTCCTTTCCCGTCACAGGTAAATGTGTGAAATATATGTAATAATTTTCAGAATATTTATATTTATTTTTTGTTTTATTGTAGGTACATATTTCTATGATTATTTAATGTACATCAATTGTGGACAAAAGTAATTGTTCTGTCATTTTTTCATTTCGTATTGTATTGTCTCTGTTAACCTTATAAGACTGTATGTGTCCCTTAAATACATAAATAATTAAATAAAGGACACTTAGTTTAAATTCAAAGATTTTAACAACACTTTTGGAAATCTAAAATATAGACAATATTTGAGATTTGTTAACAGTCTATACATATATGATTCAGGGCGCTGATAGTTTTTTTTTTAGTGAGAAATGAGACCCTAATTAAAACAATGAACAAAGTTAGCCACTTAGTTAACTCTGTCCATCCCCTTTAAGGGGCAGGGTAAGGCGGGTCAAATGCAAACATTGAAACTATTCTACGTGAATGTACGTCCTTAAAGATAACAATCGTGTGAGCCCGAGTTAATGTATTTGAATCGAGCGTTACATAAAATACTAGGTTTATTTGATTTTACCAAAAAAATTAAAACATTGTGTGAAAAAGCCAATGTTTGTTTTATAAAATACATATCATCAAAAAAACATTTTGCTCCTAGCCTTATAAGTTTTGAATTATGGATAATAAATCTGAAAACAGGAATTATTAAATAGATATTACGAAAAAAGTACACATAATGAAAAAAGTGTATCGGACCAACGTATTTATTTACTTAAATAAAAAATGGATAGGAAATATACAATATTTACATATTATACAATGTTTACATATTTATGTATGAATCAACTTCAAAAAGAGAATTTCTCGTATTTTGAAGTGAGTCACATTTCTCAAAACATACAAACTAACTAAAACTAGGCATATATGTAAATCTTAACCTAGGCATCATATTAAGGAACATACATTACATTTACATTGATATAAACAGAAAAAGTAAGCAAAAACTTGACAACCCAAGCAAAATATATATAGAATCATAAAATACAAAAAATAATATAAAATAATCACAAATCCTTACGATTAAAATAAAAATAAAACCAAACAAAAATTCAAATGTTACTTAAGATATTATTTTAATTTTACCAAGAGTTTATTAAAATTGATTTCTGCTAATTTTTTAAACTCTACTGGTAAATCATTGTACCACTTTACCTCATAGTATGAATAATGATTTTGGCCGAAAGATGTATTTTTTATATAGATATATAATGAGAAAATAATATATATTTTTGTTGAATACGAAAATTTTATGAGTACGGCGTAATGAGCATTCAAAAATTACCTTGGAGCCTATGGCGTCATATTAAAGAATTTTCACTCTAAGATTCAGTCGATGTTATAAAAGTGTTACTTACATATTATGTATGATGTCTTTCAAATAGTTTCTTCTAAGAAACTGTTCTTATTATCAGAACAGCTGACTTTTCCATGGGACACAAATATTCCAAAAGACCACCAATACAAACTAAACAAGTACAAGGAACTGATAGATAAAACAGTTCAAAATGGCTTTAGCACGAATATATATGCTGTAGAGATGGGGGCGAGAGGCCTGCTCGCAAAATCTTTATACTCCTACTTTAAAGACCTGGGTCTCCCAAGAGGTAAAATAAAAGAATTTTTGGATAGGGTGGTAAAAGCAGCATTATCCGCATCCTATTGGATTTGTTTGCGCAGGGGAGTGGAGTATCAGTCGGAGATTGGTGGGTGAGTGGTGAGCGTGACTTGAGTCATAAAGGGGCCCCTTAATCCCGCATACATGGTCGCAAGCCCATGTGGCTCGCCTGTTCTGGCTGGTACTCTGATCGCCTCAGCTCGTGGGCTTGGATTCATGAATCCAGTGAAACCACGATTGCCTTTCTCTTTTGTATCTAGTTTTAATTAAACGATTGGTCATAGTAGGTATTTATCACACTTAAATTCGATTTCAATCAAATACAAAAACAAAATAAATTAAGTTAGATTTTACCTTAACCGAGATACCAATGATTTATAGGTTTTTAGTTGTATTATACTAGAATCAAGATTCATACAATATGTAAACGGATAAGTAATAAAATATGATAAGGTTTGCCAACGTATTTTTCCCAAAAACAAAAAAAGATCTGAATGCAATTTAAAGAAGCATTAATCCTTTATTTTAACTTGCGTCAACTATGACGTAATTACTACGAAATTTGAACCCATTAATATCATATATTTAATTTTGATCTTACAAATAAAGGATTACCTCTAATAATGATTTAGGTTTTCCCAGAACTCGGAGATATGTTTTAATTTATTTTTCTATGGTAAAACAGTCACGTCTTTTATTAATAACCATTTTGGTATATATTTACCTCAAACAAATTGCGAATACAAAGATCAAATTATGAATTAAATATGTGATATTTTTTCCTACTTAAATTTCATGATATTTCCTGGTCACATATTTTGTCAGCAATAAGTGCTATTCAAATATTGTTTGAAATTGATGAAGATTAAGATTCACAAGTAAGATTTGCTCGTTATTCTAAGGTACCTATGGGATGTACACAATTTTCCCGTACTTAAATCGATTTTTTTATTTTTTCTTGTTTTTTGAAAGGGCTGTTATATTCATTACCCTTATTTGGGACAATAACAGCTTATACTATGAGTGTAAATAATAAATAAATTAATGCAAGGACATCAAAATAATTTTCTCTTTCAAGCTCCTTTAATGTTAAATAATCTAAGCGAAAGAATTAAAAAAATATTAATTTCCATTGTTCAAAAAACAACTTAAAGTTTATATACTCACTTGATTCGATTTAATTTGTAATTTGTTTTATGTTTTTATAAATATTAATATGTTAAAAATATTTTGATTGTGTGGTCACCCTGGCATTTATATCCATGTATCTTGTATTAATTGTACCGGTTGAGTTGGGTATGCCTATTTTTAGATGTGGAATAATATTATTGTCACAACAATGATTCGAGGTATCCAACTGCGTAATAGTAAATATTGTATTTTTGTGTAGTCCTAGTGAGGTTGGGTATGTATTTATAACAAAAAAAGTAACAAAAAACAATAATTAAAAAAATGTTTTAATGAAAGCCAAAATATGTCCACAGTTAAAACATTATTAACACATGACTGTGAGTGAAATTTACAGAATACACACTAGAAAAAATACAAATATGAGTATGAAAAACTAAAAAAAAACCAACTTAGGCTACAGTAGCAAAGATAAAGATGGAGACAGAGGAGAGAGTGTAGGAATTGAGACGGAGTGGAAAATGAGATATAAAATAACTGGGGGGCAAGTCTGGTCCAATCGGCGAAATCAAAACCCTCAAGATTACCCATATCATGGATATAATTATTCTATGGAGTTCTATCTTTATATCTTTAGATGTCATAGAACTCCATATGATAATTATATCCATGATATGGGTAATCACTAGGGTTTTGATTTCGCCGGTCGGACCAGACTTGCCCCCCTGATGGTACCTTTGACACAACACTAACCATCTCTCGGAATTTATTATAAGATAGGATAAATATATATGTTTATGTCTAAAAAAAATCATCTATCTACTTATAAAAAAGACTGACCATGGCAATGGGAAAATTAAGGAGATAATAGAAACATGTAGAAGGAATATTCAGGAATTATTTCATGAAAATAGTGTTTTTTTATAAACCATACTTATTGTAGTGAAAACAAAATAATATTCAAATGTATTAATTATACAACTAAATTTATTTTATTTATTTATTTATTATTAAAAAATACAATGAGGGAGTAACAAATATAATTACATATTTATTTATTTATTTATTTAATATACAGAGACACCAACAGAACACTGAACAACACAAACAAAAAAAACATGAAACAAAAAAAATAGAATCTCCAGTGCTCCAATAACAGGTATCTCCCGCATGGCTATTGTGCATAATTAGGTAGGTACAATCAACGTCTCCTGACCATTCAAATTATAAAAAAGACATTACTTTGCACAGTTAAAAGGAAAGTTTAAAATACACATATACATATATGTAGGAAAACAAAAAGAAAACAAATGATGAACTAATAAGATAAAACAAAAAAAGAAGAAATAATTGAACTGAGACAAAAAAAAATAGATTTTAGCCCAGCATACTTTAAAGGATAAAAATAAGCAATTTATCAAAGATCAATTTCTATAAAATATGTACGTCATTGTCATTACATTAAATTGTCACAACGATTCAGACGCAACGTCTGAATCTACCAATACAATGACACTCTGACACGGCAGAATGTCACTGTATTGTCAGGTGCCTACGCGAATGCAATGTAACGACAGTCAAAAAAGAACGTCGCGAACAATATCGCAAACTCGGCAACATGCCCGTCTAACTAGAATATTTTAAGTAAGACTTATAAGTAATATGTATTATATTACTTATAAGTCTTAGAATACAATATTACATATTATTATTAGAGGTAGAATGATAGGATACGATAAACACCTACCTAGGAAGTCCTGTGCCGAGGTGTTCATTTGAACAGTTATGTGAAATGGATAGTACATTATGTATAGAGTTCTTGAATTAATTTTTATTTTTGAAATAAAAATGAATATGTCCTTGTTAAACAAGTACATATACATCTTCCTACGTTCCCTACAATAAGCATAAATGCTTGTGCTATAGGTGAACGAAATCGGTCGAGGCAGGATTCGAACTCGCGACCACTGGATTACTAGCCCAGCGCGCTAACCGCTTTGCCATCGACCCATCTAAATTATACATAAAATTATACATTAAATAAATATTGAGAAAAAAATTTGAAATTTGATTATTTTTGATTGGGTGTAATTATGTTATTGATTTGATCTAAACCGGTGTTATATATCCATGCTGCTATATGTTTTTTTGTGACGATGTGTTTTGTGGTAGCAGTTATAGTGAGGTTGGTAGGCAATTATGTAGTTTGATGGCTTCTTAATAAATTGAAATTAAATCCAAATATAATTTCAATTAATTGAGATGGAGTTCTATCAATAATAATTGTCGATAAAAAAACTAAATTTACTTAATATGATATGTAACTTAGTGTTTACAGACTGTATAATAACATTATCAATTAAGTATTAAACGCACAATAATTATTATTCATTCTTCCGGTTAAAGCGTCATGACCTCCCCTTTATGGTTACACCATCGATATCTTTACATTATTTGCCTTGAAACAACGACAATTACTTACATATAGATAGTTTACATACTTCATTTCCATTGGACTGTGTAATTCTTAAATTTGATAATGAAACAGATATTTGGACATCAGTTTCCGTGGATAGCAAATATAGAATCTGAATTCAGAGAAACAGTTCTTGAATCCTTAACAGGTTCTGAGTCACAGCTAACATTGTTATTAAATTTTTGGGTTTTGACACGTCATTTAATTCGATTTTGATTAATATAAATACATACATACCATCACGCTATGTTCCTTACGAGGTAAGCAGAACCGAGAACCGTGCGCCATACTTCTCTATTTTTTGCACATATTTCTGGCTTCCTTTACATCCATGCATCGTCTCATACATGCTCGTTGATTGATTAATATATCATATAAAAAAACATATAGATACCTACAATAATAAATTTGTAGAAGTCACTTGTCAGTAATGAGATATCTGAATTTCTGAACTTTATCTTCGTCGGCCCCCCTTTGTCTAATATCGTCAGACCACCTAGTTTGAGGCCTTTCAACACTTCTTTTGCTCATTCTAGGTCGTTATTCCAGCACTTTCTGAGTCCATCTGGAGTCTGTGGTTCGGGCGACATACCCTGCCCAGCTCTGGTAGTCAATCTTCTCAAAAATGCCTAACTTTAAATAAAATATATCTAATTTACTAAGGAACGTACTATAGTTTGAGCAAATTCTTCGAATCAATTCGTTTTTACCAATATTAGTTCGAAAAGGTGTAATTGAAAATGTATCCTATTGCCTACTATTAAAGGATTGAACTCTAAAACAGATTATTATTAGGAGGTCAGGTCGGTCTATTACGTTATGTATTATTTCATATAGAAATGTGGCTTCACTGAGCATTCGGCTATCTTTCTAAGTCCCAATTATATATGTATCTAAAGATGCAAATACGCGATTTATCATAACGAGAGCTTAAAAATGTATCAAACGATAAAATATTAACGCGATCCTACCAGCTACAATATAAGGAAATGCACAGAATTAGTCATTTCGAAATGAACACTTCATATCAGATGAATGTATTCGTATCTCGTACATATGTACCGAATGGGTAATTATTTTAATTAGGTAATTATTATCGTGTTGTGCAATGAACATGATGATGATGATGTTGTTAACTTACATTTAAAACGTTTGATTGTTGAACATTACATTTATGTATATATGAACACAATAGAAATTTTGAAATCACACCTGCCTATGCGGAACCATATTTTTTTAACTTCAGTTATTCTGCATTCAGTGCATTCGAGTAAAGTGCATAGAATCGCGGATGAATAATGTTGGAAGGGTATAACATATTTTCACATGCAAAATAAAACTAACAAGCTCCATAGCAAAAATATAAAAACTAACGTTCCTGTCAAGAGGTACTAAGACAGATTCTATAACTTTTTTAAGAACATTCCGGCTATAATAGGTGCGTTCCTTTTCCACGTAGTCCAAGTTGATAATATTCTATATCGTTGAAATAGGAAATTTCCCATTTAGGAACGTTCTTACCCCAAGTAAGTCACGAATCAGTTCGATTCCCTATTATATAACCACATTTTAGTCCAAACAACTGCCATTACGATCCTAATTCATGGCAAAGTGTAAACATTTTTACTGTGCATTTTTACCGGGAAATTCATTAAATGAACGTTATTCGCGAAATTCTTGCTGAAAATAGTCGGTAGTTGGAATAAATTGTTATTAGGCAATAAACTTGCCACTTGCAACAAGGTGCAAAAGAAATGTTGCCAATACAACATAACATTTGTGCAAATTTATTTGCCAAGAACAATAAATTAAAAAAAAGGAATGTAGGTATGCGATAACATCAATGTGATTTACGAAATGTTATTTTGTTGATCAATAAAATTTTATAAAAACTTTGTTTACTTGCCAACAGATGTGGTGCAACAAAAGCAAATTATGCGAATTGGTTTGCGCCCATGATAATAAAATATGTTTTCATAGGTGTATCGCGGAGATGTCGAGAAGATTAGCTTCATTGATTGTATTATCGTCATAAAACATGTTGATGTTGACAAAATCCAAGAGATGTCGCTAAAATATACACAAAATTCTTCTAATTCTTCATCAGCATATTCAATACTGCTGGAAATAAGCATTTAAAATAAATTATAGGCATCCTCATACATTTCCTGAATCAAGCGTATTCTTGTGCCATAGGTGAACGAAATTGGTCGTGGCAGGATTCGAATTCGAAACCACTGCTGCTATCCGCTTCTATTTGCTTGTCTCTTCTAGCAAACAGAACGATGTCATTTGACTATCTTTAAGGTTATCTACCAACGCTTCTCTTTTCTGATCTAATTTGGATCGTGGACCCCATGGCTTCCAGGGTATCTAACTGGTGAAACTTTGTCTGAACATATGTCCAGCCCATCGTCGCTTCAATATGGCCACATGATCCACGATGCTAGCAACTCTTGTTCGGCGTCAAGCGTCTTCTATTCTTAATTTATCTCGGAAGCTGATGCCGATAATTTGCCTTTGAAGTTTATATGGTTTTAATCAATAATACCCGTTTTTATTTTGGCAATGTTGACGGCATTGATATTTTACAACCACATCTAAAGAGTAGGTATATAGTAGGCTAAATAGTATAATTTGAAAATCTTTTCCCCAGAACCCTCAAATGATACGTCTTTGAAATAAAAATTAATACATTTTTAAACTTTTGCATGAGTATTTTCAAATTTGAATTTGTTTAATACTGTTCTCGTAAAATAAGTTTTAAAAACCAGTTTTAAATTATTTATTGTACATAAATAAAAAAGTACAAGGCCTATGACGTACATTTTTACCTCAATCGAAAGAGAATATGAAAATCTACCGGCTGAGTTTTTTAATTATTTACTATTTTTGCTATTTAAAAAAAAATTCTTAGTGAAAAAATATTGTAGATATATCACAAATTTGATGATACAATATGTGTTTCGTTTTCGTGTTTCATACATTTGAAGGTAATGATTGTGTATATTTGTGTACATCCATCATAGGCGTTAACAAGGGCCTTAAGGTTTTTTAAACAAATTTCACTGATGTACGTTGCAGAAATAGTTATTTATTTCCTTTACATAGAACAATTGTTTTAGCTAACTGGGTCCTCATCGACTTTTGCGGTAGACTAATGTATTCAGGGGGGCAAGTCTGGTCCGACTGGCGAAATCAAAACCCTAGTGATTACCCATATCATGGATATACTTATCATATGGAGTTCAATGACATTAAAAGATATTATAGATCTGCATATAGTAATTATATCCATGATATGTGTAATCGTGAGGGTTTTGATTTCGCCGGTTGGACCAGACTTGCCCCCCAGGCTATAAATCTATGTGAAACGAATATCCATAAATTTGATTTAAAAAAAATCTTCTAAAATATGTATGAATTTATTAAGTTGTTACGGATGATTCTTGGTATAACTTCACTATATAATATACATTAGGTATGTTAATATGTAAATACGCTTTTTATTTCAATTTTAATTAAATATAATTATAGGCACTGACCAGGATCGGTCTGTTCAAGACCATCGTCAGAGTCTTTATTAATGATTATCTATTTTCAATCAAACTTTTTCATTCTACGTTTCAGATACCACCATTGATTAGCTTCGAGGATGGCAAAATAGGAGTGAACTTCTTGGGCTTCCACGCCAAGGCTGGCCTCAGTGGACTGGGAAGCGATGGACCTCTGGGACTACACGCAGAAGCTGGTACACCCTTTGGGCAAAGAGCTGCTGCCGGTCTTCGAGGGACAGTCGCAGGGCAAGAGAGAGCTGCTGGTAAATTTCTGTTTAGTATACGATTTTTTTGCTTGGATGAAACTACAACATACAACTATTAGAGGGGTGATTGCTCAATCATATTAATGGCATATTTTTTTAACTCTTCACTACCCCAAGGGGATATACTGGGGTGTTATGAATCCGCAATTTTTAAGGTTATTTTTTCATTGCAGATTATCAACATATAGTAGTTTCATGCTGAGATTGTATTCTGAAAATTCCATCACAATGTACCTATGTAGGTATCTGTGTGCCCATGCTGTGTACTTTGTGCTTTGTACGGCGTGTTTATTCTACTTCATCGATTATATTAAAGTATTCGATTATATCTAGTACTCGCTTAGACCCCAATAGATTTTAAAAGATATCTGGTCGGTGTTTCTCAATTCTTGTAGAAGGTAGTTTGTACATAATACCTACCAGTTTACATATTTTTTAAAAATATTTCAAATTATCATTTACTGTATTTATTTGGCTAAAAGCGAATCTTGGAAGTATCAATATTTCAACAATTTTTTTTTTGCAAAACTAACAACGGTATTGGTATAGGTTTTCTGTTATGTCAGCGTTTTGCATTCGATTCCCTGAAGAGGAGAAATTTCTTCAGAATAATAATTTCTCTCGCAATTCTAGCTAATATAAGCTGGAATCACCGGTTTCTTCTGTCATTCCCTCAACCATCTCTCCACTGTTGAATATAGGCCTCAACCAGGTTTTTCTATTATTATTTTTTTTTTAATTTTATTTAACAGTTTGTCAACAGCTATATAAAAAAAATTACAAATAAACATTTTACATTTAAATGAAGCCAATTATAGACGAACATTATATAATTATTATATTATACACTGGTTAAGAGTAATAACAAAGTTTTTAACTAAGTTAATTGAAACCATCTCGTTACTGCAGATTCCACGCAGTACACACACAGTACCCACCTACGTGTACATAAATAAATAAATGTGGAATATCCAAAGAATATTCACGCGGCTATACGCAGGTGAATACTATATATAGGTATAGTTTTATGGCCCCAGTCAAATTCGTGTTATTTGAAATTAGCTAATTCGGTAGTGCGGGTGACCTATCCCCAGCAACGAGTGGCTTCAAATAAGTACAAAAAAAAATATATTTATACAGAAGAAAAATAAATAAAAGTTAGAGCACGTGTGCGTGTGTTCATAAGGGTGTGTGTGTGTAATGTGTGTGCGTGTGTGAGTGTGTGTGTGAGAAGAGAGTTTTGTATATTGTATTGAAATTAAGGAGCCGGAGGGGAATTATGAAGAATTGCTATGATTTGTTGTTTAAAATTTGTTTTATGTAATATGAAAGGGTCGATTGAGCTAAAGTGGAGGTTATAAGCATGGCAACTTCGGTTTATAAATGAATTTTTGAAGGAGTTTGTTTTGAAGGTAGAAATTTTAAAAAGTTCAGTCTGTCTTGTGGGTCTTGCAGGGACTTTATAGTTAATTAGTCTTGTTAGTTCAGGGCAGTTAAGCATATTATTTATTATTTTGTAAAGGAATAGAGCATCGGTTAGAGTTCTTCTGTTTTCGAGACTCATAATATTATAAGTTTGTAGGCTGGTGTAGTAGTCGTTTACATTTGAAATACCAAAACGGTAGTTTAGCTGTTTTATAAATAACTTTTGGATTCTTTCAATCCTATTTTTTTTGTCTCTAACTTGCATCACTTTCTGAATCCTGTCTATTTCACTTCAATTTTGCAACAAGATCCACGATATCCGAGTAGAAGGAATGAATTGATATTTGCTAATAAATTTGCTGTTCGTACAGGGCGCAAGGAAGTGTTTATTATTAGATATCAAATAGCAGACTCGTCTTTTTATTATTTCAGGTGAACTATATGCAGGAGCAACGGCCGGTGGCAACGTCAAGGCTGCGGCAGGACTAGGAGGAGCTGTCGTTGGCGGAGACAACCCACACGCTGGAGGAACTCTATACTCCGGAGCGGGAGTGCCAGGAATCGGCTCGGGTGCGAGCCTCGACGGTATTTCCAGTGCTCACGGTCAGACGATCCAGAAGACGTACGTCGGCCGTCCGTCGAGGGTGTCTACGAAGCGGGTCGTAAAGGTGGTGCCAAGCTACGACGACAGCGCCAACGAAGTCTTCAAAAACAGCGGAGAGGGGGAAGTGAGAGAAGTCAAAGTGACTAAAGTCAAGAGCAAACCGGTAAATGCTCACAAGCGCGTGGATGTCAGATATGAAACCGACGAAGAAGAGGAAGAGGAACCAGTCCAGGTAAATATTATCTTTTTCTAATAATATATATTGTATAAAAGAAATTGTTTTCCAACTGTCGATTTGTTCAGGAGAACTTTGTTCTCTTAACATATCGACAATGTATCAAGCCAGAATACGCGAGAATTGTATGGAGAGGTCTACTTTTTTCACGGCTTTTCCAACTTTGAAGTCAAAAAACACCAACTTAGAGGCTTCGCAGCATATATGTTCCATACACGAATTTACTCAGAATTCGGAGTAGAACATTTCGTGTGTCTGTGTGTGTGTGTGTCTGTGTGTGTGTCTGTGTGTGTGTCTGTGTGTCCGTCCCCCCCTTATAACTTTTGATCCGCTCAATTTACAGAGCCTAAAATTTCAGAATATATAAACAGTTACAGGCCTACAAAACTTTTATACTCGGAATTTTGAATTTTTGTTTCAGTCAGGGGTTATCAACTTTTGAATTTTTATTTTATTTTTCCATATATCTCAGAAACCATAAACGGTAGAACGCTGAAAATTGGTACAAACATAGACAAACACAAAATCTCAAATTAGTTTTTTCAAAAAAATTCCAGGGTTTCTCAAACATTTTTTATTAAGAAAAATATTTTTTTTATGATAAATTTATGAGTTTAACTGCCTATATTTCCAAAACTTTTACAATTATCGAAAAAAGCCGAAACACCCCAACTAGATAATTTAATTTTCTATAAAAAATATTAACATTGTAGTAGAAGATCTCAATTTTTTTTTAACAATTTTTTTAAAAATTGAATTTAGTGACGACATCGCTTCATACATTTTGTATGGCAGTCGCCTATACACAAAATGTAAGAAGACTTAATAGTTTGATACTTCATCTCCAAACAAACATACATACCATCATGCTATTTTCATATTCTGGGTAGGAAAAAAGGATCTTCCTCCATACTATCCTATCTTGACATACATACCTACATATGTTCTATAAAAAACAAAATATCTGAAAATATTCAATAATTTGTATCTATGGGTTTATAGTTTGGTACATATTCTTCAACTATACATACTATCGCTATCGACAGTTGGATCTCATGTGTTACATGCAACTAGTGTATAAAAGAAATTGTTTTAAAATATAAAAATATTGAGAGACATCAACATGTATTCGTGACAAAAGTTTCTAGTATAAAATGCCACAAGGTTGGTAGATAAAAATTACAGAGTTTTCTCATAGATGTCTCTTAGGTTAAATTCTTCATTCAAATAGTTCTTTTTTACCTCTACCTAAATTATTGTTTTAAGGGGGGGACTGCTGCCAACGTACCTATTTTTCAATTTGATATACCATCATTATTTCTTATCAAATCGTTTTGAAAAAAATAATTTAGATAGTTTGGATATTAATAAACAAAAATATACCTTAACTTTTTGATAATGTTCTGTATAAATTCTCGTAGAAAAATAATGGCAAACCTCGATTTTCAACGTTTATCATATATTTTTAATAAACTATAAGGCGTAGAGTAATATTTTTTTTTAAATTAAAGAAGACAAAAATATCTAGAAAAATATGATGTGTCGTTGCATTATTGCTTCAGGTTTAGTAAATAATAAACCCAAAAACCATTTATTTTCCATTCAGAGCCATTACGTAATAAAAGTTTTTTTGGTTTATTTACTTAACCTGATGCGTTAATGCAACGTCATATCATATTTTTCCAGGTATTTTGCTCTTCTTTAATTTATAAAAAAATATTACTCTATACCTTATATTTTTTTTGAAATATAAGATAAATGTCTAAAATCGGGGTATGCTTATTATTTTCCTACAAGAATATATACAGAACATAATCAAAAAGTTAAGGTATATTTCTCTTAAGGTATATTCGTTTAGTAATAATGATGGTATATCAAATTGAAAAAATAGGTACGTTGGCAGCAGTAACCCTCTTAAACAATGAAAATCTTATTAGAGATTTTGTTTACAATAATGAGTTTATTTTCTAAAGTGAAAAGAATAGAAGTTCTTTCTGGTTTTATACCAAGATTTTTAAACATTTGATATGATTGTATTTTACAATTATTACAATTACAATTAATTTTGTACTCACATTTGTTTGTAAGACTTAAAATCTATATCAAGTGTTATTCATTGGACATAATAATAATAATATTAAGTTATTTGTATAGCGCCGTTTAATGATTCGAGATCATACCAAGGGCGCTGATAGTTTAAATTTGTGTTGCTCTTTGAAACAAAGCTATTTTTAGTCCTTTCGTGAAAGTGCTCTTGCTTTGAGCACTGCGGACATCTAGAGGCAGTGAATTCCACTTAATTGGACAACTCACACTAAAGCATCGGTTATAGTAAGCCGACATGATTTATCATTACCAAAAATAGAAAAAAATATCTACAGGGAGAGATTATGATACTTCTTCAATGAGCGATTTTTCGCTTTGTGGTGGTATTTTTATAAACTAATTGCATGTAACACATGAGATCCAACTGTCGATAGAGATAGTATGTATAGTTGAAGAATACGTACCAAACTTTAAACCCATTAATCCAAATTATTGAATATTTTAAGATATTTTGTTTTCTATACAACACATGTAGGTATGTATGTCAAGATAGGATAGTATGGAGGTCATTCCTTTTTCCTACCCAGAATATGAAAACAGTATGAAGTCTCTATAGATATTGTGTATAGGCCACTGCCATATACATCGTATGAAGCGATGTCATCACTATATTCAATTTTTATAAAAATTGTTAAAAAAAGTTTGAGATGTACTACTACAATACTGATATTTTTGATAGCAAATTAAATTATCTAGTTGGGGTGTTTCAACTTTTTTCGATATTTTTAAAAACTTTGTAAATATAGGCAGTTAAACACATAAATTTATCATAAACAATATTTTTCTTAGTAAAAAAAATTGTGAGAATTTCTGGATTTTTTTTGAAAAAAACGAATTTGAGGTTTTGTATTTGTCGATATTTTTACCAAATTTCAGGGTTCTAGCTTATATGGTTTTGAGATATATGGAAAAATAAAGTGAAAATTCAAAGGTTGGTAACCCCTGACTGTAAACTTCAAAATTTTGAGTGTAAAAGTTTTGTAGCCCTATAATTATCAATATATTCTGAAATTTTAGGCTTTGTGAATTGAGTGAATCAAAAGTTATAAGAGGGGGACGGACACACAGACACACTAAATGTTCTACTCCGAATTCTGAGTAAATCCATATATTTTAATTATGATATCAGGATTGTTAATTTATGATTTCAGTATTGTTAATTTATGATTTCAATTTTGCTGATTGCAGTCACCAAAGCGTATCAATGAACACGCCCAGCGAGTGAACGCTCAGCCCTTCGCAGGCTTTGGAAACAGCTTCTTGAACTCTTTCCTGTCACCGTCCTACAACCACCAAACATATAAGACTCCAACTTACAGCCACTCCAGTGAAGAAGTACCAGAGCATCGCAGAAACATTGAGATAGAGAAGAGGGTTACTTACGGTAACCAAGCTGCGGCCTCAGGATCCAATTTCTTCGCAGATATTTTCAATGTAACTTTTTTTTTAATATACCCTGTTAAACTAATTTCACGTGTCTGTCCGTAGTGGAATTTCGCAATCGATTTTATCTAACTTCCCGACCATTTAGAGATCTGAAACATTCAGAATTTGTGTATTCCCGATGATAATATATTAAAAAAAACTATTTCAAACAATTTTGCCCCGTATTAGAATTGTGTTCTACTCTTTTCCATTATCAGGTCTCCGTTTAAGAGCCGGGCAATCGATAAAAATACATGAATTTTTTTAGTTTCCTAAAAATAACCGGTTTAGAAGCGACCGCCTATTCGTCAGGGTGAATGGCGACAGCTGTTAAAACAAAGCTATTTTTAATAAATTATTTTGGTCAAAATTGTGCACAATTTCGACTAAGAAAATAAAGAATTTGAAGCTTACTGTGATTTGGAATTGTTTTTAAAATGGATTTTGTACCTACGTTTTGTTTAAATATGTGTTATAAAAATATTTTTTTGCAAAATGTACAAAAGTTTTTAGTGAAAAAAACGTTAATTGAAAGCAATGGGAAAAACAAATTGAATCTTTAAAAAATAATTAAATCTTTATTTTTTTCTTATTTGTTTCCAGATTCCGATTTCCACTTTGGGTGCCGTCAGCAAATTCTTGAGTAACTCTGCCAATGCAGCTGGAAATCTTCATGTGGCAAAAAGTGTCAACGTTCACAAATAAATACGAGCCTAATTAAGTTCACAAAGAAATACATATATCGTTAAGTTCACAAATGAATACAAACCTCATTCAGTTCACAAATAAATATTAAGCTCAATAAGTTTTAAGTAAATACATACCTCATTCATTTCACAAATAACTACAACCTTCATTAAGTTCACAAATAAATACAAAACTCATTTAGTTCACAAATAAATACCTACTAATCTCATAAAGTTACATAGAAGGTGTATTGTAGGTATCATAATTGAAGGAAGAGTTTTTTTTTAATGTTATTTTTAATTATCTTTAACAACAATATAATATTGTTACTGTTATTTTAAACAATATATTATTGTTATTTTAAACAATAGCTTACCTTTTTACCTTTTTTATTAGCAAAAATTAAACTGTAATTTTTGTATTGAAAATAAAAATCTTTTTTAAACAATTGTGTTTGTATCAATGGTTTGGATCAACAGTTTTTGACCCCTGATGATTCAATTCAAAATGCGCACCCTTAGATTATATATGATACAGATACCTAGTCAGCGCAATGAATGTATGTCAACTAAAACTTCGAAATTTGTACTAGACGCGGCTTCTATACATTATATTTCAATGTGCGCACCCTTGCATTAATAATAACCTTTTTTTTAAATATTTGTAACTACTTTGTATTAACCAAATTATGTGCTAACGGTTAATGAAATAACCGTTCCCTCATCAGGCTGATTTCAACTAAGACATTATATATATGATGGTGTGTAATAAAAGAAGACTATGAGGTTGTATGTTAGGGGGAAATACCGGACTAAAAGTTAGGTTTAATTGATAGTTAAAAAATATATACTTAGTATTATTATTATCAAGGAAACAAATAAACATGTCGGCCTTCGTGGCTCAGTTGGTTGGGTATCTGACTGCTGATCCAAAGGTCCCGGGTTCGATTCCCAGTGAAGACACAGTTTTTAATTGTGTTTTCAGTCTGGATCTGTGAGGAAGTCTCCAGCATGTGGCAACTTGTTATTGGGTGCGTGTTAAATTAATTTTTGACATAGTACCTGTTAGTTGCCCGAGAAGCTGTATTAAATAAATAAAAAAATAAACATTGTAAAACGAGTGGATTGTAGCCAACACTTAATTCTCCATAACATAGTACCTAAGTGTTCATTTTTTCTTCTTGAAATGTTGACAATCTCTATGAAGTACATTTCTATTAGATTCTTAAACAAATATAAGATTCCCAGGGGACAAAAGAAAGTTTTCACAATACACCAAACATACAAAAACATTGTCACGAAACTCGTAGTATGAATTTTCTACATGATACCTGTTATTATTTTAAGAAAAATTTCATTAATAGCAAGAAGAGCATGTATGAGACAGTGTATCAATGTTGATGAGGCGATGTAGGTATGTGTCAAGATAGAAGAATGCGGTGTTCGGTTCTCACTGCCTACCCCTTGAGGAAGATAGAAGTGGAGAGTAAAAAATACACTTGTCTATAGAGACACATATAATATCAATATGAAGTTTATCATTCACCATACATACAAACACATCACGACGAAACTCACAGTGTGCACTCTCTACATGATACCCTTTGAGAAATTGATGTAAATAAATATGCTTTAAAATTGTGAAATCATGACTCTCCACTATTCCATAGTGTGGAGAGTAAAAATGTTCAAATGTACTTACCACAATGTTAATAATTCAATATTTGATAATATAATCACTATTCCTTATTTATTGACTCCCCAGATTTATATGCACCCGGCGGAACTGCAATATTTGAACCAATTGGGTTTACGGCCCTGGTTACTTATATAATAGAATTTTAGAACGACCTAAATAGTCGATCGTCGTGTCATAATGGTAAACCGATTGGCTTATATTATGTCACATCCTCGGCTCGAATCCCAGAAGATGAGATGATATTCGAAATTAATTATCACGCAAATTTTGCTACTCTAGATTTGAAACACTGCTATACTCATCAGGGCTCTGATATTCTCGATGTTCCTATATGGTGTGGAAACATGGACACTTAGGGAGTCAGAGCGAAAGAGTATCGATGCTTTCGAAATGTGGTGCTGGAGGCGTATGTTGCGCATCCCATGGACAGCCAGAAGAACCAATGTGTCAATTCTAGACGAGCTGAAGATCGAGCATCGTCTGTCGACAATATGTTACAGACGTATCCTTCAATTCTTTCGACACATTGCCAGAAGGGAACCAGACAGCCTCGAGAAGCTTGTTGTGATGGGCAGCATGGAAGGACAGAGATCTCGTGGTCGCTCACCGACCAGATGGAGCGATTTGTTTAAGTCCACAATGGGGTCTGGTGACTGGTGCTCTGCGTTCAGCCCAAAATAGATTGGCATGGAGACGGGCCATGCAGCCGCTATCCTCAGTCATGAGGAAAAGGACGATTATAAGATGGATTTGATTACCATTTGGCAATAAACTTGCTACATGCGCGGGGTGCAATGAAGTGTTTATTTTTAAAATAAGAAAATGTTTTGTAAGTATTGAGTTGATTTATATACAACATGAATTAATAAAAAATAATTCCAAAACAAAATAGACCATCCAACGTCATTATTGTCGGAAAGTCTTTATGTGCATCCCTTGTGGGGATCGAACCCACGACCTTTGGATTAGAAGTCCAACGCGCTATCCACTGCGCCAAAGGGACGTGTGATACATGCAAGAAATTTTCATAGTGTTTCAGATAAAAAAAAAACACAGAATATACACTCAAAACACATGTTGATAAATCAATAAAAAATAAAATGTTTGTTTTTTTTAATGTGTTACTACCAGTGTGTATAACAATGTCGTTTTGAGATTAGAAGCAATAAAAATACAAATATTTGATTATATGGTAATAAAATTTAATTCGTAAAGGTATTTATCTAAATGGTTGAAAAACTATAGGTATATAATTCTTACATAATATTTAATTTTTTGAATTGGTTTTAGTATAAATCACCCTTTTCTGTCAGTGTGACATATATTTTTTTTATTTATTTAAAGGACAAATACAGTATTATAAAATATACAAAATAAAAGTACACCATGAAACAAACAAAAAAAAACAGACAAATTTCGTTTATCCACAATGACCACAGATGATATCAATTTTAAATAAAAATATAATTAACAATTATTTTTTTTCATAGTCAACGATATTTCATTGGTAAATGACCTCAAGAGTGGTCCCATTTCAATTTTGTCAATATTGAGTTAGTCAGAATGACAGAATACCAATTCTTTTAAGGAATTGGACATAGCCAATAAAGCGGCTTACTTTGATCGTGGTGTCAGTGTAAATGGACCTATTAAACGGAACCAATTGCCTTCTGAAGTGCGTGAATAGCAGAGTTTTGGGGTCTTCAGTAAATTACTTGAGACTGCTTCTCTGTTTCGCAGAGTCAACAAATAAGCAAATGCGCCCTTGGAATGGTCTTTTTCCATAAAACGGCGCTATATACAATAGCGCTGTCGACAATAATTAATCCGAGCTTGTCTACATTTACAAAACATGTTGTGGCCAGCGCTAAACTCCTCACTAATAAGTCATTCTACAAAGTATTCAAGTTTTGTATGGAAAATATTCAGCATTTTCATGAAATGAGTTTGTTAAATTATTTTTTATTCAAATATTTTATTATGTAAACTTAAGTCTTCAATGCCATTTTATGAAAGTGAGGTGTTTTTTTACCAATTTGAAAACAAAAATTTCAAATTTTTAGTTTCCTGAGCTTGGGGTCACTTTGAAATATTTGACGTATAAAAAAATTGAGAAGCACTGATCAGATATCCTTCAAAATCTAATGGGGTCTAAGCGAGTATTAGATATACATATTTGCAAAATTTTAAAAGAATCGAATGAGTATTTTAGTCTATAAACGATAAAATAAAATAAACACGCCGTACATATTAGCACACAGCACGCAGCACACAGAACATACCACATACACAGATACATTGTGATGAAACTTTCAGAATACAATCTTAGCATGATACTAGTTGATAATCTGCAATTAAAAATAGCCTTAAAAATTGCCAAAACATAACTCCCCACTATATCCCCTTGGGTTAGTGAGGAGTGAAAAAAATTTTCAGTGGACCTCTAGAGTTTCTGCCCTCCGTTATTACTTCGGCGATAGTAACAAGCAGACCAGGATGCCTGATGTTATGGCCTGTTTATTTGGATCGTTGTTGAGCAACCCTCATTGAGAAAACCACGTCGAATTTTAAAGTCGTATGAAAATTGTTTTCACTTGATACTTATTTACTTGCTATAGGATTGGTTGGAAGAGATGGCCGGATGGAAATTGACCCGGCTCTGTGCACACTGTTTTAGGTACATGGAATAAATATTTGATTATTAATATTCAAAACATGTTGTTCAATTCAATACAAAATAATTTGACAAATGATACGAATCGGATGACACTAATAATGTATTCAACGGGAGAAACCAGTTTTTTTTTCTTTTTTAGTCATACATATAATGATTCACAACACGATGACTGCAGAGAATTTCTTTAAAATAAGAGTATATTTAAATTATTTTCCTTGTAAGGAGCCTTTCATACTTTTCAAAAACATACCATCACGATATATTCCACAATGTGGGGTAACCAGCGACAGAAATGAAACCGTGTCCGGACAATTGACCGTAGTCCATTGACCGCGGACAGTTTGACCGTACGTCCTTTTTACCGAATGGACAATTGACCGTGAGGACAATTGACTGCGGGGACAATTTACCGTATGGACAGTTGACCGTGAGGACAATTGACAGTGGGGACAGTTGACCGCACGGACAATTGACCGTGAGGACACTTGATCGTTTGGACAATTCATCGTGCGGAAACTATTTAAAGTATCATAGCTTCCGTTTCTTTTTTCGTAAGTTTAAGAAATTGAGTGAAAAAAAAAATTAATGCGAAGAACCGATTGCCTTCCTTTTTTATTTCAAAATACTACGAGAAATCCAAGGTGGCGGCAGTGATTAAAACGTGGTTTTACAAAATAAGCGATATCCGTCTTGAAAAGCCCAAAAAATAACAAGAAGAAGTTTAAAAACAGACGTTTTCTTAAATATCAAAATGTAGCAAATCAGAACATAATCGTTCGTTTTGGAAAACCACCTTTAAATCACGGCCGCTATACTGGCTTCTCATATTTTCAAAAGAAAACAAAGAAGTTTCAATTATTTCGAAATCTACGGCTATGCTGTTATCGCTTATTTGGTAAAATCACGTTAACGCAAACCAGGTCGTAAGTCCTATAGGCGCCTTTAATTCCTGGTTTTCCTATAATTTCCAACTTTATTTCTATTGAGATTTTATAAATTTGTCACAAATGAATGTTATGATGTATCACAACGTAAGTAATTCCTTTATAATAAATAATTTATAATATCAAATGCAGTTGCCACAAGATTAGACCATAAATATCATGTCTACATGGGGTTTAGAATGTTACATTGACGCTCCGACTCGAGAAGAAATCCGATTAGACAAGCTAACTGTATCTTGTATTGATCATATATATGCAAGAGGGTTCAATAAATATCATTTTACGTCCTCAATAATTAAAATAAAGATCTCTGACCACTATTTAATAAGCTTTTCGTTGGAAAATGAAAATCGAAAAGCGCAAAGATCTAGGACTGTGAATAAAATATTGGATCACAAGAAAATTACAGAATACCTAAAAACCATTAAATGGACTCAGATTGCTAAAGAAAATTGCTGCCCAGAATTATTATACAATAAAATTAAAAACTTATTTTCGGAAACATATGATAAATTTACATGTATACAATATTTTACCAAAAGAAAAAATAGAGAAAACAAGGAATGGTGTACGCAAGATATTATAAATTCTATGAAACAAAGAGACAAATTATATCATAAATGGCAAAGCTGCATAAATAATCATATGTATAAAAAACAATATGCTGAAGCAAGAAACGCAGTCAATCGAAAAATAAAATATACGAAAGGAAAATACTACGAAAAAGAATTTGCCAAGAACATTGGAAACAATAAAGAGACCTGGAAGACCTTAAATAGCATACTAGGAAAGGAAAAACTGGATATTGACCAAATAATCATGAAACACATGAGTTACAAAGGAAATGCAAAAAATATTGCAAACAAATTTGAGGAACAATACTTTGAACAAGCAAAAAATATTAAACACAACTGTGATAAAAAGTTGATTGAAGAAGCAAACATTCATGAAGACAAATCAATTCATCTGCCAAAAGCAAAAGACCAGGAAATTGGAAAAATTATAAATAATATTGACGTCAGAAAGTCACCAGGAATAGATGGAATATATGCAAGACACATCAGGGAAATTAGTCTGGAGATAACTCCGGTAATTTCCAGATTAACTAATCTTATGATTGAGACAGGAAAATATCCGGAGGGACTAAAAACCGCCATTGTGAGACCAATTTATAAGAATGGATCCCATAAAGAGTGTGTAAATTATAGGCCCATCCCCATTCTACCGATTTTAGATAAAATAATAGAAAAATACATAGGGAAGCACTTAGTACAATACCTGAAAAAAAATCATATTATTTATGAAAAACAACACGGCTTTCAGAAAGGAAAGGGAACACAGACACTACTGACGGACTTTGCAAATTATATAAATGAACAACTAAACGAAAAAAATCATGTTCTAGTAATTTTCATCGACTACGCGAAAGCGTTCGACACACTTAATCATAACACTCTCATTGAACGCCTAGAACAACTTGGAATACGAGGACCTATAAAAAATCTGCTATGTAACTTTATTAAAGACCGAAAATTCCACGTCAAAATAGAAGGAGAAATAGGAGAGGGCAAAAACATGGAAGAAGGCATAGCACAAGGATCTATCTTGGGACCTATAACGTATCTTATCTATGTAAATTCCATGAAAAAAATCATCAAGAAATGCAAACTATACATGTTCGCGGATGATACCGCTTTGGTAATTGCCGGTAGAAGAATTGAGCACGTCATGCAGGATCTACAAGAGGATTACAACAGTGCTATGAAGTGGTCGCATGATAATGGCCTAACAATTAACGAAAAAAAGACACAACTAATACACATATCATCTCCCCATATTAAGAATATAAGCAGTGTAAATTTAGTATCCCACAATTATAAATGCCTAGATAACCGTCAAAAAGACTGTAATTGTAGTATTATTCTACCAACTAAAAGCGTCAAATATTTGGGAATTATGATTGATGATAAATTCAATTGGCTACCACACATTCAAAATATATGTAATAAACTTAGATCAATACTAGCAAAAATGTACATTATTAAAAATTATGTTCCTTTTAAAACCCTAAAAACAATGTACATGGCTATGGCTGAACCTATTATATCGTACAGCATTCTTGTGTGGGGACATACATTTAAAACATATCTTATGCAAATAGAAAAATTACAAAAACGTTTAATTAGATGTATGTTACCCAAAAATAGAGCTATTTGTTTGAAAAGGGAGGGAAAGAGCATTTTCGCAGAAACCAAAATAATGACAGCTACACAAATTTATAAATACAGATTTATTCTACAAAATTACTTTAAAAATGAACACAAAACACCTGTAACAAATAAGTATAAGACCAGACAAGTAACTTCCGGTAAATATAATATACCTAGAGTAAATAACTATTACGGTGAAAGGACACTGCAGTATTCAATACCAACAATTTTTAACAGCTTGCCCTCAGACTTAATTGGATTAAATTCATTTTATAAAATCAAAAGATCCTGTAAAAAAATCATTTTTAACGAATAATGGTCTCTTCCTTCCTTTTATTTTTATTATTTTATTTTATTATTTTATTACTTTTCCTTTTGTTTTTGTTCTTACTCTATTGTGTTTTTCGGGTTTTTCTTCTATATGTTTTTTGTTTTTATTCTAGTGTTGTTTTGGATCTATCAAAACATTTTTATCTTGTCAAACCAATTTCATTTCTTTTTGTCATTGTTGGTTAGTTTAAGTTAGCACATATATTGTATGATATAGAAACCCACTGATAACCACATATGGTTAGTGGGATCTTTTATAAATGGAATTATGTTGAAAAAATAAATAAATAAATAAAAAAAAAAAAAAAAAAAAAAGACCTGACTTTAAAACAATTAGGTACGTTTTTAATCCAACTGTCGATTCGTTCATGAGAATTCAATTCTCTTAATGAATCGACATTATTAAGCCAAGATGCGTGTACGAAGGAAAATTTTGTATGGTGTAGTGGACTTTTTGCATGCTAATAGCACCAACTAGAGGCCTCGCAGCATATATGTTCCTATACATGGATTTACTCAGAATTCGGAGTAGAACATTTAATGTGAGTTTTGTGTGTGTGTCTGTGTGTGTGTGTCCCCCCTTATAACTTTTGATCCGCTCAATTCACAGAGCCCAAATTTTCAGAATATATAAACAGTTATAGGCCTACAAAACTGTTATACTCATAATTGTGAATTTGTGTTTCAGTCAGGGGTTATCAACTTTTTAATTTTTACTTTATTTTTCCATATATCTCAGAAACCATAACAGCTAGAACGCTGAAAATTGGTATAAAGATAGAAAAATATAAAATCTCAAATTTGTTTTTTTTTAAAGTTCCAGGGTCTCTCAAACATTTTTTATTAAGAAAAATACTTTATTTATGATAAATTTATGAGTTTAACTGCCTATATTTCCATTTTTTTTAAAAATATCGAAATAACCCGAAACACCCCAACTAGATAATTTAATTTTATATAAAAAATAAAAACATTGTATTAACACATCTCAATTTTTTTTTAACAATTTTTATAAAAATTGAATTAAGTGACGACATCACTTCATACAATTTGTATACACAATAGTCGCCTATACACAATGTGTAAGAAGACTTAAGGGGAGACTGGTACTCCCGAGTTAATAGTTGCATTAGCGATTCCTAATCTACTCAGCCAATACCAACACTATCGTTTTGAAACTAAAGACAAGTATAATTCATAGTTGTGTCTACAATTTGACAGTTCCAGAACCATAATATTTGAAAAATCTCTCGATAAAAAAAAAATCTGAAATTTCCCCCGAAATTTGCAGGATTCCTACGTTGTCCGTTTAATTTATTAGATGTAAAACTATAATTCAGCTAAAATATTGTTAAGTATGATGTCAACACATTAACAGTTTTTTATTATTTAATTTAAGTCCTGATTTTTGAAAAAAAGGTATTATTCATATTGCGACTTACGTCGTTCCAGTTCGCGCTAGTCAAGTCGTACAAAATGTATGGCGGGACGAACCCCGCTGCTTCTACTTCAGTATGAGTGTAACATTTGAACGGGAAGGGTGTGTTACTCGTTTACGCGTCAATTATTACTAATCTCGCGCAAAACATGGCAAAAAATAAGAAGATACCCAAGCTTACCACGAGTCGGAAGAAATCCGCTAAACATATGAATGACATCATGAGGTATGTACCTACTTTTTTGCAATTGTCATACCAAGATAAAGAGTATAACAATTATTGAAAGTAGTAATTATTTATTATTATTAGTGAGTATTATAGGTATTTAATATTGAAATTTAATATTATATTTTTATTTACTTATTTTTCTTTTTGTACATATTATAAAAAAAATAAATTGCTCCCTAGCGGGCTTATTGCCATTACGCAATTTCTTACAACCAATCATAGGTGTTAAGTATTATAGTATAAATTGATATTTAGTATTATTGTATAATATTATAGGCCGACCGCCGTGGCACAGTTGGTAAGCCGTTCGGTATCTGTGTGGGCATCCTGGGTTCGATTCCCAGCAGAGGAGAAATTTATTTCTCGTGCAAATATTGCTTCTCTGGACTGGAAACACTGGTTAGTTAGAAGAAATTGCCATACGGTAACAAACTCTCCACTTGCGCAGGATGCAAGGAAGTGTTCATTATTATTTTTTATTTTTATAGCAATTGTCATACCTAGATAAAGAGTATAACAATTATTGAAAGTAGTAATTATTTATTATTATTAGTGAGTATTATAGGTATTTAATATTGAAATTTAATATTATATTTTTATTTACTTATTTTTCTTTTTGTACATATTATAAAAAAAAAATTGCACACTAGCGGGCTTATTGCCATTACGCAATTTCTTCCAACCAATCATAGGTGTTAAGTATTATAGTATAAATTGATATTTAGTATTATTGTATAATATTATAGGCCGACCGCCGTGGCACAGTTGGTAAGCCGTTCGGTATCTGTGTGGGCATCCTGGGTTCGATTCCCAGCAGAGGAGAAATTTATTTCTCGTGCAAATATTGCTTCTCTGGACTGGAAACACTGGTTAGTTAGAAGAAATTGCCATACGGTAACAAACTCTCCACTTGCGCAGGATGCAAGGAAGTGTTCATTATTATTTTTTATTTTTATAGCAATTGTCATACCTAGATAAAGAGTATAACAATTATTGAAAGTAGTAATTATTTATTATTATTAGTGAGTATTATAGGTATTTAATATTGAAATTTAATATTATATTTTTATTTACTTATTTTTCTTTTTGTACATATTATAAAAAAAAATTGCACACTAGCGGGCTTATTGCCATTACGCAATTTCTTCCAACCAATCATAGGTGTTTAGTATTATATTATAAATTGATATTTAGTATTATTGTATAATATTATAGGCCGACCGCCGTGGCACAGTTGGTAAGCCGTTCGGTTTCTGTGTGGGCATCCTGGGTTCGATTCCCAGCAGAGGAGAAATTTATTTCTCGTGCAAATATTGCTTCTCTGGACTGGAAACACTGGTTAGTTAGAAGAAATTGCCATACGGTAATAAACTCACCACTTGCGCAGGATGCAAGGAAGTGTTCATTATTATTTTTTATTTTTATAGGAAATCATAATAATAACACTACCTTGCACCCTGCGTATGTAGCGAGTTTATTGCCATATGGCAATTTCTTTCAACTAACCAGTGTTTCCAGCCAGGAGAAGCAATATTAGCGTGAGAAATTAATTTAAATACATTTCTCCTCTGCTGGGGATCGAACCCAGTACGCTCGCACCAAATGGTCAACCAACTGTTCCAAGGGAAGTATTTATTGAGTATTATTTTTTATTCTAGTACGAGATCTTATTTATTTATATGCAGATTCTAGGTATTATGTATTATTGGTATTTATTATTATGAGTATATAAATATTTAAAAAAAAAACATTCTTGTTGCAGAAGACGACGTCGATCATTAGTTGATTCTCAAAAGGATTGTGATATTATGTCGTGTAATTTTGAAAGACCTGCCGCGAACACACGAAGAAAGGCATAAAATAGAAATTTTACTATTTTCCAGAGAGATTCCAGTCAATGGTTGGAGTTGAGAAGAAGGCTTATTACAGCTTCTAATTTTTCCAAAATGGTAAAAAGAAGAGCAGCAACTAGCGTAAAAAACTTGGTAAAAAATATTCTTTATAAGAAAGATATCAGCCATGTACCGTCACGGAATACAAAATGAAAGAATTGCAATAGAGTATTTGGAACAGCAACTATGTTGCAAAATAGAACCTTGTGGCCTTTTTATTGACGAGGAAAATCCTTTTCTCGGAGCAACACCCGATGGCCTGATTGGAGAAGATAAAATAGTGGAGATCAAGTGTCCTATTTCCGCTTACAAAACATCATTGGAAGAGGCAATAAAAAGTAAAAAAGTAAATTTTTGGATGAACACACGATCTGGTCTCGCAGTCAACAAAAATCATCCATGGTATATTCAGGTCCAAGGTCAACTAAACGTTACTGGAAGAAAAATATGTATATTTGCCGTTTAGTCTGGGGTCGGCAAAGATTTAAAAGTGGAATTAATTGAAAAAGATGACGCATATATTAATTTATATATGAAGTGTTTGTTATCGGAAATTTGTGACCCCAGACATAATAGAAATATGCCCATTAGGGAATTAGAATAAATCATGTGTATTTTATTTTGTATAATTGTATTGCATCCAGGAGGGCAAGTCTGGTCAAACGGTGGAAAAAAACCCTCAAGACCACCCATATCATGTATATAATTATCTTATGAATAATTATATATCAATAAGACAATTATATCCATGATATGGGTAATCATGAGGGTTTTGAATCCACCGTTTGACAAGACTTGCTCTCTTGACTTGGTTCTCGTTTGTCCTGTGTAATTTGTGAATAAATAAATATAGAAATATGTATTTTATGATCGTAGAATAACCATGGGAATTTTTAAACTAGTGCTGACCTAGAACAGACTGTCAACATTCTTCATTCATCCATGTGACGTTTATTATATTGTATTTAATTTTATTATTAGGTCTAATTTATTGAAATTTTTATAAATTTCATTTACGATTATTATTATTTTATGTGATGTTATAATATTGAATAAAGTTTTATTATTAGATAACTACGTAATTTTTTAATTTTCTAAGGTGTTTCTATTGATCTACATACATATTCTATATACATATCTATTGACATGTTGATTAATTTCTCGATGATTATAATATTATTTATACTATGGGTCGGCATCCATCGGCTTGCAAGATCCTCGGATTCACATTTAGACGTCTCGGATTCACAGGACGCCCGCACAGAAACCGAACGGCTTACCAACTGTGCCACAGCGGTCGGCACATATTTATGTTAGGTATCTGAACCAAAGATCCCGGGTTCGATTCCCGGTGGAATAACAGTTTTAATTTGTGTAAGGTATCTGATCCAAAGGTCCCAGGTTCAATTCCCGGTGAAGACACAGTTTTAAATTGTGTTAGGTATTTGAACCAAAGGTCCCGGGTTCAATTCCCGGTGGAGTCACAGTTTTTAATTGTGTTAGGTATCTGAACCAAAGGTCCCGGGTTCGAATCCCGGTGGAAACACAGTTTTTAATTATGTTAGGTATCTGAATCAATGGTCCCGGGTTCAATTCCTGGTGGAGACACAGTTTTTAATTGTGTTAGGTATCTGAAACAAAGGTTCCGGGTTCGAATCCCGGTGGAAACACAGTTTTTAATTATGTTAGGTATCTGAATCAATGGTCCCGGGTTCAATTCCTGGTGGAGACACAGTTTTTAATTGTGTTAGGTATCTGAAACAAAGGTCCCGGGTTCGAATCCCGGTGGAAACACAGTTTTTAATTGTGTTAGGTATCTGAATCAATGGTCCCGGGTTCAATTCCTGGTGGAGACACAGTTTTTAATTGTGTTAGGTATCTGAAACAAAGGTCCCGGGTTCGAATCCCGGTGGAAACACAGTTTTTAATTGTGTTAGGTATCTGAACCAAAGGTCCCGGGTTCAAATCCCGGTGGAAACACAGTTTTTAATTGTGTTAGGTATCTGAACCAAAGGTCCCGGGTTCGAATTCCGGTGGAAACACAGTTTTTAATTGTGTTAGGTATCTGAACCAAAGGTCCCGGGTTCGAATCCCGGTGGAGACACAGTTGACTCCACCGGGATGTTGAATTTTATGTGTTGTCATGAATTTAATCAGGTACCTACGTAATTTTGTAAGGTGTTTGTGTTGATCTATTTATTGAAACGTTTATTTATTCCATTTCACGATGATTATAATGTTATGTAATGTCATGAATTTTATAATCAAAACCTACGTAATTTTGTAAGGTGTTTGTGTTGATCTATTGATGGAAACGTTTATTAATTTCATTTCGCGATGATTATAATTTTATGTAATGTTATAATAATATTTAAATATTTATCGGCATCCAGCGGCTCCCAAGATTCACATATAGACAAAATACTGTAAGCACTTCAAAAATATTTATAAAATATTAATTTGTCCCTTTTACAGCAAAAGTTTGCCGATCTAAGATTTATAACTATATATAATGATTAATTACTTTGGAGTGAATGACCAGAAATATCACCTATTTATAAGATATTAGTAAGTATATAATATCTCGATAAAAAAAAACCTGTGAATAAATAATTATAAAACAATATCAATACAAAACAGAGGAAAAATATCGTGTTATTGTCAATAGCAAAATAGAAATAATGCAACAGGTTGGTATATACCAGATATAGATACCTAGGTAGGTACTTTGGTGAACGTACTCACGCTACGATATGTACCTACGTAGTGGCGAGCGCGTGAGTCGGTAAGGAACACAGTTAGGAACGGGCACTGTTACAGCGGCATGCGCGGGGAAGTGGGGTACAACTGGGTACAACTCGCTAAAAATCCCCAGTGCATGTGCGGTCTTAATAGTTTGATACTTAAACCTCCAAACATACCATCATACTGTTTTCATATTCTGTGTAGGAAAAACAGACTGACCTCCATACTATCCTTTCCTGACAAACATACCTACATGTTTTACATAGAAAATAAAATATCTTCAAATATTTATTAAATTGTGTTGTTTATAGTTTGGTACGTATTCTTTGATTATGCATACTGTCGCCATCGACAGTTGGATCTCATGTGTTACATGCAACTAGTAATATATATGAAGGTACCTACATATTTTTGCACTTTGTTCAATGCATGAACATTAATTATTTATACATTACATTGTTATTAAACTGTCTTTCTAAACGAATTTGGGATTTATCCACCATTAATTACAATGTATCGATTGGAAGATTCGAATTGAGATTAAGATTCTACAATAATTGACAAGTGTACCCAAGACTACTGTACACATAAAAACTGCACACAGTAACCACTGCACATATGCGTATGCTTGATTGTAAAAAGACTAAAAAACTCTAACAATTTGGACATACAATCTGAAGAAAATAGTAGCAACTCTTTCTGCTTTTAATCCAGGGAAGGATATAAGCGTAGGAGAGGACCAGAACGACGAAGAGTTCCATGGCTCTGTAACCTGAGACAGTGCTTCAGAAAAAGCACTGCGTCACTGAACAAGGTAGCTCTGATGGTCGCCAACCTTCGCAGTGGAGAAAAAAGAAGTACGTTCACGTCCATGCATCGCCTCATACACTCTTTTCTTACTTCTAACGTTTCTATCTTTCTAAATTCCATTTATGTGATCGTTCCAACTTTTGCTTGACTGGCCTCTACTTTTCTTTCCTCTTTTATCAGCATTATATACTTTTTTGCCAGACGGTGAATACTCATTCTTTCTATGTGGCCAAACCACATTAGGACATTTATTTTCATCTTACCTACAACATTTCTTTCAATCGTACATTCTCGTCTAGTATCCTCATTTCTTATTCTATCATACACTGTTTTACCACTCATTCGTCTTAGTGACCTAATTTCAGCTAAAACCATAGAATAATAATTGGTTGTCAAAACCATATAATTCCAATTGGTTGTAGAAACCATAGAATAGTAATTGGTTATCAAAACCATATAATTCCAATTGGTTGTAGAAACCATAAGTCAGCTGCAGTGGACTCCCAGTCATCACAAGCATTCAGCACGTTCAGATCTCGGGTAACATTGTCCATCAATTTCTGCCTTGGTCTTCCTAGGGGTCTCTTGCCCACAGGGTTATTTTGCAGAATACATACATACATACATACCATCACGCCATGTCCCTTACGGGGTAAGCAGAGAGAACCGAGCGCCATACTTCTCTATTTTTGCACACATTTCTGGCTTCCTTTGCATCCATGCATCGTCTCATACATGCTCGTCGATTGTTCAAACTTTTTATGTTTCCTTCTTTCAAAATATCAATCACATGGTCATGCCATCCCTTTCTGGGGCGACCTCTGCTATTCACTCCATCTCTAGCACCCATGTATATTTTTTTGGTCAGTCGTTCATCGTTCATTCTTTCTATATGTCCAAACCACCTTAAAGCATTCACTTTCATTTTACATATAATATCCTTCTTAATATTCTTAATATTCTTTTGCAGAATACGTTTTGTCAAAACCATAGAATAATAATAGGTTCCTTTTTATTGAGACGAACTCAATGATGGATGTGTAAAATGATATGAATGTATGGATGGATGAACAAATATATTGATCTGTAATATTTTCTATTGATTTGTATGAACGCAGTTACAGCCGAGTGGCCAATTTGCAATTTTAACGGAAATGTATCATAAAATCATATTATGTTATCTGAAATTTACTATATTGATTACTATGTTTAATTAGCCATCTTCTTTTAAGAATGTTATAAAACATTCATACAATTTACCAGGTTGTTTGATTATATCGAGTTAGAAATAGAAACGTGTACCTACTTATTTTTTTTTAACACACTATTAACAAATCCAATTTACAAGAATGATATATAATACATTACAATGATTAACGCTATGAAAGAGTTCGAGAGATGAATTTGACATTGGCCCGCGCTGTTTTCGGCCTTCCATGGTGTTGGTACTTTCTTCTAGAATGTTCGACCTGTTGTTATTGGTAATTGATAGTTTGCGCGCTGCTTTACTATTGGACAATGGCAGCGGGCGTTCCTAATTATTGGCTGCGAAACTGTCACGATTTGCGTCGACACAGATGTCTATATCTATACCCAAAATTCTATTAGTTGTTTCGTCTTGGATATATTTTCGCTGTATGCAGTTCAAAGTATTCAATTGTATTAATAAATATGTCCGAACGCCTTTTAAAGACGATGTTTGGTATATAATACACTAATGGAAAATGACTTTTTTCAGTTATTTATTTTCCTGTCAGTCGTAATTGAAATGAACAGTTTGTGTTTACATTATTTTCAACAATTTACATTTTATTAATTACAATTTATTTTGAACTAAGATAGGAATTCAATCTTCGTTTAAAGCATATACAATACTTATTTTGAAATAACGTTACAAGTGATTAATGTGAGCGTTTGTATATCTTTATAACATAAATATAATGCACAATCACCAAAGTGATTCAAAATAACGTCTTAGAACACATATATTACATATAGTAGTGATATGCAGTTTACGATACCATGACGTCACCGTCAGGGTTGGCAGCCGCCATGATACTACAAGCTTTTTTTGGCGTAAATGTCAAATTTGATTTTAAAATGGCGATTTTTGCTACTAAACCTTTATTTTATGTAGAAATGTATATATATTTGAAAACAGTGAATGCGTAAAAACATCGTGAGATAGTTTTTCAAAATTAGTCATCATGCCTATTTTCCGAAAGCAAATTATTCGAACTAACATTTGTCGGAATACCAATTGACCGAATTTAATATATTTTTTTGTCATTACGTTGCCTTCTTTGACATATTTGTTGCCAGTATTATATTTGATGAAGACTATTAGTACTTGTTGTATTATTGTTGGGTACGTATGTTTGCACATTTTTAATAACTGATGTTTGACAGCGCGGGATAGCCTAGTTTGTACACCAGTTTTTGATTTTGACACATCATGTACATACAGTTTATCCAGTATTCACACCAATTTAGTTATTTTATTTTAATATTATAGTTACTTTTTTAATATATAATGCAACTGGCTCACGCCAGTCGCAATTATAACTACAAACAAACCTAACAAACCTATTTTTATCTAAGCTTTGTAGGTTAGGTTTAAAAAATCGGTGTACATCCTAGGATATCCGACAGCGCGGTGCGTCGCCATGTTGTTTATTCCATAGATTTTTATTATACATAATATACTATGTAGATGTAGTAGGTACTCCGTGCAAAAAGTGAGTCATGAACTATTGCGCGTTTGACGTTTTGGTTGGCAACATATTTCAGTTTTCCTTACATTTCAACACATCCTAAATAACTTTTCTCTAAATCTAAATTAACAAAGTGTTTTTTACGATAAATTAATCCGAAAACAATTCACATTAGTCGTTATTCTCTATGGAAAAACGATGTACTAAAACGTTAAAAATCCCCCGGAAAAATGCCTCACTTCGATTCATACAAAATTTGCTAACTACGACATCTAGTTTATTATAATAAAAATCTATGGTTTATTCCTTTCACAATACTACCAACATGACGTCATAAAAATTCGAACAATTGTATTATTTATTATTATTTATTTAAATGGCACTTGTAACCTCAAATGAAGGAACATTGGCCAGAGTCAAGTTTGTTACAAAATCGTGCATTTGTTAATTACAATAAAATAAACAACAAATTATAAAATATGTGGGATACCAAAAAAAAAAATATTAATAATTAATACTGAAATTAAAAATTTAAAAAGTTGTGAAAAAAGTTTTGTTTTTAAATGGGAAGTAGAAAATGAAATCACAATTTGACGTTATTCTGTCTGATAAATTTTGTAAGAACATTAAGTACTTGAAATTTATTAAGGCTGAGTAAGGAGGTGATATTATGAAGAGGAAATATTTTAAATTTAATCAGATGTGTTAAAGATATTGGGAACTTAGATGTAGGGCAATTGAAAAATATGTGATCCAAGCTGCCTTCTTCTTGGCCACATTGACAAAGAGATGAGTTCTTAATACCCAACCTTGCTAGGTGAGAAGGGGAACAGCAGTGTCCGAATCTCAATCGGCATATGACGGAAGATTCATGTCTGCTACAACGAAATTTGGAAAACCATGGTTTGATGGGGATAAATTTTTGAATCGATGCATATCTTGAACCTTTTGAAATTGAAGATAAATTATAGTGTGTATTCCATTCATTCAACATATAAGAATGAACAAGAGGAAGGATGTCATGAATCAAATTAAATTTGTATCTGTGAGGATCACCCGATGAAATAGCAAATCTAGCTAAATTATCAGCTCTCTCATTACCAATAATGCCACGGTGACCTGGAATCCAGGCAATAGCTATTTCGAGATCTTTTTTTTTCATATCAAAAATAATATTTTTAATATGCAATGACAGCCAATTGGCAGGGGAATCAAAAGGATTTTGTGAAATTGATTGTATAGAGCTTAGGGAATCAGAAAGAATCAACGTTTTCTTAAATTTAAATTGTTTAGCCATTTCAATTGCTTCGATAATGCCAATACATTCACCAGTAAAAACTGTAGAATAAGGAGGTAGTTGAATTAGTCTTGAGATCTGGATAGAGGGACAGTATACTGAAACACCAACATGCTCATTATCACTAATTTTGGAAGCATCGGTAAAGATAAGTGTCCAATCATTCCATTTATTGTTGATTATACTTCGAAAGGCTGATTCACATTGAGAACTATTTTTGAAAATACCCAATGACTGGATTGTAAAAGGAGTAAATGTTATGACATCAAAAGGGGTGGAGAAAATTGGAAGTATATGGAATTGTTGAATGGGTACATTGTGATTGTTGAATTTCCGGAAACTTTGAACCAAATGTGGAACGTTTTTATTTTTCCAATAAGGAGATGATCTAATAATATTGGAAAGGAGATTAAGTTTATCAATTAGAGGATGAGTGGAAGTCATGGCTGATTTATAATAATATCTATCTGATAAGAATTGTCTGCGGATAATGAGAGGAGCATCCACACATTCAACTTGAAGAGCATTAGTGGGAGTGGACTTCATAGCTCCAGATATTAGCCTAAGGGATTGATATTGAAGCAAATCAATTTTTTGTTGAAGATACTTGCTAGAAATATTAAATAGGAAAGATCCATAATCTAGGTGGCTTCTTACAATTGCATTGTATAAAAGTTTGACAGAGAGAGGATGAGCACCCCACCATACTCCTGTTACCGCTCGAAGAATGTTTATGTTTTTTTGACAGGTAGAAGATAATTTTTCAACATGAGGTTTCCATGTTAATTTTGAGTCTAGCACAATGCCTAGGTATTTATAAGTTAAAGAGGATGGAATGAGAACATGATTATATTTTATAAAAATAGAAGGGGGGTGTCGTTTTCTGGTAAACAAAACAACAGAACTCTTTGAAGGAGAAATCTCTAAACCATGATTTGAAAGCCATTTTTCGAGATTTATCATCGCATTATTTAGGAGGATAGTACCGGGAGAAATTAATGAATTAATAACATAAATAAGAAGGTCATCTGCATATTGAAGGATATGAGTATCAAGAGGTAAAATATTAGAGAGATCAGCAACATAAATATTGTATAGAAGAGGACTAAGAACAGATCCTTGAGGAATTCCTCTCCAAGTTAGTCTGGAATAAGTCATTCCATCAACGTGAACAGAAATAGTTCGTTCAGACATTATGTTAAAAATAAAATGAGTTAATTTTGAAGGGAATTTCATCTGAAGCATTTTTTGTTTCAAAATAGATAAAATGACATTATCGTAAGCAGAAGTGATATCTAAGAAAACAGCTATAACAGAAGATTGCCGAGAAAAGGCAAGCTGAACGTCTGTTGTAAATATACTGAGGTTATCCATAGAACTTTTGGACTTTCGAAAACCAAATTGGGAAACATCTAAAATCCCTTCACTCTCGCAAAACCATTCTAATCTGTTTTTAACCAAATGTTCTGTAATTTTTGCTAATGCTGGTGATAGTGCGATCGGTCTATATGAATCACCAATACATGGATCTTTACTGGGTTTCAGAATTGGAATTATTATATAATTTTTCCAAGAGCAAGGAATTTGACCAGTATTAAACATGATATTTACCATAGCTAAAAATATGTTAGAGTATGCGGTAATGCTTTACTCAAGAATGAATAAGGGACACCATCAACATCTGGGGAACAGTCTTTAACTTTATTGAGGACCATATTAAGTTCCTCTAAAGAAAATGGTGAATCAAGATGATGCTCAAAAGAATTAAGTAGGTATGTATATGGTAAATCTACAAAATTGGGAGCTGAGGGAGGAGAGATTTTATTTAAGAATGAATTTATCCAAGGTCCAATAAAGTTATTACGCCTTTTTGAGGAAAATACAGAACGGAATTTTCTTATATTTTCCCAAACTTTAGACGAAGGAGTGTCTGGAGAGAGAGATTGACAAAAAGATTTCCATCCTTGACGCTTTTTTTTTAATAATAGTCTTTTAGTCTGCGCTTGAATTTTCCGGACAAGAATAAAATTGGATTCAGACATATTTGATGAATAAGATTTCATAGCTTCTTTACGTTTATGTATTGCTTCACAGCATTCTTCATCCCACCATGGTGGAGATGGAATTTTACGAGGGATAATGTTTTTGAGGGGGATCCAGGTTTCAGCTGATTGAATCATAGCTTTTATAAGACGGTCATATGCAGAATGAATGTTAGATATTGAGGGCCATTCAAAAGTTTTAATTATCTTGTCGAGCATTACAGAATATTCATTCCATTGAGCTTTTTCAATATTAAATTTATTTGAATTGAATAATCGAGTTGAACTGGTATTTGTGAATTTTATAGATTTAGGGAAAGAGAGAATGATGGGAAAGTGATCACTACCATGAGAATCTTGCAAAATATTCCATGTAAGTGAAGGAGCAAGGGAGGGGGAACATATCGATAAGTCAATTGCACTAATGTTTTGCATTGGTGGAGAAAACCGGGTAGGAGAACCGTTGTTTAAAATGCAAAGGTTCTGTTCATCGAGTAAATTGTATAGTTTTCTTCCAAAATGACAGGTTCTGGAAGAGCCCCAAAGAGTGTGATGCATATTCAAATCTCCTAGAATTAAAATAGGAGGAGGAATGGATTCAATTATATCTTTGAGTTGATCAATGATGAAGTCGGAAGGCCTAGAAATATATACTGATAAAAAGGAAATGTCATTAATACGAGCTGCTACTACATTTAAGTCGAAAATTCGAATACCAGGAATTGGTAATTGAGAAAACCGTTGAGATGGATGTACAAGGAGGGCAGAACCACCTTTACCATCGACCCTGTCATCACGTAAGCATGAGTATCCTAATAGATGGAAATGCGACTCTGGTTTGATCCAGGTCTCAGAAAGAGCAACAACAAATGGAGAGAAATCTTTTAGTAAAAGTTGAAGTTCGGCTTTATTGGCAATTACACTTCGTGTATTCCATTGAAGTATATTAAAATTACATTGATGAGCCATTATTTATATATAGATATAATATTATATAAAACATGTAAAATTGTATATCTTTAAAAAAAAAAACAATAGAAAAAATTAGATTAATAAAACATGATTAAATTAGATTCAAGTTAGCTAGGGGATGTCATTATGAGAAGTATTCGGCAAATTGCCATCAATATATTTTTTTAAAAGTGAAGTTTGATTGAGAATAAGTGGAGCAGCGTTGGGCGGTATGGTTGATGGATTATCGAGTAATTTTGTAATTAGCAAAAATAAATTATTGAGAATTCCAGTTATGTCATTGTCTTTTTGAATAATACAACTAGGTTCAGAATTAACTTTGGCATAGCCACAACCATCTGAGAGATTGGAGTTGGGTTTCCACGAGAGATTCTCAATTTCCTTCCTTTCTGACGGTGTGATGTGGGGTTGAAATCTTGGCAGGCTTTTTTTTAAGTGGTGGGTTTTGTTGTACTGAAAATGACTCGATAAGTTGGATTCCATGTGGGAGGCTTGAAGAGTGGACGATTTGATTTCACCGTGTGATAGAACATCTTCAAAGGTTCTTTTTGTTGGAGGTAGTTGTTTGGATGTTTCTAAATATGAAAAATTTTGTTCTGACATAATTCTTTTTATATTGTCCTGCCTGGCATATTCTGGACAGTTGCGGTTAACTGCAGAATGATGACCTGAACAGTTTAAACACTTTTGGTTGATTATTGGAGTAGTACATGATTCACCGGTATGAGTTTGTCCACACTTAAAACATCGCGGTGAAGATCTACATAATGTTTTTGTATGTCCAAATCTGCAGCAGTTAAAGCATTGAATTGTAGGATATTGATATTTTTCCACAATCAAAGAGGTGTAAAACGAATATACCCTTGTTGGTAGTATTTGTCCGTCAAATGTTACGACAACAGTCTGAGTGGGAACCCATTGGACTCCTTCAGGGGTTGTAGATTTGCGATTAAGACATCGTGCTTTAATCACATTACCACAACCGCTTGGGACTTAATATTTTTTATATTTTTGCAAATGTCATCAACTGTCCAATCTGTGGGAATTCCTCTTACAAGACCCATTCGACAAACCATGAAACTAGGGATGAAAGCTTTGTAGCAATTTTCCAATAAAAATTTAGAACATAAAAAATCGTTAGCAGCCAGAAAATTTTTGAAAGATATTGAAATTTTGTTTCGGCCTATTAATTTCACACCTTCTTTCGGAATAATGTCAGCAATCGAATATTTCTTTAATGTCTTTCCAAAAGATATCGGATTAATAGAAGCACCCAGAGAGGAATCTATTTTTTGAACGTGTATAATAAATGGTCCAATGTCTTCTTTATTATAAAGGCGACTAATAATTGATGTTGGATTGCCGGATTGAGTCGAGATTGGATCTAGAGAAATATGTGAGTTCACATTAGGAGTAATCTTGATTGGTAATTCAGGGTCACTGTCAGATCTATGAGCCCTCATTCGTTTTTTCTTTAGTTTCCGTGTAGAATGAATCTCCAAAAAACTGTTTGGAACAGGGATGTCTTCATCAGTTACCGCAGAAGTGTACGTATCATTATCAAGAGATGATACTGTAGCAGGGTCAGGTGGTTTTGGATTTGGCCTAAAGGCCATTTTTGAATGGAGTAAACTTTAACTAAATGGTAAAATCAAGTTCGAAAGATAAGAATAAATTAAAAAAATCAACAAAATATAATCACTTTGCCACAAAATACAACAAAAAAAAATCAGAGCAAAAAAAAAAACAACCACTTGACAGATCGATCAAAGAGAAAAAAACAAGAACAATTGTAATTTCTGATAATTGTGTGTTCGGAAAATTGTTTTTCGAAAAAATGTGATTCGAATAATTGCCATTCGTAAAATTGATTTTCGTAAAATTGAGCATTCGAATAATTGTTTTTCGAATAATTTTCGAGTCACCGTTTGATTATGGGATATGTGCACTGTAGCAGTTATCAAGAGATTAGGAGGCTGGTGGACATCAGAGATATGTGGAGAGATGGAGTGCTTGATGCAAAGAAATCTTAGGATTGTAACCATGGAATCTTAGCTTATTTATTTATTTTAAGCAAACAAACAGTCAAACAATGTACATTACAAACAATAAGTGTTACTTAAATTGTAAACCAAAACAGTTTACAGTTATTTTACTCGTCTTGAATAAGTACTCCAGCTAAACAAAATTAACATCTACAGCTAAACAAGTATCTACAGCTAAACAAAATTAATATAAAAGATAAAATAACAAAAAATATCTAAATGTGCTCATGAGGAAGGTAAAGGAATGGAAGGAAGTGGTAAATCAGAATCACTGCAACGTTATCAACCCCTCATCAATGACTCGAAAACTTGAGACTTGTATCTGGCTTTTGTGTGTTGATGGATGTCCACCGCACTAAAAAAATGAATTATAATTATTGCAAGTTCGTTGTATGTATGAATTTTGGCAATAGTTTGTTGTACATTGTGAAAGCCTAAATGTGGATGTAGTTCTTGTTCGTCTCAGAAGGCAATAATTAAAGTTAATCTTTTGGAGAAGACCGTTTGAGTCTATTATGTTATTTAAAAGTTTGTATAAATACATCACGTCAGTTACTGTTCGCCTGTTTTCCAATGCAAATTCAACTTAACGCAAATTTCTAGATAACACTAAATCAATCATACATATCAGTGAATGATTTTTTTTCGACCTATTGCATGTTTTTTTTCCATTTTAGCAAAATGTCGAAGACTCTCTTTGTGATTTACGTAATGGGAATTTTTTTCGCATCAACCCTAACAGACGGAGCCCCACCGCAAAGCAAAGTAAGTAAGAATAATCCAATAATACTTTAATTGTAACAAAACGACCATCTTCTTCATTGCCATAGCCTTGGTCTCATTGAATTAAGGCCGGATAACCAAACTAACACGACCTATCCAAAAGAAATGTGACTGACATATTGTATATTTATTTGCCGCACATTTTTTTTCCTCTTTATTTAATTTTACTCACTGGAGTATTTAGTATTCTTAAGTTAGCAATTGTGTTGCAGAGACATCACTAACTAAATACTTAATACTACGCCAAACTTAAGGTCGATGGCATAGCATTTCACTTTAGGTATTGCGAATGAAGAAAAGAGATAGATAGTTTTCTATGGGTTTAGACTGACGTATAAAATGTTTTTTTATCATAAAAAAACAAATATATGTAACCAAGCTCTCACTGACAGCTCGATGTCACAATTTTTCTGAAATTCCAGGAAATTTTCGGCATCTCGTATAGATCGCTAATAACTCTGTCTGGTATTTGATTTGACAAAATTACTAAATACATATTTGACGAAGTTGCTAAAATCATCATCCATCGAAATCATCTCGTATTTTATTATAAAACCACTCGTAAGGTTCCTCGCGATCAACCTTACTTTTTGACAGTTCACAAATGCTGGTTTACGCCACGTTTCACCTATAGCACAAGCATTAATGCTTTATTCGGAGAATGTATGAGGATGTATATGGACTCGTTTCAAGGACATATTCATTCTTTAAAAAAATAGTATCACTTATACTACATGGTAGTATTACGTATGTATAACTTATTATTATCATGAATATATTGAAGAAGGGAGATGCTCGATATATGAATGTGTGTTGTTTAGCGTTTGTGTAGCAGGATAAATGAATGGCGGAAACGGGTATTAGGGAAACATAAATAAGTCTTAGAGAGACTATGCAATGTTATAATTTCAAAGTATTTCTTAAAATCATATTAAAACAGTTATTTGTAAATGATTACAGATCGAAGCTACAGATGTCGCTGTGTTGAGATATGGCAGATCTCCGGCTGCTAGCTCTAGCCGTCCACCATACATTAGCAACTTAGAAGAGAAGATATGGAGAGAACATGTCAGACGAGCTTTGGCAGTAAGTCATTTTTATATTATTAATATTGCTGATTTTTATTTGTTTCCATACACAACAGATTTTTTCAACTTAACCAAAATACTATATTGAAAATAACTACTAGTGCGCTTCCAATAAGTTGTAAACAAAAATAAGAACGTTTTGACAGTTGATTAGGTTAAAATATAGTTATAGAATAGGGAATTGATCTAATTAATGACCTACTTGAAGTAAGAACGTTCCTATTTCAGCGTTAAAAAATATCAACTTGAACTAAGTGGAATAGGAACGCACCTATTTTAGTCGGAACGTTCTTAACAAGTTACAGAATCGGATGTATTGTTAATGAATTGGACGGTGTTTATTTACTTATCTTTTTAATTTTTTCATTTATTTTTTTTTTTTTTTTAATTATTTTTTAATTTTTATTTATTTAATTACTTATTTTTTTCATTTATTTATGTATTTATTTTTATTTATTTTCTTACTTATTTATTTATTTATTTATAAAAGTGGTACATCGACAGACATCCAGCTTACAATTTACTGCCGGAGAAGCAATAAAAACAAAAAGTTTGACCATTCAAGTTTATCATGATTATTTGTCATATAACAGGTTTCAATACCGCAATGATTATATAACAATATATACTGTCAACAATGTAGCAGTAGAGTACAGTTACAGAATCACCATCACTAGGGTATTTCCGTGATATTCGCATTGCAATTATGATCAAAACTTTCACTTTATTATAGGTACAATATCGGAAGTAAATAATACAAATACAAAATTATTTAAACCGTATAAGTTGTAAGATTCCACAATATAATATTTATATTAACAATATAGAACGAATTCAACAGATATTTACAAAGAACAAATTTGTTATTACTACACACATGAATCGGAGACTTTACAGACAAGACGAAGGACCTCAGACTTAATATACTTTTAAGACATAATAACATAACTATACCTAATATTTACTGTACCAAAATCAGACCATCTGAAAAAAATTAACTTTAACATTCCAATCAGACGAATAAGGTACACCTTAACGTTCTTAATATACTTACAAAAAAAAACATTAACGTCCCTCAGAATTCACTATTGTACCGATGCCTTTCCATTAGACCCGCGGACATATACTCTATGTCCAGGATCCATATTAGACAGGAATAATTGATTTGTTACATGAAATCAAAGATGAGCTGATTAAATTACGATTACTCATGTTATTCTTATATATTATATTGTTAAATTTTTATGTTTCTACATTGGCCATTTTATTTAACATAACGGAGACATAAATAATTTTAAATAGGTACCGATATTATCTTTTGAATAATAATTGAAAAATTCCATATATTTTCATTTTTTTTTGTGCAGAAACATTTCTTTCAACCAACAAAATATATTATGTTACATATATTTTTTTGTTGCAGGTCCCCGTTGGAATTTTGAAGTCGCTACAAGAAACATTGGGATGATTTATCTACTATGCAATACATATATGTCAATTTTTAATAATCTAATTTTATTAAATGTAACAGTAATAATTTTAACAATAACTAAAAATTTACATAGTTCAGCAATGAGGTTCACCACACATTCTGAATATAGTACCTACCTAAATATTTGGGTGAGACGATACTGGTGTATGGGTATACACGCACGTGTCGCACTTCATTTTATAAGGCAGTGAAAACCCGCACACCTGTTGCTATTTACCGAACACTGTGGGATATGCCGTAATGGAATATTAAAAAAAATAAATACATTTATTTTTTTATAGAAAAATTCTATAAAATTAAAATTATTAATTTCTCAATTAGAAATAAGAAACGTAAAATTTTATATGCTCATGAATTCTTATAAATTAAATGTCATCAGAATCATCTTCAGAACTTTACTTTTTACTCTATTCAGCTGTCTATGTCCTCTGCTGGACAGGACCTCTATCCTGGACCTTCTGCATCCAGTCACCAGCAACCCTCTTTATATCATCGGACCATCGCGTAAGTGGTCTTCCTCTACTTCCACTGTCCTCATGTGGTCTCCATTCCAGGATATTTTTGGTCCATTTTTGGTCCTTCATTCTAGCGATATGTCCCACCCATGACCACTTTTCAACGTCGTTAGTAACTCCTGATCGTCTACGTATTTCTGAAAGCACTATTACGTAAATAAAATATGCATCATAACACTTATCGCCTTGTACTCAGTCTCATATAGTCGACTTTTTAATAATAATTAAATGTGTATGTAAGTATGTAGGTTATGTAATGATCATTATATTCCCTTTAAAGACAATGACCTCCTTTCTCTTTGACGTTCATAATTATATCAACCTATGTAATAACACCATCATATGCATTATTTTACTGTGAAAGAAATGAGGCATACCGTCAATCTGTCATCAGTTTTCAATGTAAACTAGTCGATTGTAGGTCGTCAGTCCTCTCAGTTTATTAAGGCCGCTTTAACACGGTACCTACATCAAATTAAATACCCTTTTGGATCCCAAATTCTTGAGTGGAGCATGCGCAGTACCACACCCAAAGCCGCCATTGTTTTTGATGACAATAAACGATATTGTCCAATTCCTTAAGTAATCCAGATCATCTCAATTAAGATGTCTTTCTAATTCTTCATCTCTTCGTAATAGGAACGTTCCTATTTAGCACCTATTTTAGCCGGAACGTTCTTGAAAATTTTCCGAATCGGACGTACACAAAGTAAGTAAAATTCCGTAAAATATTATCAAGCCTAACAATGCAATTAAATATATGTATGTATTTGATATTCGGATGAGTTAGTAGGTATGCGAAGTGATTCAAAGTATTATATTTAATTTATTTACAGACAATTCTTGGTGGAATTCCATTTAAAATAATTAAAGTTAAACCAATATATAATTAAATAAGTGGAATAATTATTATATATTGATTTCATTTTAATAATGATTCATAGTATTTTTTTTAAAAAACAACCTTTGATATAAAATGAAATACTTGTTTTTGTTATTTGAAACACAGAAGAAAGTATAATATCAATGTTTATAAATATAAATAAAATTTACATATATTAATAAAATAAAATAAAACAAATTTTTATCCTTCGAGTACGAACCTTTGAAGTGCTTTCACTAGAGCCACCTAAATATTATAAATAGGTAAACTAGATGTCGCACATAGAAAATTTTGTACGAATCGAAGTGAGGATTTTTTCCGCGGGAATTTGATAACTTGGTTGGCAGACCACATCGTTGTTCTATAGAGAATAACGACTACTCAAGTGAATTGTTTTCGGATTTATTTATCGAAAAAAAAACACATTTTTCGTTAAGATTTAGAGAACAGTTATCTAGGAAGTGTTGAAATGTATGGAAAACTACAATATGTTGCCAAACAAGACGTCATCAAACGCGCGATATACCATGACTCACTTATTGCACGGAGTACTCGATCTAGTATATTATATGGAAATCTTTGTATATAATGTGTGTTTATATTTTTTATCATCATCCGCCATCTTTCATCTTCTACGTAAATCAATGGTTTGTCCGGCATTGACTGAAGTTCTTGTTAAAACTTTTATGTATGTAGGTGCAGTACAATGCATATTATCATATTATTTATCCTTATTCCTTTACAAGTGTCATTGCTACTTGCAAGATGTCATTTGCTTTTACTGCCAGTGGAAACATGTTACCGAGAAAGGTAGGGATTGGAATCATTTTTTCAGTCTTTTTTCAGATCTACATCACCTTTGGTTGCAGAATCGCTATTAAATTTCATTCAATATATCCCAGACAAAAAAGTATAATTTTTTTATTTTATATTTGTGTTAAACATATCCTGTCATTGTTACGCAATGTTCTTTCTTATCCACACCTACCTCAGTAACTCAAAGATAAATTTAATTATTTTTTAAGCTACGGGCCTCCACTCCAATCTGTTGAAAGTAATTTAGTATATTTTCCAATTTATAGTAGGTATAAATCAGCAAAGCCTAACCTAAGTATAAATCAGCAAAGCTAAAGAATATTCTAAATCCTGATAATACCTGATTTCTTCTTCCTCTTCTTATCCTTTTGCATTTCTATCATCGCTATCAACTGTAATTATATTATTTTTTTGTCATTTTTTTGTTTTTGCTTTTGTTTTGTTATCTATAGTATTTTAATTATATCCTTTTTATTTTTGTTATATCATAATATTATCGCTATAGTAGGTACACATTATACTGTAGGTATATTAACCTCAACTCTGGTTGGTTGTAAGAAATTGACGTTTGGCAATAAACTCGCCCGTGTACAAATTATGTGTACAAGAAGAAACAAATATATAAATAAATATTAGGTACTTCTGGGGCAAATAACAGGTGCTATGTCCAAAATTAATTTAACATGCACCCAATAACAAGTTGGCACATTCTGAAAACTTGTGATATTTACTGTCTCACTTATCTTGATTAAAATCACAATTGTGTGTCCACTGGAAATCGAATCTGGACCTTTCGCTCAGGAGTCAGATATCTAAGGCAACTGATTTATCAACTAATAAATAAATAAATATATAATTGTATATGTTCAGTACATATTTTGTATGTTGCCGACCGCCGTGGCACAGTTGGTAAAAGCCGTTCGGTTTCTGTACGGGCGTCCTGGGTTCGATTCCCAGCAGAGGAGAAATTTATTCAAATTTATTTCTCTCGCAAATATTGCTTCTCTGGGCTGGGAACACTGGTTAGTTGGAAGAAATTGCTATACGGCAATAAACTCGCCACTTGCGCAGGGTACGAGGAAGTGTTCATTATTATTATTATGATCGAAAAGAAATGTTAAATACTTACTACAAATCCAAATTATCTTTTGGAAAAATAAGCTACGTGTTGTTATACTTTTTTTTACTAATTTAATTATCTGTATATTGTTTATTTTTGTTTTTCTTGTATTTTATTGTGTAGAATATTCTCTTTTTCTCCAGAAGAGAGAATATCTTTTGATGTTTGAGGAGTTTTTAAATGATTAACTCTTGTATTAAAATATTATGTTTAAAACAATACTTCAAGAATAATACAAGTACAATGTAAATTGTTTACAAGTTATAGTTACAAGGTGATATCTGTAAGCAGAATGAGATTTCTTAATTTTCAATTAATAAAGAAATCTCATTATTGTTCCCTTTCAAAATTTAAAATCAATAATCATTAATTATGAGTCATTTCTTGGATAGCAACTAAAATAATATATTTCAATAAATCAATAATTAATAATAGACATCTGTCTTTAAATATAAAAACTATTTTTAATACGTTAATAAATCAGTCTACCCCGAATAAAAAAGTTTATTTATTATAGTTATTTTTTGAAACATTGTGTAAATCCATAATTAATAAATAAATAAAAATTCTGAAACCTTTTTACTATATATAGCAAGTCGAAGAAACAAAGTTATTAATACCAGCAGGCCAAGTCAGTAAAAAAGTCGAGATCCGACAACGTATCGCCGCTCTTCTCGCCATGTTTACGCCCGTGACGACAATTCGTAGTCACTAAGCGCTGTCGAGTTCGTAAATGCACTTATTAGTATTTGTCGCCGTTAGGCTGGCTTGCGGTACATTTTTGAATTATCATTTATGGCAATACACAATATTTTCCCCATGATTTGAATAAATGTCAAATTTGTTTACATAAATTTGTTAAATAAATATAATATGGTTATATTTTAGGCACGAAAGCAAGTTATAATACGATTAAATTAAGTTTCTTTTTTGTTTATTGAATGTTTTGAGAGTAATTTTAAAAATTATTTTTAATTATATTTCGATCAATTTATCAAGTGTGATGACAGCAGCGTGTTATATTTTTACTAAAAACTACGCCGAATTTTCTTTTGTTAAGTGTTAAAATACATAAGTGATAAAATAGCTTACAAGAATACTTTCTCAAAATGAAAAATTATTTCAAATCTATACCTACGGAAAACATTTACGGACGCATATTTCCAATAAATATGTAACCATATAAAACTTTTGTTACGCGGTAATTAACAATAAAAGAATTACGCGGAATATTTAAGGGGTTTGAAGAATCTCTTAAACGGCGTTGTTTAACCCGTTTACATAATTATTCTCAAAATAAATATGAAATTCGGCATTGTTTGCGTAAAAAATGACATTCAATTCATCATGGCGGCGTTAGATCTTGTCACTCGACTCGATGTCGACCCAATCTCGCCGACAAATAAGTGGGCGAGAACGATTCGACGCGTTATCTGCTTAGTGACTACCAAAACTGTCAAAATATCGATTACTCGATATTTTGACAGTTAATCTCGACATTTATCGGTCGAGATCTACTTACAGACTTAGCTTGCAGAATTTTTATTCGTTTACTAATTATGTTTCTATAGTATTATGTATGCCGAATTTATTGGTGGCCATAACTGGGTGAAAATCGTAATGATGAAAAGAAAAAAAAAATGTTTATCACCACTGCATCGGAGATACGAGAAATGAGAATACCACACAAACCAGCGTAATTTACAAAACCTATTAGTCGTTGACTTACAGCGAATGAGTTTACTTCTTCTGTAGTGAGAACAATCTAAAAAAAACTTATATAGTATTTACATTTTTTTCACAGTTTTATCGAGTGTTAAAAGCATCATATTTATTACGACTGTGCGTATTGAAAAGATTTTTCTTTTTTTTTTAATATTTGTCGTTAATTTATAACAATCATGGCCAGTGTAAGATTTCTTAGTCTTTTAGTGACAATTACCATATTGGGTGTATCAATAGCATTCCCTGCAAATGATAAAGTTAGTGATTTTTTTTATTTATTTATAATATTCTTTCAAAAAACCGATAGGCTCATGATAATAATTTATTATTATCATTGTAGGTATTTTTAAATCAAACAGAATGATTATGGTTCTACATGTATATTTCCCTTATAATAGGACGACCGTTACGGCTGACTAGGTCCTTATCAACTGGTCAGCCGAAATAAGGGCCTAGCCAGCCGAAACGGTCGTCCTATTATAAGGGAAATATACATGTCAAACCATAATCATTCTGTTTGATTAAAAAATACCTAGTATAATGGAGTTCTACACATTAAACACCGTCATCAGTATTCACAAATTAAAAAATATTGTAATTTTAATATATCAGTCGTGCATTAAAAGCAAAATTGTACTTCATTTGTTTACTACTAAGTCTAGTTTTCAATTATTTTTCATAGTTCTTACTTGTTCTAGCAAATTCTTTGTACATTATTCTTTCGTGTCAAATATTTTTTTTTATTGTTATACAATATCAAGTTTTACCAGTTTTTCGTTGAGGTCAGTTTATTTTTAAAAATAATGAAAATGTCTTTATAGTAACAAGAACATATACATCCTCATACGTTTCCTAAATTAAGCACAAACGCTTGTGTTATATGTGAACGAAAACGGTCGTGGCAGGATTCGAACTCGTGACCACTGGATTACAAACCCAGCGCACTAACCGTTCTGTTCCGTTCTATGTACATAGAAATTGATTAAAAACTTGACAATTTTTTTTTCAAACATATAAAGCTAGTTTTGAGGTAGTTTTTCTTTTAAAGCATTTTGTTAATATAGCGTTGATATATCAACGTTAGGCTCATTAAGTATTTTTTAATGATTGAAGTTGAATATTTTGTGTTGAGAAATTTCAAGTTAGTTCTTCTTCTTTTTCTTTGCCTTATCCCACTTTAGGTAGGGTCGGCTCTCCTAATCCTTTGGCGCCACGATGATCTGTCCGGCTTTATCCATGAAATTACTCATATTGCCCCACCACGTGGATATTGAACATTATTTTCCTTTTCTGTTTTCTGGGAGTGCTAGAGCAGCAGAGAATTTTTAAGTTAGTTAAAAATATAATACGTAGCTACGTATAAGAAATAATCGGTTAAACTTCTTCTTCTTCTTTTTAGCTTATGTGGCATTCCACCCAATAATTGAAATGATTTCTGCCAGTATAAATTATTTTGTTATTTGTTATTAAATTGTTTTGAGACTTGAGGTTATTGCATTATAGATTGAATCCATTAACGTAGAAATAAATATGGATGGAATTTAATGATAGAAGATATGACATATTGATTGGTAGTGGAATATTAAGTGCATAGTATAAATCATGTTCGGTGTGGTTTGGGCATTCAAAAAAACACAATGGTCTATAGTCTTGACTTCCTCTCCACAAGCAAACGAAGGGCTATACCTTGCATGTATCTTGGAGATAAGGCAGTGTCCTAGTCTGATGCGACATATATTTGATAAAATTTCGTTAAACTTTCATTGAATACTGATATTTTGTTGAAAGCCTTGCAGCCATTTCTACATAGATTTTTCCGGTCTGCCTTACGTTTGAAATACCTGTACACATTTGAAGGTGTCGAATCAATCAAAAATGTAAGTTTGAACAACTCCTAAATCAACAAGAGAGTGCATAAACATCAGATTAGTATGTAAATTTATTCACACAGCCTCCTACAAAAGTAAATGACCTTACAGTTGTACCTTGGTATGAAAAAGATTATTTTTTGTGAACTTATTATACTTAGAGTCTGTTATCGTTTACCTGTGTACCGGCGTTTTGGGTTTGATTTCTAGAAGAAGAAGAACAATAAATTTACATACATATACATACCATCGCGCTATGTCCCTCGCGGGGAAGGCAGAGAGAACCTAAAGTCACATTTTTCTATCCTACCACGCATCCATCGCCTCGTCAAAAATCGCGCATCGTCTCATATATGTTCGTATGTTGTACACGCTTCTTACATTTCCGTCTTTCAGAATATCGTTCACATGGACGTGCCATCCCTTTCTTGGACGGCCCCGACATCTCATTCCATCCCTGTCCGCAATGAATATTTTCTTCGTCAGGCGTTCCTCATTCATTCTCCCCAATTGGCCAAACCATTTCAATGTGATCATTTTCATTCTATTAATGATATCTTTCTACATTTTACATTCTTTCTTTATGTCCTCATTTCTTACGCTATAATATAATTCATCGTTCTATTACACATTCTTCTTTACGATCTCATTTCAACTGCATTTATTCTGCTTTCGTGCGACTTCTCCCATGTCCAAGTTTCACTTACATACGTCAAGGTCGGCACTTCGATGGCGTTATGAACGGCAACATTGGCTTAGAATGGGTGGTGAACCTCAACAATTAGAATGGGTGGTGAAAATCAAAAATTAGAATGTCCGGTGAACCTCAACAATTAGAATGGGTGGTGAACCTCAACAATTAGAATGGGTGGTGAAACTCAACAATTAGAATGGGTGGTGAAACTCAACAATTAGAGTGGGTGGTGAACCTCAACAATTAGAATGGGTGGTGAACCTCAACAATTAGAATGGGTGGTGAACCTCAACAATTAGAATGGGTGGTGAACCTCAACAATTAGAATGGGTGGTGAACCTCAACAATTAGAATGGGTGGTGAAACTCAACAATTAGAGTGGGTGGTGAACCTCAACAATTAGAATGGGTGGTGAACCTCAACAATTAGAATGGGTGGTGAACCTCAACAATTAGAATGGGTGGTGAACCTCAACAATTAGAATGGGTGGTGAACCTCAACAATTAGAATGGGTGGTGAACCTCAACAATTAGAATGGGTGGTGAACCTCAACAATTAGAATGGGTGGTGAACCTCAACAATTAGAATGGGTGGTGAACCTCAACAATTAAAATGGGTGGTGAACCTCAACAATTAGAGTGAGTGGTAAACCTCAACAATTAGAATGGGAGGTGAAACTCAACAATTAGAATGGGTGGTGAACCTCAACAATTAGAATGGGTGGTGAACCTCAACAATTAGAATGGGTGGTGAACCTCAACAATTAGAATGGGTGGTGAACCTCAACAATTAAAATGGGTGGTGAACCTCAACAATTAGAATGGGTGGTGAACCTCAACAATTAGAGTGGGTGGTAAACCTCAACAATTAGAATGGGAGGTGAAACTCAACAATTAGAATGGGTGGTGAACCTCAACAATTAGAATGGGTGATGATCCTCAACAATTAGAATGGGTGATGATCCTCAACAATTAGAATGGGTGGTGAACCTCAACAATTAGAATGGGTGGTGAACCTCAACAATTAGAATTGATGTTGAACCTCAACAACCAGAATTAACCGGCTTTTCCAAAACACTCGAAAACGATGAAAAAAGAAAAGAATTAAAGCACTTTTCTTAGCCGGAGCCTCACATCAAAATTTGTCAATTTAATATTTATCAACGACTCTCAAGTTTTTTTTTTAATTTAAGGTTTAGTGCTGAACCTTGCATTGACTTCTTTGCCCTCAATTTGAATGAAATTAAGAAATATTATTTTGATGTAAATTTTTTATTATCCACGATATAAACATTGTTGATTTTCTTGGCTGAGCTAAACACTACATTTTTAATTACTTAGCCGCAAATGCCGGGTTCGGATCCCGGTTGGCTTTCAATATCTACTCTACTCGACTTTTTCTTTCCTCGAACATTTATTGAGATAAGTAAGTTTATACCTATTTTTGTATACAGGTACCTATTTCAAAATAAGTTGAATTTTTTTACATGTAAATACATATCAATCATTGTTAAAATCTTACATTAAAAAGTAAATAAAATGCATCTGTAATCCAATTTCGGATCGATATAATAAGCTTACCAATTTAGCATTTTAGATTAATTAGGTATGGGGAATTGAAAATCTCCAAAATCCAAGGGAATAAATTTCCTTATGGAAATAAAACCTTTTTGTAGGTAGGTACACTTGTTTATAAGTACACAAATTATATAGAAATAAAAAAAAACAGATTGTTACATTTTTATAATATTTTACGTTTGTTTTCTTTACTTCAGTCAATTTAATAATGTGTCATGGTTCATTGAAGTGTAATTTGTAATCAATCGGATTTGTTATTTGCTGTAGTAGACTGTTTATCTACATAAGTTAACAGTAAACCTTGAATATTATTTAACAGTTATTAATATAACTTTCACAAAATTATGTAACTACAAAACGAATCGATGTTGCTTGGTTCGAAAGAATAAGAAATTGTAAATTAATAAATATAATTTATACATCTCGAAATTATTTACGAAGAAATATATCGACAATTAGACTTTCTTATTTTATTTTGTTACAATGTATGACACATTAAAAATAAGTAGTTAAACGACATGTCGTGTAGATATTAAAATTGGTCATAACCCACTCAAAAACAACGAATCACTCGACCCGTTGGAGTATTCTAGAATAGTTTTGTTATATTTTGCATAAGTTTCTACATAATATAATTAGATCTCCGAATAATTATATTGTTGGATTGTGTCAAGATCACATCACATTGTTACTCAAGTGTTTTGATTTGGGCATCTATGTAATTCAAAGATATAAATACAATTCAAAACGAGTGGATTGTGGCCAACACTTAACATTCCACTACAAAGTAAGTGTAAATTATGACCCAAATGCACAGTCCTAGGTACCTAAATACTAACTCCTAACCTCACTGGAGTATTTAGTATTTTTAAGTTAACAATTGCGTCACAGAGACATCACTAACTAAATACTTAATACTACGCCAAACTTAAGGTCGATGGCGTAGAATTTCACATTATTCTGTATAAAGAAAAGAGATAGATAAGCTTTCTATGGGCTTAGAAAGCTATCTATCTCTTTTTTGACGTTTGAAGTTTAAAATGTTTTTTTGTTATAACAACACAAACATATAACGTATGTAACCAACTTCACACTTCACACTGACAGCTCGATGTCACGATTTTTTCGAAATTCCACCGAATTTACGGCATCTCGTATGGATCGCTGAATACTCTGTTTGATATTTGATTTGACAAAATTAGCAAATTAATACATATTCAACGAAGCCGATCGAAAATCATCATCCACCGAAAAAGGCTCGTATTTTAGTATTAAACCACTCGTAAGGTTCCTCGCTATCAACCTTACTTTTTGACAATTCGCAAACGTTATTTTATGTCGATGCGCATGCGCTAAGTATTTATAAAATATGTCTCTGCAATGCAATTCTCATAGAAAAACGTCGTAGCATCCTTCAGTTAGGAAGCCACGTGATCTCCTAACTTAAGTGAATGACTATGCAATGAAAACATAATTAGTGTTTAGAATTTAGTATTTAGGTAGGACTCTGCATTCGGACCTATTTCTTCTTGAAAGGTTAACAATCCCAAAATGCATTTTTATGAAGTTCATTCCTACATATATAAATATTAGTTTCCCTGAGGACAAATTTTTTTATAATACACCATACACACAAAAACTATGTCACGAAACTCATAGTATGTATGATAACTGTTGAGAAATTGATGTAAAAAAATTGCTTTTACAATAGATGAGCATGTATGAGTCGATGTATGAATGTTGATGATGCGATGGGTATGTGTCAAGATAGAAGAATGTTGTGATATTTGGTTCTCTCTACCTACACCGTGAGGAAGATGGTTTGATATTATTTATCTATATGTTTATTTTAAATCTACATTAACAATACAGAACAACAATAATACAATAGTGTAACAATAGTACAATTAATTATGCAACATAGACAATTTAGAAAATGTTGGCACTGACAAAATATCCCAAGAGGATACTTAATTATAACATGAACAGAATCAGTTCTTAGAACACGTAAACAATTTACCAGTACCAGCATCCAGTGGAAAAGAACTATTCCACTAAGCAGTGCTTGTGTCCGAATAGCTTTCCGTTTATTTTAAATGACATAGGTCCGAATGCAGAGTCCTACCTAAATACTAAATTCTAAAAACTAACCATGTTTTCATTTCACTGTCGCTCACTTAAGTTAGGAGATCACGTGGCTTCCTAACTGGAGGATGCTACGACGTTTTTCTATGAGAATTGCATTGCAGAGACATATCTAAATACTTAGCGCATGCTCATCGGCGTAAATTAACATTTGCGAATTGTCAAAAAGTAAGGTTGATAGTGAGGAACCTTACGTGTGGTTTAATACTAAAATACGAAATTTTTTGGGTGGATGATGATTTTATCGGCTTCGTTGAATATGTATTTGGTAATTTTGTCAAATCAAATACCAAACAGAGTATTCAGCGATCCATACGAGATGCCGAAAATTCGGTGGAATTTCAAAAAAATCGTAACATCGAGCTGTCAGTGTGAAGTGTGAAGTTAGTTACATATTTATGTGTTGTTATAGCAAATAAACATTTTAAACGTCAATCGTCAGAAAAGAGATAGATAGCTTTCTAAGCCCATAGAAAGCTATCTATCTCTTTTCTTTATACACAATAATGTGAAATTCTACGCCATCGACCTTAAGTTTGGCGTAGTATTTAGTATTTAGTTAAGAATGTCTCTGCAACGCAATTGCTAACTTAAGAATACTAAATACTCCAGTGAGGTTAGGAGTTAGTATTTAGGTACCTAGGACTGTGCATTCGGGTCATAGTCCATACTTAAGTTTAATATTGGATTACCCTGACAATTTGGATTAATTTTTGGTTACCCTGTGAACAAAAGAAAACAAAAAAGCACATTTTTTTTTGTAAAAAAAAGGAAATATAACAATTTATGAAATGTCCATCACATAATTATAATATATCACAATTACAATATACAACTTATACTACATCACAATTAATGAATATCTATCTAAACGGAAAATACAATAATTTATGAATATCTATCACGATAAGGCTTCAAGTTATCAATCATCATGAGCGAACTACGTTTTGAATCATATAGGTTATATTATTTTTATTTTATTTATTTTTTTTATTTTACAATTCTTTGGGAGACCAACAGCTATCAATTATAGTTTATCAATTGGGATAACAACCGAGCAGCCAATTATAGGTCTCTACTGATAGGCCATACCATCAGTTGCAGGATGAAAAATACAACATCACAATATGTTCGGTTTCTGTAATAGATAAAGTTTCATCCTGCAGCCGAGGTAAACATAATATTACTTACAATAAATGTTAAAATTATAATAAAAATGAAAAAATTAAATTACAATAAAAAAAAGTTCATACCTATTCACAAGCAAATCACATATCATTAAAGAACTTAGCACTAAGAACATTTCTCGCCCCTGTAATACTACACTGGAATACGTCAAATTCTGGTGAGTAAAGTATTGAATTATTTATATTGTTACAAACACGCCATTATGTAAAGAATAGGTTATATGAGGCATATTGTATCAAAAACAGCATTCTGTTCTCGGACTGATTTCGAGCAAATTAAAAAAAAAAGTTTTTTTTTAATTTGTTTGAAATCAGTCTGAGAAACAGATTGCTGTTTTTGATACTTAAACGACTCATATATCATTTCATTATTTAAAAATATATATTTTCAATGTTCATTCTACGTTTGTTGAGAATCCAAGAAGATTAACATCTCAATAGTGACGAATTTGGGATATTATAAAAGAACCAGGAACTCAAAGCACCTACAGGGCTTATGAAAAGGTAGCCTCATTTTTTTTTCTTATTTAATTGTTACCCTGCACTTCCTCATAATCTTCTTTCTTTGAACCATGTTGGTTTTGTGATGGCCAAGGTTTCTCTGTCGCCAGTGAGAACTTCTCTGCTCATAGCATTGATAAGAAAGTGTCAGTGATCCCACTAGATAAATTCCAAAATAATCTTAATTCTTTTTTGAATTATTTACCCATTAACGTGTAAAGCATTTACATTATTTCGTAATGACTACTAAATTAAGAAGATAATTTGTTTTAAATCGTACCTATATTTATCCTTTGTATGTGCAAACTGAAAAGGTGCATTTAAGCAGTAACGTCTAGTCCCAGCTTTTAGGTTTAAATTTGTTCATAATAACAACAGCGACTCGAGCGAGCGAGTTGCTTTATAAATTTAATTATAACATATTTTATATTTTTTTAAGAATGTTTTTGTGACACCATGGTTTACATAAAAGAACACCTAAGATATAATATTTAATAATATAATTACATTTACTTCAAGAGGACCCAATTGTATATCGATCTATAATATATCTGCATATTCCGACGTAGTAACATCCATCTTTGTCTCTTTTTGAAAAATACGATATATTATTTTTATATTATGAAAGAAAATGTATTAATTCAGCGATTGGTTTTTATCAATTTGTACTTACTTACAACTTACAAGGAAGTATGAGAATGCAATTATAATAAAATCGATTGATTATGAACGCATCACGCAATGAAGGTACCTAAGTATTAAAGAAACCAGCCTATAGTTATATTATATCGAACATAATCAATACATTATTACATAAAATCAGATGTAACAAAATATACGTAATATTATTTATTTCAAAGTAAAATGTTTTATTATGAAATCAAGTATTTTTACACGAAGGAACATTTATGTGCAAATTACGAATCCAAATAAACGCAAATGTTATTTTACAAACATAAAACCATCGTAAGAGGAAGGATTTGACCTAGAATATATTGACGCATCAAGTTTTTTTTAAATTAACTAGCTGACCCGGTGTAACTTGGTACCATCCAACAGTCAATGAATGACGTGTTAACTTTTAGCATAACTACATTTAGGATATTATTAATGTGATAAAATGAAGTCGAAAAATTTATGAAGTTCACTAGTTTATTCGGATATAAAAATAATAATAAATATAAACAAAATAAAAGTTCAATTACACTTTCACGCTTGCATTGGGGTGTGTTTTAATTTTGGAAAAAATAAATTGACTACATAAATACATACAAATAACGTAAAGATACAGGTCATTTAAAAGACTATGCATAACGATGAACGACAGGATATGGAACGAAGATATATGAACTGATTGTATTGTATAATGAATTCTATGATTATTAAAATTTATTCTGAAAGAAGGAAACTTAAGAAGTTTGAATAACACAGGAGTGTATGGCAATCGATTTTATTTGTCTATTCCAATAATCGGGTCAAGGCGTGATGGTGTGAATGTATGCATTGTATAAATTGATTTGTTTTTAATGATATTAATGAACACTACTTTTCACATTGTACTATTGTTCATTGTAACTTGCAAGTTCAACGCATGAAGTTCGTATTCATTGTTTACATCTTGTGTAACAAAGTCTTTCATTTGCTCTTTTTCTGTCGTATTTCTCTCACCCTCCAGACCCGAGCGGTTTTTACTACAACTCGCGATGAATTTATTATGGAAATCAACCCTACTTTTCAGAGTACCTACATATTTCCTTTCCCTACTATGGTTTGGTATTTAGAGTATTTCAGGATGATGTGTCAAAAATCAATAGATAATAATAATAATAAATTTGGATGATTTATATAGCGCCGTTTTCGTGAATATCTCACCTTTATGTATATCTGGACCTTTATGTGTTAATTGGAATGTATATCTTTATACCAGATGTATATCTTTATACCATCATGGAATATCCCACAATTTTTTTAACGACAGTAAGGACGACAATTGCGTGTATATCCACATACCATTCTCGTCTTAAATGATAGGGTTGTGAGCCTCAGTATGTCCTATTCTGATTCGTTTCAGAGTACGAAAACGTCTGTAACCAACGGGCGACCGTGACGGTTAGCGCGGTGTGACGTAATGAGTCCCGTATAAATGCAAGCACCTTTTTTACATTTCTCATGTACTAAAATTCAGACGGATAAATTTAGACGAATCAGAATTGGACATAGTACCTCAGCTATGTGACATGTTATTTTTTCTGTTGGATTTTCGAATACCCATATACGGTCCATGCCGGTTTCGAATACCCATGCCGGTGCGTCAAGTCAAATGGAAAATATTTTTTTATATATGTATATTCTTATTATATGATTGATTATCACTGATATTTGACATTGATAGAGAACCTACAATTACGATAAACGTGATTCCATTAAAATATTCAATGTACCTAGTTAAATTAACAATTTATACACAACAAATTAATTATTTCTATTATTAAACATACAACATGATTAATTGCATACATATGTATATGTATGTATATACCCACAGTAAAACCTACAATATTCATTACCTAATCGTTCCTGATAGATTGATGATGAATAAAGAAGCATTGGTTTTATTATTTGAAGTATAATCAATTAGTTTATTCATAATATAAAAAAAAAACACGTGAATTGTAGCAACATTAAACTTTTAATTGCATTGGTAAGTACTATTTTTACACCCTTTTTGTTAACTTCACGTGTCTATCTGCCTGTACTGGAACTCTGCAATCGATTTTTAGCTAACCTCCCGACCATTTAGAACTATGAAGCTTTCAGAATTTTTATGTATTCCCGATAACAAACCACGTTAAAACTGTCTGTCCAGTTTAATTAAAAATATGGAACAAATTTGTATATCATACAAAATATACAAAGCCATGCGTTTTCGGCAGAGCGATATTAAAATTTGTTATTGTTTACAAATAAGCCAATCTTTCAATAGATGGCGTTACAAAAGGGTTTCTTCGTTACTTCATTGATGACATTAGTAATAATGTCTGATTTTCAGGTGATTAGTTACTCATTATTCAAATATATAGAACTTTCAAAATTTGCATTGATATGAGAACTCAATAAGAAGGCATAAATGGCGATCATCCGACCAGCCGATGACAGGTGCCTTGTGTTCCTGGTTCTTCAATAATATTCCAACTTCGTCTTGAGATGCTGAAAAGTTTGCCAAAAAATATTTTACTGTTTTTAAATGTTTTTATTCGCAAAAAAGTTAAAAATTATAAAAATATACAACAGTCAAATTAAAATTTAGGAAAATTTTATTCGATTATATGAAACAATATTTTACTGTTTTAAAATGTTTTCAATGGTAAAACAGATTAAATAATAAAAAATTACATTTCTATACATGATTTAACTGTCAACTAAATTAGAATTAAGGAAATTTTGATTAATTAAATAAAAATAACCCCTGACTAAAAATTGAAATTTTTATTTGTAGACCTAAAATTTTCTATACTTTCTGAAATTTAAGGCTCTGTTAATCAAGCGGACCAAAAGTTATGAGGAACACACACACACACACAAAACACATAATATTCAACTCTGAATCAACTCATCCATTTATATAGAACATAATATTATATGCTGCGAAACCTGTACTGTAGTTATGAACTTTTACTTTATGATTCCATATATGTCTCAGAAATCATAATTGTTAGATTGCTGAAAATTTGCATAAATATAGACGATACCTAAAATATTTTTTTTTAAAACAGATCCAGGGTTTATTAATATTTGTTTTTTAATATGAGATTATAGGAATTTAATTCGGTGCTATAGCAACATTATTCAGTTAATTTGACTTGCTGATAGGAACCTTCGGACTAGGCAAACCCTGGAAGAAAATTGGAAAATGTCGAAAATTTAATATTTTTTTAGCATCGTTGTTCATTTCAGTGGCCATGAAAAAAAAATTCAAATCATATTCCAAAATAATGTTTACATTTGTGGCCGCGTTAAGTATCGTATCTACAAACGGTTTAACTTTTAATCTTGCAGTATGGTTTCAATAAAACAAATAAATACATACATTAATTTTATTGAATTTCTTAACATAATATTCATCGGCAAGCCAAGATTTTCGGCTTCAAAAGAAATTCCGATACTGGCTGACAGTCGAATCATGAAGTGCACTTAAAAGTGAAACGCACAATAACTAGTGCATCTAAATAAGACCCATACGAGAAAAAGATTCTTTAATAAGATATAGGCTACGGAACTGGTTTAGGGTCAGACGAGATGATTCCGAGGAAAAGAAACAGAATAACGACAGAACTATCTATGGTTCTATAACGTTGGCCTGCTCTCGATGCTGATTTTGGAGCACGTCAGGTTGTTGAATAGAGTTACATAACTACATTCCATAATGCGCGTGTATATGGAAAGTGAGAGTAGACTCCATAGACACATATGTAGCTACCGGTCGAAGTGAGATTATGAAACAGTTACAGTCAATAATATTATTTTATTTATTGGAAATAAGAATTGAACCTGTCGATGGCGGAGCGGTCAGCACGCTGGGCTAGTAATCCAGTGGTCGCGAGTTCGAATTTGAGCCCAAAATGCTTTATTCAATTCAAATTAATGATCATACCTACAATAATTTTATTTATTTATTATTACCAAAAAAAAACATAATACACAAGAAAATTACATTAACAAAAAGAAATCAAAAAACTTTACAATATAAATTCCTTCAAAAAGAGATGAACTCGTGTTTTGAAGGGAGTTGTAACTTCACAAACATAAAACAAAATAACAATAAACCAAAATAAAATAATCATAGATAGCAAAAGAAAAACTAAAAATAAACATAATTAACAAAAATAGATATAATATGTAACAATGTACAAATATATAAAAAATACAATTATGAATAACTAAATAAGCATATAATATACAACAATGAACAGTAAAAAAAAATTTTTATACACAAACCCTCTACATATATACCTTTATAAAATTTCTTTAAATCAACAATATCTGCATGTCTCTGCTCAGGCAATAGCTCGTTGAACCACTTTACGCCAAGATACGTATAGTGGTTTTGTGCGTAAGTCGTCCTTTTTTTGGGATATTGAGCATTATATTGAATCGACGAGTAGCTCTAATGCATTCAGAAGGATATACTCCATCGACGAAATAGATTACATAGTTGAAAAATTTATTAAATAATTCATGATAAAACTAAATTGAAAATACTAGATAAATTGAAAATACTAGATAAAATAAAAATATACACATATTCAGTTAACAAGTATGTTTCAAGATGAGGAGGAGGGATCTTTAGTGAATGAGGAGGGGATTGTTGGATTGTGTATTAGAGTTTAAGAACATCTTTATCTGTTTTTGGTAATGTTGTAAAGTGTCATGAAAAATATCTGTGTGTTTGAAATGTGTATTATTATCTCGCTGAATTCTAAACATAGGTGAAATAATATTATAATTATTTTTCAGGATACAGTAACGGATGTCCATTTGAACACCATCTCTTCGGACCTATCGAATCAGTACGTGTTCGAGGACAAAGAGGCTCAAGTTTCAGAAGCGTCTGACTCTGGTAATTCTGCATCTTCCAACTCTGAGCGCATTGAACAACTTGACAGCGAAGAATCGACCACAATCAATACATCAGTGTCAGATGTCATCCCAGGATCCACGTTTAAACCGTCATATTTTTCAAGAGTCGTTTCCAGTATTTTTGAAGTAAGATATATTAGAAAATTGGATTTCATTTTTCATATGTGTTACAAATTCAATTAAATAGGTACCTAATATTTATTGTAAAATTTTTAACATCTCAATAGAGACGAAGTTGGAATATATTATTGGAACCAGGAACTCAAGGTACCTACCTACAGAGCTTACGACCGGTCATGCGCTTGCGCAACGTTCACCAATTATGCCTTCTTAATGAGTTCCCTAATCAATGCAATTTTGAAAGATCTATACATTTTAATAATGAGAAACTGATCGTTTGAAAATAAATAGTTTTTACCATCACCATCTATGAAGTAATGACGAAATTTTTTTTTGTAACCCCACCTATCAAATTTTTTTTTGTTAACAATGAAAGCAACAGTCCTCTTGATAGTATGAGATGACAGTGTTCTCGCACAGATGTCACCCCTGAACTGCGCCAGAAATATAATTTCATTTTTTGCTTCATTACCTATTCGTACCAATGTGTATGTAAAACGATTATTTTTAAAGTATCAATCGTATATGATGCAAATTTTAAATTTTTACGACATAAATATTTCACGACAAACCATAGATTGTTTATTTTCATACTGCCAATGTCAAACGTAGTTGTTTTATATAACAAATAAATATTAATTCAAATATAGAACATGTTAAAGAAAATTACATAGGTACTCTACTGTGAAACATTAGAAAAGGTCACTGCAATATGTGAAAATAAAACTTTTTACCCCTTGATGAATACATGATATATTACCTATAGGTCAGGGGGGCAAGTCTGGTCAACAGGCGGAATCAAAACCATCCATGTTTACCCATATCATGAATATAATTATCGTATGGAGTTCTATAACAACTTTATTTTAATTTATTTTTATTTTTATTTTATTTAATTCTGGGAACAGACAGTTATATACAGCTTGTGGGAAAACAAAAAAAACAATAAATATACAAAACCAGTAAAGTTCCCTAATGCATGCAATCAAAATAATGGCTAGATAATACGAGTGATCTTTACAATACAAAATATAAACAACAACAAAAAAAAATACTTATTCATTAAGAATTTGGCGTACAAACCTCTATAGAACAGGAAATAGAACTCCATAAGATAATAACATCCGTGATATGGGTAAACATGGATGGTTTTGATTCCGCCGGTTGACCAGACTTGCCCCCCAGTTCCAATGGCTGTTCAAACTTAAAATCTTAATGAATTATGGACATAACGATCGAATTCTGATTTCTGAACGATCTCTAGTATTATTAAAAATAAATATTTTTTATTTGTATGTATGTACAAGTCAAAAAATAAATCATTTAATGAAATATTTAGATGGGTAGTGGAAGAGCGATTAGCGCGCTGGGTTAGTGATCCAGAGGTCGCGAGTTCGAATCTTTCCATGACCGATCTCGTTCACTTATCGCACAAGGATTTATATACTTGTGTAACAAAGAAATATTCTTAGTTTAGTTTGTCGATCGACAATAATTCTTGATAGAACTCCATTGTATGTAGATATATGTATTACAAATATTAAAAAATACTCAGTATTAGTTCTATTGAAATTTATTTTATTATCGACGCGTTTCGTGCAAGGCACATCGTCAGAATAATGCATAATTTATTCTGATGATGTGCCTTGCATGAAACGCGTCGAAAATAAAATAAATTTCAATAGAACTAATACCAAGTATATTTTTATATTTGTAATATATCTTTTTTTATTTATTATTGATACCAAAAATAAAAAATTACAATTTAAGTACAAAAAAATAAATATCAGAAAAATTAAAATTATTACAGATCAAATATATGGGTTGGTTTGTACCACCTCACTAGGCCAGGCCTGTTCCAAGGTGGTAGACTAGTTACATAATATTAATTACTAAATCAAAATAAACTGTATTATTGTATAACAGTGTGCAGTCTATGTTTCACTATGTGAGATTTGTTGTATATGTTGTTGAGGATTGAGAATTTGCTGACAATAGTTAATCCCTTTATTATATAGCCAAGTATGAATTCTTAGTTTTAGTCTTGTATTTTTCATTAACTGTATGTCCTTTATGTCTTTAGCAACTAAATTTAGTATCTTTGGAGCCAAGTATTGATAATGTCTATGTCCGTATGCAGTGTTCGTCTTCGGAGTGATTAGTTGAAGTCTGTGTCTTGTATCGTGAGAATGTTGAGCAGTGATATGGTTTTCTTTATCGTTTTGAAAGTGTATTAGTATTTTTTTACATAAAGTTGTGTTACAGTTAGTACGTTAAAGTCTTTAAATAGTTGAATGGTTGGGAAAAGGAAAGGTTTTTTTGTAATTACTTTAATGAGAGCTTTTTGAGCTTTGAAGAAAGGATATTTACAAAGAAATATTCATTTTTTGGTCAACCCGCATTGTGGGATATGCCGTGATAGTATGAATGAATGAATAACAAGCAAATATGCTCAATGTATGGAATGTTATATAATTTTATTACAACGACACATTCATTCTTTAAAAAATTCTAACGATTTTTATATAATGTATTATATTTTTTTTCAGATTCCAATAGCAGTGCTGACATCTGTGAGAAATTTACTTCAAACCACGGCACAAGGAAGGAGATCAACATAAAACTAGTATATAATGTTTAATTTATGAAAATAAGGTTAATTATATATTTTAAAATTATATTTTTTCGCATTTATTTATTTTGAATTCAATTATAAATTAAAATAAAAAATATTTACGATTGCCACTTTATTAATATTCTACAAAAAATTGTAGGTAGGTACCTACCTACCTAAAAATCAAAAACATGTTTTTCATTTATTTTAGTGTATAATGGAATTCTACCATAAACAAAAATAATAACTCAATAATAAAGTTGAATTGTATGTTTTAAATGATTTGTAACTAATTTAGAATAAAATAAATTGATATGGTTAATTAAAATATTTTATGATTGATGTGAGTTTTATTTGAAAATAATAATAAAAAAAATGTTTTGTTGAGCTATATTTATCGAACACGCAGGAAAAATGATTATTTTACACATTGTTCAATTTTTAGGTAAAAAAAGAATGCAACTCGCTCTCGCGAGTGAAAAACGTAGATATAAACCATCTCATTCTTAAAAGTAATTACGTCCCATGTTAATAACTGTTTAGTAAGTAATATATTATAAATTATCTGTGTAGACTTCCCAGGTTCGATTCCTAGATGAGCATCATGTATCATAATTTTAATATTTAAGCATATATTTATTCTGCGCTCCAGTTTTTTTTAAATAGCAATTTTGACAGAAAAATTAGCATAAACTGCAAACAAATTGTCAACATACAAAATAATATTTGTTTTAAAATACGGAGTCTAAATACAAAATAACATAATTAACAAGTATACTTGTTCAACCTAACAAGTCTACTGAAACCATAACATTATTTTAATTGCATTATTATAAGCATGAAATTTAGTAATTTTATAACCACCATATAAAATTATTTTCTTTGTAACTGCGCATATTTTTCTCTCCACGTCTATGATATAGTGGATAGTTTTGATTATGTATATTTTAAAACCAATTCCTCAACGGGTATCACAACGGGGATCCTGATGTGTTTGTGTGTACCTTATAGTTATATTTTTTTATTCACCATACAATTCAATATTCAGCATATAGGTACATACCATAAAAAACACATTAAAAAATAATTTTCTTCCCCTCACCAGAGTACAAGCACTCGTATGTGAAGGAGACATTTAAATACAAAAGAGATAAAACTTTAAACCTACATTTAAGGAAAAGTCGCAGTCACCTACCCCACTCCATAGGGAACGTTATAGAACTAAAGTGTTCTGTTCATCCCCGGAGCGGCTGCTCGTCGGACGAAACAAGAACTACCACCATGCATATTTCATACCACTGCCACTAAGAGTCCAACCACACTCGTGAAGGCCCGTGAATCATAGCAGGGGTTACCCTCCCAGCAGCTCCACGAACAACAGACTGCCACAGGGAGCCTTCGCCACGCCCGTAGTACTTTCAGTTTTTCGATTTCCACACCAGGCGCAGCGTTAGCTGCACCTGTCTCGTCATCAACTCGGGTACCGCCGAGTGGGTCGTGCCGACCAATCATCACGGGGGGCTCCTCCACCCCTTAGTACTCATGTTGGCGAATTTCAGGTACACCACCGGACAGTACTTTCAGTGCTTCGATTTCCATCGCCCGATGATGCAGACTTACTCATCGCCACGTTTGATGAGTCACCGCCGAGCGAGGCATTAAGGCGTCTGCCCTGCTCTTCCATAGGTAAGAATTGAAGAGGGTACTGACCTGTTACCCAGAATCCTAGGGTGGGGCTGCAGCCACCCTCAAATTTACTGGCTAGGCCCCTATGGCCGCAACCTAGCCCCAAAACCTACAGAAACCTTTAAACCTACAGAATTACAGAGTTAGTTCATCAATATTTTGTTTAAATAATGCTTACCTACAATGAATTTGCTCCATAAAATTAAATTCAGGAATCGCCATTCTTTAAGGAAGAGAGTACACTTTTACATATATGAATTGGAGAGTGAAGAATTGGACACAAATTATTCTGATTTTTTTCAATTTGTAATTTTTTTTACGATCACCAACTGATATTACGATCACGCCCAATATTTACCAACAATTTGTATATTTCCTTACGGAAATAGCTACATTGTTTTTGAATTAGTCTGATAAGAAACCAGTCGACTCTTAGACTGCAAATAATTAAAAAAAATAGTTATTTAAAAATAAATCGTAGTGTATTATAAAATTAAATCCGACTTATCCTGAGAAGATTTCTGAAATCTAGACAATTACTGCAAACGTGAGTTCAATAAATAAATAAATAAATATATGTTGTACCTACATACTAGTTGCATGTATGTAGATCTGACTGTCGATGGCGATGGTATGTTTGGTATAACCGTAATTCCAAATAATAAAATGTTTTAAAACAATTTATTTTCCTATACAAAACATATGTATATGTATGTCAGGATAGGGTAGTGTGCAGTTCAGTCTTTCTTCCTACCCCGTATAGATAAACGGCTTGATGGTAAGTATGTATGAAGCTTAAGTATCAAACTATAAAAGTAGGTACCCGTAAGTATTGTGTATTCTGGCATACAAATAGTATGAAACGATGTGCGTCGCTATATTCCATTTTTCCAAAAAATGTTTCGAAAAGTTTTAGATGTATTATTAAAAAAATAATATTTTTTCTAATAAAATTGGAATTATTTTTCTGTATGTTTACAAATTTTCAGCGTTCTAGCTTTTATGGTCTTTGTGATATGTGGAAATATAAATAAAAAAATAATTAAAATTCTTAGTATAAAAGTTTAGTAGGCCTATAGTTATCTATACCTTATTAAAATTCGGATGGTGTTCGATTCTCTTTGCCTACCCCAATAACGTGTGAATGGCGCAATGGTATGTATAATGATTGAAAAAAATGATTAATAAAACGACGTTTTTTCAATCATTTTTTAAATATTTTTTTTTTAAATATCAAGGACGCTAAAAAGGAATTTAAAGTAATTTTTAATGCAATAACGAATATCATACCGATCTAAATTACTTTTTATTTAAGGTTGGAATGGAGAAATAAACGGCTTTCTTTCCATTTGACACATTTAGTAATACATTTATCCAAATAGTTCCCTCTTCATCATACATTACATTATGTGTAATAAGTATAAAAATAAAATAATTTTCCAACTGTCGATTTGTTCAGGAGAACTTTATTTTCTTAACATATCGACAATGTTTCAAGCCAGGATACGCGAGAATTGTATGCAGAGGTCTACTTTTTTCACGGCTTTTCCAACTTTGAAGTCAAAAAACACCAACCAAAAAACACCTTAGAGGCTTCGCAGCATATATGTTCCTACACGGATTTACTCAGAATTCGGAGTAGAACATTTCGTGTGTCTGTGTGTCTGTGTGTGTGTGTGTGTGTGTGTGTGTGTGTGTGTGTGTGTGTGGGTGTGTGTGTGTCTGTGTGTGTGTGTGTGTCTGTGTGTGTGTCTGTGTGTGTGTCTGTGTGTGTGTCTGTGTGTGTGTGTGTGTGTCCGTCCCACCCTTATAACTTTTGATCCGCTCAATTTACAGAGCCCAAAATTTCAGAATATATAAACAGTTACAGGCCTACAAAACTTTTATACTCAGAATTGTGAATTTTCGTTTCAGTCAGGGGTTATCAGCTTTTGAAATTTTGATTTATTTTTCCATATATCTCAGAAACCGTAAAAGCTAGAACGCTGAAAATTGGTATAAACATAGACAAATACAAAATCTCAAATTATAAAAAAAAACCAGGGTTTCTCAAACATTTTTATTCAGAAAAATATTTCCAATTTTTTTAAAAATCTCGAAAAAAGCCGAAACACCCCAACTACAAAATTTAATTTTCTATAAAAAAAATTAACATTGTTTTAGCACATCTCAACAATAATATTACAAGTTTACAAACAATCTAAAACATAAAACTATGTAAATAATCTAAAACATACACTTTTACGTAAGTACAACAAGTAAAACACCGTCATGGTTTCCTATACAAATGGGGCATTAATTTTCTTTTGTATTGAGTATTTAAATGTTGTGGAACTGAGGTGGAAAATGTCAAACTCTTGAAACCTGTTGTTGTATGTACCGCACATTCTATGAATTGCCATATTAAGTACGGTGCCACTATTTTTACTACCGGAATTGGCGGGAAAAGCGTTTTCCCGCCAAAAAGTGTCTATTTACACGACAAATTTTCTGACATCGTCTATGTTTTTAGGTCATTTATCAAAATAAAAAATATTTACCTTTGTCATTTTTTCAATGGTCATAAAAATGCATCATGGAAACCAACTTGAAGAAAAAATAAATAATATTGGCATCTTATTACATTTACTCAATTTTATAAATCATTTTTCATCGAGATCTACAATTATAACAAAGTATAAACAAAGGTAAATATTTTTATAACTTGATTTATATGCGTTTTCTGTGGTTATTTTTGGTTTTCGTCTATGGTTGAGTCGTGTAAATAGTCGTAGCCTATTAAGTGTGGAAGAGTTACAGTATCTTGTAAGTATGGTATATGAAAGATGCATAAAATAGCCTGAGGATGAATGTCAGCAAATCAAAGTTTGAAAAGGGTGAAAGCAGAACAGCGTGCTAAATAAAAGTAGAGAACGAATGGGTCGAGCATGTCGATAGATAAGTCGATCTAGGAAGCATTTTTCAACGGAATGGACGGATTGACAAGGAGATCGAAAGAAGAGTTATGGCAGGAAACAAAGTTAATGGAGCACTTAGATCAGTTATGAATGATCGCAATATATCAAAGGATGCTAAATTTGCCATTCATAACGCTATCTTAGTGCATGCCAACCTTGACGTATGCAAGTGAAACCAGGACATGGCAGAAGTCGCACGATAGCAGAATAAATGTAGTTGAAATGAGATCGCTAAGAAGAATCTGTAATAAAATTATGTATGTATGACATGACAGGATCAGAAATGAGGACATAAAGAAAGAATGTAATATAAAGAAAGATGTCATTAATAGAATGAAAGTAAACATATTGAGATGGTTTGGCCACAAGGGGAGTATGGATGAGGAACGCCTGACGAAGAAAGTATACATTGCGGACAGGAATGGATTGAGAGGTCGGGGCCGCCTAAGGAAGGGATGGCACGTCCATGTGAACTGTATTTTGAAAGTCGGAAATGTTTGAAGCGTGAACAACAGATGAACATGAATAAGACGATGTATGAATGTCGACGAGTCGATGAATGTGTGTCAAGATAGAAATAAATGGCGTTCGGTTGTCTCTGCCTACCCCGTGAGGGATATGGAGTGATGGTATGTATGTATATTTAATGAAATTTCTTCCAGAGTGTCCTTGGTCAACTCTCTGATGCCCAGTTTTACAGTCACAGGCTTGAAGTACTCTCGCGACAATCCATGTCTGTGAATATTATTTTCACCGACGTTGATTGTTATTTTTTGCACAATTGTGCCGAGACCACGAGTCTAGAGGAGATTCTAGAGCTACTCTTCGTGCTATGTATTCTTTGTCATTCTTACTAGCGTTCTGCGAGGAGGCCGTTTCAGTCCCCATATGCGGAGCGGGTGGAGGTGAGCGACGTAGCTATATTTTGCGCCTGGAGAAACTATCTGTCTAACATTTTTTTACTCCTGATAAATGCAAACTGTATAGCTGAGCATTGATCAAAATAGTATTAATATATATTTTTGTTAATAAAAATGAATATGTCCTTGTTAAACAAGTACATATACATCTTCCTATGTTCCCTAAAATAAGCATTAATGCTTGTGCTATAGATGAACGAAATCGGTCGAGGCAGAATTCGATTTTTCAGGATTTTTTAAATTCTTTTATTCATACCATCACTGCAAATCCCACAATTTTGGGTAACCAACGACATGTTTAACTAAATAATATTTTTAATTAATCAAGAATTCATGATTTCAAAAATTTTAAGCGCATTTTTTTACATCAATATATCAACGAGTTTCATGTAGAGAGTGCGCACTATTTTTTTGGTCGTGATGTTTTTATATGTATGGCGTGTGCCGTACGCCGTATCCTTTTTTGTCATCTCTACAGCCCAAACTGTGTCCGATCGACTTCATATTTACATCATATGTGTAAAGTGCATAGACCTATAGCTGATAAGTGTTCCATAGACAACCGTTTATTTCTTCTCTATGGTTAAAAACATTTACGTTGTTTTTTTTTACTTTTGTGTCATATCTACAGCCCAAACTATAAGTCCAAATGACTTATAATATATTATGTATTAAGTTCATAAACTCCATAGACATCAGTTAATTTCTTCTCTATGATTTCATCTGTCCAAAATTTTCTAAATGCTCTCACGGTCTGGAAAATTAAGGTTTATTTATTATTTTTTTTGAATATTTGAAACAGTAGAAACACACTCTTCAAAAATGCATTCAGGAATTGTCAACCTTTAAAGATGTAAAATCATTGATCTGTTATATTTAATGTGAAATTCCATATCTGTATGAAAATGTATATAATAGAAGTAAAATAGCTTCTTTTTATTTCAAATTTGTATAAAAAAAAATATATGAATTGGCGATTCGATGAATCGATCATTCCATGAATTGGTTTTCGATGAATTTTCTTTCGATGAATTGTTTTTCGATGAACTTACTGTGAATCTTTTTTAGTAATGGGTACCAGGTTCACATGTTGTATAGTACAGAGAATTGAAATCACGATATATAACACTATTATTTCTCTTACAACTTTTTAAATATAGAATTTAATTTCACTAAATAATAAACATTATTAATTAACAGGAGGGAGAATAGATTGTCATTGGTTGGCGGTCTACTTATAATGTTTCTGAAAAATTCGACGCTTTCTATTGGTCCCGCCGTTACCATCGAAAATCGACGCTTTCTATTGGTTGAAAGGTTCCCAGGTGTTGTGTTAAATATTGTCAATACATTAATTATTTAATGAATTTTTATACCTTATATTTAGAAAATAAAACATTTAATATCATTGCGTGTGCTTTGTTTTAACCTCATTGGTTATTTAATCTAATATTTATGTACGAATCTTTAAAACATTGAAAAATGTTAATGTGATAGGTTTTAATTTATTGTTAATGCATATTTGGAAATAGTACGAATATTAATGAGGCGAAGGATGTGTATCAAGATAGACAAATGTGGTGTTCGTCTCTCTCTACCTACCTCGAGGACATGACTAGATGGTATGTATGTATATTATAGTATATTTAATGTGACTGTCATGGAGGTATCTGCATAAAAGATAAAAATCTCGGATGTTCTTTATGTTCATTCTTTCCGTGTGACCAAACCATCTCAATCAGATAATTTTTATAATTAAGCAATTTCACAAATAAATAAATTGGTTTGAACCACCTCATTGGGTCAGGTACCACCTCACCTCATGCCACCACCTCATTAGGTATATATATATTTATCAATTTGATATATCAAAAGATAGATACTTACCTAGATAATAGAAAAATATAATCGGCGTACATTTTCAAAATATGTTGATATCCTTAATCTATCAACGCATTTTAATTTCAACAAGGGTTTGTATGAAATAACCATAGAAATAAAATTTCACATCTATTAAAAATTTAACCAGATGATCTTGATAAAAACGGGACAAAAATTTAGATGTTTAGATTTTGAAATAGATTTGTTACCTCGTTTAGTAATGTTACATAATTTTCCAACATTTAAACCAATGCCACATTACCAATGTATCAATTTATATTAATTGTATGCAAAATTACGAGGTTATCTATAGTTAATTATTTTTGTGCTATAGATTTAATGATGTGATTTTTATTCATTGATTTCTTTCAGTGTATGTGATGATCATGTGACGTTAATAATAGGAGGCAAATGTAGCAAGTACGAGCAAAATGTGGCATGTATGAGCTAAATGTTACACGTATAAACAAAATGAAATGTAGCACTATGAGATAATGTGGCACGTGATTATAAAATGTAGCAAGTATGAGCAAAATGTGGCATGTAAGAACTTATTAATGAAATGTAGTGCTATGAGAGAACGTGGCACTTGAGTGTAAAATGTAGCAAGTATGAGCAAAATGTGGCATGTATGAGCTAAATGTTGCACGTTTGAGCAAAATGAAATTAGAACTATGAGAGAATGTGGCACGTGAGTGTAAAAAGTAGCAAGTATGAACAAAATGTGGCATGTACCTATGAAGTAAATGTTGCACGTTTGAGCAAAATGAAATGTAGCACTATGAGAGAACATGTGAGTTTAAAAAGGAAGCAAGTATGAGCAAAATGTGGCATGAATCATCCAAATGTTTCACGTATGAGCGAAATGTAACATTTATTAGTAAAATGTTGCACGAATGAGCAAAATGTGGTAAATATGAGCTAGATCTGGTAAGTAAATGTCTAAAGATAGAATGTGTGACGATTGGCTCTCTCTATGTACAATATACATACCTTGGAAGAAACTAGAAACGATAGTTTGATAGTATGTATTGTTTAGCTCCTGGATGGTAGTGTGATGAAGGATTAGTATTTAGTATAACAATTTAAAATATAACATTAATTATAATACACACGAGTGCTTGCACTCTTTTATTGTGCATCTTTTTCTGTATTTTTGGTTGATTTTTTGATACATGTATAAAATAAAAATAAATAATAATAATGAATACCTACGTTCCTAACACGATATACAAGAAGCTTATTTGTTGTCGAAAGGCAATTTCTTCCAACTTCACATTTGTAAATATATTTTTTTATAATTCCACTAATAATTTCATAGGTGTAATACATTATTGAACAAATGTGATATTTATTTTAAAAAAATGTTTATGTCGAGTTGCTTTGATTTAATCACGAATGATAAATATGAAATAAATAAATTTAATGAGACAATTCACTTGTGATCATAACAAAGCGATTTGCAATAAATAAAAAAAATCTCTATTGGGATCAAACCTAGAACTTCGGTTTAGAAGTCAGACGACTATGCAATGTACTACAACGGTTTGTTTGGTTGATTAACGAATTTGCATACTTAAGCGTCCATTAAAATAGCATCGAATTCATAGTTTTATTAACATGAAAATGTCGTTTTTTTTATTAAAATAGACAGGTTGGTACATATAATATTACACAATGATCATGCTGATCAAAATGGACGAATTATTACGTAACTGATGGACAGTACTAATAGCAGTAGATAATAGTATGGTGTTAAATATAATGAACGATAAGACATTACAGATGGATATTTGCACACGTTTATACCTTTACCTTCAAAAATACTGTAGACGAGTGCATATATCTGTTAATATTTATTATTTTGTTTTTTTTTTTTTTTGCCAGACTATATTTATTTATTTATTTTATTTTCTTTGGGAAGCTACAGCTCATTTACAGTTCAATGATGCAATATTATTTTTACAGTGTTAGAGCCAAAAAAAGCATTCCATCAACATAATATAAAAACAAATAACAGTTTACAAGTCAAAAATATTCATAGGCCCGAGATTTCAGTTGGCCCTTAAATCGTTGGATTTGGTAATCCAAGTTAAAAGTTTAGGGAAGATTAAATTTCATTCGCGTATTTCAGTGCAAAATGAAACGCCAGTTACGTAATCTTCAACTATAGATATATTTTACGTTTTTCTATGGTTATTGTCTATAACGCATCTGTCAAAATTGTAATAACCTTAAATGATACGTGACGCGAAGCTGTGACTAAATATTATTTTGTTATTATAACAACACATTATTTTATTTGTTTCATTACACAGCATGTTACTTTTTAAATTTTTTATACCGATCGATGTTTTTTTTAATTAAAATCAAACATTGTAGTGAAAAAATGTCATTGAATATGTACTACGTACGTAGTACTTCAATGCAAAATGTATGTACATTTTACAGATGGATATGGAACTAAGTGATAATGGTAAAATAGTGTCTTATGTAGAAAATTTAAGAATACACATTATATGTATATATAGAAACAGGATGGATCAATTTAAAAAGTGGGATGAAAAAACATCGCAAAAATAAAGTTGCGTGCCTGACGTTTCATTATGGCTGACAGTTTATTTCGTTTGTTGTCAGGCAATACATTATAATTATTTAAAAAAGAAAATAAATATTAAATACATGAACCACTTCTATATCAAGTCTTTTATTTAAACAACAAAAATAAATCATGATTATAATTATTATGCATAGTTATTTGTAGTATAAAATGAAATGAAACATTAAAGCGTGCGGCGATTAGTACGCCACCTGGCGAAAAAGACTAGAAACAATACTTAACTCAAGATTAAGACACGCGATCCGCCAGAAACGTTGAGTTAAATATTTGTCGTTTAGTGACGTATTTAAGGGAAGATTAGGTACTGAAATTCGCAATATTTTTGTTAAACTTGAGTTAAACTCCTAAGGGCCGACTGTAATACTGGGCCATACACACACCAACACTCACACATACACGCACACACATACATACATACATACATACATAGATACACACATACATACATACATACATAGATACACATACACACACATATATTCAAGAACTAGGGAAGGGAAGAGAAAGTAGAGAATAGAGACTAGGAGGACAGGATAGAGAGATATTGGTTGCGCGTCACCTTCAGAACATCATATCTAAATCTATATTGTATAACTGTCATAAAATCTAGTAATAATTATTAAATTCACTTGCTTTTTTAACATAAAATCTATTAATAATTACTGTATTCACTCGCCTATTCTGAGACTACATAGACTTGGTAATGAGTTTGGCTCTGTTGATGTCTTTTGCTGTTCAATATATGAATATAAAGAGAGACTTATAAATATTGTATTAATTCTGGGTTCTTCTTCTTTTCATTTTTTGTATTTGCTTAATCCTTTGTTTGTTTTTCATTAATTTTATTTTTATTGTACTTCACTAACTATATATTTTGTAAATTTATAGATTTTTTTCTTCATGTTTTTTTGTTGTTATATATCCCTTTTTATTATTATGTATGTATGTATTTTTGCTTCGTGGTTCATGAGCATATTTTTTAATAATATGTAATTGTGTATGAAAAACCCCAATTGGGCGTTTATATAAATAAATAAATAAATAAACAAATAACGGACAATACATTTAATGAAATAATTATTATATTTTTTAATTCGTTCAAACCCTAGCTGCAAATGCCACAATATGGAGAAACCAGTAATAGGTGTGCGGGTGTGCATTACCGTTTAAAAGAGGAAGCATGACAAAAGCGTGTGTCCCCACACACCAGTCCCAACTCAAATAAAAAAGCAACATTCAGAATGGATGGTGAAACTCATTGCTGAACTGTGTGAGACGTTACTTTGCCTGTAATGTAGGTATTCGATTAACCGGCTCCTATGGAACACCTGAAAACGATGATAATTGAATTTGATTTTTAAAGTAGATAGTTAATATTATAAAAAGTGTTTCTAGTAATTATGATAAGTAAATTTTAAAAAATGCAAAAAAAAAATATATTCTAATTTTATACTTATTATTTCATTTTATTTATTGAATAAAATATTTATCTCGACCAACAAGCATGCACTTTGTCAAATACAAATTTATTACGCAATCAATAACAATTTGTAATAATAATAATAATAATAAGTCATTTGTATAGCGCCGTTTAATGATTCGAGATCATACCAAGGGCGCTGATAGTTTAATGTTGTGTTGCTCTCTGAAACAATGCTGTTTTTAATCCTTTAGTGAAAGTGCTCATGCTTTGAGCACTGCGGACAACTAGAGGCAGTGAATTCCACTTAATAGGACCACTCACACTAAAGCATCGGTCATAGTAAGCCGCTTTGTTGACTCTGTCCAACTTCTTTAAGGTTACTCTGTGATCCAGACGACCTGAGTGTGAGATGCCTCCCAGAGAGATCTCGTCTCTGACACAGCTCTTGTATATATTGTAACTCTTTGTTAACTCATAATTTCATAAATACGTAAAAATATTACGTGAAAAACTAACTGAATCGTGATATTATTATACTTTTCTTTACAGATTACAAAATATAAAATATGTTTACATAAAATAACTATTATTTTTGAATGATTTTACTACAAGTACCTATGATGTTTAAGTATGGTGTCAAGTTGAAGTTTTCTGTCATCAGTACCTTAATACCCATCGATTTAACCATATTCAAAACAAAAAAAAATGTCGGCAATAGAAAAATTATAAATATATTTCAATTATAAATATATTCAAATCCATCCCAAAATATATTTAAAACATCAAATCCAAATATCTCAGCTCCATGTATGCTTAACATAACACCTTCATCTACTCGTGTCTTAAATTATAGTTGAAGTTGAAAAACTGATGAGTATACAAAAAAAAACGATTATATTTTCATATACAATGGACCGTTTTACTTGTATGGTTTCATCCCGGGTTCGATTCCCGGTGGAGACACAGTTTTTGTTGTGTTTTAGTAGGAATGGATCTGTGAGACGATTAAGACGTCTCCAGTCTCCAGAATGTGGAAACTTCTTAATGAGTGGGTGACAAATTAATATTTAACATCTGTCAGATGTCCGAGAATCAATATTAAATAAATAAATAAATGAAAATCTTTCTTATGGTTCAAATTACTTATTTTAAATGATATATTGAAATGTAATTTAATTTTAAGCATGCTAATATTAGTTAATGATATTAGTTATGATGAGCTAAAATTTTCACTACCCAAAATTTACAAACATACGCGAAAACAATTGAAGATTGACGTAAATTCAATATCTCTTTCAAATAAAATAAAAATAATATTGATCTTTTGCACTCGATAATACCTACATTGCACGTATGACAAATGTGCTATTTGATAGGCAATAGACATAAGTCCTAGCTGAGAGTCGAACCGGTCAAATAAAATCAATCGTTTCATAGAGTTTTTCTTAATATTTTCTTTAAGGCCCTAGTATACCCTGGATATATGGATGTACGCAAAAATGCACACTAAATTACCTTCAAATGTATGAAACACGAGAAAATATTGTATATCACCTGATACAACATTTTATCGTGTAAAAAAGGTAAAATTTAGAGGTTTTTTTTAAATAGCAAGAAGAGTTATTGAAATATTATAATAATAAAAAATTCAGCCGGTAGATTTTCATATTCTCTATCGAATAAAGTAAAAATCTACTACATAGGCGTTGTAGTTTTTTAGTTAATTACAATAAAAAAATAAAAAAGGGTTTTACTAAAACTAATTTTACAAGAAAAGTATTAAACAAATTCAAAATTCAAAAAAATCATGCAATAGACTAAAGATGTACATACAAACTGTTCTTTATTTCAATGACGTATCTTTTGAGGGCATTAGCGAAATTATTTTCAAAATATAATGTATAGCCTACTATAGCCTCTTAATAATATAATAATAAAATTAATTTGAAATAATGAGTAATGTATCAGCACTACGCTATGAATTTAAAAACTTTAATTTAATTTACTTCAATATAATTTAATTCAGTATTATTCATACATTGAGAAACGTGGGGTATAAATGTGGGGTATATTAACTAGTGATAAAGCTTAGTTATTAAATGATTTGTGTATTATTTAGTAGATGTGCAATGTTTTGGTGAATGTAGCAATACAAATAGATACTCCTATCTTTTAACACGAGATTTTATCTAAATTAAAGAAGGTGATTATGAATCATATCATGGAACTTGTAAACCTTGTTAATTTTAATTCATATATAAATTTGTATTGATTTGATTAATAATAAAAAATAATCGATATATGAGTTTTCAGTGGTCGATGCTTCCCATCCTGTTTCTGAAATTGTTAAAATATTTTCAAAATTTTTAACATCTTGTATTACATACATATATTTTAGAATATTATAGGTAGTTAACCATTTAAAAAATTATCATTTTATTTTTGATATTTTTATTGACAATAACGAATATGCAATTAAAAAATATATTCGATTTATATTTTTGAATATTTTTTTCTCATTTGCTGTTGTATTCCATAAAATATACTATATTTATATCTTAATATACTACAATAACTAAAAAAAAAAAAATATTCTATAGAGTTTATTGAGAAACATATTTTACTTGAAAATATATCACTAAGTAATTCTGGTATAACCGTCGAATTCTGGTTCTTTCATTCATTCATACCATCACGGCATATCCAACAATGTAGGGAAATCAGCGACAGGTGTGCGGGCTCTCTTTGTATTGCCAAATGTCCTTAGCATGTACTTAATTTAAATCAAATGAATTTTATTTAAACTAAAGAAATAATAAAATGTTCCATTCCGTACTGTCTTAGAAAAAATCAAATTTTCAGAAAAATTAAAGAAAATTGTATCATTGACACATTACATTTAAAATTAATCTTATAAAAAAATAATTATGTATTCACAAGTGCAATCCTGATTTTTTAAAACTTTTATCTTTCTCTCTTAGGACCTCTTCTTAGTCCTTATGATACATTTTACTACTTAAATCTTTTTAAAATGATTATTTTTTTAATTAAATGTGGTTGTATGCAAAAAATTTGCTATGTATAAATATTTTACTGGCTTTTTTTTCATTTTATATTTATCTAATATTTTTTATCATCGCATATTATATAAATGCATATTATAAAACATTGTATTTTTTTCTGCCGGGAGTCAGATATTTATATTAATTTTTTTAAATATATCTAAAGAGACGAAACAGGAACAGATCAAGGTTCCTGATTTCCCAATTCTACTATAAATATATATTTTCCCGTTATGTCTCTATTGAGATATAAAAAAGTTGTCGAAAAAGTATTGTACCTTTATCAAAATATTACCTTTTCGTTGATGTATGTCTTTTAATTAGAGCTGTAAAAGAGTGATAATTGATATACATATGTACATATTTAAACAAAATTTAGATATCTCAAAATGGTTATGCTCAGCTATGAAGCGAAAGAATAACCCCACAAGAGATTATTCAATAAATTTTGGACATTCGTTAGCGTTTGAGTTTCACGTCGAACTTTATCGAGTAACAATATTGTCCGGTTATTAGAATTTTGGAGGTTCAGCGAACGGTTCTGTCCGGTGTTCTATGGTGGGAGGTAGTAGACTAAGAGTGAAAGTCAACCGTGGAAGACTCACGGCTATAGTTGATAATCAGCCGGTCTCTGGCGAGGTTAGTGACGCGTGTTTTGTGACCACAACATAATAGTTACACGGTTAGTTCTGTGGACATAAGAAAATACCTTAATCTTCTTTCTGTACGACAATATCCAAACATTTGACAGCCGATTGTAAGTATAGCACTTTTACACTCCACTAATACTTTTTTTTAACGTGGCTTCATAGCACCAGCATTTGGGTTTGAGTCCATCTTACTTTCCCGAAGAAGCGCATTGCGAAAAGATAGTTTCAATGGAATCTTCTACCACTGCTCGGTATAAATAGGCCTCTTCCCTTTGCTTCCGCTTGATTATATCTTGCTCCATCCTCAACGTCACATAGCCCTAAAACGATTTCAAAGGGGTGGATTGTAGAGTCTACAGCAGCTCTCATCAACTCTGTGTAGGAGGTACTCTTTATGTCATGGAATAGCTGTCCTAGACACTCCCGGCGGGGACACCCTGTGTCAGTTCAGTTATTCCCTCAACCATTTCCTCCATCTCCTTAAACTTCTTTTACTGCTTCAGTCTCTGTTATATAGCAGCCAGGACGTTTATCCTAGTCTCACTTAACAACGTCCTTCTATTTTTTTTTGCTTTATCCACTAAATCAAAGAAAAATAAAATCGGTAAAAAATGTAGCTCAATATGCATACCAACATTTTTCGGTCAAAGTATCGTTGGAAAGAGAGGGTGTTATAATAATTCTATTACACGACTGTTTAATACTGAATGATTTTAACCAGATATGCAAGTGTCAATATTCAAGTTAAGTCTTATTACTTGCTTAAGACATTGGTACGTGATCTGTAAAACGTCAACGTATTATTCTATCTTTCGGTTAAATTAAAACGAGAATAATATATACAAATATAAATAAATCATCAGGCTGTTAAAACCCAATGACACACAACTACAGTTCATCCATTAATCTTATAATATATTATGCTCTTCTTTCGTGTGATTTCTCAACCTTTTGACATGCGTATCGAATACTTATGTACACATTTTTGAAATACCTTTTTCGGGCGGTTTACAAAATGATTAGTTTATGCGTTAGCGCGATGTTTGTCAATTATAATTTATTTTTTATCAGAGATAAAAATGCAGGTATGGGTGAAATATTTCCAAATGGTACTAATCTATGAGTTGTTTAACATTATATTTCGTTCATATATACAAAACCTACCATCACGTCGTCTTCCTAACTGAGTAAGCATAAAAAAATCACACATCCTTGCTAACACGCTTCTAATGTTTCCCTCTATCAAAATGTCATTGACATGGTCATGCCATCACTTTCTAGGAAGATCCTTGCTATTTACACCTTTTCTTACACCTTTATTAAATTATTTTATTTTTATTATTTCATATCCGGGAAATTTACAGTATAATAACATTTATTATATAGATGCATTAGTTTAATGCTATATATGCTGGTTTGCCCAAGTATCAGCTGGATAGACTGCAGATGGTTTTCAACGCGGCTGCGAGGTTGATATATGGAGCTGACAAAAGATGTCACATAACACCTCTTCTAAATGAACTGCACTGGTTGAAGTGTCCAGAACGAGTAGACTATAAGGTGTGCTTGATGGTGTTTAAGGCTCTGAACGACTTGGCCCCACACTACATACAAGAACTATGTCAAAAGAATGTCCTATCAGGAAGACGACTCTCATTGAGATCATCAGGATCACAGAGTACCAACTCTTTAAAAGAATTGGACAGAGTCAATAAAGTGGCTTACTATGATCGGAGTTTCAGTGTGAACGGGCCTTTAAAATGGAATAAATTGCCCCCTGATATACGTGGAGCACAGAGCGTTGACACCTTCAGTAAATTACTTAAGATTGCTTTGTTTAGTAGAGCCAACAAATAAGCCACAGCGCCCTTGGAGTGATCTTGTATCACTAAACGGCGCTTTATAAATTCTAATTATTATTATTATTATTTAAGACTAAAACCAATAACAAATTTCCACATTATTAACAATAACTTGTTTAGTTAATCAATTTGATTCGCGTATAATTTGGACTGCTGCGAAGTATTTGTTTTGATGATGTGCATAAGTTTATTTATCAATTTAATTCGCGTATAACTTGGACTGTTGTGAAGTTTATGTTTTGATGATGTGCATTAGTTTATTTATCAATTTGATTCGCGTATAATTTGGACTATTGTGAAGTTTTTGTTTTGATGATGTGCATGTTTATTTATCAATTTGATTCGAGTATAATTTGGACTGTTGTGAAGTTTTTGTTTTGATGATGTGCAAAAGTTATAGCTGGGGAAAATAAATTAATATATGTAATATGTACATTGCAATTTTGACTATAATATTACGTACATACTTCAAAAATATTATGATCATTGACATCTCCCATTTCAATTCGTCATTCTGTAAACGTCATCTAGTTTGGAATCAAGGTTAAGTGTATGAAATTTTACACTTGGTGGTTTCTGCGTATTTGAACAAACAAGGAAACAACATATACCTACATATACCAAACGTCTATATATTGGTATCTGGACTCGATGGCCACTAGACCACGAAGGATTTTAAACATTTCGCTATTATTTTGTTGAAATATCTTTGCATACACATAGTTAGAACGTGATTATGATGAGATAAGTGAGGAATTGTGTAGAAATCGCAAGGAATTGTGGCACAGTTGGTCAGGCCTCTTACTGCTGATCCAAAAGTCCCAGGTACAATTCCCAGTGGAGACAGTTTTCGATTGTGTTTTCAGTCTGGATCTGTGAAACGGTTAATATCGTAAGTCTCCAGAATGTGGCAACTTGTTGTTGGGTGCGTGCTGAATTAATATTTAGCCTATTCGTTGCCCGAGAAGCAATTTAAATAAATATTGTGGTAAAATGGAACAATTTATAACGTTTTAATGATGTTGTTTAAGGGGACATATAAACCTTAGCACCCCAATTTGAAATGAAATTTCTCAAATAAGTTAAACATGCGTTTCTTAAAAAATACCATATATATATTTTTGAAATAAATTAAGTATTTTCAAAATTTCTCTAGTGAATGTTCATCACACTGTTTTAAAATTTGGCATAAATTCCCCTAAAAAAAAGTAATTAAATATATCCTTTTAAAAAGGATTTTTTTTTAATAACTTCATAACTATATGTCGTAGAGAAATTAAGCTTTCGTGTGCAAAAAAATAACGTGATTGGTTTTTTTTTATTTTAAGTAGGTAAGGTTTTTAGTTAATTTGCAAAAAAATCAACTAATTTTGGGTATCCGATAATATTAAAATCACGTAAACCTAAACCATGTTTAACGTACCTACGCAATATTTACCATAACTAACACGCAACTCCATAGTGTATTAGGCGGTTTTAATATATCGAGTTTTCAGTCATTAGATTATGGGGTTATATCAGTTATATACCCTCTCGATATAAATTCAATAAAACATATTTGTAAAATACAGTTGATTAAAAATATATGTAAGTTATTAAATAAATTACTTTATAGAATCATCGGCGTCATTTAAATATAATAAAACGTAACTTCATAGTGCATTAGGCAGTTTTAATAAATCATGTTTTCAGTCACTAGATTTAGCGTTACATGCTCTCTCAATACATCGGATAGGATTTGTAATCCAGTGGACGCGGGTTTGAACCTTGCCTCGACCGAATTCGTTCACATAAACACAAGCATTTTTGGCTTATGAGGACCTATGATGGTGTACAAGTACTCGTTTCAAGGACATATTTATTATTTTTAAAATTAAATAAATACTCAAATAGTTAACAGGACGAATTGTTTTGTTTTACAAATAAGTTCCTATATGTCCATCTTTAGATGACTCAACCAAACTTTGGAATAAACCTACATAAATACATTCCTGTCTTAAGCGTTTGGTAAGTTGGTATATCAGGTACCAAATACAATAATTTTAAGTATAATATACGTATATTTTACTCAACAATTTTACATATCCGATTACAGTGAATTAATCTGCATATAAATCTAACTACAACAATTGATGTGTTGAAGGTTATATACATTTTTTTGAACAAAAAACATTAATTTATGTCAGATTTTCTCAAAATATTATGCAATATTTATCACATCGTAAAATACCTGAGATATCTTTATACACAAGGTTATAAGAAATTAATAGTAACACATATTTTTAGTAATATTATTAGTAAAAACATCAGGTGATGCGTGTCAATTTTATAGAATAAGTGGATTGTATAAAAAAACGATCTCACCGATACTTTCTATTTTGCTGTTTTTTTTTTTAATATTAGGTAACCCACCATTAGAAGAGTGATTTGTGCCAAATGGAAGAAAAAATAAAATATATATTAGTGAAAAATACCACAAATCTATTTAAATCTATTAAATTACGTAATGAAATAAAATTATTTTATTTAAAATTCAATTAGTCAATAACCATCGTATCAATAAACATCGAGAAAATAATTTTTACTTTCGAACTCAGATAAAAGAAAAAAATAGTTTTTGAATAACTGGTAATCAATTTATTTATGTAATAAATAATTAATATTAATTATACAATTTCTATGTAAATATAATAACAAATATTGAAGTGGTACATAAGTTTTGACATTAAAATAAACGATATTTTGATATTTATATTACCAAATATATTACCGTTATTTTATTTGATAATAATTAAGTTTGATTTTCTCTCAATGTCATACTAAAAAAGAGTTTTAGCAGACATCGTAATAGTTAAACATGAAATTTTCGCTGTTATTTTGAGGGTCACTGCATCGTTTTCAAAATGCCATATTTAAAATTTAAGTAGCAAATTCATTAATAAAATAAATACATTGCCAAGTATATTTATTCATCATTAAGCACCTATGTGACAAAGAACCAAATTGGTTTATTTTATTTATTTATTTAACAAATACAAAATGAAAATCGTAAACATCTCTTCAGCAAAGTTTTCTTTTGTATTCAATAAAAAATAGGACACGTTCAAAAATAAAAAAATATCAATTTAATACGCACTTTTAATTTTATTTACACTGACAGCGTTTACTATGTAGAATTCCATTTTTAAATAAATTAAACACTTGTTTTTCTTTCTACATTTACTTTTACTCTCCAGAACGACCGTTTCGCCTGGTGAAGGCCTTTTCAACTGGTCCAGTTGAAAGGCCACCAGGCGAAACGGTCGTTCTGGAGAGTAAAAATAAATGTAGAAAAAAAAACAAGTGTTTAATTCATTTATCAATTTAATAAATAAGAATAATATAAGTAATTGTAACTTAATCAACCCATATTTGATTTCTTGTCCTGGCCCCTGAGTCAAATCGAAAACGCTTAACGATATCGCCAAACGCTATTATTTTTTGTATGGGATTTGACGTTTGTTGTTTGTTATTGTAGAATAAAATTCTACAACAAACGTCAAATCCCTTACAAAAAAAAGCGTTTGGCGATATCGTTAATCGTTTTCAACTTGGCTAAGGGGCCATGACATACAGAATATGTCCACGGATCTTACCCTTTCCAAATATTTGTATGTGGTAAGGCATCGGTACAATGGCGAATTCTGAGCGGCGTTAGTATTTTTTTGTCTTAAAAGAACGTTGAAGTGTGCCTTGTTCGTCTGATGTCCTTTTTTAAATCTTTCGAAGTTCTGGATATACGATAACTGTACACTAGATTAATCAATTTTTTTTTCGATCGACAATACTTGATGGAATTCCATTATAATATATTAAAATAAAATACTGATTTATAATTTTCTTCCACTTGATTTAAAAGACTAACTAGTTTCGCTCTAGACGAGCATCTTCAGACTACTATTTTAGCGAAACTCTATTAAATCAAGTGGAAGAAAATTATAAATCAATATTTTATTTAATGTAGTTTATTTTTCGGAATAATATGTATGTGTAATATTTAGTATTATATTTTAAATTAATAACATGTAATAACAATGCTAAATATACATGTAGTTGCTTCGGAAGAGACTATCTCTAGTGATGCAGTTTTCTTTAACATACCTAATTCTAAGGTAGAGGCGTTTACATTGTGGAAATTCATTTTAATAAATTACTAAAATAACAATGTAACTTTGTTTATTTCCACTTATTTATATTTATCCACAACTAGTTTCAAGAACTACCGTTCTCTTCTTCAGGTGGGTTTAAACTGAGTTTAAACCCACCTGAAGAAGAGAACGGTAGTTCTTGAAACTAGTTGTGGATAAATATAAATAAGTGGAAATAAACAAAGTTACATTGTTATTTTAATAATTATTTAACATATATATTTAAATATAATTTGATGTTCGATTTTATTTCAGAATCCAACTGATTCAGAGAAGATGATGCTAAACGTAGTAATATTCGCTTCTATCATATTAAGTTGTAGCGCCTATCCTACGGAACAGCCTACGGTAAGATCGGGTTTCTCTTTTGATTCACTAGCACCAGAATTATTAAACATTATCAGCCAAAAATATGCGTCAATGCGCGAAACTGCGGCACAAAAAGCTGCAGCTATCAATGGACTCGTCGATTTAGCACCGGAAACAATAGACGGGGCATATTCCGCTGTTAGTGACACGTTCAAAACGGGTCTCGACACATCCAGTGACACGTTCAATACAGTAAGTGACACGGTCACTAATCAAATCAAAGGTGTGAATAAGCTACTTGGTGCAGGCGTTGAAACCGCGAGCCAAGCTGCCGTAGCCGTCAGTGACACGTTCCAAACGGGTCTCAACACCGTCAGTGACACGGTCAATACTCAAGTCAAAGGCGTCAGTGACAAACTCGAAGCGGGCGTTGGGATCGCCAGCGAAACCGCCATAGCCGTCGGTGATACATTCCAAACTGGTTTCAACACCATCAGTGACACATTCAATACTCAAGTCAAAGGCGTCAGTGACAAATTCGGAGGGGGCGTTGGGACTGCCGGCGAAACCGCCAGAGCCGTCGGTGATACGTTCCAAATTGGTCTGAACACCGCCAGTGACACGTTCAAAACCGGCCTCAATAGTGTTAACGAAAAAGTAACCACTGGATTCAACACCGTGAGTGACACCGTCGGTAAAACCGCTTCTGACGGGCTTTCTGCTTTTGCTGAGACTTTCGATGACGGATACGAGGCAGCTGGCAGTGTGCTGAATCAAAAAATAGAGTTAGTTAGCGGAATCGCAAGGCAGGGTTCGCAGATCGCCCAGAATGCCGTGGGAACTTTGGAGAAGGGCATTGGAGATGTCGTCAACCAGAAGTCGACCTTTGTCCAAGGACTAGTGAAGCAAGCCGGGAGTATCATTGTGAGACGCTAAATGATTTAATTAATTGTGAGCCAAATAACAGCATGAGCTATTGAACTGTTTTAATCCACTATATCCATATAATGACTAATGGATTTTTAACGTTCATTCACAAACTTAACAATATTTTTAAACAATGACTCAATTATTACACTGTTGAGTTGCTTGTTTCTGTAAATGCTATCATGCTACCATACATATTTATAATAATACGTATCATTAACAAAAACATTACGACAACTTGGTTATATTAATATTATACTTAATGTCAACAAAAAAATTAAGATTGTGAAAATATGCGCCCATTAAAGGTTTTGGCGGTAGCTTTTTGGTAGTCCTGGATTGAAAATAATAACGGTACTAATACTTTGCTAAATACCACATAACTTATAGTAAATTTCAGGAGAGCACTAATTCTATCGTCAAGTATATTATATATTATACCTATCAAAACTATGGCGATGAGACAGTGCTTTCCTGTTCTTCATATCAAGCCCAAATTACTGTCTAATTTTCAATTTTTCAATAATCCATTTCCGACCCAGACTTTTTACTATTCGGAGCTTTAAATTATTCGAATAGTCACACTGTTGTAAATACTGAGTATATTGTTAATTTTTTAACAATATAATCAATGTACCAAGTTTGATTATTTTTCTTGGGTAAGTAGTTGAATTGTTGGAACAAGTATTTTTATGGTTGAGAGATATAAGAATGACAATTAAAAAATACCCTCTGACCTCGTAATGGTTTTCGATTGTATATATGTTCACATGAGCTAGGTGCATACTAACTACTGTTATTTGTACCAAAGGTATAAATTAACTATTATGAATAAGGTAATTAAAAAAATATAATCTGAAAGGTACTATAAAAGTAAGCATTGCTATTAGGAATTTGCAGAAAGAATTAACTTATATATATTTCGTCTTCTTCAGCCCTTCTTCGTTCAGCGATAGACATAGACCTCCCTTAAGTACTTCACAGCTCCCTATCCTAGGCAGACTTCATCCATCCGCCTCCAACCACTCGTCTTATATCATCAGACCACATTGTTTGAGGCCTTTAACACTTCTTTGCCCGTTATAGATCGCCATTCCAGCACTTTTATTAGTCCATCTAGAGGCTGTGGTTCGGGCGACATGCCTTGCCCGGCTCCACTTCTGCTTAGCAACATTTTGAACAAAGTCATTTATTATGATTTTCTCTCCTATCCACAAGTTACCATGGCTCTTTGTGTTACTGATAAATTATGCAGCATTTGTAAACACAAGAATTTCACAGCCAAAAGTCGTAATCAGGAAACGCCAGCGTCAAAGACTTTCTTTTTAAGATAATTGGCGTACTTCGGAGACTTGAGGATGCAAGAGAGTTTACCATAAGCGGTCCTGGCCATACCTCTTCGTCTTTTAATTTCTGCCTCTTGATTTTCTTTACCGATTTTCATAGTGTGTTCAAGATAAACATAACTATCATCCTATTCGATGATATTTCCATCTACCAAGATGCTCTTCGATGGCTCTGCATTACTCGTAACTTTGGTTTTCTGTGTATTAATTTTGAGATCAATATTCCAAGATGCTTTGCATAAGTTGTTCATCATATCTTCTTTCTTTGTCATTATTGGCAAATAAGACTATATTATCTGCGAACCTCGAATTACTCAGTAGTTTGGTATTGATGTTAACACCTTTGTCATTCCAATCGAGGGTTTTAAAGACATCTTCTATATACATTAATGGTATGAAAATATAGATTCAGTAGTTCTATATATTTCTAATATTATTGATTGATCAAAACTCATCGGTCCATATATACGTCGATAAGCTATTTCACCACATGATCACGCAACAGAACACACTTCAAAAAACTGTTAACAGGCTGGCTGAAAAGTAATGGCAGAATACAATCTGCTCATATCCTAACATAATTCACGACTCTTTGTCTTTATAATCTGGAGAATCTCTACCATAGCTTGGTGCCATTCATAATTTCCATTACAATTTTATGCATAGGTACATTACACTGTTAAATATCCTAACATAATTCACTACTCTTTGTCTTTATAATCTGGAGAATCTCTACCATAGCTTGGTGCCATTCATAATTTCCATTACAATTTTATGGGTTTAAATAACTGAGAGGACACTGTATATTTTTTTGTTTTATTAAATTTATTTTTTTAATTATCTCTGATAATTATTAAACATTTAATAAAATTTACCCTTAGAACAAATTGGAAAATAACTGCCTCAGAACAGACTCGTCTATTGAGACAGTTAATTTCCAATAACGAACAATATATATTTTTAATATGATTCCTATTTTGTTATTGTAATGTGTAAAAAATAATATAAAAATAAAAAATCATTTGAAATAATTCTAACGGTGCCACTATTTTTACGACCGGAATTGGCGGGAAAAGCGTTTTCCCGCCAAAAAGTGTCTATTTACACGACAAATTTTCTGACGTCGTCTATGTTTTTAGATCATTTATAATCATAGAAAGCGCAGATAAATCAAAATACAAAAATATTTACCTTTGTCATTTTTTTCAATTGTCATAAAAATGCATCATGGAAACCAACTTGAAGAAAAAAATAAATAATATTGGCATCTTATTACATTTACTTAATTTTATAAATCATTTTTTCATCGAGATCTACAATTATAACAAAGTATAAACAAAGGTAAATATTTTTATAACTTGATTTATCTGCGTTTTCTGTGGTTATTTTTGGTTTTCGTCTATGGTTGAGTCGTGTAAATAGTCGTAGCCTAATTCTAAACTCTTTGTGTGAATGATTATTGTTATATTGTGTGAAATCATTTAAAATATTTTTAATATAAAAAAATTATGAGCATAATATATTTATTTTATTAGTTGTTTATTTAGTTATATTTTGTATTGAATATGTGCGTTCGTGAAATTTACCTGGTTTTTAATTATAAAATAATATATTGTATTATACATACTAACTTAGTATTGAATTCTTGTTTTGATTAATTTTGAATAATCCTATTTTTTGTGTATTACGTGCCTTGACTAAAAATATTGACCGCATGGGGGTATGATCGAATACATGTATAAATTTTCAATATGTATTTTTTCAAATTATAGCCTAATGCAAATCCATTTTCCGATCCTCCACGTAAATTGGAATCGGCCATTTTTGAACAAGAAGACCCTCTGAGTAAGGCACAATCCTTCAAAGACAGAATCCAGTCGTTTTTCTCAGGATTACTGCAGGTAAATAACATAACCACTTAATTATTTTATTAATTTATTTAAAAGGGCTTATAAATCTGAGCATTTCGTCTTGATTTTTTTTTCAAAACTCCGCGCTAAACTGGATGGGGTGCGTGCGTGTTCAAACCGAACGGAACTTTTGGGTTTCCCGGAGGATGCACAAGTCAGCACCTTATACGCTCATGGCGTATTTAGCGGACTCGAATGGGAGACTTCTTATACTGGAGCGAGTCTGGGTGACGAAACTAGAGTCTACAATCCGCATTTACCCTTTCGCATTCTGTTTCCGGTTGGCTCTCTGATTGGTTGAGATCTTGTAGTATTAAGTCAAAGGAGCTGTGAAATTATATATTAAATGCGAAAAATTAAAAGAATTTATATATTTAATTTATAATAATTTATAATTCAATTTATAAAGCAACTCGCTCACGCGAGTCGCTATTATTATTGTACACAAACTTAAACCTAACCTAAGAATGCAGAAAAGAAGAGCTGGTTCTAGACGCTACTGGTGACGAACGTCTACAATCCGCATTAACCTGTTTCCGGTTTAGCAAGTCAAAGTTTCCGGTTGGCTCTCAGATTGGTTGAGATCTCGTAGTATTAAGTCAAATGAGCTGTGAAATGTTATATTTAATGCGAAAATTTAAAAAATATATATATAAATTTAATTTATAATAATTTTTAATTCAATTTATAAAGCAACTTTATAAAGCAGCTCAGAGTCGCAATTTTTATTATAAATAAACTTAAACCTAACCTAAAAATGAAGTAATGAAAAGCTGGGAATAACATTACTGACTGGAAGGTAGTGGGATTTCAGGTTGGCATATACGTACTTTGGAATATGCTAAAACATATGAAATACATCTGATGTACCCACACATAATATTATATCTCATTAACTTTCAAAAAACACATGATGTCCCAGTTCGTAGCCTCTTAATTCTTTCGTTTAAATTTATGTATAACTTCTCTGTTCATTTTCTCATGTTTAATTATTATTTGATTTTCATGTTTCATTTTTTTTAATCTTTGAATCTACAACTTTAAACTTACTATGTAACTTCCACCCGCAACATAATAATTATATACATCATGTAAAATAGACACTGCACCTTCCGTACACTGCATAGTGTAGTGTAGGTAGGAAATTTATATACCTACAAACAATACTTATTATTTGTACTTCCCATAGATAAACTATTATGCGCAGAAATATTTGGGCATTCATGCCTGTGTCAGTAAAATAAAATAAAATAAAATAAAATTAGTATTTGATGTCACTTTTGCCCAAACCTTTGCTATCATGTTGTATAATAAAACCATCACGCGCTTTCTTTTACTTGCCGTTTATCCAAAAATAGTTGTTTTGTGATGGAAACACAAGATCGAGTCCTCTTCAATCGATCAATGAGGCTATATACTAAAGAACGGTATAATTTTCCAGCCTCAACCTGTGGTGGACAATATACACGAAGAAGAGAAGTATGGAAACAGCGGTGACAAGTTTGCTTCCGTTGGTAGAGCCTTGGTTGGTACCACCGAGGGGATATCAAATTTCTTCAGCAAAGCTGTCAATGTAAGTAGCCTTACCTTCATAATAGTCTAAAAGATAGAAATGTCAAAAAACAATTCATTTTTAATGGCTGGTTTGGGTATTTCCTTCTTTATTGAATATAGGTATGAAAAGGATAAGTCTAGCACCTGGGAGTGGTTGCGTTTACCAGTGCGTATCCCCTTTCTACAGGTGAAAATTGCAGATTTTAGTATCATTTGTATCTTGAGTCGTTTTTGTACTCTTATTCCATCCATCTGATTACAATGAAACTTAGTGATTTGTTCAGCGCATATCCGGGAAGATTTCTGAAAATAAGATTTTAATTCTTCTTCTTTTTTTTCTTTTTTTACATATTTCAATAACAGTTAGTAAATATTTCACATACGGACGGATATTATAGGTACAAATAGCTTAAAAGTACAAATTACATATATTGAATTACATATAATGTTGAAATCTGCAATTTTCACCTATCAAACCAACCACTCACCACTCCCAGAAACCACTCCCAGGTTCCAGACTTACCTTTTTCATATTCAATAAGAAGGCAAATATAAAAAAATGATTTATTGCAAACGTTGCTGTTTCTCGGACTATATTTTAAAAAATAAACCAACAACACGTACATACATATTTTATTAATTCATAAAATTTATTACAGTAATTAACATATTGTATAGTTGTCGCCAAATATCTCGAACCGGGCTTTCAGGTGCGCAGAGCGCAAATTTGTGTATTTTTGCTTCGTTGGTATACGTGCAAATCGCCCCCCTTCTTGGGGAAATTGTCCAAGATATTTGGCGTCAACTATACAAAAACAATTCAACACTGCTTTTCGAGTAGACCAGTGAAAACTTCATGCATTACTTACACGTTTGATTCAATAATTATTACAATGTTTGAAATTATTATACAATAAGAAAATTTCTATATTTTCATTATGGTTACCCTGAAAATTATAATAGAAAATGTCGGATTTCGTGGTTAAGTTACTGATACACAAACTCAAAACAACAAACTACGTAGGGAATGCATTTATTTATAGAAAATGTAATCAGTTTGATTCAAAGTTCGCGGATTTTGACATGTTTGGCCCACCGGCCATTTTTAGGAAGATGTTGAGGCATTCGTAACAGTGATTTTCCTTTCCAAATTTTTCCCATTCCTGTCCTTATTTCCTAGCATGTCCATTGTTTAATTAATTTTGACTGTTCATATTTTAATTGTTTCTTTATCTTTCTTTGTCTTTTTTTTTTCTTTTTCTTTTTCATAAGATCGTTCTTTAGTAATTGGTGTTATTGTTTTGGTTTTTATATTTAATAATTAAATTTGAATTTATATGTATATTTTAAAAAATCTGTTTGTAACCTTAAATAAATAAAATAAATACATTTATCTGACCCCGGAGTCATAGATTCCTGGTTTGATTCTAGTGCAAACATAGTTATCTAAAAATACGTTGTTTTCTGTTCGCCAAGTTGGGAACATTTCTATTAGTATTTGTCCAATTGATTATATAACGATGATGCGTGAAATGAAAGAGCATGATACTGCATTAGTAGACTTTAAAGATACATATGTGGTTTATCGAATACATTTAAATATATCATTTACGCATTGTCACTGCATTAATTCTATTTCATTAGAGTGCGTTATTTACGCACTGAATAGTAATTAAGTTGCAAGTCATAATTTTCAGCGCATGCTAAATTGAGTTTTACATAATGCATTGCTTATATTTTTATTACGAAACATTTCAATATATTATATGTATGCGCAGCAGCGGATTCAATTTAAGAAAGGACAATTAATTAAAAAAAATTCAAACCAATTATTGTTTGGGATAAGACTGAACTACAATTCAAAATTTAAAAAAATACAAACTAAAATTGTTTAGGTTACGATTGAATTATAAAAACAAAATTAAAAAAAAGACACATACTAAATATTGTTTGGGATAAGATTGAACTACAATTCAAAATTAAAACAAACACTTTAAAGATTAAAAATAGTAAATTAGTATTTTTCCACAATATTAATTTATTTATTTTGGATTCCCACTCTTTAAAAAAAAACTCTATAATTTTAAATATTGTTTAGAATAAGATTTGAACTACAATTCAAAATTTAACGAAATACTAACTTTGTTCAGGATATGATTGAATTATACGAAAGCTCGTAATTCAAAATTATAAAAAAAACACAAAACAAATATTGTTTAGGATAAAATTGAATAACAATACAAAATTTTTAAAAATTATATAGAAACATAATAATGCATCATTACAAATCGACCACAAGGCAGAGCGGATGAATAATATCACTTGTAAAATTCTTGTTTCTTGTTTCTCTGGGACAGTTATTTATTATAAATGGTCTATAGTACCTACATAACTACATAATTCATATTTACTTCACATGTTCAATGTGAGATATTGAAATCATAAAAAATATTCTTGCGTTTCATATTTTTATATGTTCCTTTATTTTGTACATACATACCATCACGGCATATGCCACAATGTGGGGTAACCAGCGACAGGTGTGCGAGCGTGCAATTAACACCCGTTAACAAAGAGTGGTAACTAGACTCTCGGTCTGTGGTGGTAGCACTATTCTACATAAGCCGGTGACTCACTGGAAAACATTTTTAACGATATTATCATTCTTGTGTTCAATATTTGTTAATTAGATTTATGTTTCATCCGAAAGAAAGCGGGTATGTTCAAAATTATGTTCTAAATTCTTCATTAGTTTTTCACATGTTCAACATTCTTCATCACTTATTCTTATGTTCAACATTCTTAATCAGTTATTTTTTGTTCAACATTCTTCATTTGTTATTCTTATGTTCAACATTCTTCATTAGATATTCTTATGTTCAACATTCTTCATGAGGCATACTTATGTTCAACATTATTCGTTAATTATTCCATCATGAATGATTCTGGTATTCAATATTATATTTTTGAATTGCTTATTCATAAATCCGGCTCTGCACTCACAGTATGTATACATGCATGTTGATGAGTTCATACTGTTAATATAGGATACAATACATACATAATAACAACTCTTAAACTCTTACACTTGCCTAAATATAATATATAAGTGAAAGTTGTGATGCTTTGTTGTTACATAAAGTGTTACCAGTATAACATAACAAATTTGATCAATCCCACCGTCATTTGTCAATATAATATCATGGCAAGAATTTAATAATGATATGTTCCAAATAATATCTTAAAAATTTATTAAATCAAATTGATTTCATTGTGTCATTGAACAGAATCATGCAGAAATTAGCACTCCGTATAAATAAATTACAGCAGGTTCCAAAGCAAATCAATTGGGATGTTGACAATGTCAGGGCTGCGTTCACAATGAACGCCGAGTGCACTTGGTGACACTCTAAGCCGATCATAATAATCGGAAACAGACGCTTGAAAGACACTCTCTCGCGTTCAGATTGAACGTCGAGTGTACGCTCAAACGCTCTGTATAATCGTCGGGGGAAAACCACTCTGACAGTTATAGTACCTATCTGTTGACTTCTATTTTATCGGAGACAAAATGACTTCTATTTGACAAATAATATTAGTAAAGTTAAAGCAATGAATATGCCCTTGCAACAAGAACATTTATATTCTCACAAAACAAAGAAGAACAGATCATACAAAAAAGAAGAAATAAAACATAATATAAAAAATATAAAGAAAACAACGAATTCCTATTCAAAAAGTAGTATTAGAACATATTAGAAAAACGAGTGGGTTGTGGCCGACGCTAACAAGTCATTCTATAAAGTATTCAAATTTTGTAGGGAAAATTTTCAGCATTTTCATGAAATGAGTTTGTTAAATTATTTTTTATTTAAATTCCTGAGTTTGGGGTCACTTTGAAATATTTGGTAGTTAAAAAAATGAGAAGCACTATTCATACATCGTTCAAAATCTAATGGGGTCTAAGCGAGTATTAGATATAAATATTTGCAAAATTTGAAAAGAATTGATTGAATACTTTAGTCTATAATCGATTAAGTAAAATAAACACGCCGTACATAGCACATAGCACACAGCACGCAGCACATAGCACACACACAGATACATTGTGATGAAACTTTCAGAATACAATCTCAGCATGATACTTACTAGTTGATAATCTGCAATAAAAAAAATACCCTTAAAAATTGCGAAATCATAACTCCCCACAATATCCCCTTGGGTTAGTGAGGAGTATAAAATTATTTAAATTTATCTTTCAATGTACCTTTACATCAGTCTTTCTCAAAGTGGGCGATAACGCCCCCTTGTGGGCGTTGGTTACCTATAGGGGGGCGTTAAGGGGCCCAGAAAAAAATGGGGGCATTGGCGTGGTGTAGGGGGGCGATAGTTGATTTGTAATTTCACTTACTTTATTTTTTAAATTTCACGAAAATCAAAACCTACCTACTACTCAATATCGAATAACTAGTTTAAAAAAAAAAAAAAATATTTCTATCCTGTATGATACTGATGTTTTTGAGTAAAATCGAACCTGATATCAATAAACTTGTTAAAAATCATCAAATTCATCCATCTCATTAGATTAATTTTCAAACTAAAATTGATTACCAACCTATTTTGTTTCTTTTAATTTGATTAAAATATTATATTCTTAATATTATAAAGTAGCGTTTTAATTGCTCTCACTCGTAAAAAAATCTAGTTTAGAATGTAAGTTTAAACACCAGAACCGACTAACTTAGCACACTATAACTAAATTAATTAAAATAATGAAATTGTGGTTTTTAAGTTTTAGGACTGTATAAAAAATTGGGGGCGCTGAAAAATAATTGATTTTCAAAGAGGGCGGTAAAAAAAATAAGTTTGATAATCTCTGCTTTACATTGTCACTTAACTTATTTAAGGTATTATTGTGATCTTTATTTAATTTGATTCTTAACTAATTTATATTACTTTGATACTGTTCCAGGTGCCCTTTGATGTCTTCAAGCAGGTCACAAGATCAGTCTCGTCCAAATTTGATAATTTGGGAGGAAGAATAATCGGATTATAACGACATAAAAACTAAAATAAATAAATTTAGACTTACTTTAGGTATTTTATGCTCAATAACAAAAAGTAGGTTTAATAAGACAGTGGCCATGATAGGTAAATTATTATAGAATTAAATTAATATTGTAAAGAAAAATTATTATTGATAATTTAATTCAGGATTTCGATGAATCGTATCGCCTGGATAATCGCCGTTCGATGGTTCAGGATCATAGGCGCTGAGTCCTTAAAGAACAGGAGCCAGTGACAGCCAAAGTTTTTAATTACTTTTTTTTTTATATTAAAGGATACCATAGCAGGAAATAAGGATTGGATAATATGAACCATGAGTAGTGGTGGCTGTCGGAGATAACAGCCTTCAAAGTGTAGAAAATTGCCATTTTAAGAATTTGGCTATTTATTTTTTTATTTATTTATGTAGTAACACAATATTAAATACAAAATATATAAAAGATAGCTGCTTCACTAGACAGAGTCTGTTCTGAAGCAATTATCAGAAAAGTCTGTGAAGTTAGTACATTTTACAATACAAAATAATATAACATACATATTAGGTATACAAAAAAAACAATAAAAAATATATATATCAACCTCAACAATAAAAAGTTCACAGCAAAATATTGATTATATATCAACCTACACAGTAAAAAGTTCACAAAAAAAAGATGACAGCCAAAAAATACAATTCTTATTCTTTCTTCCCCTTAGCGCTTTTGTCCCGTTTCTATCGGGGAACGCTTTAACCATGATCCTGGAATTGGCCAAAAAATATAATATGCAGAAGAAACCGAAAGAAATTAAATTATTATTGTTGACACATTCATTTCATTTTGGAGTCAATAGTATAATATATTGTAGTACAACGAAGTCCGTTCACAGGTCAATAAACCAAAAGCCGTAGCTGCTTGCTTACGAAATATTGTATGGAGAAATAAACATATGCTTAGCATCACCAAAGTCAGAATATACAAGGTGTGCGTCCGCCCAATTATGACATATGGAATAGAAGTAAGAGCCGACTCCAACAGAACAGAAAGCTGTCTTAGAGTGGCTGATATGAAGACCTTGTGCTCCATTGCTGGAAGAACCCTCAAGGACCGCATCAGAAATGAAACGATCAGGTCTATATGCGGTGTCGAGGACACAACAAGATGGGGACGTAGCAGATGACGCTTCTGGAGAGACGCTCACGTCTAACGCATGGACGATTGTCAAAATTGTTATAACAGAAATTGTTATAACAACAGAAGACTACCCGGAAGACCTGCGAAGAGATGGAAGGACATTTGAACCTCCTCCTCACAGGATAGTCCACCTTCCCAAATAGTGTATTAGATCAAATTACCTAATACACGATGAAGAAGAAAAAGGAGAAGTTTATAGTATGAAGCGTTATAGTTTAAAGCGAGATATTTTTTTTTATATTCAATACGGAAGACTGTTCTACCCCCACCACCACCCGTTCTGCTTATGGGGACTAATAACGGCCCCTTGCAAAACTCTGAAAGAACACATAAAGAACATATGAAGAGTCCGGAGAACTCTAAAACCTTGCAGACACTGCACTTTATGTGCCAAAGAGAACTAATCATGTGGAAACAATTGACTCACCGCTCAGTGATAGTGAAGATAATAGTGCACCGAATTTAAGACAGAAAGTCTTGAAAGCCCTAAAGTTGCTCTTCATGGCTACAAGGTCCGCATGTCCAATGGGTAAATAAATTCTCTCGGACATCGTCGTAGAGTTCTCGTCGGAAAGTTGACACGGAGAAGTTAGTGCATTCCCATAGGATATGCTCAGAAGTCTGTTCAGGGTTATCACAAAGCTGACATGAGGACGAATCGGATAAGTGAAAACGAAAGGGATAACTTTTGAAACTGCCGTGTCCAGTAAGGAATTTCGTGGGTCCAATAATCGGGAACAATCCACGAGGATGAAATTCGAGTCCTCACATCGGGAAGAAATAAAAATGTCAGTTGCCAAGCATCTAAAAAAGAACTCCGGGCCAAGTTCTCAATCTCTCCACGAACTGTAGGTAAATTTAAAGGTGTGGGTAAATACAAGTTCTAAATCTTTCCACGAACTGTGGGTAAATTTACAGGTGTGGGTAAATACGGAAAACTATCAGAAATCAGGCATTCCATTTACAGAAACATTGGATGGTGAAAAACCCTTGACAGATACCTATAAAGTTGAATAAATTGTTATGTATCTTTAAAGGTGTCTGTCGACGGAGTTTCCACCATCCAAAGTGTGTCAATGGAAGACCTGATTTCTAATAGTCTTCCGTATCAAATATAAAATCACGCTTCATATTATATCTGATGTGTTAAAATATCAATTTTCAACACTATTATCTCCAAAAGCCACCACTACTAAGGGGTTCATATTATCTTATCTTTGTTTCAGAAAAAAAAAGTCTTTGTACTTTTTTGACTGTTGCTCTAAGACACACAGATAATTTGAGTTATTTTTTTAGAAAAGTAGGTCTGGCTTTGAGTACCGCTGACACCTAAAACTATTCTAAAAAGTCAGTTTTATTGAATAAATCAAACTAAAACATCGGTTATAGTAAGCTGCTTTGTTGACTTGTGTCCAATTATTTTAAAGAGTTGTTACTCTGTAATCTAGACGACTATTACATGTTTCCCAAAGAGTTTTCTTTAACACAGTTATTAAATATATCATACTGATGGGTAGTTCAAAGCACAAATTCATTCTGGACACTTCGACCACTGTGATTCATCTATCATCTATCTTCAACATAGATGATAGATGAATCACAGTGTTTTCTATGAAATAAATTAGCCTTGTCCGCCCATTCTGAATGGAGTGCCTTTTTAAGTGAGACGAGACTGGTGTGTGGGAATACCTACTCCATAAGGTAATGCACACCCATACACCTGTCGCTGGTTACCCTACATTCCGGGGTTATGCCGTGATGGTATGTATAAATAAAGTTGAATCTTAAGACGATACAACGTAAAAACCGCTGTAATCAAGATGAAAAAGAGATGAAATATACAAATGAGTGACAATGACGAAACGCGTCATGACAACATAAAATTTAGCCAAAACGCATCATGGCAACATTAAATTCCAGAACGCGCCATGGCAACATAAAATGTCAAAACGCGTCATGGCAACATAAAATGCCAAAACGTGTCATGGCAACATAAAATGCCAAAACGTGTCATGGCAACATAATATAATCCCAAAGTACGTCATGGGAACATAAAATGACACGTTTTGGCAACGCAATAATGCCACAGCGCGTCTTGGCAAAGTGAAAACGCCACAACGCGTTTTGATAAACTGAAAAATCCACGAGCGTTTTGGAACTGAGAAAAGAGCTCGACTTATTTTTTTATACACACCGTTTTATCACAGCCAACGGAGTAAATCAACAGTAGATGATGATGATTGATTAGGTAATTACTGTGATTTATTATATGAATATTTTAGGTTCTTCACAGGATGTGATTTTTATAAACCTATATTAAAATATAAATAGGGGAAAAAATGACATCACTCTGTAATTTTTATATATTATGATTTATTTTGTAAATATTTATAGTTTTATAAAAATATTTCACATTCAAAAATATTTCGATCCAACTTAACACAAAAATTTTATTGTTTTAAATAAATAACACATTTGTACATAGTATTAAATAATATGAAAATATACATATTTTTAAAAGAAATATATATTTTTTTTATTTCATTACAGGACAACTTGTTTATGGCTATAGCACAAGCATGTACTAATATGATATTAACCTAATATAATAAATATATAAATTATGATTTTTTATAAAATACAGATTTTTTACCGAACAAAGTATAGACTAAAAAGTTGCAGTTTTATTGATGCGATCGACGCACGCATTAAAAGCGTGCAGTCGCTGCACGCTCAAAGTTCTCAAAATATCAAAGGCTTTGGCGAAAAAATATCAAGACTCCACAACATATCATCATTTATATATAAAAAAAAAGATTGTTTAGTTTTTTATTTGTAAAATATGTAGAATTATTAAACCACACAAAATATAACCATATACGTAGACGGTGATTTTTTTAATGGCACAGAACACTGAATAAAAGGTGAAAAAGCCTTTAATATAAAAATCTTTAAATAAGGGGTGGTGATAATTAACATACATTTAATATCTAGTAGCATTTTAACTGTTAAATTTGTAATAAATAGGTACTTATAAATATATTTTTAAAATTAAAAGAAAAATATTTATGAGATTGCTTCGCAAGTATATAATTTTCTGAATATTTTTTATTTGTATATATTTAAATAATTTCATTTTTCCTACAATATACATACATATAACGTTATTACATTTTAGATATAAAAATATTTTACAATGGCGGGTTCATTGCTAATAGACAATTTCTTCCGACCAACCAGATAATCCAAGATTCAAAATAAATTGAGAAGTATTATGATACAAAACAAATGAACAGTATTTCGTACATTATGATTTCAAAATGCCTTGATGACAGTAAAGAAACAAATTTTAATATAAATAAATATATAATTTTTATACGACTCATTTATATACAATAATACGTACAAAAATAATAAAAAATCACTGCTACCTGATTAAGTCGCACCTTTAGGATGATAAAGTTAAGTTAAATATTTTTTGTTCAAATTCAGGAATATCTTTAAAATAATTTAAAAATATTTATATTTTAGCATTTTAGAAATAATCACGATGTCCTCAATCATATATGTTTTTATATTTAAATAAATGCATAGTATTGCCATATAATTTTTATGAAATTTAATAATTATACAAACATTTAATTATCAAAAATCGTAGACAAAAAAAGACAACAAAAAAAAAAACAAAGATTAATCGGTTGCATAAACACAACAGTATCTTAAAATAAGAAAAATAAACAAATATAAATGCATAGTATTGCCATATAATTTTTATGAAATTTAATAATTATACAAACATTTAATTATCAAAAATCGTAGACAAAAAAAGACAACAAAAAAAAAACAAAGATTAATCGGTTGCATAAACACAACAGAATCTTAAAATAAGAAAAATTAATAAATATACTTACATAAAATTAGATTTTTATTATTTTGTAAAAAATTGTATTTCAACTACTTACTTTTTATTCAATAAAATTCGTAATTAAATCGGTAACACAACTGTTCATTATATTTTTTATTCATTTTTTTTAATACAAAAGTAATATATGAATACAATCTTTGAAACAGATTAATAACGGAGGCTTTGAGGACTTTTTGTACTAGTTTTCAAATTGATTAGGTAAAGTTAAATATAATTCAGTTACATCCGTCTATAAAAATAACCACGACTCGCGTGAGCAATTGCATTTTCTATTATCGCTCACCAAAAATATATGTAAAATTGTAATAAGTATTTTATAATTAACACACATTCATATTTTAATTATATACAATAAGAAAAATACTTCAATAAGTATAGATATCTAATAATATGAATATTTTTGTAAAAATAGATCGATTAAAATATTAAAATAGGTACCTACTTATATAATATATATTCGTAGATAAAGATATCTAAAATATATAAATATGCTCAAGTATTAATAATATATTTTCAACAATTTTTGTCCGTAAATGTATATCGATATAATGGAGTATTGTCATTACACAAATATAGTAAGAAATTAAATTTATATAAAATTCAATGAATCGCTCGAGTAAATTACATGCATACTTACTATAAAAAAAAAATAATATCAGAAGAATCATCGAAGTCATCAATGATGTTTACAAAAGAGAAAAGTCATCGGCAACTTGGTTGGTATCTGCGCAAACCGTCCACTCTGCTGCGAAATATGTCATGACATTTGCCGATACCTATCTATAATAATTTTATTTAGTCTTGTGTTTAATCTTGACTTAAAATGTACGTTAAATGATGAATCACAGTATTGGAATAACGTAAATAGAAGTATGTCGTCCATTACAATTATAGAATTTTTTACTAACGTCGATAAAAAAAAGTTGGTCCGATAATGCCATGACGAGACGTCTGCGTAACAACCTCCGAAACTCTGAAACAAAACGAAAAATCGACGTTAGAATCTTATCAAAGCGATTGCTATAAAAGAAGATATCTATGTAGGTAATCAATCAAAATTAGAATAGGTAGGTACACATAAAAGTGCACATATTGGTAATTACTGCCCATCACGAAATTTCTGATCACAATTTTTGTTCCATGTCGACCGACGTTACACAAACTACTCACAAAACAATCACATAAAACGGAGTTGCTCCAACTACAATACATACTTTTAAAATTTCGATATAATACATAAATCACAAGCAGATTTCTAAACACAAATAGGTAGGTACTTATTACAACAATTCGATAAATAGTACATACCACAATCACATTCATCCGTAATCTGTCTCGCTTACATATAAATGTGAAATATGCAATATAAAACATATCTACATAATTCCATAAAACACATATGCACTTACATAATATATGTTACATTTAGTATTATGTTTGTCATTTTTTATAGAATATTAAGAGAATATTATTATCACTAGTTGCATGTAACACATGAGATCCAACTGTCGATAGCGATAGTATGTATAGTTGAAGAATATGTACCAAACTATAAACCCATAAATACAAATTATTTATTATTTTATGATATTTAGTTTTCTATACAACACATGTACCTAGGTAGTCAAGATAGGATAGTATGGAGGTCAGTCTTTTTTTCCTACCCGGAATATGAAAACAGCATGATGGTATATGTATATTGTATGTTTAGAGATGAAGTATCAAACTATTAAGTCTTCTTACATATTGTGTATAGGCGACTACCATACAAAATGTATGAAGCGATGTCGTCACTAAATTCAATTTTTAAAAAAATTGTTAAAAAAAAATTGAGATCTTCTACTAAAATGTTAATATTTTTTATAGAAAATTAAATTATCTAGTTGGGGTGTTTCGGCTTTTTTCGATAATTGTAAAAGTTTTGGAAATATAGGCAGTTAAACTCATAAATTTATCATAAAAAAAATATTTTTCTTAATAAAAAATGTTTGAGAAACCCTGGAATTTTTTTGAAAAAACTAATTTGAGATTTTATATTTTTCTATGTTTGTACTAATTTTCAGCGTTCTAGCGTTTATGGTTTCTGAGATATATGGAAAAATAAAATAAAAATTCAAAAGTTGATAACCCCTGACTGAAACAAAAATTCAAAATTCAGAGTATAAAAGTTTTGTAGGCCTGTAACTGTTTATATATTCTGAAATTTTAGGCTCTGTAAATTGAGCGGATCAAAAGTTATAAGGGGGGGACGGACACACACACAGACACACAGACACACACACACACACACACACACACACACACACACACACACACACACACACACACACACACACACACACAGACACACACACAGACACACCGAATTCTGAGTAAATCCGTGTATGGAACATATATGCTGCGAAGCCTCTAAGTTGGTGTTTTTTGACTTCAAAGTTGGAAAAGCCGTGAAAAAAGTAGACCTCTCCATACAATTCTCGCGTATTCTGGCTTGATACATTGTCGATATTTTAAGAGAACAAAGTTCTCCTGAACAAATCGACAGTTGGATTATTTCCATACGAGATTTCCATAGTTATCGATCTGCAGTAGGTACATAAAAATCTCAACATAATATGACCATATCCAATTAATAAATACTATTGAACCAGCAATTCCCAGCTACACTATAAATTTGGTGAAAAACGTTTTCAGCTGATTTTCAGCATGATCCATTGGACTGATTATCATCAATATTCTGTAGAGTTCCGTAAAAGTGGGAGTTTAAACTCCCCTTAAACAGGATGATGGCAGAAAAAAAATAGTGCTGTGAAAACAAAAAATAATTACTATGATTATATAAATAAGGCATTGTTTTACCTTGGAAAATAGGTTACTCCGAAGGGCGGTGCTTGTAGGTCTCAGCCAGTGGCTCTTTCTCCAGTCAGGACGCGGGCTGATAAGACTTGTATGTTCGAGAGCTGCGTTTGTGTCTCACAGTGCAAAACAGTATCATCGACGATATTAATCCAAATAGCTGAAAATACAAAAATACAATTAGGATAATGTGGATGTCCAGCTTTGAATTGAGTCAGTGGAACCATGCCAGAGTTACGTTTAAAATAATCTTTAATCTTCATTTTTCAAAGTATTTTTAGACATCTTCATAAAATAAGCAAAAATAATGTATACGATGAAAGCTAATCAGTTTGAGATGGGCTGGCCAAATCATCATCACCAATGGCGCTACTGCTTACAGCCCATCATGAACCTTGGCTTCCTCAAAAACTTTACCCCACCCCACCCGGTCCATCGTCCGCACCTTCCAATTAGTTAAACTGATTGTGTGATTCCATCAGCGTATCGGAGAAATCGCGTGCGTCCAGACTTCCTCTAACATATTCATTACGGATGTTATCTCTCCTAGTGATGCCGAACATCTACTCAAACATCCTTATCTCAGCTGTTTGCACTTATAAAACCCTAGTAGATATTAATATTTCTGTCCTGTTTTCTAAATCGTATTTCAAAGATATTTATTTCTTCTTTTGTAATAGAAAAACCCATTTTAATTCAGCAATTAGATAATAGCAATAAGAACGGTTTTCCAGAAGCTTCAGGTCACATATATCATGTACGACATATATCATGTACCTATTATTTCTTAATTCTTAGGATACCATCCTTTTTTGGTGTTGTTTCTTATTTTATTTAACTATGTTTTGCCTTTCTTTGTTTTTATGTTTTGTCATGCCTTCAAAATTCTGTTGTTTACATATTTACCGACAGTTTTGAATTTGGAACTGTTTGATATTCATTTTTGGCTACGACTATTTACACGACTCAACCATAGACGAAAACCAAAAATAACCACATAAAACGCAGATAAATCAAGTTATAAAAATATTTACCTTTGTTTATTCTTTGTTATAATTGTAGATCTCGATGAAAAAATGATTTATAAAATTAAGTAAATGTAATAAGATGATATTATTATTCATTTTTTCTTCAAGTTGGTTTCCATGATACATTTATGACCATTGAAAAAATGACAAAGGTAAATATTTTTGTATTTTGATTTATCTGCGCTTTCTAATGGTTATAAATTACCTAAAAACATATGCGTCAGAAAATTTGTCGAAAAATAGACCAATTCCGGTCGTTAAAATAGTGGCACCGTTCATTTTTTAATTTAGAATCTCAAACAATTGAAAGTATTTGGATTAATGCTATTGTTTAGTCATTGCGTCGTTTTGAATCTGTCAGTATCCGTAGGTATTATATGTACCTACCTAATATATAATATGTATACTCTTTGTATGTCAGGTCCGTGCAATAATTTTCTACAACTTAAAAAGAGGCCTAACACGGCTTCAGTGTTTTGAAGAGCTAACATCTGTGTTCCATGATGAAGCCTCATCTCTGCGGACTGTCGAACGCTGGTACTTAGAATTCCAGCGTGGACAAACCAGTCTTATTTATTTATTTATTCATTAAGAAATACAATCAGTTACAGAATATGAATGTATGAATAACTAATAGCAACATATAAGTCATAGTGACAAATCTCGTGAAGGACGTCCAAAATCCGCCTTCACTGAAGAAAATATCATTGCTGTGAGACATATTGAGAGATAGAGGCGTTATTAGGCATCTCCGGGACAAAAACCGGTCATTATGCGACGATTGCATTTGAAGATCGTAGAACGGTTAATGCAGATTCTATTTGTGACTTTGAATTTAGGTTTCAGGTTTTTTCTTTTAGATTTTTTTTAACTTTATAAAATGTGTATAAAAAATAGTATTTACTTGTATAAAAGCTACTAGGAATCCTATAATGGCCGCCAGATGTAGCCTCTCCGTGAACCAGATCTGCAGTTTCGTGGCACAACCCTCGGGCCACCAGAGTCGGGGCTCTCCCCTCGACCCGCACCCTTCCCTAGCCTCTCCTTCAGCCCTGCAGCACGACTCTGGCACCTGCCTCGACAGCGGCCACGAGCTGATCTGGTACCAATCCTCGTAGCTCTGGACCCCGCAGCAACGAAGCTAGAAAATAAATATTCATTTAATAGCGATAAATCTCATCATTATATAAGAGTATAATAACACAGTTTTAATCCACGTATGATAAAAAAGGACAATCACTAAAACTGATGAAAGAGCCCTGGAAACTTTTAAGAGAAAAGTTCTGAGAAGGATTTACGGCCCGATTTGTGACAACGGAGAGTGGCGTATTAGATACAACCAGGAACTGTATCATATTCATATATGTACAAAGTCGATGGGTTGATGGCAGAGTGGTTAGCGCATTGGCTTAGTAATCCAGTGGTCGCGAGTTCGAATCCTGCCTGGACCGATTTCGTTCACCTGTAGCACAAGAATTTATGCTTATTTTAGGGAACGTAGGAAGATGTATGTATATGTAAGTACTTGTTTAACAAGGTCATATTCATTTTTATTAAAAAAAATCCCACCATCTTTAAATGAAATAAAAATCGGAAGACTCAGATTTGCCAGACATATCCAGAGAATTAGCGAAGAGGACGTCCCAAGATTTATCATAAATGGTGCACCGGGGGGTCGAAGAAGAATTGGAAGGCCGAAGCTTCGATGTCTGGACGGAGTCATGGTGACGGGCTCTGCAGGAGGCTAAGACCCGACCTGAAATTATGAATCCACGTACGAGCTACAATGGTCCTGAGCGCTTTCGATGGTTACATCATCCTTGGAGATTTTTTTAACATGGATACGTGGGGAACACCAACTATTAGGATTTGGGTCCATTATATTCTTCTAAAAATAAAAGGCTACGACTATTTACACGACTCAACCATAGACGAAAACCAAAAATAACCACAGAAAACGCAGATAAATCAAGTTATAAAAATATTTACCTTTGTTTATACTTTGGTATAATTGTAGATCTCGATGAAAAAATGATTTAAAATGATGAAGTAAATGTAAAAAGATGCCAATATTATTTATTTTTTCTTCAAGTTGGTTTCCATGATGCATTTATGACCATTGAAATAATGACAAAGGTAAATATTTTTGTATTTTGATTTATCTGCGCTTTCTATGGTTATAAATGACCTTCAAACATAGACGACGTCAGAAAATTTGTCGTGGAAATAGACACTTTTTGGCGGGAAAAGCGTTTTCCCGCCAAAAATTCCTGTCGTAAAAATAGTGACACCGAAAATAAAATTATGAACATCCGTCCGGTATTCCCCGGATATTTCCTAGTTTAGAAAGGATTAAGTCCGGAAGGAGTTTTCAAAAAGTGTCCAGGGGAAACGCTTTGTGTCAGGGAAAAATCGTGCCCTCGCTTTTTTGCAAGGTTTTAGATTTATTTTTAGGTACTGCCTCCCTGAACAGCCAGGGGGCCTAGACAACGTGTCATTTAAGCTAAGCGTTATATCGCTAAGCGAAAGTAAATGTATGAAATTGGTCGCTATGACAACACGTGACAGCCACAAATTTCATACATTTCTATCGCTTAGCGATATAACGCTTAGCTTTAATGGCATGTTGTCTAGGGGGGCAGGACAGACAGTTTATCTAGTATTCACACCAATTTAGTTATTTTATTTTAATATTTCAGTTACTTTTTTTAATATATAATGCAACTGGCTCACGCCACGCCAGTCGCAATTATAACTACAAACAAACCTAACCAACCTATTTTTACCAAACTTTTGTAGGTTAGGTTTAAAAAATCGGGTACATCCTAGGCAATCCTGGCTGGTCAGGGAGACAGACCTTATTTTTATCCTTGTATAACATTGACACTCTTTTCATTATATTCGGTAGGTACGGCGTGTTTATAGACAAAGTACTCATCCGATTATTTTCAAATTTTGCAAATTTGTAAATCTAGTACTCGCTTAGACCCATTAGATTTTGAAGGATATCTGATCAGTGCTTCTCATTTTTTTAACTGTCAAATATTTAAAGTGTTCCCAAGCTCGGGAAACTTAAAATATGATATTTTTATTTTCAAATTGATAAAAAGGCACATCAATCTCATAAAATGGCATTGAAGAATTATCAGGTTTTGTGATAAATTATTTTTCATACAAAATTGAAAACATTGTTGAGTGAATTGGTAAGTGAAGAGTATAGAGTTGGCCCAAACCCACTCGTTTTTATAATTACACGAAAAATAAAGTGATAAAAACTTACCTCGTTTTGAATGTGGTCCCATATCGGCACGAGATTATTGTCAGAGATATTGTAATGAGTCTCCAGGCTCTTCTGTAATTGTGTCTTCACGTGGTATCCCAGAGAATCCCTGAAGACAAATGCCAAAGACGCTCCAATGAATTCTCCACAAAGAAGGACTACCACTAAACTGAAATACTAAACAAACAATTCGAATATTATAATTTTGTATTTCAAATTAGTAAATTTTAATATGAAGTATTTCAACTATTATTTCAATAATAATTGCAAAATTTAACACGCCATCTATTGATCAATTAATAAACGTCATTCAGCCGAGACTCAAATCAAATCTGCAAAATATACAAATCTGCAAAATATACAAAGCTAAAAAAATCTAAATCTTATTTTGTGTACTTTGGTGCTCTAAAGAAACATTTTTAAAGATAAGTATTATATGATTCTAATATTTTAACTACATAAACATAAACGCTTTTAGTATCCATTGATACCAAAAGGTAAGTAGGTATCTAGAATGGATAGTATTAAAAATGTTATAAAAGTTACTGATTTTCTCCATAGATGGCTTTCAAAAATAGCAAAACGTGAATAATAATTATTGAATTTCAAACTATTATTTCTTTTTAAGATTATTTTCAAGAATCATCGTGTTAATTAAGAAAAAAATTAACTTGAAGATATACCTAACAATTGTTTATATACAATACATTTAATGACTTATTGCCTTATTTATTTAATATTGCTTCTCGGGCAACTTACAGGTACTATGTCAAATATTTATTTAACACGCACCCAATAACAAGTTGCCACATTCGGGAGACTTACAATTATAATCGTCTCACAGATCCAAACTGAAAACACAATTAAAAATTGTGTCTCCACCGGGACCTTTGGATCAGCAGTCAAATACCCGACCAACTGAGCCACGAAGGCCGACAAAACTTAAAAAAAACAATAAGGAAAACTGCGTCAAATGTCTGCGTGATTTGAAAATAAAATAAAAACGAAATGACCCAGAATAAGTGGACAGGTATACACGATTTTTTAACAAATTAATGTCATTTATTATCAAATATGGCCTACTTATTGTACATTAGCATATAGCAAGAAATGAACATTATAGTATCATTATAAATTGATGTACAAACATTAGAAATCCCAATGTGAGAATTATTTCATTATACAATAAGCTTCTTACAGACTCATGTACTGTACACATCTTGTCGTGAGAAATTAATATACTTAGGTAGATACCTATTGTGGTTATTAACAATTTCTCTTGAGTTAATAACTCTTCTTAATATAGGTATATGAGAATAAATAAAATTATGAAATATTTTTCCGTAGGTTCACTTACTTCAACTATTTTTTTTTTTGATTGCATATTATGCTTTCGCAAACATTAGATATTTTTTAGACCTTAGAATTCACCACAGGTTAGTTTTACCAATGTCGGATGAATTGGGTTTTTGTATTGTTTTTACTTGTCCTTTTTGCATATTGCTCGAGAATCAATATGCAAAAAGGAGCTGTCAAAGTTGACATTAAACTTAGTAAATAGTGAATAGTGGTAAAAATCATACATCTACTTATGTAAATATGTGGAGAAATTTAATGTATTTTAAAAATGTGATCAAATGCGAATACATAATAGACTCATTCCTAACCACAAATGACAGAGGTGTTGATAACATTTTTCCTGCAACCAATTTCTATTGAATTTATAAAGCAACTTGCTCACGCGAGTCGCTATTGTCATTGAAGAGAAATGACTATTCGACAGAGGTACTACAAACAGTGTGATCGGTTGTCTTAAAGCCTCCTTATTCCTCACAGATTCCAGAATTACATCAAAAAAATATACCGTCAGAGAGACGTTTAGTATTGGAATAGTCTAAGGGTCGTATTACAAGAGTTATTTGAGAAAAATATAAGAAAAAGGTAAGGTCCCGTACTGCGAGAATACTGCTTACGGGACCTCACATTTTTCTTACATTATTCAATACGACCCTAAATGTCTAAATTACAAAAATTAAGGAATTGGATTTCAAAGATACCCTAACGGAGTCCAGCTACAAGAAAAAACACACCTAAAATATCAAAACACAAATGAAGAAACAGAATATGAAAAATACCTGTATTTTGACTACACAAATTGAATATTAACCACATGTAGATAATATTCAAGAAATACAATTCACCACATCAGTGCCAATGTGACCTGAATGCTACGATTGTACCACATTAGCATAAACATCATTACGCTTCATAATGTAAGTAATATCTTTTTGTTATGCAGTTATTGTTGACACCTGGACGACATCCTAAAAACATAATAATTACTTCCATTGTTTTCATAGGTGACATTTCGCTAAGATGGAAATTGTGTAGGCGAGCGTAAGAACATCTTCAATAAATAAATAACTTATTATTGTTTGGTAAAACGAACAATTTTAATGAACAAAAGCGTTCTTGGAATGATCAAGTACCATGAATTTACTATCATTTTTGATTATTTCCATAACACATCAAATTAATACAACATAACTAAACTCAAATATTATGATGAATATTACCTTACTAGGCGAAGTCTGTTTTGAGGTAATACTAATACGCAATACATTATTGCTCCATAAATTCTCAATAAGGTAAAATTTTTAAAAATTGCAAAAAATTAAAAAGGACCAAATTCATAAAAAAATAAGTGTATTTGTGAGGGGTTAGGGTGTGTTTGCATGAGTAAGAGGACGATGTGGGTATACCAATGTGTAATAAAGGATGTATGAGGGCGCAAGAAAAGATCTCTGAGTGGAAATACTATCTTAGAACAACTTTGGATTCTTCTATGAAAGTCAGGGTATATCGTGGACCGTGTTATATATTTTGCTGGGTTTTTAGGTAGTTGTATGATTATTGGCGCTATATTTTTTGTCGATTTATTTCTATTAGACTTTTTTAATATTGTAATATTACTTGTTATACATACTTATCACTCATTTTTGTTTATGTTTATTTCAACGATGGAATTTTATGACTTTACAAAAGTCTGTTCTGAAGTGATACTAAATGTAGGTGAGGTACATTGTACTTGTGTATACATATTTTTCCCTATGCAATTGAAGCCAGAGCGGACACCGTTGGAATAAGAGCCTGCTCCGGACGACAGATATGAGAAGCCTACGCTGGATTCACCCATTTGAATCGAACGCGTAAAACAGATATGAGAAAGATTCGCGACGTAAGGGACATCCTCAGATGGTACAGGAGCCGAAGACGATTCTGGCGGTACCGCGTGGTAAGAATGGGAGACAACAGGTTATCTACCCAAAATTATCTTCCAACAAATAAATTTTCGTAATCGACCACGAGGTAGACCACAAGACATGAAGAGGTAGCTGGAGCTTGGCGTCATAGGTTTCCAAAACCTACTACAAGAAGAAGAAGAAGAGTATAATTTAATTCGCTTTTTGTATAATAATTGTTTATATTTAGAAAAAATTATAGTAAAATATCGTACAAATTTAAATGATTGTCAATGATTTAGAACTGCACAAACAGTGATTGTTGTAAACAAAATCAACATAGTAAACCAATTCGATAATTCATCCAATCGAATCGTTTATCTTTAGAATAAAACACTGCACATTTCTCAAGCAAAACCATTAAAAATAGTAAGTTATTAAATCGATTTGATTACAATTATATTATTGTCTGTTAGCCCTGCGGTGTTCCGATCCAGTGGTTTCAATGTCGAAGTGATAATTGCCTTTAACAATAATGGATACCTACAAAACCAAATTGGCTGTCTACAATTTACAGTTGTGATTATTGAAATAATGGCTTAGAAAGTTTGTACCTTGCTTTCAATCGTGGAACAGTGCAACGTACTCGCTGAAGAGAGGATGTCCGCTCATCATTTTGTAATGCCACGCTTTATGTCTTTTTTCGCAACACGAAATCATTAGACATTCACGAGAAGATGGCTATTAGTATTTAACACACGATTTTTATTTGAAAATATCGTTATTTGCAGAGTACTTGAATTATCCATCACATTGAATTAAAAAATGAATCTATGTACTTACATTATGTGCTCTAGACTAGATTCGTTTTTATAAACAGTTGAAAGAAATTTACATTTTAATATTGTTTAAGACAAAAAATAAGGTTTGACTGTATTCAATCAATCAATCAGTGGCGCTACAACCCATCGTGGGTCCTGGCCTCCTCCAGAAGCTCCCTCCACACCTCCCTGACCACCGCTTCCTGTCGCCAATTTACAACGCCCATCGTCCGCAAGTCCCTCTCTGCTCCATATAACCATCTCAACTTTGGGCTACCGACGCTTCTTCTGCCCATTGGTCTTGTAGCAAATATCCTTGTAGTGGACAGGTTTCGTCCACTCGCTACATGACCCAGCCATCGGAGCCGGCATATTTTGATGTACTGAGTGACATGTACATCTGAGTACAACTGGTACAGTTCGTGGTTGTACCTGATACGCCAGGCTCCATTTTCGCATACGGGGCCATAAATGCGTCTCAATATTTTTCTTTCAAAGGTGTTTAACCTTGTTTCATTGGCCTTTGTTAGGGTCCACGTTTCAGCAGCATATGTTAAGACTGGTCGTATGAGAGTCTTGTACAGTTGGACTTTTGTTCTCTTTGATATGTATTCACAGACTCCAAAATTAAATTCGAGCTTAATTGATTTAATATCGTTATGACAATAACCTATAATATTTTAATCAAAACTAAAAACCATTGGGTAGTTTTATGGGCTAGTAATCCAGTGGTCGCGATGTCGAATCCTGCGTCGACTAATTTCGTTCACCTATAGCACAAGCTTGTATGCTTAGTTTAGGGAATGTAGGAAACTCCGGATCACGTTCTGTTTGGTTGTCCAATCAGGGATGCGCTAGACATTTATTTTAGGTTTGAGAATGTCCAATACCCTGTTTCCACAGTTTACCTTCTTGGGCTGAACTCTCCTCAAGTTCATGGTTTAATATTTAATTCGATTATAAAAAATCTGACTATTATTTAATTCTTTTTTTATTGACTTAATCTTTGTTAACTAATGATTCTGATTAATAACGGCTGCAACATCCTTTTATGGGTGAAAAGCCTTAAGAGAAAAAAAAAAAAAGAAGATGTGTTGGTTTAACAAGAACTTATTCATATTTTATAAATAAATATATTTACTTTGATTTTCAAGTATATTAAAGTTACAATATATCTTTTACGTGAGTCCAGATTCACATACATAGAGCTTCAAATGCATAAACATCGTTTGGTCAAATAATTTATTAGCTTCCTAATTCTAAAAAAACTTATTCAAGAGGAACACAGAACGTCTTTAGAATGTCTTCTTCTTCAAATGATTTTGATATTTTGATCACAAAACCTAATACTATTTAAGCTTTTGAAACAAGGTTATGACTAATTTTCAAATACTTAGCTGTTATTTAAATTGTGATTGACATAACCCTTAGAGATCTCGATACAGTTAAAATGAAAGCAAAAAGCAACATTTGATTGATCTATTATTCAGACTTGAAAAGTAAATTGTTTATGTTGACAAACGTGAATGACTATTCATGTTGTTGATCTGCCAGTAAAAGGCCAGGCCTAATGAATTAGTCAGACCTCTTCCTACATCTGTGCACGTCCCACACAATGCACTTTTATCTTTACTAACAATCATTGAAACAATTTAAATTTTCAATCCTACGCGATCTCCGTCTACTACCGAATTAACAATCATGGATCTTGGGTCGCTGACCGAAATCGTACAATTATCAAATATAATTTATTGGTCAAGGGGCAAGAAAATGTGTGTTGTCTTCGTCAATTGAATATTTATTACGTCTGCGGAAGTCATGCATGGTAGATGCCAATATTGATGAAAGCGTTATTGATTTAATAAATATCTACCGCGTACTGTGAACAGTGTGAACTGAATATAAAAAAGTTGCGTGTCTCATTATTTATGTTATAATTTTCGTTGGCTCATGTTCCTACATAATGTGCACATTTGCCATAATATGGAAATCTCTTCCAACAAACCCAAGCAATGTGAACCTCGGGTAAAATTGGTACAAACAGTATTATTAGTACCTCACTTAAAAGAAAAATTAAATGTAACAATAAACATACCGATCACAGTAATGAGGAAATTGAATTGAAAAAATTACAATGCAGATATGATGTATTTTCTGGGACCGATTTATGTACCTAAAGGCTTTATCTTAGGGCCTCAAGATTAAGGGGGGCTTTCATACGAATTAGATGAAATTTAACTGACTTCTTCTTCTTGTGTAATATCAGGTCTCCCCCACGTTGACGACCACCATAGAGAAAGCCTCCCTGTCCTATGCAGAAAGCCTCCTGTCCAGTTCTTATACCGGTCCATTCGCGGATGTTTCGCAGCCAGGAAAGCTGCCTTTTCCCACCCCTCTACGACCCTCAATCTTCCCCTTCATGAAGAGCTGAAGGATGGCATACTTTTCACCTCTCAGAATATGGCCAAAGTACAACACTTTACGGAGCTTAACATTTTTGAATAATCTTCAGATATGGGCTTCATTGAAGAAGGCAACATAAATTAATGACCTGTGGCCGATCTTCATTTATAAACATATACATTTGAGCCATACCATACGATGTATCTCAATAAATAGATTTCTATTACTTACAGTGACTAGCATACACCTGGACTGGACCCAGGAGCCGCAGCATCCGAAGAATGCAGCCAAAAAGCAGATGACACCAACGGCGATGAGAAGAGTATCAGCTCCGGCCCAAGGAAGATGTGGAACTAGATTACTCCTACCCGGATAGCATACCTTCAAATAGATGCCTCCAGATACTAACAAGCATCCTGAAATCTGAAATTGAAAAATAATTTATTAAACATACCTATAAATTTAAAAATGTTTTAATTTTTGCAATTGAAACACAGATACAGCGAATGACGTGTTTAACTCCATGGTAAATAACAAACAAGATTATTGTACAGTTTTTTTATATGATTATCGTTTTGCCTGGTAAGGGTCGCCTAGAAATTAATATATCAACAATAATAAAGGTACTTTCATTTGTCTTTTGCCACGTCCATGTTTCACTGACATACATCAAAGTAGACTCTACGATTGCATTATGTATTTCAATTTTGGATTCCTTTGAGATGCTTGGATCGGACATTACTGGTTTGAGTGCTCCTTTTATTCTATTACCTGCCATAACTCTTCCTTCAATTATCTTTATCAGGTCTTCCATTCCGTTCAAACATACTCCCCAAGTATAAATATTTCTCAACTCGTTCTAACCATTTATCATTGTCATTGACTTAACATTATATTCTCGATAATTTTGCTTTCAATTGCAGTGTTAATAGTGAATCTATCGTTTTTCACGCTTCGTGGAATATCAAACACGATTTACTTATGAATAATTAAATTTCACTGTTTATTTATTAAAGACACTAACCTATATCGATTCATCGAAGAACATCATCAGAGTGCTGATACCGGTTAGTTGAATTTACTAAATAAACAGTGAATTCATCATAGAGTTTCACCAATAATTTACTGTCCATAAACTGATTATGTACCTATATTAATACTTTCTCGGTCTTATGTGAATCATTTGCACCATTTTTATGACCATTCCTTAAATATTAGAATGTATGTACTCAATATTCGACCGTTCATAATTAATGTTTTGAGTCCTCGGACCTGATATATGATAAACGAGTGGGTTGTGGCCAACGCTATACTCCTCCACAAACTATTTAAATTTTTTATGGAAAATTTTCAGCATTTTCATGAAATGAGTTTGTTTAATTATTTTTAATTTAAATATTTTATTATGAAATTTTGGTCATTCTTCAGTGCCATTTTATGAAAGTGATGTGCCTTTTTAACAATTTCAAAATAAAAATATCAAATATTTAGTTTCCCGAGCTTGTACATAGTCGCTTTGAAATATTTGACAGTTGAAAAAATTGTATAAATATACTTCAAAATCTAATGAGATCTAAGCGAGTATTAGATATACAAATATGGAAAATTTGAAAATAATCGAATGAGTACTTTAGTCAATAATCGATAAAGTAGAATAAACACGCTGTACATAGCGCATTGGACACTGCACACACAGACAAAAATACATTGTGATGAAACTTTCAGAATACAATCTCAGCATGACAACAGTTGATAATCTGCAATAAAAAAATAACATGAAATTGCGAATTCATAACACCTCACTATATCCCCTTGGGGTAGTGAGGAGTAAAAACATCCAAATAATTTATGGGTATTATTGTTTAAGTGCGATTTGTATTGTTTCACAGTAAGTATGTATTTTTCTTTAACATATTCTGTATTTGATTTTTGATGTTTGTTGTTCTGCGTTTGACATTGCCAATATGAAATTAAACACTCAGTGGTTTGACGTTAAATATTTTTTTATTTGATTTAAAGTAAGTGTACATATTTCCAACGTATTATTGTATTGATTACATGAAAATTCTTCGAAACACAATTGTTCGAATGCGCAATTGTACGAATAACAATTTTTCGAAAATCAGTTATCAGAATGACAATTGTCCGAAAGCAAATTATTTGAACTAACACTTGTTGGAAAACCAATTAACCGAATTTAATATATTTTTGTGTCATTATGTTGCCACCTTTGACATATTTGTTGCCAGTAAAATATATTCGATGAAGACTATTATTACTTGTTGTATTATTGTTGGGTAGGTACGTATGTTTGCACATTTTTAATAACTGATGTTTGACAGCGCGGGATAGCCTAGTTTGTACACCATTTTATGTTTATGTAGTATTCACATCAATTTAGTTATTTTATTTTAATATTATAGTTACTTTTTTAAATATATTATGCAACTGGTCGCAATTTTAACTTCAAACAAACCTAACTAACCTATTTTTACCAAAGTTTTGTAGGTTTAGGTTTAAAAAATAGGTGTACATCCTAGGATATCTGAAAGCGCGGTGCGTCGCCATGTTGTTTATTCCATAGATTTTTATTATACATAATATACTATGTAGATGTAGTACTCCGTGCAAAAAGTGAGTCATTTGTTTTCGATTCATACAAAATTTGCTAACTACGACATCTAGTATATTATAATAAAAATCTATGGTTTATTCCTCTCACAATACTACCAACATGACGTCATAAAAATTCGAACAATTGTAAATTCTGATAATTGTGTGTTCGGAAAATTGTTTTTCGAAAAAATGTGATTCGAATAATTGCCATTCGTAAAATTGAGCATTCGAATAATTGTTTTTCGAATAATTTTCCTGTCACCTATTATGTGTACCTATAATTTAGTTTTCCGTACTCTTTCTCCATTATGAACTATGCCAAATCTCACACACCTCAATACGATGTAATAATTCAAGTATTTTTTCGTAGTGTAATCTAGAAATTTCTTTTAGAAATATATAGGTTTATAACGTTTACCAAATTCCAATTCGAATGATTAGATATATATCTCATTGAAGTTTAATGAATATTATTTGCACATATTTAGTGAACAGCAATGATCCCAAAATTAAACATATTAATAATAATAATAATAATGGGATGATTTGTATAGCGCCGTTTTTGTGATAACCTCACCTCAAGGGCGCTTTGAGTTTATTGTTATTTTATGTCGTGAGACTCGCGGAATAGATGAGTTTTGAGGTGTATTTTGAATTGGTCAAGGTTGTCAATTCGTCTCAGATGAGGTGGTAGTTTATTCCACGAAGCTGGGCCAGCCACCGCAAAAGCACGATCGCCAAAATTTGTGGTGTTAACTCTATTGATTTCAGTTAACTTGCCGGCCATGGTTGTGGTGGCTGACCGGAGTGTTACTTGTCGGTCGTTTGCAGTAAAAGGGATGCAGAGCTCTGTTAGATAAGTGGGAGCAATGCCATGGATTGCTTTGAATGTCAGCAAACATAGTTTGAACTTGACTCTCTCTGGGACTTTCAACCAGTGGAGGTTTCGAAGATGGTGAGAGATGTGAGAGAATTTTGCAGCTCCGGTGATAAGCCTGGCCGCTGCGTTGAAGACGGATTGAAGTTTGTTTAGCTCGAGTTTTGGGAGGTTTGCGTAGATGCCATTACAGTAGTCTAAGCGAGAAATAACGAATGAGTTTACTAAAGATTTCGTTGCTTCTACGGGAATATTTCGTCTGATGGATTTTATACGTCGTAGGTGGTAGAAAGCAGAAGATGTTGTGTTGTTTATTTGTTTTTTGAGGCTCAGGCTGGAATCGAGATGTATTCCGAGAAGTTTAACTGTGGATTTTGGAGTAATGTCAGTGTCTGCGACTGAGATGGGAGTGTTGTCTATGTGATGTTGCCGGCGGCATGTGGCCGTCCAGAGAAATTCGGTTTTAGTTGGATTTAATTTTAGTTTATTAGAGGACATCCACCGCTCTATTTCTCCGATACATAGACAAATTTTGTCTTTTAGAAGCAAAGATTCACTTGGAGTCGAGTAAAAGTACAGCTGCCAGTCGTCAGCGTAGCAATGTGCGAGAAGACCGTGAGATTTTACTATATTAAAGATGTCTTTTGTGTATAGCGTGAAAAGTAGCGGGCCAAGCACGGAGCCCTGGGGAACACCTGTCATCACCTTTGAAGGGGAAGACTTTTCTTTATTTATAGTTATGCTTTGAGAGCGATTTTGTAAATAGGATTTCAGCCACAAGTGGGCTTTACCCTGAAATCCGTAGGATATGTTCAGTCTGTTTAGAAGAAACGGATGGTCGACTGTGTCAAAGGCTGCGCTCATATCCAGGAATGAAAGAAGAACTAGATTGCCTGTTTCTGTTGCTAGGATTACATCTGAAAGTAATCGAAGGAGACCCGTTTCTGTGGAGTGGTGCTTTCTGTATGCAGACTGGTGGGTGGCGAACATATCTTGTGATTCGATAAAATAGTTGATGCGTGAAGCGACGATTTTCTCTAGTAATTTCGACAAGAAAGATAAGTTGGATACTGGCCTGTAGTTATTTAAATCACCAGGGTCGAGAGATGTCTTTTTTAATATTGGAGTGACTAAGGCCTTCTTGAAGAGGTTTGGTACAACGCCAGAATTCAGGGAGATGTTACATATCTTAGTTATGAAAGGAGACAGTTCGTGAGAACACTTTTTTAGGAGCCATGTTGGAATGGGGTCGAGAGAGCAGTTTTTGGATATTGAGTTTTGGATGATCTTTTGAATTTCAGCTGTATTAGTCTCATCGAATGAGCTAATTTTTGCTTTATTGTTTGCTTCGTAAGATGGTGCATCAGAAGAGGTTGTATTATTGAGAATATTTTGTATTTTGTTATGGAAAAAATTAGAAACGTCATTGGGAGACAGGTCTATAGTTGGCAGTTGTGTCGACTGTCCCAAGACAGAATTGAGGGATCTCCACATGCGTTGGGGGTCGCCTCGTTCAGAGTTGATTTTTTCCGTCCAGTAAGCGTTTTTCTTTGTTTTAATAACGTGTCTGTAGTTATTCTGGGCCTCTATCCATTTATGTCTATCGACTGTTTTTTGTTTTTTAAAAGCTCTCTCTTGTCTTCTCATTTCTCTTTTTGCATTTCTGCATTCCTGGTCGAACCACTTGTCTGAAATTCGAATTTGTCGTCTTGTCGTTTGTTCAGGAGCATGTTTATTTAAAAGGTCTGTCAGTGTATTGTCGTAGCAAACGGTCAGTTCGTCAATTGTGAGAGTTTCAAGTTGATCCAGGTTACATAGAGGAGACTGTTGAAGTTCGAGTTTAAAGTTTTTAATATTGAAATTTCTCCATGCTCGAGATTTTATGGTGTGATATTCTGGTGGATGTGGGGTAAGGTTGATTGTCGTGTAAATAAGTCGGTGATCTGATAGACCAATGTCAGTTATTTGTGGGTCTAGCTCCTCGTTGCCAGCTCTGCATATTAACAAATCGAGTATTCCCCCGGCGTCATGTGTCGGTTTTTGAATGTATTGTGCTAGTCCAAAGGATGTTAGTATATCAATAAATCTGACTCTGATTGGGTTAGTATATTGCTCCAAGTGAATGTTAAAATCTCCCGTTATATAAATATGTTGCGTGTTAATTAATATAGTTTTTCCTAATAGAAGAGAGAGTTCATTAAAAAATAAATCTGTCACAGGTTTTGATCCAGGTCTATATATGGTGATGATGATGAAATAGGAACTGCCAGAAGATATCCGACATCCTAAACACTCGAAGCTCTGGAATTCTCCTATTGGGATTTTGGCGATACGTAATCCTTGTGTTCCAATTAAGGCGATTCCTCCGTGATTCGTCTTGAGTGTGTTGGTATGTTGTTTTCGCTGTCTGGCTTCCTCGACGACGATGAGACCCTGAGAGTGAAGCCTTTTCAGTGACACGGTGTTGTGGTCATCGTGCCATGTTTCTGTTACACACAAAACGTTGAGCTTGTTTTGACGGATAACATCCACGATATCCTCCGCTTTGTTGTTTAGGGACCGCGCATTCCAGTGTCCGATGGCCACTCTTCTGGGAATGGGCACTCCATGGCGCTTTGACAATGGGTGGTCGATTTTTGATTGAAGAGATGATGTAAGTGGTTTGATTATATTTTGCATGGTATGTTGTTCCAAAGAGAGTGTTTTCTTATGTTTTCCTCCACGGCATCCTCGCTGTCGTTTAATGAATTTCTTTTGTAAATTTGCATTCCGGGTTATGTCAATAATATTTTGCTGTAGATTTTTTGTGTTGTATTTAAGGCTAAGTAGGTATTCGTGGGTATACTTATGTATTATGGGGTGTCGATGGCTGCATTCCATAGTGGTCGTCGTCGGTCAAAATCCGTCCAACATGTGGTCAATATCTGTGGGCTGTTATACCCAACACCTAAACATTTGTATTCACTGGGTGCACATGTGTTTGACCTGCTATAATACAAAAAATGAACCTGCCCCGAATGGGTCCGTTTCGTATCACCGATGCTAACACTAAACTTGTCAAAGTCAAAATTTATTTAAAATATTCACTGAGTTTTGTAACTGTTTTTGTTTTGTACCTCTATAAATACATAAAAATATACTGAAAAATTATATCACAAAGCACTCACAATTGTTTTACTAGTAGTCTTGCACAACTTTTATAACTAAAAATTTGGAATACCCGGTGTAAATCTAAATATTCCACGGAGCACAATGAATTGCGCCCGGCCGCTACGGAGCGCCAGGAAGTCATGTCATATTATTCTTTGTTTACATACAATCAGTGGCGGCTCCCCCAAAGGGGCTCTCGGGCTGAGCCCTCCCAAAAATTTTTTTCTATAGATTCCAAAAATATGTGCTAAATTAATTCTGGAAATTCATTATTTTTTTTTAAATAAATGTGTTTCCACCTTACGGTTGTAATAGTAAAATACTGCAATAGTTCGTTTCATACAGCGAGATTCTATAAAAAATTTTGTTCCGCGGGCACAATGTGCTTGCGCCCGAAGAACTGTATGTAAACTCATAGAATTGATTTTAATGCCGCAGTGCAATATGATTCGAAATGTATGGAGCTCTCGGGCACGTTCCTATATAATATGTTCATGAATTCACCGGAATATACTACTATACAACAATCTCGTATATTTTGGTCTAAACGATTAAATTGAATTAGTGTGTTTATGAACACGATTAATATTAGTATGTTTATGAACACGTCTGCGGCGTCTGCGCACTTCGGTCAGCTCGTCAGCTGAGAGCTGAAAACTGTTGATGACAACGCGCCATTTTGCATGTTGTTTTTGCAGAGTGACGAATTGCGGTTAATATTTTTTATGATAATTTTTGACAATAGTACACGGTGAATAGTATACATAATTTAATTTCGCGTTACTTTAATTACGATGATCGTGTGAATGTGAAAAACTAAGGGCCTCCCGGCCAATCATCTCATTATCTCAAATAAGTAGGTACTTGTAAATCACGTAAATATATTCGAAGTTTTAATATAAATATGTAACAAAAAACGTCATGGCTTTGCAGATGTAGTGAAAAGAATGCGTATTGCGGGTGTAGTGAATGTTGTTTTCCGTGTTTACTTTTTGACAATAATTCTGATGTAGGTATTAATTCTGACTCTGACAAAAACAACTAAATCCAACATGTATGATATATGATCCACCGACCCCCTTTTTTAAGGTATTGTAATTGCAGCTTAACAGGAGAATGATGATAAACACTGATCATATGCATGAAAATATTTTTTTCACCTGTGTCGATATTTCACAATTGTAGGTACTGAATATTTTCTCCTTTCAAATACTCATTTCCTTTCAAGAAAAAAAATCGAGCCCCTCTAATATTTTAGGTCTTCAGCCGCCACTGCATACAATTATGTTATTTCAGGTGGACTATGTATATTCACCGTTGACTTTCGTCATCCGGTGACGTTCTTAGCCAGTTTCAAGTTTAATATTTAACAAATAGATACTCTTGCATTCTAATTTTATTTTTTAATTTTTTATTAGTCAGGCAATTCACACAATATTGTATGATTTGTGCCATAATTGTATTCATTAAACACTCAAACTTAAATATTAACAGTGGCAAATAAAAGAAAGTCACTTAACATTAAAAATAAACATAAAATTAGCTACTCCCACCACCACCCGCTCCACCCGCATATGGGGACTGTCAACGGCCCCTTCGCAGAACGCTAGAATGAGCGACAAAAAAAAACAATGCATGGCACGAAGAGTAGCTCATGGAGCCCTCTAGATTAGCAATCTCGGCAACATGGTGCAAAAAGAACAATCAACAAGTGCGAATTGAGATTCACACTTGCGGACTGTCGGCGACTTCAAATCCATATAGGTATATAGGGCATCAGAGAAGTGACCAAGATCTCTGGAAAACAGACAAGTCAGTGAGAATCTTCGGATAATAAGGCACCGTATCTATGGCAAAATCGTTTAAAGGCTTTGTAATTGTTCTTCGAGATCACTTAGTCCACATGTCCACATAAAATATCAAAAGGTAGGTACATTACAGAAGGACATTATTTTTAACAATAAATTTTATAGGCTTACGATACACATGAAATTTTTTGAGAGCCAGGAGGTGAGCAACGCAAAAAGGTCTAGAGATTTCACTAAATTCGTTGTAAAGAATACCAGAAGACTGGATTGGGCACGAAAAGAACAGATGATCCAACGTTTCTATGTCGGTATTGCATTCACATACATCACTATCGACTATTTTAATTTTATATAAATGACTTGCAATTAGACAGTGACCAATTCTCATACGACAAATGATTAGTACAACACAAATCTGATTCGAAGTAAAAATAAAATAAAATTAAATACACAAGTTATTGTTATTTGCAAATGAACACACCACTCGAATCACGTCTAAATTGTCGGGTTACATAACAATACTGACATCTTTGTTGGCAAAACAACCCCCCTTGACACCAAAGTTGCCAAAAAATGGTTACTATATCTCGTACAGATGGGCAACTGAAAAAAATATGGTTACCTAATGTCACTTGTTTCCGCGCCAAAGGCACATCTCGGAGAATCACGTAAATTAATTTTATATAAGTGCGCTGGACAAGTTGTGTGACCCGACCTCAAGCGACATATCAGCGTGATTTCTTTTCTAGGTAACCTATAATTGCTAAACCACGGTTCTAAGGGAATCCTTATTATTTATTTGTGAATAAATGTGTGTCTCTTTGCGATTCATCAATGTATATTTTTTACTTTTAAACAGCGTTGGATTACAAAAAAAAAATACCGATTAAAAGTTACCGATGTTGCATACAAGGTAGCTTCCTTAAAATGGAATTGGGCTGGCCATGTAGTAAGGACAGCAGATGATCGATGGACCAAACGCACCATGGAGTGGCGACCGGGAACTGGACGCAGAAACCCGGGCAGACCACAAACAAGATGGTCTTACGACATAAAACAAGTGGCAGGAGGTCAATGGCACAGAGTGGTGAGGGATAGGGAAGCATAGAGGTTGAAAGGGTAGGCCTATGTCCAACACTGGACGAATAATGGATGATGATGATGATGATGATGAATAGGTAAATGACTATCACAGACGTTCAAATATTTCATTTGTTAATTTGATGTTTTTTTTTCCAATTAATAAATCTTTTACATAGAGCAACAGAAGGCGAAATACTAGTGAATAATGAACTACTAGAATAAGTGGATGAATGAATACCTATATGTATTAAGGAAGTATGTTTCAATGTGATGAAAGATTGGAAAAGGATATCGAAAAAAGGGTAACTGCAGCAAATAGAGTGAACGGTGCATTTGGAACAGTAATGGCTGAACCAATTATCTCAAGGTCGGCAAAGCTTGCTCTGCAAAATGCAATAGTCGTCCCAACAATAATGTATGCTAGTGCGACATGGACATGGCAGAAGACGCATAAAAGTAAAATTAACGCTGTGGAAATGAGGTCTATAAGACAAATGTGACGCGAATTAACTTAATTAAAAGTCTTTGACGCTTGCGTTCTCCTGGTACTGACGTATGACTGTGAAACTCTTGTAAACAAAATGCTACATATTTAGTAGTAACACAAAGAGCCATGGAAAGGAGAATGCTGAGTGTTTCGTTAAGAGATAGAAAAAATATGTGACTTGTGGATAAGAGAGAAAACCATAAAATCCGAAGCTGTCTAAAAAAATGTCAATCAGAATTGGATCTGGGCAGGCCATGTCGTCCGAACCACAGACTCCAGATGGACTAAAAATGTGCTAGAATGGTGACCTAGAACGGACAAAAGAAGTGTTGGAAGGCCTCAAACAAGGTGGTCTGACGATATTAGACGAGTGGCTGGAGGCTGATGGTTGCAGTCTGCCCAGGATAGGGAGCTGTGGACGTCTCGGGGGAGGCCAATGTCCATTACTAGATAAAGGAATGCTGACGAAGAGGAAGCCCTTAGGTTTTGTGCTATATACTCTGCGTTCACATTACTGTCATTCAAACTCCGTCAACATTGAACGATTGAAGAGATGGAAGATACTTAACTATACTGATCATATTTTTAATGTGTTTGTGCTAACTGATTTGAACAAATAAAAAGGTTGAGTAAATATTTGTGACTTGCACAACGCGCAGTCCAAATTATTTCCCACTTCGTTATTTCGAAATCACCGATTGTTGAAAATAATTATCTAGAAACTGTTAATATAAGTAAGCGTGAAGATATTTAATAATTCCGCGAAGGAGGCGTTGTGAAAATAGATAGATAATGATTGAGAGATATTGGACCGATCATTAGTGATTGCGGTATATTTTAATGATTTACATCTTTGAATATACCATTTTATTAGAGTGTAAAAATCTATGTCAAAATAGCGACCTTCTTCTTCTCCTTTGCTAGGTAGGTATACCTTTCGTGGCATGAACAGGTATCGCATGTTAGTAAATCTATTTTCTTTGCCCTACATTCACTTAATAAACTTAAAAACTTCCTTCCATTCCGTTGTAAAATAACTCTTGCTCAATCACTTCTTCTTCCATTGCTTGATTATGCCGATGTATGCTATTTGGATGCAAATGAAGTGCATCTCAATAAACTTGAACGTCTTCAGAATATATGTATCAGATTCATCTTTGGGTTGAAAAAATTTGATCGCATATCACCTTACCTCAATCTTCTTTGTTGGCCCAGGATACGCCAGCGGCGCAATATACACATTTTGTCACTATTGTACAATATTCTCTCGAACCCAAACCTACCACAGTACCTAAAAAGCAAATTCACTTATTTATCCAATCATGGTCTTCCACTCCGATCTGCTGAACGTACAACACTATCCATACCTATCCATAATACAGAATTTCTCAGCTCTTCGTTTGAAGTACAATCAGCAAGATTATGGAATACCCTTAGTCCGGATATTGCGTCGTCTAACTCACTTAGTATTTTCAAGAAAAAACTAAAGAAGGAATATTTATCCTTGAACACCTGATCCCGATTTCCTCTCCTGTCCTTACCATATCCTTTTTATTGCTATGAATTATAATTTTTTTTTTGTTTAATGGTATTTAAGTGGTATACGTATTTTATTTGATTTCTTTTACTCTTTTTTATTTGCATACACAATGTTGTCATACTTTGTAATCTGGTTGGTTGGAAGAAATTGCCTAATGGCAATAAGCTCGCCAGTGTACAATTATATTTGTTTATACTATGTACAAGAAGATGTATAAATAAATAAATAAATAAATATATCCCAACTCTTTGTCTGTATCGACTGTTAGGGTCAGCTCTCCTCGTCCTTAAATTATAGGTCCTTCTGTACTGTATTATGTCACCTAGGCCATGTCTCTGGAGTTGGTTTAATCTTTGCACAATCTAGGAATTCTTTAGTCTTCCTCTGGATGTAAGTCGAGAAATATCCATGGATATTGCTTGGTTTACCGTGTGATCTGGCGGTCTGCGTTCAACGTGCCCGTACCATCTCAACTGTCTTTTCTCTATCTTACTATGTATATCAGTAACACCTATGCTTCAAGGAATCCATAAACTTATCAAAATAGCGATAATATACATAAAATTGTAGATAACATTACGGAACTGCTTTTTAGAGTTTCCGGTTCCAGAGTTTCGTCTCTAGGTTATACTACATTTTACTCTAATGCTTATAATTTTATGGCCTGTCTTATTTTCGATGAGATTCAATCTCTTTTAGTTGCAACAATATGTAAAGAAGGCGTGAATCTAATTTAGGTATATAAATTCGTCGACATTTATTACATTCACAATCATGGTAAATGCCCACGTTTCACATTGTCATCAAAATAACAAGAAAAACAAGCAAAGCAAGATGACCTTATACGTCTGATCTGGTACATTGTGGGTCGACCATTTGTATCTTTATATGTTGCGTCATCACAGGAAATATTAAAAAAAGTGCCTCAGAAAAAACGCAGCAAAAAATGATCATTATAAAACTGAAATGATTGCAAATAATTAATACAATGTCGTTAAGATTTTGAATTGATTAAAACTAGTAGTATCAAATTGGAATATTTAGATAAAAACGATTTATAAAAACTAAATTTCATTCATCGTCATCTTACTTACATACGTATAGTAATGAAAAAATGCTTTAGTTCGATTATTTACTAACCGGATTCCAAAAACTTACATATTCGATTATTTTCAAATTTTGCAAATTTGTATATCTAATACTCACTAAGACCCCATTAAATTTTGAAGGATATCTGAATAGTGCTTCTCAATTTTATTGCTCAAATATTTCAAAGTGACTTCAAGCTCAGAAAACTTAAAATTAGATCATTTTATTTTCAAATTGCTAAAAAGGCAAATCAATATTTCATCAAGTTTTCAGAATAAAATATTTAAATCAAAAATAATTTAACAAACTCATTTCGTGAAATTGCTGAAAATTATCCATACAAAATTCGAATACTGTGGAGTGACTTGGTAGTGAGGCGTATAGCGTTGGCCACATTCCACTCGTTTTTATCTATGTTCAGCGATAACTTTTTACGACGTTGTCCGATTTCGACGATTCTTTTTTTATTAGAAATGGGATATCTTCCGATTGGTCCCATTTTTATTCGACCTATGATCCGTCGAATGAATTCCATAAAATGTTTGCTTGGCGCCGTTTTTCAGTCATATACGTGTTTTTATTTTATTTTTTATTACTTCTCGGGCAACTAACACGTACTATGTCAAATAATAATTTAACACACACCCAATAACAAGTGGCCACATTCTGGTCTCACAGATCCAAACTGAAAACACAATTAAAAACTTCGTCTCCACCGGGAATCGAACCCGTGACTTTTGGATCAGCAGTCTGATACCTAATCAACTGAGCTACGAGCAATTACGATATTATGTTTAGTGCATTGTTATCGATTTTTTTAGTTCATTTTTACTGTGGTTGTTTTTGGAGTTGGTTTTTTGAAATTACTTTTATATTATCATGCAGAAATGTTTGATGATAAATAAATATAAATTTAATAGGGCATACTAGGCTTAATTTAGTTACTGAAAACATGACATATTAAAACCGCCTTATACACTATGAAGTTACGTGTTATTAAGAGTAACTATTGCGAGCGTTAAAAAGGGCATATTTTACTCCTACGAGTTTTCAACAATTATCGGAAACTTAAAATTTGTTGCATTTTTGCATTTTAAGAACAAACCTGACTTGAAATGAAAATACTTAATAGGTTATTCACTTTAATTTTATGCACAATTTAAGCATGTAAAATATTTATTTCTTTAAGACATATTGGTATGGAGTAATTAAAAAAAAATCTCTTAAAAATGATATTATATTTTTTTAGGGGAATTTATGCTCACTTTTAAAATTGTGTGACGAAAATTCTCTAGAGAAATATCAAAAATACTGATGCTATTTTTTTAACCAGACTGTTTAACGTATTTGAGAAATTTTATTTCAAAATGCGATGTTTACGTGTATACCATGTTTAAAAATAAATTGTATAAAAATACTGATGGTATTTTTTTTAACCAAACTGTTGCTATTTTTGTCTGTAAAATTTGTTTCTGAGTTTAAGAAACGAATCTATTTATTCTTCTGGATTATAATCCTAAAATTTATTTGCACCAAGCATCTTGCTCATAAGTAGGTATATCTGGAATAAATTTCCTCAATGGATTCTCTGTTTTGCAAAGCCAATAATTGAGCAAGAGCCCCCTTGTAATGGTCTTGTTGAAAATTTAAAAAAATAAATTGATCAGAGAACTTACCCATATTACTAGATTCAGCCAACAAAACACATGTCTGACACACGTGTAACCGCTTTTTCCCATTCTGAAAAAAATAATACACATTTATTAGTTAAATGAGAGAAAAAAATATTATTTTATTTAACAAAATCATCATTCATTGTATTAATTTATTTGAAAGAATGTACAATACAAAAGTAATGGGCTTCATAAAAATGCATTCATGGATTGTGAAAATGTTTTATTTTGAAACAATAAGTATGTTGTTTAATAGTCGGTAAATAGTCGGTAGAATTCATCATATAGAAATTAATTCGCATTTGCACCAGGTGTACGAACATTAATCGAAAAATATGCAACATTTCTTTATTGGTTAAGATAGTCAATTAACTTTGCCACAACCATCACGTTTATAAAATAATTATATTACATTTTTATATAATATGTTCTGATTGGTTATTTTTAAAACATGCACGGATCAATTCTCGTTACACAACCGTATCCAGATGGCGTGCAACCTTTTACTACAAAACTCTAACTTTCTTCGAGAGTAAATTACCACCGTACGTGGTCCATTCTCTGGCCAGTTGCATCGGCGGACCTAAATACGTGCCCTGAGGCACACCGCCCGGTACTTTTACTCCAAATCGCCTGGTTACAATTCAAATCACGATCGCCTCAGCTGGTACTGGGTCAGAGCTATTGACACAGCTTTCGAGAGAGCCGAGCTGGCTTCAATATATCCTTTGTACATCTCAATACACCGTCGATAGCCGTTTGACATTCAGACTAAGACCCAACTTAAGTCATATTGTTCTTATTGTTACATTTCGACGGTAATATACGAGTCAATATGCTAAGTTGGAAGCGTGAAAATCAGACGACAGGAATTTAAATTAGTTCCGAACGTTGTATGTGTACCTAGGTATGTGACAGTAGCGAGCTGTGAAAATATGAGAACAGTAACATATATTATGGTTTTAAGATCAAATAATTGATTTACATATGTAGGTCATAAGTAGATTTTATACTCATAAGTAGCAGTCACGAGACGATAGGTTCGGCTGAATAATCCAAATCACCCTATTACAACAAAGTTTTTCTATTGCAAGATTCAAAAATATATCCCTGTAAATATACATGTAGAATGGTGCAAATATAAATTGCCACGTAGGTTTCACTATAAAGTTGTTTAAGGTTATCATGAGAAATCAACTTTTATATTAAATTTCGAGAGCAATTTTTCTAATGTTAATGTTAAAATTATTCTTGGGCAGGATTGAGTAGAGATGAGTAAAAAAATCTAGGCACATCGATGATTCTTATAATTTATATATCAAAACAGCTCTCTTCATCAGAAAAATAACAAAAAATAGTCAATGATGAGAAGAATGGAAATATACTACATTAAGAGGCTGCCATTGCAAACGCTCCCGCGATGTTTAGGTATAAATCTAGTTCCAAATTTTGCTCAGCGCGGCGCTCGTGTCGGCCGCACAGAGTTGAAAAGTTTCCAGCCCATGCCATCGAGTATTTCAACACGCGACACCAGATAGTGATCAATGCAAGAAATTTTACATTGGTACCTACATTCATACAAATATTTACATAAGGTACTTTTTATGACAATATGCCTAATTCTGTTGTGTTATACACTGTCTACCTGTCATTGCATCTTCATCGGTAAATATTTTTACTATGGCATAGTAGGTCATGATTTTTGGAGAAGAAATATAAAATATTATCTTCGCAAGAAGACAATATCATTTTTTTTCAATAGCATGCAATAAGAACAATTATATTACTCTTCCTATTTTTCCTTTTGGTACACTTGGGTTCTATTTCTCAAACTATAACTTATTCATTTTTTTACCTTTCTTGATATATTATTTTTAATAAGAAGAAATATGTTCAAAATAAAGAAAATAGTAAATAATATTTTTTTTAAAATAAACAATATATAAATAAAAAAAAATATTTCCTAAATAATACAAGCAAATTAAATCTATTCCTACATCGTGTACTTACAAACACACATACACAAATATAACAGACAATGGAGACTTATTTAATTTTATTATTGAAGCATTATTTTAACTAGAAATATATTTTTGTATTTTTCATTGATTTCTTATATGCATCAAACTGACAGTTTGAAAATAACAGTCAAAGGAAATGGGTGGATAATACCAAAGTATACAAATTTTAAAAACAAGAATACATATGAAAACCTAATAATAATACAATATCAACATTAGTAATTGGGAAGTACTATTCATATCATAGAAAATAATAATGAATGTAGAACATGAAACAAATTAGAACAGCATTAATTTTAATTTATCGTGTATGACGCTCGGTTTTCTCTGACTACCCCATCAACAGGTACATAACAGAATGGAATTTATCTATGTTTGCATGTGTGTATGTTTGTGAAATCCTATTGTGGCTATTATTTAATATTTGAATTTATCATGTATGGCTCTCAGTTTTCTCTGCCTACCCCAATAATAGGTATATAACATTATGAAATGTTTCTATGTATGTATGTGTGTATGTTTGTGAAATTCTATTGTGACTATTATTTAAATTTGAATTTATCATGTATGGCGCTCGGTTTTCTCTGCCTACCCCAATAATAGGTACATAACATTATGGAATGTTTCTATGTATGTATGTGTGTATGTTTGTGAAATGCTATTGTGGCTATTATGTAAATTAAAAATTTATCGTGTATGGCGCTCGGTTTTCTCTGCCTACCCCAATAATACGTACATAACATGATGGAATATATCTATGTTTATGAAATCCAATTATGGCTTTTATCTAAATTTGAATTTATCTTGTATGGCGCTCGGTTTTCTGTGTCTATCCCATCAATAGGTACGTAATATTGATGGAATATGAAAAAAAAAATATTATTTTTTATTTTAGACCTTCCCGCTTTTAGCGAATGAAGTTCGTTTTTCGATCATTCCAAACGGTCAAACGTGACAAAAATTGACACAGAAGACACGTCCGTTCAGTTCGGCCGTCAGCCGCAAACTGAATATGGAAATTAAAAACAAAAAAGGGTAATTTTCAATTAATAAATATCATATGAAATTTTTTTTTTCAATGATTTATATAGATAAAGGTTTAATTATTATGTAATTTTTTTTTATTCAGTTTCAATTCTCAAAATGTGTGTTTTTAGCGCTTTGAAAATCAACTTTTTCTTGCCAAATTATGTTTTTTTGAAATCAAAAAAATCGATATGAATTTTAACTTTTTGAAAAAAGTTACAAACAAACTTTTACGATAAATATACGTTAATATTATTTTTGCTAAAAATAAGATCATGGGCCCACGTTAGTAAGGGCCCGTGACGCAAGTCTCAACCACCTTTCACCTGAACTCAAATACCTATACTAAAATTCCCATACAAAAATTGTACTGAAAATTTTACCTATACTAAAATACCGTCCCATACAAAAAAATGTATTAAAATATCGTCCCTACGAAAAACTTGCGGAACATATATACACGAACTTTTCATTTTTTTCCCCTCTTTACCTACGATCATCAAATTTTGCAGAGATATTCATTGTTTCGACAGAAATTATACCTCATTTAATTTATCAGAAATGATCATCTAGGGATCCAGATATTTAAGTTTGAAAATTTAAATTTTCATACAAAATGAGAAAAAACTCGATTTCTGGGAAGATTAAAAATCATGTTTTTTACATGCAAAAAACGTGTGTGTCAATAACGAAATTTAGCGGACAGAAATTATTCAAAGTTATATTATATCTTAATCCCAAACTTCTAAGACATCTGGCATTAAAATATAGTACCCTCTCAAAGAATCCTCGAGAGTTTTTTTGTTTTAAAAATCTGATTTTTTATGCGAGAAAAACGTCAAATATCTTATCGTTCCCGCCGTTAGCGTTAGTTTCAATTTTTAACACCAGGGGGCGAATTATTTATGTCGGTCTATGTCGGTCAAATCAGTCAAATGTCAAAGTACATTGTGGCGATTGTGGCATTATATGTACATTGATTGATATGTAATAACAAATATTTATTATTATGTTATATTTTGAAGTGACTAGACTCTTATTTATAATGATATTTTGCATACTAAATATATGAATTTATATAGATTATTATGAATACAACAAATAGGTACGTACAACTAAAATTTACTGTTACAAGTTCAATTTAAATTCATGTTGTGTTTGTATTTTCATTCTTTAATTATTGTTATAGTGAATTAATATTTTACTCTAGTCTATTTTATAAGAAGTGCATTTATTAGAGATGCCAAGAATATTTAACTACTAGTTGCATGTAACACATGAGATCCAACTGTCGATAGCGGTAGTATGTATAGTTGAAGAATAAGTACCAATCTATAAACACATAAATCCAAATAATTATTGAATATTTTAAGATATTTTGTTTTCTACACAACACATGTAGATATCTACGTTTAAAAATATATACATATGTATGTCAAGATAGGATAGTATGGAGGTCAGTCCTTTTTTCCTACCCAGAATATGAAAACAGTATGATGGTATGCATGTATGTTTGGAGATTAAGTATCAAACTATTAATTTTAGTTAGATATTGTGTATAGGCCCACTGCCATACAAATTGTATGAGGCGATGTCGTCAGTGAATTCATTTTTTATAAAAATTGTTAAAATAAATTGAGATGTAGTACTACAATGTAATATTTTTTTAGCAAACTAAATTATCTAGTTCTCTTGAACAAATTGACAGTTGGACTATTTGGTATTCGGCCAAATATTGCGAACTATTCGGCCGAATACCAAAACATGAAGAAAAAAAAATCATATTTTAAATATTACTCACATTTTTTTTATTTTAACAAAAATTCTGCACATTTAATATTTAAAATCTATCAGTTGTAAGTTTTGATGAATGAAAACAATTTTTTCAGCATTTGTTGATAGCAAACGATTGCGCTTTTCCTCATAAATTGTACCTGCTTTCGAAAATTATCGCTCACTATATACACTGCTACCTTCTTCTTATTCCCGGCTTTTTCCCAACTTATCGTCTATGAAGACTGTTGGGGTCAGCTCTTCTCGTCCTCAGGCTGTACACTATATACACTGCTACTGGGAGATGATAAATAAATCTTAGCAAATTCTGCTAGGCTTGGATACTGTTTTGCGTTTGCTGACCACCACTTGTAAAGGTCTGCTATCCGACCTAGGTGAACAGTTTTCATGTATAAATCAATTTCAATTGCAATTGAACATTTCAATATATAATATATCAATATACAGGGTGTCCCATAAGTCAACGTATTCCTTTTAAGGGATGTTATACCAACTCATGACTCGCCAGAATATGCAAATATGACCTTGATAAAAGTTCCTTAGTTTTCGAGATATTGCCACTTTTACAAAGTGCCTGAAAATCTCCGCCTTAGATTGGTTTTTCGAGTGCCATATTTACAAATTTCATTTTTTTTTTCATTCTAATTTATGTTCCACAATCTTGAATAACTCAGCTACTGATCACAATCCAAAATAAAAATTAAACTTTTTTTTGTTGGCGTAAAAAAAAATATGGCCCGGGTTATGAATTAAAAAAAAAATATTACTCAACTTTGATTGTTCACACTGAAAAAAAAGATTATGACGCCAACCTGGCAAATTGTTGCAAAAGTTTGCGCAATTATTGGTATTTCCAAAATAGTGTAACAATTACTATGTTTTACAGTAAAAAAAATAGATATTGCTATTTTACTGCAAAATGAGCTGATTGTGAAATTATTTCATTTCTTAGGATTTCCGGTGTAAACACTTGCTTTTATTTATTAAAGTGACAAGGATTTATTTTAACTAAATAAAACATTTAAATGGCGAGTCATGAGTTGGTATAACATCCCTTAAAAGGAATACGTTGACTTATGGGACACCCTGTATACATAGAACAAATAAGATTCACTTTCAAAAGGACTGATATCTGACAAAACCCCTTAAAAGGGGAAAGTGACGCAAGTCCCTGTGTACACTTACAAAATGACTGATATAGGTAGTTGGATGTGACGCTCGTCGCTTGTAAGAACGCAAAAAAAATTAACTCTAATAAAATTTCAAGGCTCATACGAAAATGTTGCGTCACAAAATGCTCGTAGCGCAACACAAAAAAAATCGACTCAAATTATAATAGTACCACACTGTAGAATTTATTATAAGGTAAAGAAGCCGCGTGCTATATAATTTTCGAATTCAAATGTATGACAAGTTTTATTTACATGTGTTTATGAGGCGGCAGATCTACATACGTGTACCTACGTATGCTGCATAGAAAAGAGATTTTACGTGTACTATGACTGTATTGACGGCCGAGCGAGTGAAACTCAGAACATTGTTCTTAGTTTTAGTTTTTTTTTTTATTTACACAATTAGTTGTCATACTTTCATTGCGCTGACTAGGTATCTGTATCATATATAATCTAAGTAGGTACCACACCTTAAAAAATATTGCGTCACAAATTGCAGATCATCATGTTAGCCCTCTCTGATCCAGTATTGAGCATAGGCCTCCGCCTGAGACCTCCCAGCTCTCTATATCGGCCAGACCGCATCCAACCGCCTCCAAACCGCCTCATTTGATGTCATCGGACCACAATATCTGAGATCTTCTAACATTTCTGTCTATTTTAGGTCGGCTTTCAAACATTGTTTTCGTTCATTTGGAGTTATGGTTCGAGTGACATACGCTGGTAAACCTTTGTTTGGAACGATGTGGAGGCTGATATACTAGCGCTGGGCCTCACCAACTGGAAGAGAGCCGCAGAGTGTAGGGAGAAATGGCGATGGACTCTGAAGAAGGCCAAGGCCCACAACGGGCTGACGGGCCAATGACAATGTTGATGACTATTATAATTTGAGTCGATTTTTTTTGTGTTGCGCTACGAGCATTTTGTGACGCAACATTTTCGTATGAGCCTTGAAATTTTATTAGAGTTAATTTTTTTTGCGTTCTTACAAGCGACGAGCGTCACATCCAACTACCTATATCAGTCATTTTGTAAGTGTACACAGGGACTTGCGTCACTTTCCCCTTTTAAGGGGTTTTGTCAGATTATATATTTCACAGGTTTTTCAAAATATGTGCGCAAAGACAACACAAATTATTAATGTTTGAAAATAGGTTTTCGAAAAAGGGTTATATATCAATTAAAAAGGAAATTTTAAAAAATGTGAAAAACATTTTATCTCGACAAAGAAGTAGTCTTTCGATTGGTACTAAAAAAAAGAATTCTACGATTTTTAATATCCGAGTGTTATGTACCGAAAACTGCGTAAAAATGTGCTTTTTCAAAATTTGCGATGGCAGCTCGTTAAGATGGTCAGCTTAAAAAAACTCAAAACTCATTTTTGTACGAAAAATGATGTAGCAATTTTTGTTTTTATTTTTTAGTGGAAAGTTAAAAGCTTGCCACAACCTTCTTCTTCTTTTTCTTGTAGCTGGTCTTGGAAACCTGTTCTTTTTTTTAGGAAGTGTGCCCCTTCCGCGAACCCTCCTGTGACGCCAAGCTCCAGCTATCTCTTAGGTGGTCTACCTCGTGGGCGATTGGCAAAATTAATTTGTTTGAAGGCAATTTGGGTAACTTGTTGTCTCTCGTCAGAATCGTATTCGGGTCCTGAATCATCTGGCCATATCCTAAACGTCACCACACCCTAATATATTATAATTCTCATTATTCCAGCCGAAAATTGATTAATTCTGGCAATTTGAAATATCACAACCGCCATCGCTTTCAAGAATTATATTATCTGCGTGTTGAATTATGAAAGAATGTCCGACCCGTACCTATACTTGTAAGTTACGTCATGTTTTAATTACATTCGTAGACATAAAATAATCATAAGCCCATGCTTCACAATCATACACAACATGATTATAGTTTCATTTTTATCTTGTTTGCATAAAATATCTGCATTAATAAATGTAGGTATATATTATGTTTCTCAAAGTATCTATCAAGTTGATTAGTTATTATTTCAATTACTAAATCTGAAATCAATAGATTTTATGCAATATCAGTTAAGATATAATATTTTTTATCTTTGTACATAAGTTTTCATAGACTGTGTTTTTGTTGCTTTTTCAAATATTGCAAATATTTATGTTTTCTGTATTGTTCTGGTGTTTTCATTTAAAAATCTAAACATTATTTTAACTTCATATAATAATCTCTTACTTCTGTGTCCCTCGATTTTCTCCTTACGACTTCATTAGCCGTTTCAGTGCTAATCCCGAGACGTTATCGTGATGAATCATGCGCTACACCAGTGTTGATCACGATAGGTTATCGTGATGGACAATGCTCCACTTAAATTCGCTGTAGAAATCTTATTTATCGACATATCCAAAAAATAATAATTACATCGTGTAACCGAACCATTTATCATTAAGTAAATATGTTTTTAAAAAAAAAAAAAAAATTTGGTAGATGGCAGTAGAGTGTTTACTTTTTGTCTATTTCATCCCGAGACGTAATCGGGACCCGCACTGAGATACCGCTTTGTATGGATATTAATATGATTTATGTTGTTGTTTCCTCTTCTCAGTTAATTACTATTTACTAATTTACTTGAGGGATTATGTTGCTTGGGATAGCTGTTAAGAATTGCCTTAGATATAGCAATAAACCCGTCTTAGTACATTTTGTTGTGTACGAAATAATGAATAAATAAATATATTAATATATTGTAGTAAAATATTTTTAAAATCCTAAAAACGGTTCGTGATTTTGAGAACTAATGGATAATTCCCATCAAGATCTCATCGTGTACCTCTACAGCCAATTCATTGTGTCTCGTTTGACCCCACTAATTTAGTCTCATTAACAACGTATCACATTGCAAAGCATACATCATACACGAAATTATCATTACATCCAAGGTGCACCAGATTCAGATAGCTGGATATGGTGACATTCCAATTGTTTGTAACGTGAATCTGTTTTTAAACATTATTTTTAATTATTCTTATTTTTTAATTTTGTCAATACTGACGGTGTCGAATATGTATAATTCCATAATAATGGGTATTTTAAATCAAACAAATGATTTGCTCTACATATATATTTTTTCCTGAATCCAGGACGACCGTTTCAGCTTATTAGGCCCTTATCAACTGGTAAACATAGAAACTCTGCTTTTTCTTATATACTAAAATTCGGTACATTTTTGCAATTATGAATTGTTCAAAACAGTTTTATTATAGTTTATGTTGGGAATTACGTCGATGCAGGTGTTGTTAGTCCACGCTTAGCTTTAATTTATTAATTTGTATAGAATGATCTCAATTTAAATTTATGAATCTGGTTGTATACATAATACCTATAATTTTGCCTCACCTATTTTATTGCGGGTTTTTCGAAAAGTGGACCACTGGTATACAGACCAAAACTAACCCACAATAAAACCGTCCGATCTTCACCCTTTCGGTAAAGACTTTATATTATTTTTAAACAGCTGTACTGTAGGTTTTTACATTACTTAAAAACACCTGCATCGACGTAATTCCCAACGTAAACTATAATACAACTGTTTTGAACAATTCATAATTGCAAAAATGTACCGAATTTTAGTATATAAGAAAAAGCAGAGTTTCTATGTTTACCAGTTGATAAGGGCCTAGTACTCTAACTTTGGTGAACGAGCTTTTGCAGTGAGGGGTCCAGTGCAGTGGAACAAGCTTCCGGACAGTTTAAGAACAATAAATAGTGAAAAAACATTTAAGAAACAGTTAAAAACATTTTTATTCAAAAACTCTTATAGTGATTAACTGTAGAAAATATTCTTTAAATGTAAAGCGCCCTTGAGGTGAAATCACAAAAATGGCGCTATAAAAATTATTATATAATAAGCTGAAACGGTCGTCCTGGATTCAGGAAAAAATATATATGTAGACCAAATCATTTGTTTGATTTAAAATACCCATAATTATTCTTATAATTATGTCTTAAGAAGATATTTTTTTTTCGCTCTCGCCTATGTTCCATTTACTTGGGGTCTGTTCTTCTAATTCTACTACTCCAAACTCGCCTCTCCTGATAGCTAGATCAGGATTCAGACTCCCTCTCGCAGATATTTTTGGGCGCTCTGCCTGGTCTTTTGGCTGCAGTTGAGATATCCTCTGTATCATGTCGTCTCAAAATGTGACCGTATAGGCTGAGTCTGTTTTCGACAATCTTTTTCAAATTGTCGACATAAATTTCAATGACATAACTATATAATATGTACATATTGTACATAAACAAAAGAATAAAAGTGAATAAAATAAAGAAATATTCATTACACTAAAATAAAGATAAGTAAAAAAAAACACATCGTAGCAAAAAAAAGAAAAATGGGAAACGACAAGGAACAGAAATCGGGATCAGGTGCCAAGGGATAAAAATATTCCTTTGCTTTTCTCTTGAAAATAAAAAGTGAGTTAGACGACGCAATATTCGGACTTAGTCTTGCTGATTGATACCTGTGCAGTGCAGGTCCGAATATCTTCTGTACAACAAATAAATAAATACATATTCATAATGAGATGAACTCATATTATGCAAGACTTCAATATGATCTAATCAAGTAACCACGAACAACCGATGTCTTATGAATTAAGTATAGGGACATAATTTAAATAGCATAATAATTGGTTATTAAGTCAGCCTTTAAATTGGATGATCTAATGCTCGTCTGTACAGTAATTCTCGTTAACAACACATTGTATTAGCTGCATATTGCGCATGCAGTAGGTTATTGTGTCTATAATATTATTATTATATTAATATACTATTCCTGGATATTTATCACGAAATTATTTCATCTATGGGGTTGAACTATCTAAATTTCAAAAATTTAATAAATAGAATATTTAAATAAACGGCAACATAACCTATATATTAAGTACCAGCAACTGCAAGACTAACGTTATTTTATATTGGCCAAACTTAAATCATAATGTAAAGGCTGATATTGTAAAAGGATACCACAGCAGAAAATAACGATTGGATAGTATGATCCCTGTATATTGGCGACTTTTGGAGATAACAGCATTCAAAGTGTTGAAAATAGCTATTGTAACACGTCAGTTACAGTACAAACCGTGATTTTTTTTGTATTCAATACGGAAGACTGTTACAAAATCATGCATTCCATTTACCTCCGAAAACTTCTTGAAGTTATCTCCGACAGCCACCACTATTCAGGATTCATATTATCCAATCGTTGTTACCTGCTTGGCGACTTTCGGAGATAACAGCCTTCAAAGTGTTGAAAATAGCTATTGTAACACGTCAGTTACAGTACAAACCGTGATTTTTTTTGTATTCAATACGGAAGACTGTTACAAAATCATGCATTCCATTTACCTCCGAAAACTTTTTGAAGTTATCTCCGACAGCCACCACTATTCAGGATTCATATTATCCAATCGTTGTTACCTGCTTGGCGACTTTCGGAGATAACAGCCTTCAAAGTGTTGAAAATAGCTATTGTAACACGTCAGTTACAGTACAAACCGTGATTTTTTTTGTATTCAATACGGAAGACTGTTACAAAATCATGCATTCCATTTACTTCCGAAAACTTCTTGAAGTTATCTCCGACAGCCACCACTATTCAGGATTCGTATTATCCAATCGTTGTTAAAAACAAACAACCTTTTTACTATGAGGTTAATTTGGCAGTCACTGGCTCTTGGTCTTGATCTTTCCTGTTCTATGAGAATTAGAACATGCGACCAAATTTCATATTTAGGGAAAACTTTCTTGTTTCATGTAAATCTGACCAAATTATACCAAACCCACATATTTAAAGAAAACTTTCCTGTTTCATGAAAATCTGAACATGCGACCAAATTTCATATTTAGAGAAAACTTTCCTGTTCCATGAGGATATAAACTTGCGATCAAATTCATATTTTGAGAAAACTTTCCTGTTCCATGAGAGTATGAATATGCGACCAACTTTTATATTTAGAGAAAACTTTCCTGCTCCGTGAAAATCTGAACATGAGATCAAACTTCATATTTTGAATAAAATTCCTGTTTCAAGAATTTTAACATGCGACTAACTAATGTTAACTATTATCCTGTTACATGAGGTGATAATACCGTCGCATAGGTTTTTAGTTTATTAAATCATTAAAACAAGCTAAAAGTAAATAAATAATTGTTAAATTTCAAGGTTCGTGTCTGAACCGTGTCTAGGTCTAAAGCTTACATGAATATTTTGGTTATAACATCATTCATCGGTCATCGCTTCATATTATTATATCAGAATTTGGTGCCTCAGGCTATTGTACTGGGCTACTTAGATGAATCTAGCAAAGAATCAAGTAGACACTGGTACTCTGAGCCATGCAGCATCCGGCCTCGTATTGGTTCTAGGTCAACTATAGATACGAGCTTTAGATCTTTTTTGTCTTATTGAAAGAATCAGACACATGAACCAAAACTAATAGAGTTTTCAATTTTTATCCAATTTTCGATTCGTTTAAGAGAATTTAATTCTCTTAATGAATCGGCAGTATTAAGCCAAGGCGCGTGTATGAAGGAACATTTTGTATGGTGTAGTGGACTTTTTACATGCCAAAAACACCAACTTAGAGGCTTCGTAGTATATATGTTCTATATTATACTACCAACCAACACATGTACATACAATACGCACGGACTAAATTTTTGACTGAATAAATACTTGCACAGCTACTCATTTTGAATAGGTATTGCCTCGGAACAGGCTTTTGCCTAGTGAGGCAATATATCCATGTATAACCTAATATTGATATATTTTTAATTTGTATTGTATTTTGTATTGATATTGCTATGTAATTATGGCTTATGTAATTCTTTTTTATTTGGAAATAAAAAAAATATTATATGGATGAATTCAAAATTTGAATTACTTTGTGTTTGTGTATCCGTCCCCCCTTTATAACTTTTGATCCTCTCAATTCACAGAGCCCAAAATTTCAATGAAAGCAACAGTCCTTATACACGAAATTACAGTGTTCTCGCACAGATATCACTCCTGAACTGCGCCAGAAATATTATTTCATTTTTACTTTCATGTACCAATGTGCATGTAAATCGAATATTTTAAAGGTTGTATAATATACACGCAAAATGAATTGAATGAATATGTGATTGAAAAGTGATTTGTGATAATTAAAATGAATGACTATGGCCATAAAGGTATCATCGCTTTAAATCAGTTCAAATTTGTTTAGCTTTTGATACCACGACAATATCACTTGACGGGTGACGACTCGATCATATCAAATTTCGCTATAACGATTATACTATAATATTAGATGGTCTATCCAACGTATCCCCTTCATGCCAAATTCTATAACTACTTCGCCATCCTGTTTTGCCACACATTTATTAACCGCATCCTGGCTCCGGGACAGGATCATGATGAATATCTTTCCATCCATCGTTCGTTGGGGACCTGTTGAAGGTATGGAGAGATAGGCAATGGATTCAATTATCTACAGAGAACTTTGAACTGCGACCTAGAATCTAGAATATTTGGGAATTATCTGGTAAGCTGGATCAAACTGATGATTCAAAAAGACAAAGACCTTAATCGTTGAACCAAGAAAATAAAACGGTTCAACAAGCACACTGTCATTGTAATATATTGTTGTTTATTTGTTTAAGCCTCTCCTCAAACCCTGTGCAAGTGGCGAGTTTATTTTCAAATGACAATTTCTTCCAACTGATTAGACAATTACATTTTTTACAATCACACTTTGTAATCATATCTGGTTATGGTATCAATGTACAACATGTTTTTAAGTACCAAAATATGAATTATAAACAATCTTTGAGAAGTGAGGAGTAAAAATATAAAGAAATAAATTGCTTATTTTAGAACCTGTAGGTACTTATCTTGAATTATTTAAATAAATAAATTCTATTGGTACATTTGCTATCATGGCTGCAAATCACTGGAGGGACACAATATAAGTTGATGATCTTGGACACGGAAAGTAAGTAAGTAGATATACAAGCGAAAATGAAATAATTTTTCTGGCGCAGTTCAGGGGTGACATCTGTTCGAGACACAGTCACCTTTCATTGTAATTTCTCAATAGATGGCGTTACAAAAAATGTTTCTTCGTTACTTCATTGATGGCAATGGTAATAATTTCTTATTTTCATGTGAATATATAGGTAGAACTTTCAAAAATTACATTGATAAGGATTATTGATAAGGATCATTGAAATTACTCAATAAGAAGGCATAATTGGTGAACGTTGCGCAAGCACATAGAGTGATCACGTAAACCAGCCGATGACAGGTCGTAAGTCCTGTAGGTGCCTTGAGTTCTTGGTTTTTCTATAATATCCCAACTTCGTCTCTATTCAGATGTCAAAAAGTTTGTTAATAAAAATAACTTCCAAATATTATTGCGTATAAGTAGATAATAGACAGTTACTTGTTTTACTAAAAAAAATATCACATAGCGACACTTTGATGGAGAAGAAATGAGACTTAATTACAGGATTTAGAAAAAACGACATTTTTTATTTGAATCAGAGTTAATGTTGTCACGCAGTGCATCTTTAAACAAAATTACGACATAATAAGACTTTTGACGTGATGTTATTCAGAAGCAACATATATTATATGTCAGGTTGGTACCTGATTGGGTACCTACATTGAATTTTCTTTGTTCATTGTATCCAGTAAACAATTACTATGGCAACACATGCTCGTAAAATTTTAAACAGCTTCAAATACAGTCATTTCTCACAGTATTATGATCTATAAATAACCGCATGTTTATTACAATACCAATGCTGGTTTCCTAGAACTGGATAAACTAAATATAAGCAGAATATTTTGACGATTAAAAAGGCTAAAATTGACTTGCAAGCTATCAGATGATTTTTTTCTTATATACAAGAAACAGCGTTTACGCGTTTGATGATTTTATGAGATTTTCTCAGGAAAGCCATTTTGAGGTTATTTAAATCCCAATATATTTATTGTTCTTTTGATTTAAGCGATACAACTTTCAGTTTGTAGATTAACTTTTACGCCATTTATGATTTCATATAAGATTTTTACAGGAAAGTTATTTTAAGGTTATTTAAATTCCAATATATTTATTGTTCTTTTGATTTAAGGAATACAACGTTCAGATTGTAGAACAGCTTTTACGCCATTTATGATATTATAGGAGATTTTTATGGGAAAGACATTTTGAGGTTATTTATATTCCAATATATTTTTTGTTCTACTAATTTAAGCGATACAACTTTCAGTTTGCAGAATACCTTTTACGTCATTTATGACTATCGGAGATTTTTTACAGGAAAGCCATTTTAAGGTTATTTAAATTCCAATATCTTTATATTTCTCTTGATTTTAGAGATATAGGTACTTTGGGGACTGACTTGGTAGTGAAAAGTATAGTATTGGATAAAATCCACTCGTTTTTTTTAATAAAAAGGTCTTACTAGGCAAATATTTTTTTTTTCGTGGTAATAAATCGATTTTAATTTTTACCAATAAAGCTTTTTTGTGTTAAAAAAACGAAATAACGTTGTAGGTGTAAAAAGGAGATGATTTTTTTCTATCACAGCGAGATTTCATTCGACACTACTTAAAAAGAAAATTATGATTACCTATGGATATCTAAAATAAACACCCTTTCAAGAATCAAAATAAATTAATTACAGCATACTTAACTCAATTTGATTGATAATCGTGCAATAAAAAATCTGCAATAAATATTATTGCAGTGTTACGTGACACGCTCAGATTATGAAAGTTGATCACAGAGAGTCGTTAGATTCAGCAGTGAAAGCAATATATGACTGACTGAGGCAACTCGCTCACAGTAAAACGGTCACGGGAGATAAAATCAGACAATGAAAATACAATTTACAACGAAATCTGCGACGAATTACAGCAATTCTCAAAGTTTGAACCGAAAAAAATAAAACATTAAGGCCCGAATTTATAAATCGTACTCAGAAATTTCTCAATGCTTAGCATGACAAATTCCATACATTTTGGTGTGCTAAATACTGACTTAGCACTGAGAATGATTTATAAATACGGCCCTAACTCTCATCCTTTACAGACGAGTGTTTGAACTCTGGTAAAGGGTAATATATCTTTCTTCTTCTTCTTTTAAGCCACTTTCACTGCACTGCTGGATATAGGCCTCTTCCTGTGTTTTCTATGTTTCTCTATCCTGGGCTTCCACCGATGTTCCACCAGTTGGACAATATCGTCAGTCCTGTGGTCTCCCTACACCTCTTTTATTATGATAGGGTCTCCAATTCAGAATTCTTGGAGTCCATCTATTATCCCTCTGTCTTGCCCCATGACCTGCCCATTGCCATTTTAGCCTCTCCACTCTTTCTGCAAGTATGTGACCTTTGACCGGCATCTAATTATGTCCTCGTTTCTTATTCGGTCTCTCAAGGATACGGCCAACATGTCTTTAGTGTAATTTTTTATACGTTTTTGACTATTTATTATTTACTATATTTTTATATGTAGAATCTGTTAATGAATTGTAAATAAATAAATTTTCTTCTTCTTCTTCTTTGTCAGCCATCTCTCCACTGCTGGATGTAGACCTCCTCCAATGAACTCCATCTCTCTCGGTCCTGTGCTTTCCCCAGCCTACCCCTTCCCGCAACCGGAATAAATTTTAGCGATGCTAAATATTTTCATCATTTTTTCAACAACACCAGCAATCGGCAAAATTTAAACACTCACGAAGTTTAAATACGTGAAGAAAAAATTGACTCGCCATTCTACTTCCTATCGTTCCAAGAATGATCTGTACTAAAATAATTCGTAGAGAAAAATATTCGATTTACATATAAATTGGTAAAAGTAGGTAAACAAGCCAAAAATGAAATAATATTTCTGACGCAGTTCAGGGGTGACATCTGTTCGAGGCACCGTCACCTAATTTATAAGAACTGTTGCTTTCATTGTTTACAAATATACCAATTTCTCAATAGATGGCGTTACAAAAAGGTTTCTGCGTTACTTCATAGATGTCAATAGTAATAATGTCTTATTTTCAGGTGAATTGTTACACATTATTCAAATATATAGAACTTTCAAAAATTACACTGATAAGGGAACTCAATAAGAAGGCATCATTGGTGAACGTTGCGCAAGCGTATAAAGTGATCACGCAAACCAGCCGATGACAGGTCGTAAGCCCTGTAGGTGCCTTGAGTTCCTGGTTCTTCTATAATAACCCAACTTCGTCTCTATTGAGATGTTAAAAAATTTTGTCAATAAAAAAAAAGAAATCGTCTCTTTAATTGCGTCTTTACGTCATATACAAATTTATATGGTAGTGTTATAAATAAAACATAACCTTTACTGTAAGCACTCTTTTATTTCTTAGTCGTAAATCCCATACTTAAATTATATTATTATTTGCAGTCAAATAATTCATACAACAATATAATTAAATTTAAAGTCAGTTAACGTATTGATAATATCAAGAATTTTATATTTTTCTTTTCAAATGCATTTTGATAAAAATAACAGAGGTATAAAAACTGCTAAGATTGACAACCAGTGTAATATTAAGATATACCGTTTAACTGAACCAAATGATCAAATACAGAATAAAAAATGTATTATGAAACATGTTGCAACTTTGAGACCAGTTCTACCATATAATACATTGTTTTATAAGTTACGAAATATTATTAAGATAACACTTTTTGAGACTGGTTAAGACGTCGGTAACTTAAAAAAGCCATGCGAAAATGTGATAAATTTCTATGTACATTATGTCTCTTCAATATTTTTAACAGTTACCATTTTGCCAAGACTTACTTTACTTACTTCCGATGGCTATACAACTCCGGTAGAGCTTTAGCCTCCTAAACAATAGCTTTCCAAGCCTTCCTGTCAGCTGCAGTGGACTCCCAGTCATCACAAGCATTCAGCACGTTCAGATCTCGGGTAACATTATCCATCAATCTCTGTCTTGGTCTTCCCAGGGGTCTCTTGCCCACAGGGTTATTTTGCAGGATACGTTTTGTGGCTCTTTCTTCCCCTGATCTGACAACATGTCCAATCCAGGCTTATCTTCTGGACCTGATTTCGCTGGTGATTAAAGGTTGTCCTGTCAATGCACGAATTTTGCCAAGACGCTCAATAATAATTTAAAATACTGGGTATATAGGTACAATGAATTTTCAAACGTAAAAATATGAATTTTGACATCTGGGGGGGCAAGTCTGGTCCAAACGACGATATCAAAGCCCTCGTGATAACTCATATCATGGATATAATAAGTTGCGAGTTTATTGCCGTATGGCAATTTCTTCCAACTAACCAGTGTTTCCAGCCCAGAGAAGCAATATTTGCGTGAGAAATGAATTCACCTAAATAAATTTCTCCTCTGCTGGGAATCGAACCCAGGACGCCCGCACAGAAACCGAACGGTTTTGTTATTAGTATTAAAAGTTTATCTGTTTATGACTGTACTGTTTTGTTAAACATACAAAATATTTAGTACTTAACACAAAACGAATTTTTTCATAGTAACTATAGTTCGGTTAATTTTAACATAACTTTTTTTTCAGTGTGGACCAGACTTGCTCCCCTGAACGATCAATAGTATAAATATATAAATGGACAGCTTAATAAATGATCATTTATGTAAATGTAAAATTTGAATAAGTGTCAAAAATGTAATTATGACAGGTATTTTCTATAAGATGTTGAAAGATATTATTTTTCATGTGGCGACATTTCTACCCGTTTTGATCCTCACTGAGTCTCTTTTCATTATTTCTATTTTAGAGTCACATTCCCAGAATCTACTTGAGAAAATGTGTTTGATGAATAGATACGTTCATTTTTCTCAGTTGACTAAACACAAAATTTTCATGGACCGGAAGCAGCGTAAACTTTAGTATTTTCATGATTCAGCACAATGTGTACTATCATTACTCATCAGCAAAATTGAGTAGGTATTCAGTAATTATATTTTGGCGCCATTCGTTTTATGATTCAGATATTATATTTCAAGGACAAACATGTCATACATCTTTTTTGAGAATTTGAGAGCATTTTGAACGATTGATAGATGAAATCATTGTTCAATATTGTTTTGCTATATAAAGAAAACTTCTTCTTCTTCATCAGTCCTCCTTCGTCCAGTAATGGAGAACTCCACAACTCCCCATCCTGGGCAGAGCGCATCCATCCGCCTCCACAGCCACTCATCTAATATCGTCAGACCACCTTGTTTGAGGCCTTCCAGCATTTCTTTTGCCCGTTCTAGGTCGCCAATACAGCACTTTCCTAGTCCATCTGGAGTCTGTGGTTCAGCTCCACTTCTGCTTGGCAACATTTTGTACAACGTCGGTTATTTTGGTTTACTCTCTTATCCACAAGCGATATAAAACTAATCATCTTTAATTTAGTGTAAATTTAACTAAGTTCAATTTGTCGATCGACACTTCTCATTGCATGTAGATAGGATATATTTTAAAATAAGCGAGTCGATAGTAGTTAAAGCTATAATCTTCACTTCGAAGTCTCTCCACAAAGCATTCAAATTTTGTATGGAAAATGTTCGGCATTTTCATGAAATGAAGGCCGAAACTACGATGGATGGATGGAGTCGAGAGGAACCTTCAGATAACCATGGGACGCCGTTGTGTACCCCGATAAATAATAGCTAACTGATTAAGAAGTCAGGTGTAAAATAATTGAAAGACTGACATACAAAATTATTGAAGAATATTATTCTGACGATGTGCCTTGCACGAAACGCGTCGGCAGTCAATTAAATTAATTATAACGATAGCCAAGAAATTTTTATATTATAATTTATAAGTTTGTGTAAATTTCATAAATTACATACATAGAAATGCATTGGATTGAACTAGTGCAGTGGATTAATGAGCCACTGTTTGATTTGAGATCAGCCTGAGTAAAATTAGAATTAGGTATTCGATAATCTTCAAATATTGAAAATCCATACGCTATATTAAGAAAGATTTTCTCATGATATTTTAATCAACTTATGTGATTAATGTTTATTATTTTTGGCTCAAACCAAGATGAAGTACACATCTACAATATTTAGAGATAAATTGGTAAGTAGGTACCTACATGGTTAAATATAAGACTGATTTAGCGTTATTCGTAATCACCGAAAAATTGTTTACATTATCAATTCATAAACATGATATTGGTTTTAAAAATAAATTCACTGCTACTCTTCAAATATGTACCTATATATCTCCACCACACACAAATATTAAAAGTTACAACTAAATATTATGATATAACTTAGACTAGGATATGTTGAGATGTTGAGATCATTATATCAATTGAAACATTATATTTTGAAAAGCATAGACAAAAATTCTATGTATTTGTCATAGAATAATAATAAAACTATAGAATACTCATTCCCATACAATACCTCGCTGAAAAAGTGAAGCCGTTTTATTGGCCGGCTCGTGTCAATATATGTATGACTCTGCTATAATTTAGCAAGTAATTTTGCTATTTTGCCAACTATTCCGTAAATAATTTTGCAAGCAGTTAAAAAAATTTCTGTTTGGAGAACATATCACGCAGACGGCCAAATGATTACTGAATGCTCGTAGTAAAATGTTGACCAAATTAGTCAACATAAAGCAGTCTCATTTACTGCAGGCTAAAGAGTATTCTATTTAATTCTATGGTATTTGTATAATCGAATTTCGATATCTTTATATATATTTTTTTAGTGTGTATTTCACTGAACTCCTAAACTACTGAACCGATTTTAATTAGTTTTTTTGGAAAGCCGAGTAATCGAAAATACAACAGGCAAAATAGCGTGTTATAAAGTTCACAACCCATTCTCACTGTTGCATTTTAGGTGAGGCTGATGTGTGGGTAAACAAGCATGTGTCGTGATTCCTTTCATAAGGTAATTCACACCTATCGTTGGTTTCCCCACATAGTGGGATATGCCGTTATGGGGTGTGGCTATTTTTATGTCTACTGAACCAGCTAATAGCAGGCAAGCCAACGTTCGGGCAGGACAATGTCTGTCGGGTCCGCTAGTTTATCTATATAATTATACCAGAATCGTTTCTCAAGGCCCCCATTCACGATCGTGCCATCCTTCCAAATGGCTTGCCATCACTCCAAAATGCGCTCGTGAATGTCAAATCCCGCACAGCTCAATTGACCTGACACACCAAAATGGAATTCCAAACGATCGAAACTCCATAGTACCGCGACAAACAGCGCGGCGCGTCCTGCCGGTACGGCATGCTCGTGAGTGTGAAAACCAGCGGTACATTGCGCCATCTCATCGCGCCGAGCTGTTTGACACTCTCGTGAATGCGAAAATACAACATTTTCTCTTTGTTTTTATCTTTTTATATATATAAACAAACCGCTATATAGCAGTTGTATAAAACTCATCAGAATTATAACTCATTTTTCCTTGAAAATAAAAAAAACTTATTAATGCGAAAGCGCCGACCACTTGCGTATACTAATTTTGAGGGCTCGGTGGCTCGATGGCGCGTCCGTGAGTGTGATAAAAATTTTACAATGCTCCAAATGGAGCCGGTCCATATGGAGCGACGCCGAATGGTACGATCGTGAATGGGCTGCTTTAGATTGCAACTGTGGCTTTTTTACGGAGCTTATAAAAAACTATTTAATTGTTTGTAGTGTTCTTATATCATCAAACAGCACTTTTATAAATTATTATTGTCATTTATTTATTTGTTTGTTCGTTGTTTCGTTCGTTCTTTTATTTGTTGGTTCGTTCATTTGTTTGTTCGTTTGTTTATTTTTTTTTATTTATTTATTCAATTATTTATTTATTGTCTCTGCATGACTTGGCTCTAACATATCATTAAACACTTTTTAATTGCTTGCTGCGTAGATACGGTGTGTATATAAGCATGCAATACGGGCATTATTGATGTGATAGATAGAAAGATGAAATAAACAACAAAAATAAAATGACAAATTTTAGAAATAAAGTCTGTATTTAATGTACAAGTGTAAACCACTTAGATTGCATGTTCTGCTAATAGGTACAGTGATAGCATCAAGTGAACCTTCCTATACCACGCTAAGTGTTTATACACAGTTGATAAAGATTATAATTATTAAACCAGTTTGTCCAGCAACATGTATAGCTGGAAGTTAGCAGCGTGTTTTGATAGTTAGCTCTTGTCTCATTAAGGACAGGTGTTCTGCAGTAGCAAATACCTTTCACAGAGATATTGAGGACACACCGACTAGTCCAAAACTCGATCTCCCATGAGCTTGAATATGCTAGACGTCCCAAGACCTAATTTATGGATGTTAATATTCCGCAAGTTACTATGTGATGAAATATGTACCAATTTTATTAAAAAAAAACACAGTTTAAGAGTAAAAATTAGTTCGGCTACTGACGAAAATTCGGCATTGGCTAATTCCAAAAAATAATGTGAATTCATCCAAAATAAGAAGCTATAGTTGTCTTGAAGAAATTGCCACTAGGCAATAGGTCCGCCATTTGTACTGACAAAATATGTTACGTACAATAAAGTGTTAAAATAAAATAAATTCTAAGGTGTCTGACGGGGATTCTCCACCAACCAAGTTTTTAAAAAGCTCAAAGTTTTCTGTAGCTAATATAAAAAAACACGCTTTACACATTGACTAACGTTTAAAATAGCATTTTTCTAACTTTTGTAACCTGTTTCCTGCCAAAGCCACTACTACTCAGATCTCGCAGTAGCCAATCGTCGTCTTTTATACTCAGAATTTCGAATTTTTGTTTCAGTCAGGGGTCTCAATTTCTGCACATATCTCTTTCTTATCATTTTTATTTTTTCAGTATGTCACTCGGTTTATTTCTGGGTTGCTGAACCTAGCTAATTACCTTCTTAATGTTATGAGTTTTAGATTGTTAATAATAAATTACAATGAAAAATTATTTGTTCTAAAACTATCATAAACCACAATTTGATCTGTTTTCGCATTTGGGTGGTAATAATTCTACATATAATTTATTAGTGGATGAGAAATAACTGACGCAATTGTAGGTAATCTGCCCGAGTTAAATAAACCACTTAAAACCAATATTATTGTATTTGACTGTGGGAGCGTTATTATAACACAATCAAGAGACTTGTACTTCATAATTCAACATGGCTACGCTTTATGTTATGATACGTGAGAAATATCCGGAAACGTTCCTAGAATAATAGAAAATGCAATCTGAATATAGCCACAAAACGCCAATACACTGAATATAGTCAAAGTATGATATCCAATTTCAAGTTTGACCGCTTCTTTGTTCAATTTATATAAAAATATAATGGTTATGAACAAATTATGTGGGTACCCAGAGCCATATAATTTCGGTATGTAAATTGTATCGACAAAAAAGGTCAGACATTTTTAAATTGTAAAAGTTATCGACAAATCGCTTAAAACTAACGATAATCGTGTATCATTAAAGCGCATGTAATCAAATTCTTAACGAGTTTGATAAAGGAATAATGTAAAGTATTCAATAGTTTGATAAAGGGAAATCTAAATTTGTTTATTGATTGGTAACTTTAAATTATTCTCTACGGTAATATCATAAAATTAACAATTAACGATTTGTTTTGTTAAATAAAACAATCAGTTTAATGTTTCACTTTTCTATAACAAGAGAGTATTTTATATATTATTATTTATAATGTTTTGACATATCGTTGGATCATGTTCCATATTTCTATGCATATATCAATTTTAAAATCTATGCACAAATTTAAATTCAAATAAAAAACAGTCTGTTCCATATTTGACTAACAAATTCTAACCGAATAAAAATATTTCTATGCATATATCAATTTTAAAATCTATGCACTAATTTAAATTCAAATAAAAACAGTCTGTTCCATATTTGACTAACAAATTCTAACCAAATAAAAATACACAAATTTGCGCTCAAGTTGTTTTCCTATAACTATACCTACCCTATTTTCATTCATTCATACCATCACGGCATATCCCACAATTTGGAGTAACCAGCGGCAGGTTTGCGGGTGTACATTATGCAAAATGAAGCACATCACATGCTTGTATATCCACACACCAGTCTCGTCTAGGCATTACATTCAGAATGGGTGGCGAACCTCACTGCTGAATTATATGAGATGTTATTGTTGCCTGTTGTATTTTCGATTACCCGGCTCTTGCGGAACACTAGAAAACAATAATAGAAAATAGTGGAAGCACTATTCTGAGTCGGTGCCTCCACGAGTGTACCTAGAACCTTCGAACTACACAAACCCTGAAAGAAAATCGGGAAATGTCAAAAATTTAATATTTTTAAGCATCGTCGTTCATTCCAGTGGGCTTGAAAAATATTTTAAAATCACATTATATTTATCGAGCATCGTATTCGGTTCAATGTTTGATCTTATAGTATGGCTGCAATAAAACAATTACCTATTAGCTCTTGAATTTCAATATAATATTCATAATATTCATAGGCAAGCCAGGATTTTCGGCTTCTATGAGCGATTCCGCTACTGGCGTGCCTCACAGCACAAACTAAAACTTATTACCTTACTTTCAAACTGAAAAAAGAATGAATGAGCCAGTTCCTTGTTCAAAAGTTGAAACTGATTGTTCAATTATTAGGAATTCATGCAATTTACGTAATATTATGTTCGTGTAAGTCAAACCGTGAATGAATAAACGTTTGACATTGTATATTATAAAAATAAAATATGCACGAAATAATATTACAAGCAAAAACATTCTGTCGAAATATTGTTATTTTTCAAGGTGACAAAACGAAAATACTCTTATTTTTTACCATTATTTTTTGTCTATGATGAAATCAACGATAATTGCTACAGGATCCGGATACTACGCCAATTATCGTGTTTTTATATTGCATATTATTAACCAATCTACCTACAACAGACAATAAATGCGACAATACGTTTAAATATTTCATATTTTTAAGAAGAATTTAATTATTTATTATTTGTTGCGTAAGTTCATACATCAACAGAGTATGTAAGAGTTTTAATAGAAACTGTGTAGACTTGGACCCATTCGCTACGAGTCGAAACTTATTTAAGAGAAGACTGGCTGTAGTCGCAAATTTTGGAGCTACAACCTTTTAAAAGGTATGTCCCCGGTAAGGTTGGTTGTGCATTTTGTTAGTTGCATTTCAACGTATGATTGTCACCCGAAATCAGGTAACTTCGAAACTAAAAAATCAATCACATTGTTGAAATTTATTAATGACGTACATACACAAACTACTGACTGACTAACATAACGAAATAAAACATATAGGTAGGTAAGTACATATACGCACATGAATACAACCTGTACAAATCCACATTGGACACCTTCAAGTGGTTTCATTTGACAGCGGAAATCTTCCCTTTCCCCATTCTTCCCGTCTATTCCCTTCCTTTTCAGGACAGCGATTTTGTATAAAGATACGATGTAATATTGTTTCACTGAATTATTATTTTGAAATTATATACCTACCTATGTTTAATAGATGGATACAGTAATTGGCGTTGTAAATCATATTATGTTGTTTTTTTTTCATTGTAAATTATTTTATAGCTGTTGTATCCAATAAAATAAATAAATAAAAAAAAAAAGTTTCTATTCTAATAATAATAGAAATAATCATAAAATATAGAAATAACGAATTTCACATTTTCGTCAAATAACGACGTTTAACTACATTTTACTGATAAATTACATATTGTACTTTTAAGTTATAAACAGGAAAAGGCTGTTATGATGACAAAAAACAATCAGTAAACGAAAGAGTGTGGATTGTGGCCAATACTTAACTCTCCCTATATATAAGCAAGTATTTATTTTTATTTAATATTGTTTCTCGGGCAACTAACAGGAACTATGTCAAATATTAATTTAACACGCACCCAATAACAAGTTGCCACATTCTGGAGACTTACGATATTAATCGTCTCACAGATCCAGACTGAAAACACAATTAAAAACTGTGTCTACACCAACTAACCAACTAAGCCACGAAGGCCGGCAAATAATAGTAAGTACCTACCTATAATTGTTTTCTTTTCAATGATCGTTCTCAGTGTGTATATTTTAATGTATGTTTGTAAAAGGCAATTTATGCCGTTATGAGTAAATAAATAAATATTTACCCACATATTATTGATTAAAACTAAAAATAAATGTGTAATATATCTTACATACGTTATCTGTGTTGGTCTTGAATCCGTACACATTAGATTCCAAGTTTTGTTTAGTAACCGCTCAACCCATTTCCTTACCATATGTTATAATAAATAAATAAACAAATAAGATAGAGAAATTTACAACTGTACATTGAAATTAACACCATAAGTAACTTACCATTGAAAGTAATAATATTTACTTTCCATGAGTCGTACAATAACAAAACTAAAATATGTTTACATAGGACTTGGCCAAATGGTTAACGTGTTTGATTATTGTGATTGAAATACAGGGTTCGAACACTTTCCAGCCGTTTCGGATGATTCGGATGATGTAAACAAATAGTGAAACACGACTAATTTTAACACAATTGTTCAATCAATTGTTACTTTATCTATGGTAGGACTTATATAAATTAATTACTAATATAAATTAATACCTACTCTAAAATTCTTCTAATTTCTATACCTCTTATGGGTATTACTTATATGTTGTATTTGAAATAATTGATATTTACCGGTTTCAATCTTTCGTTGACCATCATGAGAGTTAATTTTCATTTACGAGTAATACATTTTTTCATACAAGCTCATATAGTTTGCGGTCTGCACACTTGTATGAAAAACGACCTCAGCTATGCGAGTTAAGCTAAACTAACTTAGCTTAGCATATGGTCTGCAACCGGCTTTAAGGTATTTTTACTTCATCTATGCTGAAAGTGTTAAAATATCTATTAATCATTTGAGAAAATATAAGTGTTTCATTCATTCATTCTATGATCACCCGCAGACCAGGGAGGCTACTCATGACACATTCTTAATACGTGCTTATCTTGCCTTAATCTTAAAAATATATATATAAATCAGTACTCGATCATAATTTAATTTTAATATTTCTCTACATTTGATCATACAAATGTTAATATCAACGTTTAATATGATATTTTCATTATTTTTGTATAAATTTATACAAGTATTTAATTAATTAGATTTCTAAAGTCTGAAACTGATCTTAAACTTATGTTGATCAACTTCATGAGTAACCCTGCAGACTATTATTTATTCATTTATATTATCACGACATAACCCACAATGTGAGGTAACTAGTATTTTTGATTACCCTGCTCTCACGGGACACGCGAAAACGATGATAATATACATACATACATACATACCATCACGCCATGTCCCTTACGGGGTAAGCAGAGAGAACCGAGCGCCATACTTCTCTATTTTTGCACACATTTCTGGCTTCCTTTACATCCATGCATCGTCTCATAAATGCTCGTCGATTGTTCAAACTTTTTATGTTTCCTTCTTTCAAAATATCATTCACATGGTCATGCCATCCCTTTCTGGGGCGACCTCTGCTATTCACTCCATCTCTAGCACCCATGTATATTTTTTTGGTCAGTCGTTCATCGTTCATTCTTTCTATATGTCCAAACCACCTTAAAGCATTCACTTTCATTTTACATATAATATCCTTCTTTAACTTGCATTCTCTCCTTATGTCCTCATTTTTTATTCTATCATATATCATTCTATTACATACTCTCCTTAGTGATCTCATTTCTGCAGCATTTATTCTACTTTCATGTGTCTATTGCCAGGTCCATGTTTCACTAGCATACGTCAAAGTAGACACCACAATTGCATTGTGTACTGCAATTTTGGCTTCGTTTGAGATGATCGGATCGCACATTACTGGTCTGAGTGCTCCAATAAAATATATTCAATAAATAAATATTTATTTATTAAATATATTCCTTGGGTTATCTCTATTGTATCCTGACCATTGATCCGTTAGTTCATTCCGTTAGAACGTTCCAAACTTCAGCGACATATTGTCAATTCCATTGTCATTGTTTGTTATTAATTTTCAGTTTTAACAATATGTTTTTTTTTCCTTTTTTATTTTGAATTTATTTGTAAATGCCCATATTCAGGATAATTAAACGCTTCAAACTCTCGTTTAAAACTGGTATTGTCCCCTGTGACTGGAAAAAAGCGGTCATCCACCCAATTCCTAAAAAAGGTGATCATATATCGTTCTATTACATACTCTTCTTAGTGATCTCATTTCTACAGCATTTATTCTACTTTCATGTGTTCTTTGCCAGGTCCATGTTTCACTTGCATACGTCAAAGTAGGCACCACAATTGCATTGTGTATTGCAATTTTGGCTTCCTTTGAGATGCTTGGGTCGGACATTACTGGTCTAAGTGCTCCGTTTATTCTATTCCCTGCCATAACTCTTCTTTCAATATCTTTATCGGGTCGTCCATTCCGTTCAAACATACTCCCCAAATATAAATATTCCTCAACTTGTTCTAGCCATTCGTTCTCTACTTTTATCATACAAGCAGTTATACTTTCAGTCTTTTCAAATACCAATATCTTAGATTTACTAACATTCATTCTCAGTCCATTTTGCAGGCATCCTTCATACTATCAGAAGAGTGGAAGCACTATTCTAAGCCTTACGGAAATGTAATAAAGGTTTATTTCTACATGAAAATATTATTTAACACTAATTTAACGTTTATTTAAAATATTTTTACTCCTATATCTGACGAAATAAACTGAATGAGTTGATATAAATAAAACAATATAAAAATTATTCCACTATGAATTTTAATATTCACAATGAACGGTATCGTGCAATGCGCATTTTTTATTAGATTTCGAATATAATCGAAACCAGTCATAGTGAAAATCAAATTTACTGTGAAATGTAATTAGTTTTGTTATTAAAAAAAAATAGAATTCCATCTAGTATAATGTATCCATACAATTATTCTTTTTCTGTACATTCACAGTACACTAGAGGGCTTATTGTCATTAGGCAATTTCTTCCGCCCAATAATATGAATTAATAATTCAATTCCGTCAGTTTAAATGTTAAATTCAAGCGTCAAAAGTCATGTTTGAATATGTTCAAAAATTGAAGAAATAAAATGGTCACTTCTTGTAGCCCAATGACATTTTATATATAGACACGTTATATGAGAGCAAAACGCTCTAAAAAAATGGTACATTAACGAATTCTTACAATATCACCAAGAAAGAGCACACACGACAAAATACATTGTGGAGATCATTCAATAATATACACACACTGCAGACATATTTTCTCTTTTACTCCAGTGCAATCAAATTATAATTATCTCTTACACCAAATAATGACTTTTAAAGAGACGAACTTATATTAAGTTATAGTTGTGTGAAAAAGCGAATATAATAACAGAATTCCCTTTGCAAAGCTACAAGCGAATATGCCTTATACTACTCTCTCGTTTACTCAAAATATTAATCGAAAAATCCATAAAAATATATTGGTTATCGAATAAATATGTAGTATGAAATGATATATCTGGTCGTTCCTTCACAGTTCTAGTGTAATTTTAACAAATTTTTATCATACAAGATGGTATTTTGACAATGACAAAAAGTCCTTACACTACAACATCTTGCGTGTAACTAAAGTGCGGTAAGAATTTAGTAAGGTATGCGCCTTACTATTTGTTTACTGAATTTAAACACTAGAAACGTATCTATTATTATTTTATTTTTATATATGATTAAAGAAATATCTACGACAAAGATCTTAATTTCGTTTTTTTTTTACTAAACCGGCTATTAAACTTGTAAAATCTTACCTTTACAATTTCATCCGACGCAGCAGCGGTGCCGAAAAAACAAATAACAAAAAACACACACAGCCGGCAATCCTCCAATATCCAGGTGTTGTATTCAAAGCACAAACAATGTGTATGATAATTATCAAATATTCACTGAAAACTTCACCAAATGATCATCACTTCACCCACGGCACATTCGACACTAGTCCATCAGTGTCAGCACACGACTGTCGAGGGTCAACACGAAGTCATCAATGATGATATTATCAGTTTTAGCAGTCAACGTTCGTGACACAGATGCGATAGCGGACCATAGGTCTACACTTGGGAAGATTTGATGGAAGTCTGGTCTGAACGGTTGATGTCAGTATACTAGGTATACTATACAGTACAGTACAGTACAGGGTATACCTAGGCAACAATGAATTCGAATTCAACCAGGGCCGCCGTGTAACATTCAATACGAATAATAAAAATAAGAAAATAAAATATCGGTTTATTTAACTTGAGATCGTTTCTAAGTTCTAATACTTTATTTATTTGATTTGTGTGTGTGTACATACATAGATGCGTCCATGCATGTTATTTGAAAATCTGCCTGAATAGGGAACGGTTAGTTACGAAACCGGTCGCAATTTTAATTCCAATAACGTAGTTTATATGTATTTTGTTGTTTTGTTTTAATTTGCCACAAAGTTAATAATTACATATTTGAGAAATGAATATTATTTCTATGTGAAATGATATTTGAGAAAGGTATTAGTTGATAAGGGCTCACTCATCCAAAACGATCGTCACGTGAAAGGAAATAAATAGATGGGAAAATAAGGAAATAATTAGGTGGGACTCGATCGATGAGAGAAATAATGAAATAAATAGATGGGATAAATAATGAAATAAATAGATGGGAGAAATAATGAAATAAATTATGAAATAATGAAACCGATTTCCATTCACCTATAGTACAAGCATTCATGCTTAGTTTAGGGAATGTATAAGGATGTATAATATGTACTTGTTATACAAAGGACATATTCATTCTTTTAAAAAAAAAAAAAAATACATGGAAAAAATAAGGAAATAAATAGATGAGAGAAATAATGAAATAAATAAGGAAATAGATAGATGGGAGAAATAATGAAATAAATAGATGGGAAAAATAAGGAAATAAATAGATGGGAGAAATAATTATATAAATAGATGGGAGAAATAAGAAAATACCTAATAGATGGGAGAAATAAGAAAATAAATAGATGGGAGAAATAATGAAATAAATAGATGGAAGAAATAAGGAAATAAATATAGGACTGGTGGCAGAGCGATTAGCACGCTTGGTTTAGTAATCCAGTAGTCGCGTGATCGAATCCTGCCTCCACCGATTTTGTCCACAAGCATTATTTATGCTTGATTCAGGAATGTATTAGGATATATAATATAATATACTTGTTACAAAGACATATATTCATTCCTTTGAAAAAATAAACCCAACGCAGAATTTTGGTTCAATAAAACTGTATTAAGTATATTTAATTTTAAATATGTCGGCGCCAGACGAATTATTATTGATTATCAATTTATAATGGCCTGAGAGCGTTCCTGTACAATTTGTTGTCAATGTGTTGGTTGTTGGTACTGGCTGGGGCTGGGGCCAGACATGACTTAGGAGCAAGACTTGACTGTACTGGACCACACTATACCATACCAATACAAGATCAGTCGCGACACACAACGTGTCTACATAATATGTAGGTACGTATGTACAACGACGATAAACAATACTATGTAGGTGAGTCGTTGTTTAATGAATGTGGGACGATGTTTCCACAACTGCGCTGCGCAATGCATTGTAAAAAATAAATGCGCGCGCATCTCAGTTCATTCATACACCTCCGATTAGTGTTGGACCTTGGAACATGAAATAGAGGGGAAGCCTACCTTCAATACACCCTGTAACAGCACCTTGTCGGCTGCAATATGTATAGCCTTATATCATGATTCTCGAATACTTCCAAAGATTTACGAGGATCAACGAACCATAGCCCACCGTCGTTGATATAAAACTACAAATCTTTATTCATGTGTTGATCTTTCAATAGACTAGAGTCGCGTTTAATTTTTATCTATTAGTTCCGACCCACGACATCACAAATTGATTAAGTTATTATTATATTGTAATCTCATTTGTTTCGAATAAACCAGTATTGATCATGTAAGTAGTTCTTTAATTAAAACCCTTCATCACAATAAATTATGTATTATCAATTATTTAATTACATAACTGACATAAGCAATAAATACAATAGAATCCTTATGAACACGCACCTTTGTAATATAAACCCTTCTGATATAAATAAATAACTAAATATATACCCCCAAATTGGTGACCCCGACGCGACTTAGTACATTATCGCCAGTGGATTGTCGATAAGTACTTGATCCAAGCTTCGATTGAGGTTGGCCTCTTAGGGGTAAAGGTAAAAAAAATAATATGCATGAACGTAGATCCTTGTGTCTTCCGACGAGCAGCCGCTCCGGGGATGAACAGAGCTTAAAGCTCTAAAACGTTTCCAATGGACTGGAGTAGATGACTGCGAAATTCCTCTCAATATCATTGTTGTTCAATTGAATTTAAATGGTGAGTTGTTCAGGTTCAAGTGTTAAGAGTCATTCATTCATACCATACCATCACAGCATATCCCACAATGTGGGGTAACCAGCGACAGGAATATAAGTGTTCATTGTCTTATGAAAGGAAACATGATACATGGGTATATTCCAACGCACACATCAGTCTCTTATCACCCAAAAAGACACTACATTCAGAATGGGTGGTGAACCTCGTTGCTAAACTACTCGAGGTATTATTATACCAGGGGGGCAAGTCTGGTCCAACCGGCGAAATCAAAACCCTCATGATCACGATATGTTGAAAAACTTTGGAAATATAGGCAGTTAAACACATAAATTTATCATAAAAGAAATATTTTTCTTAATAAAAAATGTTTGAGAAACTGGAATTTTTTTGAAAAAAAAAAACAATTTGAAATTATGTATTTTTCTATGTTCATACCAATTTTCAGCGTTCTAGCTTTTATGGTTTCTGAGATATATGGAAAAATAAATTAAAAATTCAAAAGTTGATAACCCCTGACTGAAACAAAAATTCAAAATTCTGAGTATTAAACACACAGACACACGAAATGTTCTACTCCGAATTCTGAGTAAATCCGTATATGGGACATATATGCTGCGAAGCCTGTAAGTTGGTGTTTTTTGACTTCAAATTAGAATAACCGTGAAAAATATAGACAGTGCATACAAATCTTGCGTATCCTGGCTTGAAACTTTGTCGATATGTTAAGAGAATAATGTTCTCTTGAACATATAACACTCTTCTTGTTATTTTTACAGTATCTTGGATTATAGCAGCAAACTAGAACATTAATACGGGTTTTATGAAAAATCTTCTGAATCGTGTTCCAAACACTTTCCAGCTTCATAAGTTTTAACTGAAGAATTTCATCCCGCATATTTCGTAGACAGTTCCACATCTGAGCATACTCTGCAGACATTTCCTTGTTCGTCATGTAGACTAAATGCTGTTTTCCATGCTATAAATTGACCGTTTCTCCAATCTTCAGATTTTTTATACACAAAAGAAAAAGGCAATCGTAGTTTCACTGGATTCATGAATCCGAGCCCACGAGCACAGGCGACCAGAGTACCAGCCAGAATAGGTGAGCCACACGGGCTTGCGATCATGTATGCAGGAGTAAGGGCCCCTTTTTGACTCGAGTCACGCTCACCACTCACCCACCAACCTCCGACTGATACTCCACTCCCCTGCACAACCAAATCCAATAGGACACGGATAATGATGCCACTCTATCCAGAAGTTCTTTATTTTACCCCCAGGAAGACCTAGGTCCTTAATCCTCTCATCCAACATCCCGTACTATCTCTTGGTGACTTTGGCTATACCATTAGTTATCTTCATATCTCGAGCCCGAAAAGGTAAAACTAATAACTCTTACAAAATATAATGTACCTACCTATTAGTTACCATTGTGTGCATTATAAAAACAAAGAACTTTTACTTGAATGGTTCAGAATGAAAATTGAAGTAATGACAGTAATCAACACTGATGTTAAAAATCGTTCATTATCGGTTGATTCTCAGGCAAGAGCTAGAGGGCCCTGTGGACCGCGAGGTCCTGGGAACCTGCCTAGAGTGGCCAATGGAAAAGATGGGGCCTGCCTCTCAATAAGGGACTGACAACAAATACAAAGTGAATAGATTGAAGCTAAGTATAAATTGTGTGTACACTTTCCATTGTAATGTCAAACTAATCATAATTTCCAAAGAATCGACAGTATAATTATTAGAATTGATTACAATATCCGAAGTTTGATTGTACTACGTACATAGATAATTTCAAGAAGTTTTGTTGTTCAAGAGTCCAATTATTATAATACTATCCATAATCACAATAATTGTATTTTAAAAACATATGCTATGCATCCGTTATTGGGGTAGGGAGAGATAACCGAGCGCCATACACATCTCTCTGTGCTCCACATCTCTTCACTCACATTCATACATGCTATTCTATTATTTACACTTAAGTATCCTTTTTTAAGAATATTCACATGGCCAACCCCTATCTCTCATTAAATTTGCTTTATCAGTCATTCTTTACAATTCCAAACTACATAAATATTTACTTATACTCCTCACTAACCCATGTGAGGAGTTATGATTTCACAATTTTTAAGGCTGCAATTTCACATTTTTTTTAACTGAAGATTATCAACTAGTATCATGCTGAGATTATATTCTGAAAGTTTTATCACAATGAATGTGTGTGTGCTATGTACGGCATGTTTATTCTACTTATCGATTGTAGACTAAAATACTCATTTGATTCTTTTCAAATTTTGCAAATTTGTATATCTAATACTGGCATAGACCCCATTAGATTTTGAAGGATATCTGAATAGTGCTTCTCAATTTTTAGCTGTCATATATATTTCAAAATGACCCCAAGCTCAGGAAACTTAAAATTTGATATTTTTATTTTCAAATTGTTAAAAAGGCACGTTACTTTCATACAATGGCATTGAAGAATTATCAAGTCTCATAATAAAATATTTAAATCAAAAATAATTTAACAAAACTGTTAGTGAGGTGTTTGGCGTTGGCCACAACCAACTCATTTTATTCTGTTAACAATATCTTATGATTGATACCCCGATCTGTATTTTGAACTGTTATAATATGAGTTCAAATATGAAATTTAATGTAATATTATATTTTCTTGATCAAATGGGTCTTCAAATTCTTACTAAACAAATGTTTTCTTCAGACTCAGGTAAAAGAATAACAGTTTTTTTTATAAATTTGATGTATTATTTTAAAAACGTTTACTTATAACATACAACAAATATTTACTTATGTATGTATTTTGTTCACTCCTATCTAATACAGCAATTCCTTTTAAGAAATACTTACAATAAATGAAATTGAATATTAGTCACTGTTCAGGAACACATATTATCATATAAGGTAATTTTTTTGAATGAATTTGTCATTGTAAAAAGTACTTATACATCCTCATACATTCCCTAAATTAAGCATAAATGCTTGTGCTATAGGTGAACTTTATCGGCCGTGGCAGGATTCGAACTTGCGACTACTGGATTACTAAACCAGCGCACTGCCACCTGCCACCACCCATTTTTGAAAGATATGCCACATCTTGACTTGATAAAATTATGAACATTTAAATATTTTTTGTTGCACATTGTTTTAATGAGGAAATCATATTGAAAATACTGTTTTTTTGTTTCAATTTATGAAAATATAGTAATAAATTAAATACCTTCAGGTGAATGTTATTGATGAATTCAATTCAGGTCTATCTTCTTCCATTTCTATAAAAGTAAAGTCTAATAAAAGCAATAGTCTTTGGTAAAATTATTGCCAAACTTCTAGAAAGATTTTGGCGTGGAGGGGGGGAGAAGGATTTGCGCACACACGTGATTTTTCTAGATCTTTAGCAATAACTATAATGATGTATGTTCAAAATATCTAAATACTTTTTGATGAATCAATTGTACCAAGCAAATAATATAATAATAACTAATTTCCATCTTATAATATTTCTTGACAAAATGACTAATCATAATGAAGCTAAGGCCTTAAACTGGAATCAATTTCGATTGAATTTATTCTGAGAGTCGTCTGTTCTTTTCTTATGAAATTGATTCTCATGTATTGTTTCTTTGGTCTTTTGCGAAACTTTGTTCTGGTGTGTGAAAGGCGCTTCGCAACAACTGTAGCCAGGACATTCACCAGATTAGGTTGAACTAATGGACGGCCGATTAAGCTGAAATCTTTTGTACCCGCCAGTAGAACCTTGTCTAATTTAATTTGATCCCCAACCATCGGCGGCCATGTTCCTTCCAAGAGAATGAGATCTCCGTCTGTTATTTTAAACTGTTTACCCAACACTTGAATGACTGCAAAGTTTCTGCTGACATTTGCCTTTGCTAGGGCGTTGACCGTATCGATGATGGCCTCGGACTGTTTCTGTTCTTCTTGAGGGGGCAATGTTTGTTCTTCTTGCAGAGGTAATGTATGACAAGGATTGTTCAATCGTGAAGAGATTCCAGCTGAAAATAACAAAAAAAAATAGTAAGTGCTTCAAGAGTCTGTTCACAGAAAGAGATAATTTTACTCATGCAAAGCTTTGTCAATGAGGTTCACCACCCATTATGAATATTTTCATTTTAAGTGAGACGAGACTGGTGTGTGGGCATACACGCATGTGTCGTGCTTTCTTTTATAAAGTAATTCACACCCGCACATCTGTCTCTAGGTATATGCAGTGATGATATTAATTAATTAATGAAAGCTTTGTCAGACTTCATGGCGCAGGACAGCTGACGCCTAAGCTCCCGGGTTCGAATCCCGATTAGTACACAGTTTTTGAAGGGGAGATACTCAATAATTAAGTAGCTTTTTGTTAGGATAAGGTTATGAAAAAATAAAAATATTTGAGATTTGTAGAAGAATAAATATGTACTCATGATTGTATACATGAACATTTTAGCATTAAAACATTTATAAAACCCAATAATTATAAAAATAAAACAATTCGCTCACTGAAAAATGAATTGTACTTAGATAAGTATAATATGCACTAAATACAAACCGGCAACACGACTGAATAAACAGCTTGTGATTCTAGCACCAATATTCAGTAAAGACATTTTATTTTAAATAAATTGAATAACACAACGTAAAAATGGCAATTAGTAAAATACTAAAATGTTATTTGCGATTTACTTTTAGGTTATGTTTTGAATGACATTTTTGAAATCTCCATATATATTATCTATGGAGTGTGTACTCCAATGTTTGCCATTTTATAAAAAAAATCGATATCGATAGCGTTACTTCAAAAATAAATTATGATGCATGAAACTATTATACTATTATGATGACAAAAAATGAAACACAACGCAAAAATTAATGAATACATGTTCCAAAAGAACATGGAAATATTTTGATTTTGTTGTTTAATATCTAGAGAAGGCGGAGAAGAGTGCTGCTCCACGTTGGAATACCAAAGTGATATAAGGAGGCTGGGAAGAAATATACTTGTCCCACGTTGGGACGCCAAATTGATATAATATTGATATAATTAATATATAGAGTTATGAGAATATTGATCTTATCGGTAAAATATAGAATTTAAATTTAAAAGACCACATTCATAATTATATATGTAAATTCTAATATAATATAGCCAAATATCCCACATGTAAGTAAATAAAAAAGGTATTCATCATTATATACTTTGATCACGATTGCTGATTATTATAATATTATTTCGCTGCCATCAAATAGATTATATATGTGTAAAACGGACCGAACTGATTGACTTCTTTATTGAATTTGTTATGCCCGAGAATAAATTTTGCCGAAAAACAATATTTTTATTTTTTTTCCACGGCAACATTTCTAAAAGCAGCTAGCGCTCGTTGCAGGCAAGCAACGAAACTTGCAGCTAGCAGCTAGCACGCGCTATGGCACGCGCTCTCTTGGCGTTCAACTCTGGTGGACGACGGACGGCTTGATGTGACGCCGTCATCGGTCGACATGTGCTCCCGATGGCGGCCATATTTTCTACGACGCAGGAGCTCCTTTTGACAGGACCCGTCACGCGCATGAACGCTGATGGTGCCCCAGAACCAAGATTAGGGCATCAACAGGACAGGAGGTTGGAGGCAGAGCGCAGTGTGGGGCCACCGCGTAGGGAACGCGGCGGCTCGCAGATTGGACCACGAGGGGCAATCCGTGTCGTTTGGGGCGTCGGTTCGCCTCCGGTGATGCCCCAGCTGGTATGCCACCTCTGTCGAGATGCGCCGTCATAGCGTGCCGTGGGGCACAGAGCCAGCCATGGGTGACGGTCTGGAGGAGGAGATCAGGAGGAGAAGAAGAAACCACGCCGGACACGAGGAAGACCTGCTAGCCTGACGCAGAGGCTGGGCCCCACCGAACTACAGTCACCACGTGGAAGACAGTGACATGCCTGGAGGAAGGATGTCGATGTACCCTGGGGCGGTATATTCTGGTCGGCGTCTTTTCGTGTGTTCGCGTGTGTTTGACAGTTCGTTTCGGTAGATGCCACGTGTTTCTGTTTTATTTGTTGTCTGTTGTTTTTATTTAATTTTTTTTTTGCCATGGACCATTTGTGAATATTATAAATAAAAAAGCGCCGTACTAAAACAATTTTTAAGTGTCGCCCTCATTTGTCTCTCATTTTCTTCCCCACACCTTGGCTTGATGTTTCCTCGTGGTAGACGAGAGGTCTCATCAAATTTGTATTTTACAAACATCAAAAATATTCTAATTTTCATTTTGACCGTAATATATACATAGTTCCGTATATCAACTTATTTATGAAAATTATGAAGTTATGGCAACACCATAATTTATAGATTTCATATTTCAAATAAAATCAACAATGGAACATTATAAAACAAAATTAGTAGGTAGATTGAATTTTCTAGTAGTATTAAAAACATGTCAGACTGTCAATCTTTGTGTGTTATTTATAATATTATTTATCCTTTTTACAAGAGTAAATTTCATAGGTTATGGGCCCAGCAGCTCATAACAAATGCAAAAAATAGTATATTGAAATAGTGAATTTGACTGTTGAATTTAAAATATAACAAGATGGAAAATTCATCTTCGATAATTTTAAAAGGCAGTGAAAATTGGAATGTTTGGTAAATTCAAACAAAAATAACCTTATTAACATAGAATTATAATGTACAGAAGCCGCGTCTAGTACCTACAAATTTCGAATTCAAATGTTTAAGTTTTTTTTTACATGTGTGTGTGTGAGGCGGTAGATCGGTTGGTCTACGTTTTGTGTAGGTGTGCGTATCGGTAGGTGTACGTATACTAGAAATTCGTCTGTTTCCTCGTAGTTTTAGTTGGCATACATTCATTGCGCTGACTAGGTATCTGTATCATATATAATCTAAGCTTATTAAGCAAAGGAGTATTTGAAGTGATAAGTGAAAACCCGCCAATCAAAAACAAGGATGACACAAATGAATTAAAGAGAGCACTGATTACAAAAATAAAGATTTAAAAGCTCAAGAAATCATTGTCAGCAGAGTGGAAGATGGCCCTATGTCCCATATTCTCACATGTGAAAATGCAAAGGAAATGTGGTGTAAGCTTTGCTCAGTCTACGAGCACAAATCAGAAGTAAGCATTCATATGTTGCAGAAGAAATTTTTCAATTACACTTATGATGGCCAAAAAATTTTTTGGCCATCATAAGTGTAATTGAAATTGCAAATGGAAGAGTTATAGAAGATTTGGGTCGAGGTGATATACAAGTAAAAACCTACGATGGAAGAAGATGGACAGATGGCGAGTTAAAATCTGTTTTGTTTGTTCCAGACATGAAATGTAATCTATTCTCGATTAGTGCAGTGACTGAGAATGGTTATATCTTTGAAATGGAGAGAAATAGTTGTAAAATTATTAAAAACAATGAAGTAAAGATTCTCGGAAAAAGAGAGGGTAAAATGTACAAATTAATACTCCAAATTGAAGAGTGTGGTTATCTGGGAACTTATAGTGAAAAAACAGAAAATTTACTTACATGGCATGAAAAATTAGCCCATCAAAACATTTATCAAGTTAGAACGATTTTAAAGGGACATGATATAAAGTTTCAAGATGTAAAAAACTTATTTTGTGAAGCCTGTATTTTTGGTAAGCAACATATATTACCATTTGGAAGAAGCACAAGAATTGCTAAATTACCTGGAGAAATAATTCATGCAGACGTTTGCGGACCAATGGAAGAAACTTCGATTGGAAATTCTAGATATTTTCTACTGTTGAAAGATGATTGTAGTCACTATAGAAGTGTTTACTTTTTGAAGAACAAATCAGAAGCTACGAACAAAAACAAAGCATTCTTGGAGTTGGCTGCAAGTATCACAGGAAATAGAGTACAAATCCTTAGAACCAACCAAGGTTTAGAAGAAGTAAATAAAGAAGTCACTAAATTCTTGGAAGACAAAGGAATAAGGCATCAAAAGTCATGTACCTATACGCCTCAGCAAAATGGACGTATTGAAAGAGAAAATAGGACAGTCGTGGAACTAGCAAGAACTATGCTACCGGCGAAGAATTTGAAAAAAGAACTATGGGCTGAAGCTGTCGCCACAGCAGTATATGTTATTAATCTAAGTGGAACAAGTACTGTGAAAGAAAAAACTCCATTTGAATTGTGGTTCAAAGAATCTCCGGACTTAAAAGGTTTACATACGTTTGGATCAGAAGCATATGTATTAGTTCCAAAGCAACATAGAAGAAAATGGGATGCAAAAAATAAGAAAGGGATATTTGTTGGCTATGGAGAAAATATTAAAGGTAATAGAATTTACTTTCCAACTGAAAGAAAAATTGAAATTTCAAGAAATATTATATTTAAACCCGATTTTGAAACAAGTACCGAAAAAGCAAATATATTAGTTAATACAGTAGATGTTGAAGATGCAAGTGAACGTTTGAGCTTATTAGAAGATTCTGAAGTTCAAACAATTGAAGGAATTGTAGAGTTCACACCTACAGATGACATTACAGAGAAAATAATTGAATATGAAGATGAAAGAAGTCTTGACTTGTCTGCTAATTTAACAGGAGATGGTATGGACAATAATCAGTCAGATACAGTGATTGAAAGACCTCAAGAACTATCAAGATTCCAGAAAAATTTAAAGATTTTAAAATATATTCAGCTTATAGTTTTCTCGCTGAAGCGGATGATCCTGTCTCAAATAAGGAACTTTATTCGTGGGATCGTGGCAACCAATTGATATATCCTGTGCGCTATCATGAGATTGGCTACAACACGGCACTTCTAGATTCAAATCAACCGAATGCTCAGTTGACTGCACCAACTAATGACCTCACATAACATCTTAATTATAATATTTATAATTTGCCATACCATACATAATTAATTAGTTACTAAGCTATCAGTTTTTTATGCATTTTTACAATAATGATCAAGGGGTAATTTCTAAAAAAAAAATAATAATAATAAAGCATGGAATGTATAAAAAGAAATATTGTAAAATGACAGGTTTTGGTGAAATCAGGTGAAATATGTATTGACTCATGACAACGTATCTGAGATCTTCACAAAGTCACTGACTTTAGTTTCATTTTCAAATTTGAAGGACTTATTAAACTTAAGAATTTAGACAGTTGAATGTAACATTTGTATTCAGGTATTCAGTACATCCATTATTGATTTCATATGTTCTTTATATTTCCGTGTATTTATATTGTGTTAAAACTATTAAGATATAATTGTATAAAATGTCAAAATATGCAATTTTCATTGTTGATCTTTATAATAGAAAATTGAGAGAGGGTATGAAGTTATGGCAGCACCATAATTTATAGATTTCATATTTCAAATAAAATCAACAATGGAACATTGTAAAACAAAATTAGTAGATTGAATTTTCTAGTAGTATTAAAAACATGTCAGACTGTCAATCTTTGTGTGTTATTTAAAATATTATTTATCCTTTCTACTAGAGTAAATTTCATAAAAATGTATGTTATAGTTTCCGGTAAATAACTTGAGAATGACTGTTGTGGATGGGGGCGGTTTGCAATTATACCAACCAAGAAAATATTACTTAAATTTGCGCGCTGCGCAGCCCATTTAACATTCTCAAGTTATTTACCACTAAATGTAATTTTATATTTATGTAGGTATTTAGAAATTTCGTACATCACTTTGTTATTTGAAATCCATTTTTCCATTGTAACTATATTTTACAAGAATTGTTCTTTATATTAAATTTTACATTATTTTAGACTAAATGTTCATTTATTTATAATGTAGGTACCTACCTTATCTTTAATCAAAACATTTTGAGTTGGGCAACAAAAATAACGATTTAAATATAACGTTCTTTCGAAGTATTTTTATTTTTGCGCTATGGCACATCCCTATGGTTCATAAGACAATAGACAAAAATCTAAAATTTATTACGAAGAAAAGAAAAGAAAGAAAAAGTTTTAATTCGTTGAATTGAAAAAGTGAAGGTGTGAATTGATCAAAGCAATTAAGAAAAAGTTTTAAATGAAATTTCCTCTGTAACTCAACAATTTTCAGTTGCACAGTTTACATTTATCGAAGCAACGAGATCTGTTACAAAACATTAATTATTTCTCGGGATGTATGTCAATAAAATCGAAAACATATTTGCCTGTGTGAAGTAAACAAAATATCTCGCGGACGCAAGCGCCTCGCTAGTCAAGGTTTTGGATACTGATTGCGTAGCCTGGGCAACGATTGTATACCAAAATGGGTATGTATTTTTATCTTTAATCAAAACATTTTGAGATAACATTTGATTTTGATAAGGGAGTGGTTTGATACAGGTGGATACAGGTACTCCCACCTCGAGTTACATTCCGATACACGTCATTTTTTTGATAGGAAAGGGACATTGTTTTACTTGAATTGCGGTTGATAAAATATCTGATTCATCGTTGATTCATTCACGTTGATTCTAGAAATAACATTACGTCGTGTCAGAGTTTTCTTTTGTACTATAAACTTCGTTATTTTCGAGTGTGTTCGTTTTGCAACCTGTTACATTGTCAATGTTATTGTAGTGTTTTGTGAATATGCAACAATGGTGATTTTGCAACCGTGACATTTGATAAACATGCGAATTTGAACAGTTTTCGTTTCGTTCCTTGTCATTTTGTGCTGTGATTGTTGTAAAAATGAGTTATACCAGGAAACTGGAGACAAATTTCGACAGTGACCCCCCTGTGACCCAACCGTTGAGATCAAAGGGTGAAATCTATACGAGGGGACCCTATGCCAGAAATAGGTACAACTATGGGTCCAGATATTCCGTTCATACATTACATAGCAGAGTTGGCGGTGAAAACACATGGGGTACTTGTTGTTTCATTTTTTAAATTTGTACCCACAATTTTTTTTATATAATATCAAAATATTTTAACCTTGTCTCCTTAAAAAAACAATTGCACATACGTTCCTTATCAGAAATCTAACGTAGTGGTGTTGAGTGATGAAGGTAAGGATGGTATATAAAAAGCAGTTCCCGTTTCCCAATTGTCCCTCTCTCAAAGGGCACCTTCCACCCGCCCCTTTCTTCAATTCGCAGATGTTTTTTTCTCTTACATACTTCTTTTTTTTATATATACTTTTATTTTTATCCTTTTTGTTTATTTTTGCCATTAGCTTGTTATTAATGTTTTGTTAACACACCAAAAAACCTATAACTGGTGTATGTTTTAATTTTGTTTTCTTTTGTATCTTATGTTTTGCATGTACGGTTGGTTTTGAAAAAAAAAACGAAAGTACTTATATATAATGCATACATCAAAAGCAAACTAACATACCTAATACCTTTCTGGGCAAATGGTGATAAGGCAGAAATCCAAAAGCTACAAAGAAAGCAAAATAGAATAATAAAAATGACCTACTGACTAAACACATATACACCATCGAAATACCTATACACAAAAGAAACCAAACAATTAAATGTAGAGAAGATGGCACAGTACGAAACATTTAAACTAATACACAAGATAAAAATAGGAAAAATAGAAGACTCTGAACTAAGGCCCAGAATCATAGTCGCAAAATAGGTACTTAGATGAGTTTGAGTTACAGATTTGTAATCATAGAACTTTGTTTCTCACAGAAGTCATCAAAAATCGTTACTCATCTTCCGTGAGTTTGAGTCACCAAAATCGGTGACTTTAGACGCTGAGCATGCTTTGAACTGTCAAAATCGTTTACAAACCTAGTTCTATTTTAATTTTTATTCGAGATAAAAACTGGTGAATTTCGAGATATTATTTTTGTGGTGAATATAAAATTATCTTCATTAAACAGGGAGCATTAAAATGTTTGATATATTTGAGTTTTTGCAAGATATTGACAATATTGGGAATACAGATGTGATTAATTTTCCCGATGAATCATTTGCCGCAAGGCGAATGAGACGCCGCAAATGTTATATTCGAAATATGATAAACCCTATCGAATTTTATGAAAACTGTGAATTTAAAAAGCGCTACAGATTTTATAGAGAAACTGTCCTCACTGCCATATTGCCGCTTATTCACGATGGATTGCGAAAAATCAACAACAGAGGCATGCCTATATGCCTATAACGCCTGAAATTCAAATATTGATAGCCCTGAGATTCTATAGTACAGAAATTGCTCGGCGATCCACTCCCAAGCATTCTGTTTTTGCTAATTAAGGGCTGATATATTTTCTTATTTTCTACAATAGTAATTTTCTTCCCCAATAATTCCATTAAAAAATGTTAATCATATGCAGTATTCCTTTTAGCATTCATTATTAATTATTATTATAAAAATAAACAAAACGCGAAAGAAGCAAGCAGATGTTTTGAACTCAAATGACAGTTTTAATTCATAGATTGAAGAGAGTAGATAGGGATTTCAAAGACAAATTTAAAAAGTAACTATAAATTTCAAAATAATTGCTGAAAACTTATGAAATTCCTACAGTTTGAGAACTATCAAACTCAACTGAGTTTGAGTCGTTATCTCAGCTCAGACACGTCAGATTTTGGACTATGTTTACTGAAAAACCTACTCAGCTAAGAAAGCCTTGAGCTATGCTCTCCTGAGGCACTATTGAGACTTGACTCATCTCATGTTTATGATTCTGGGCCTTAGTCTTAAGCAGAGAATACAAATTCACAACTACATCAACACATGCTAAAAATTATTTTGAAATTGAGAAAGCTAAAAAAAAATTGGACACGAAGGTATAATGTGCAAAGGTTTGTGTGACTACAATGAATTACCAGAACAACTAAAAACTATGAACGAAAAAGCATTCCAATGGGAATTGAAAACAAGGCTATATTAAGATCTGAAGTGAAGTGTTGCTGTATATTCTGAATGACTATTATTTTACAATGTTAAACTAAGAATTATTGTCATGAGCCAATTGGCTTTTTTAATAATGAATGTAAATAAAAAAATAAATAAATTGATTTCATCTTTTGTTTTGTATTGTTAGGGTAGTCATTTCAATAGCTGTTTGGTTTTTTGAATAGAGCCCCATATTTTGCAGATTGAGATGCCCCTCAAATCTCGGTGTCTTGATATAAAAGCTCCCAGGTGTCTGTGTGTCTGGATTCTATTAGAGCAGGGCACTCACATATCACATATGACGCCGTTTCTTCCTCTTGTTGATATTTTCTACATATTGGGTCATCAGCGAACCCCATTAAAATGCAATGGCGTCTTTTTAGATGACAGTGAACAGTGAATAAACCAGTCATTGTTCTTAATTTCATTAACTAAAATTATAATTCTCTCTATAACTATAATTCACTTAATAATTCTTGTTTTGTTGACACTATTTCATATACTGAGCTTCATCAATATAATAGTATATTTAATACGAACAATAGAATTTTGGATCTAATTTTGAGTAATATTGTATGTGATGTGTCCCGGGCTCACAGTCCACTGGTGAGAGAGGATCTACATCATCCTGCTATCTCAATTAATGTTCACCTTAAACCTGTCACAACCATTGCCGCACCACCTAAAAAAATTAAGCTTTTTCACAAAGCGGACTACTCAGTTATAAACAATCATTTATCCACAATAGATTGGTCATTGTTGAATGATATTGATAGTATAGACTTCGCCACTGATCATTTTTATACAATATTATGTAAAACAATCTTGGATTTCGTACCTACAATACCAATAGGAAATAAGAAATATCCTTCATGGTATTCTCTTCCTCTCATAAAAATAATAAAAGAAAAACATAAAATGCACAGAAAGTGGAAAAAACACGGTAATTACATGGACTATGCTGAATTTTCAATATTACGTACAAGACAAAAGACAATACAAGGTGAATGTTACAAGCAATATATCTATTCTGTCGAAAATAACATCCAAAAAAATAGTAAAAAACTTTGGTCTTTTACAAAAAATTAAAAAAAAAATTCTGATATACCTCAAACGATGTACGTAAAAAAAAAACATGTACTGGTGGTGAAGACATTAGTAAACTATTTAGCGAACATTTTCAAGCAACTTACGATTACTATAACTCCATTCCACCAATCGCCACTGACAACACATCAGATTCTTTTTCTGAGGGGTAAGGTAGTGTCATTATTACAAATTCTTTAGTTTCAAAATATTTACGTGAACTGGATATCAAAAAAGGGGCAGGTAGCGATAACATACCACCAATTTTCATAGAACAATGCGCAGATACACTCTCTATCCCACTGAACATATTATTTAACAGATCAATTTCAGAAGGAATATTTCCTAAAAAATTCAAAGAAGCTCTTATCATACCAATTCACAAATCCGGTTCATAAAATGATGTACAAAACTATCGTCCGATATCGATTCTACCGGTGTTTAGTAAAGTGTTTGAGAAAATTGTTTATGACCAAATCTATCACATTATCAAACTAAACATTCAAAATCATCAACACGGATTCCTACGACGTCGCTCTGTCCTTTCAAATCTAACTACCCTTACCGAATACGTCACAAGCAACATGGATAAAAGATGCCAAGTGGATGTGATATACACCGATTATGCAAAGGCATTTGACAAGGTAAACCACGATATTATACTAATATCGAAATTACTTAACCTAGGTATACATGGAGACTTATACAGGTGGTTTGTGTCATATGTTCGGAACAGAATGCAGTCAGTGATGGTCGAGGGATTTAAATCCAGCTTCTTTATTCCTCCTTCGGGCGTTTCTCAAGGTTCACACCTGGGTCCGCTTCTATTCAATATCTATACTTATGACATTTACAAATGTTTTAATCATTCATTATATCTTGCATTTGCCGATGACATGAAAATTTACCTTGCAATTAACTCATTGGCCGATTGTATTAAACTACAAGAGGACCTTGACAGGCTATACACTTACTGTGCATTAAATAAACTAATACTTAATATATCGAAATGTAACAAAATAACATTTACTCTCAATAAAAACAAAATAAATTTCACATATACCTTTAACAACTCTGATATAAAGGAAGTCAATTATATAAGAGACCTAGGTGTGATACTTGACTCTAAATTAAATTACATAAACAATATTGATAATATCATAAGTAAAGCAAATAAGATGTTAGGATTTATTATTCGCACATGCCGGCCATTCAGTAACATTAAAACCTTATACACTTTATACACTACATACATACGCCCTCAGCTAGAATTCTGTACTCAGATTTCGTCTCCTTTCTACGCAGTACACATCACAAGAATCGAGAAAGTACAGCAAAAATTCATAAACTATATAAATCATAAATTTCACCTTAACTTCAATAGTTATCAACAGTCACTTAAATATCATAATTTTGATACGCTTGAATGTAGGAGAGTCCTACACGACCAATCGCTGCTGCATAAAATTTTGAACAATGCCATAGACTCGCCTGAACTTGTCAACCTAGTAGGTATCCATGTTCCAGGTAGAATGGTTCGTAGACCTCAATTACTTCATATTCCAACAAGTAGAACAAATATCAGGAAAAATTCAACAATTACACGCATATGCAGCCAATATAACAATACATTCTCAGCTGAGATAGACATATTCAACGCGAAATATTACAGATTTAGACATGATGTTCTGAAGGTGATGCGCAACCAATATCCCTCTGTCCTGTCCTCCTAGTCTCTCTTCTCTCATTTCTCTTTCCTTCCCTAGTTGTTGTATATGTGTGTATATATGTGTACTTATGTATGTATGTGTATGTGATGGTGTGTATGAGGGTGTGTGTGAGGGTGTGTATGAATGTGTGTGCATGAATTATTTTTGGCTTGTAAACTGTTATTTGTTTTTATATTATATTGATGGAATGCTTTTTATGGCTCTAACAATGTAAAAATTATTTTGTATCATTAAACTGTAAATGAGCTGTAGCTTCCCAAAGAATAAATAAATAAATAAATAAAATTTATGTGCATTCGTGGTTGCGGCAGTAACTTTGTGATAGTCTATAATCAAACTTAGTTAAATTTTTGATTTTGCTACAATCCTTAAAACTGGCCTGCAATAGACTGTATCGCAAATGATGAAAAAAAAATCATATATTTCCCTTAATTTTAATATTTTGTTGTTTATTTTGTAGGTGACACATGTCAATCATGTATGACTCGGATACCATACGCCACCTTGATAGCTACCATCATGTGCTGTCTCGGTGTTGGGGTATTTTGTGCCACTATGTATCGTGGTGCCACTCTCTCCATACTGATGCTGGATGAAGTCTTCCACCAAAGACACATATGGTTATTATCAACAATTTTTATACTAATTTAATGATTTATTTAAGTAAGTTAGTCAACGGAGAGATGGACTGCATCGAACTTGTGAGTGCAAGTGTCACGTTCCGAATAGACGGACAAGACAAACTGTGATGTTTCATGAGGTAGCAGCAACTTCCACTAACTATTTTTTAAACTCACCAATACCGCAATTGCACAAGTATCGTAATGAACTGTGTGTTGATGCAGACATTTTCAGAGGTAACTTGCCGATCTTCAAAAAAAAAATATGGATCTTTCGTATATCAATAGCTGTCAACTTATATAGCTGTAGTCGATCTATTGCCACATTTTTATTGATATTATTACATTGAAGCTTTGATTGATACATTTATTACTTGTATAAACAATTTTATTTTAATTCTTCTTTTATCCATGTTAGTTGGGCACATTTTAAGGTTTTTTCACATGATTTACATTTTGTTTTAATATTGGCACCATTATTATTGTTAATTTTATTTTATACTGTTTGTAATGTCTAATTCTAATTCATATTTGTCTATTTTTACCTGAATCTACATGTTTTTATATTTTTATCTAGGTGTCTATATTTTTATTTGTTTCTATATTTTTATCTGTTTCTATATTTTTATTTTTGTAATTATTTTTAGTATTGTAAATGGCTTATGCTGTATATTTTGTAAATAAATAAATTTAAACATTTGGAATGAATTGATTTCAGAGCGACATAATTATATATAGTCTACTACATACATCTTGGTTTTAACTTTTCTCAGACAATTGGCAATATCCTGTCAACTTTACTTTCTGGTGGTTCAAGTTGACTTGTTGATTTGAAGCAATCATATTGACAATTTATCTACATTCATTCCTTTCTTGTTAGCTCCTAAATAGACAATATTATAGTTGTCATCCGTCTTGAGGATGAAGTAATCATTTAACAAAAAAATATAAATATATCTATGAAATCTTAAACTATTTTATTATAAATTATGAAGTTCCACAGTATAAAAGTTGTTTTAGTCACTAAAATAAAAAAAAAAACATTCCTGGTTTTAATCAAAAACCTAAAGTGAATTTTTGCAATGTTTGAATCTGTCACTTCATGATAGAACTCCATAATCACATAGAAACTATGATGAAAAACTGTTATTTTTTTCGTTCTATTAATTTTGTTCGTAAACGTGACTCCCATTCACCAGTATTGCTCAATGCCGGGCAATTGTCAGATTGGGAGTCGTTTGCGAACAAGATGAAATATAGAAAGAAAATGAAATATTTTTTTCATCATAATTTTTTTGTCTAAGTGAAATGTACCTTTGTTTAAAAATGTTCTATTAAGTTAACTCTGATAATATCAACGGATGATTTTGTTTGTCTTACAAATCAAGCCTTAAATAAATGAAAAAACTTATCCTTAAAAGAAACTAACCAGAAACATGTGACTCTGGTCTGGCTGAATAAGCTCTACGAAAGATGAAAATTCACATTTTTGTGTTTTTCAGGGTGGAAGCTGTTCAGATGGTCTGTGTGGTCGGTGGAGCGTGTATGGGGGCCCTAGGGTTGATGCTTCTCTGCTTGGGCTGCCTCGCCACTGGGGCAACACGACACAAGGTCTACAGGGCGTGGAGAGCGAGAGTGGGAGGCAGGATATCTTGTGCTATTGTGAGTAAATTACAAAATTAAACAATCTAGGTATTTAAATATGCTGTGCTGTTTTCCTGCGATGTTTTCTTTTGCTTTCAGAGGGCCTAATGTCTCGTGGCATTTTAGAAAAGACTGTAAATGAAAAATTTACTTAACATCTAATAAATCCCCCAGAATTGTTCCAGATTTGGACTTCCTAATTTATCACAGGAAACGAAAACTTTAAAAGCTATTTATTTAATTAAAACTTTGGTTAATGTTGCAAAATTAATATACAATATTGTCATCATCACTGGTGCTACAGTCCACTACGGACCCTGGCCTCCTCCAGAAATCGTCTCCATCCCTCCCTATCGACTGTCATCTCAACTACGTCTGCCTCTACTTCTCCCTTTGGGACAGGTGTCTAATACCTTTTTATTTATTTATGGTCATCATCCATCTGGCAAACATGTACAAGCCAATGTAGGCGCTGAATTTTAATAAATTGGACTACATTTGTTTCATTGTAGATTGCTTCTAGCTCACAATACTACCGTATTCTTCAGGCCCCTCCATCGTTGGGCCAAAGATTTTCCTTTTAAACACCAATAACATATTTTCGTCCTTTTTAGTCCGTGCCCAACATTCCGCTCCGTATGTTGGGACTGGTCGGAGAATAGTTTTGTATATAAGGACAGGCTGAGGTGGGAGGATGAGGTCAGGATGGATGCAGAGCAGCTCCTTCAGGTGACAGGCTGGAGGACGGCAGCCGAGGACAGAATAAGTTGAAGGCAAAAGTTACAGGAGGCCAAGGCTCGATATGGGCTGTAGCGCCATCGGAGAGAGAGAGATATAAGGACCTTAGTATTTCGCGAGATTAGTCTTGTCTTGGGATGTTTGAGTAGCTCGTAGTAACATCTATTAACCACTGCAAGCCTCGCTTTTATTTTCATACAATACCATAATTCCCCCAAAGGCATAGCCTGTATTATGGGTATACAATACTATTCAAAACAAAAAATGTTTATAATACAATATTTAACACATATTCGACATATACAATCAAAAGATATAAAAAATACACAAAAAAAATTACATATTGACATTTACCTGAGTGCAAGCACTCGTGTGTAAAGGAGACATTTAAAAACAAAATTTTACATCTACCTATTTCTAATCACTAATTTTGTATATTTATCTGCATCAATTTATCATTGCCTCATTTACCCTGTCATTTCTCACAATACCTAGACCAAACTTTGGAAAATATCCTGATGTAATGTTGCCACCCAATGGTGTCCTTCGCTTTATTTTGCTGTCTTTGGGCCTCTTCCAGTTCACATTGGATATGCAGATTTTGTGATCTCGAAGAACAATTTATTTTTAAGTATTACAGAAATTCTGTCACGGACTAGGTTAGGTGCCTCACTATTAGAAGACTCCTGTTATGTCAACTATTTCCAAAGATCCTCGTCTTTCCTCGGATGCTCTTCTAAAGCTTTGATCTTGTTAGATATTTATCATTGTTATTTATTATTAATCGACTTCATGTATAGATATTTAGATAAGCATGAATCCTCAATAACAGCATTGTTTTTTTTTTTTTTTTTTTTGCAGTTCATGGCTATCACATATATTTTGTCTCTGGTTTGGTTGATCCTGTTGTGCTTCCTTGTGATGGTCACCTTTGTCTTTACCATGTTCTGGATGATGTGTTCCAACCCGTTGGTGCAGGATTCAACCAACTGCATCGACTTTCGACAGTTTTGTAAGTCAAAATGTTTCTATTTTTAACACTGTACATTCAATTAAATTTGTAGACTGCTATCAAAAACTCTATGGACTTATTTAATGTTTCTTGTTTTTATCCCAATTGTTTACCAATTGACCAAAACAATTCGTCTTTTATATATGCATTTTAACAGTCTTACTAATACACAAATCGACTGCACACCCGTTCACTAGTGTTTAAGTTACACACCGTGTGTAAAGCCCGTGCAGCAATTATTTAAAAATCCTATTAATAAACGCTGTATAATGCCTGGGTAGTTGCAACAGACTTACAACAATAATTAATCCGATAACATAGTAATATCGCACCCGTGCATGCACAGAGCCGCCATTCTTATTTTGACATTTTTTTTTTGTAAATATTTTCATATTTTAATATAGGAATATGGAAAATATAACGAATAATTTAAACATACGAATACCCATCCGAACACCATTGTAGATATTATAAAAGAGTTAATTTTTTGACAACTTTTTGCTCCTAAAATGCACAACTATCACGAATAAAATTACTATAAATATTTCTCGTGTTATTATTCCAAGATATATCAATATACACATGCAGATCAAAATCAAATTGAATTTGTGATAGATGACAGTTATCTTAAAACACTGCTAAACTACCTTGGACAGGCGTGCAAACGTTGTGTAAAATTTGTATGAGAGATACACAGTCGTTAACCAACTGATCTGCTACACAGCGTTTATTAGTAACATTTTTGCCTTCACGGGTGTTAAACGATTATGTAACTAAGTATTTCAAGTATTTCTAACAAGAATTTATATGTCAATCTCTAATATGGGTCGTATGGAAATATTTCAGTCAATTGTTTATTTCGTGAAATAACAACAGCACAAGGCTTGAGTTTATTTATTGGCTACGACTATTTACACGACTCAACCATAGACGAAAACCAAAAATAACTACAGAAAACGCAGATAAATCAAGTTATAAAAATATTTACCTTTTTTTATACTTTGTTATAATTGTAGATCTCGATGAAAAATGATTTATAAAATTGAGTAAATGTAATAAGATGCCAATATTATTTATTTTTTCTTCAAGTTGGTTTCCATGATGCATTTTTATGACCATTGAAAAAATGACAAAGGTAAATATTTTTGTATTTTGATTTATCTGCGCTTTCTATAGTTATAAATGACCTGAAAACATAGACGACGTCAGAAAATTTGTCGTGTAAATAGACACTTTTTGGCGGGAAAACACTTTTCCCGCCAATTCCGGTCGTAAAAATAGTGGTACCGTTATTTATTTGTTATTAAAAATGCAGGCTTGGGTAAAATTTCTTGTTTTGGCTTTCAGATTTTATGTTTCCATCAAACATTCGTCCCGAAGATATGGAGGTGTGCGACACGCAAGAAGTGAAGGCGTTCTGCAAAAACTACGTTGAGAAGGCGGAGGTCATGTTTATACTGGCTACTGTCGCTTGCTTCCTCGTCATTCTCAGCTTGGTGAGAAATCATATCTCATATTTAACAAGACATTATAAGAATATTTTTTTTATTGCATATACGCAAACATTGGATTTTTTTCCCTATCGGGAGTCAAATGATATTTTTGATTCCTGACAGGGAAAAAATCCAATGTTTGCGTATATGCTATTAAAAAAAAATTCGATTTACATACACATTGGTACAAGTAGGAAAATTAGCCAAAAATGAAATAATATTTCTGGCGCAGTTCAGGGGTGACATCTGTGCGAGACACCATCACCTCATTTATAAGGACTGTTGCTTTCATTGTTTACAAATAAACTAATTTCTCAATAGATGGCGTTACAAAAAAAGGTTTCTTCGTTACTTCATAATTGATGAACATTGCGCAAGCGCATCAAGTGATCACGCAAACCAGCCGATGACAGGTCGTAAGCCCTGTAGGTGCCTTGAGTTCCTGGTTCTTCTATAATATCCCAACTTCGTCTCTATTGAGATGTTAAAAAGTTTGTCAATAAAAATATTATTACAAGACTTCTGCATGTCTGACCTTTATTAAGAAATATATAAATAAACTATATTTATCAAGTAATTCTTGAACGATATTACTTCTGTGCCTTTCAAATTTCTTCTTTCTTTCCTCATAATTATTTTGGCACGCATCGCCTCATCAACATTCATACATCATTGTCTTTCCAAGGTTCTTACATTTTATTCTTTTAGAATGTCGGTCACATTGTCAAACCATCCTTTTCTAGGACGGGACGGATCTCATTCCATTCCTGTCTATACTTTATTCATTAGGCCTTTTACTTTCATTCTCCCCATGCGGCCAAACCATCTCAATGTGTTTTTTATTCTATTGATGAAATCTTTCTTTATTTTACACTTTCCTTACTTTAAAATATGTCATTTTTGGTTCTCCATCATATTCATTCCTGTAAAACCTTTTCATGCATCTTTCCAGAGCTGCGTTCACAATGAACGCCGAGTGCACTTAGTGACACTCTTAGCCATTCAGAATAACTGGAAACAGATGATCGAAAGATACTGTTGAGTTCAGATTGAAAGTCGAATGTACACTCCAAACGCTCGGTATAATCGTCGGGTGGAATACGCTCTGACAGTTGTAGTATCTGTTGACATCTATTTTATCTGTGGCAAGATGACTTTTATTTGTTTATCTGTAGTATCTATTATGTCAGTTGACATTATTTATGATGATAATATGCATTCACAAAAGGTTAATTTATAAAAATATCATTCAAAAATCTGCAATAAAAGGTCAGAGAGCATCATTTACTCCACTGCCCAATCGTTCTTTCGATGAAAATATAACCTAAAAAGACACATGTATGATAAATTACATTTGACATTTAAATGATGATGCCCGATGTTGCGTTCACATTGAAACGCCGTTCGAAAGTGTTCAGTGAGATTGGTGTGAAAAACGTCATAATTTGCGACGTCAGGTACATCCGACGCCGAGTATTCTATCTGAACACAGCCCAGTCCTGCCACGACCAATTTCGTTCACTTATAGTGCAAGCATTTATTCTTGGTTGAGGGAATGTATTAGGATGTATATGTACTTGTTACAATGACGTATTCTTTTTTTTAACCCAATCAAGACGGGTAGGTACAAGTACTTGCATTACCTACGGACGGACAGTATTTTGTGTCGCACACAGATTTTTTTTAGTATTGTTTTAATTGAATATAATAACATGAAAAGATCACATATAAAATGAAAGATAATGTTATTGTAGTTATTTCCATATAAAAAAGTACATGGCAGCATCGATATGTCACATGATCCTTCCGGCATTTGATGTAGATAAGGAATATGCGCCGATTGTATACTGGTAAGGATCAAATTCAAAGTATAATGTTCAGCGCAAAACAATAAAATGAAGTGGCACAGTGTCCCTCTTTCCTACGCGCATACATATTAGATCCTTACAAAGTGCGGGAGAGTGTAAATTTGGCCGGTGATGATCATTAAATTACATTGGTTAGAGTTTTTTATTTTTTAAATAATTTAACAATTGTTTTGTTGATTCATCAATAGATGTCTTGAAGTCAAATATATGGGAGTAATATTTATCCCATTTTCGTCTCAATCAAGTATAAATTTACTGAGATATGAAGATTCACAATTGTGTATAGCCATGAGGGCATGTATAGATGATGCTCGGTGTTTAGGCACGCGGCCGGAGGGCATCTATACGTGATGCTCATCTTAAAAAGGTTAAATCAATTCAAACTCTATTTTCTAATATGGATTTGTACTGACGTAGTATAATTTGTCATTTTTTGTGCAGGTTCATTATCTGATGTGTTTGGCCGCCAACTACGCCCACATCAGGGATCATGAGAAGTTCCAGGAGTTACAGGAGCTGCAGTATTTGGCTGAGATGGATCCTGACGTACACGCCTCCAAAGACAGATTCTAGGATGCGGCCAGGGGAATCTACAATCATCACACTTAGACTATAATATCAGTAATAATAATTCAACATAAGTTTTATCAATTATGCAGCTGTATGTGAGTAAAAGCCATCCAACGCTGTATGCTGTCATTGTGTTTAGGAATGGATATGAACGCTGACACATTTTAATTGTTTTGTCCTAAGATTGATAAGAAAGAAATGTAAATTTAATATGTAATGTCATTTGTGGGATTAAGTTTATTATTTAATAATTATGTTGATAATCATTTTTGTATTGGTAAGATTTCTTAGTGTTGTTTGATGTATGAAACTACACTTAGCCAGATTTCACAACATAAATGCATCAACCTTAGGTTGGATAGATTAATTCTGCAGTATCCGTTGCATACATAGATACCATCACGCCATATCCCTTACGGGGTAAGCCGAGAGAACCGAGCGCCATACTCCTCTATTTTTTGCACACATTCCATACATGCTCATCGATTATTCAAGCTTCTTGTATTTCCTTCTTTCATTAACATGGGCATGCCATCCCTTTCTGGGGCGGCCCCTGCTATTCACTCCATCTTTTACACCCATGTATATTTTTTTGGTCAGTCGTTCATCATTCATTCTTTCAATATGTCCAAACCACCTCAAGGAATTCACTTTCATTTTACTTATTAGTATCCGTTGCAAAGAAATAAAATTAGATTTTTGACATAACTACCATTAAAAATCATCTTAACCAGTTTTTAATTTTATTTGTAAAAAGCAAAGTCTGTAAATTCGTATATTAATCTTTTTTTTTTTTAATAAATTTTTCCATTGTTATCGAGTGATATGGTTTGACAACCAAGCAAGATTACCAACATAAATGAAGCTGTTAAATGTAACGGACGTAAATCAATTTATTTACAATTTATCTTTATACTTTGCTGCTATTGCTTTGTGGCACATTTTAACTAATATAATTAAATAAAATCTCTTAGTTTTTAACCACGTTGAGTATATTTATATGTCAACTAGTTTCGGAGACGTAACCGCTCCTTCGTCCATATATTCGTCCATATATACATTCGTCCCTTCGTCCATATATACATTCATATAAAAATAAAAAAGAGTTCCTATTAATGAAAAATATTCGTAATAATTTAAAAGAAAAGAACTTGACGCTGACAAAAGCAGATAAGGGAAATACAACTGTTATTATGAACAAAAGTGATTATGAGATTAAAATTCAAGATTTTTTACAAGATAATAACTTTGAAGTGTTACACAAGGACCCCACAAACAATTACCAAGAAAAATTAAAAAGTGAATTGAAATCGTGTAAAAGTGATGCCATAAAAAATAATGGTAAATCCCAATTAGTGTTGATGAATCCAAAACCCCCAAAACTTTATGGCTTATTGAAACTACATAAGGATAATAAACCAATTAGACCTGTTGTATCGTATTACAATGCCCCAACATTTAAACTAGCTTCGACCATAATATCTATTGTTAATAATGCTAATATTTTTCAACCTACTTATAGTATTAATAATTCCTTACAACTGGTAAATCACCTTAGAGATAAGAAACTTCCTCATAATGCCCGTTTAGTGTCATTTGACATTGTTAGCTTGTTTACTAACGTTCCAGTAGCAGAAAGCAAATCCCTGATTAATGATATATTGGTAAATGCAAACTTACCGGGTGATTTGAGTAATGATTTAATACGCTTGTTCAATTTGTGTCTTGATCAGAATTATTTCCAATTTAATAACGTTTTATATAAACAGAAGGAAGGTCTCCCGATGGGAGGACCTGCTAGCCCATTAATAGCAAATATTTTTGTAAACCATTTAGAAAATAAGATTTTTAATAGTAAGTCACCTTTGTTGAAGTATGTAGAACTGTGGAAGCGATATGTGGATGATATTTTTTGTATTTGGACGGGTAGTATTCGCCAGTTAAATATGTTTTTAAAATTTATTAATTCGTTTCACCAAAATATTCAATTTACTCTTGAAATAGACAATAACTCCACTTTGAACTTCTTAGATTTAACTCTTTCTTTAAAAAATAACGCAATCGACTTCAGTATTTATCGTAAACCTACATACGCAGACACAGTTATACATAATTCATCAAATCATCCTCTATCACATAAGTTGTCTGCCTTCTTTGCAATGTTACATCGGCTACAAAATGTTCCAATGACAGTAGAAAATTACAATATAGAATTAAATACAATTAAAAACATCGCGATTAATAATGGTTATGACTTAAATATAATAAGTAATATAAAAAATAAAATACAAAAGAGACAAAATATAATCAATTACTTGTACAGCGGTAAAGAATGTATAAACACAAATGATCAAAAATGGCGGAGAATGCTTTTTATAAATGATAAAATAAAATCAGTGCTAATAAAAGACTTACCACCAGATTTAAAACCAGCCTTTTATACTGGTAATAACCTAGGAACTTTTTTAAAAAATAATAAAGATAAAGACACGGTTTTAAGTAATTCGGGTGTCTATAGATTAAATTGTGAAGATTGCGAATTTTTTTATATAGGTAAAACAGGTAGAAATTTTGACATTAGAATTAAGGAGCATTTAAGATGTTTAAAAAGTAACAATTTCTCAGAGTTTGCAAATCACTTGATTGAAAATAATCATGCTTTCAATAATCAAACGGGATATAAAATCTTGCATATAAATAAAGAGGGCTTAAGATTGGATAACTTGGAGGCATTAGAGATAAAAAAAGCCTTAAATACAAAACAAAAAATAATTAATAATCAAGTACATTTAAACAATACTCCATTATTTAATATTTTTCCGTTGACAACCTCTGCTTTCAATAATGTAAGCTCCGCCCATCAACTTACCGATACATAATTTAGGCACACGGGTCACATTATGTACATAGTATCTAAGTTTAGTATAAGTTTGTCCGGACGAAGGAGCGGTTACGTCTCCGAAACTAGTTGACATATAAATATACTCAACGTGGTTAAAAACTAAGAGATTTTATTTAATTATATTATTTACAATTGTCAATTCAAATATGCCGACCTCCGTGGCACAGTTGGTAAGTCTTTCGGCTTCTGTGCGGGCAATCTGGGTTGGATCCCCAGCAGAGGGAAATTTATTTAAATTCATTTCTCTAAAACGCTGGTTAGTTGGAAGATTTTTCCATATGGAAATAAACTCGCAACTTGCATGGAGTCCAACAAAGTGTTTATTATCATATTTTTATGAATATAGATTTCAATCTATGTACTTTCAAAGTACCTATAGATGCCACCAAACCTCTTGAGCCTTTTCGTCATGGAGGCGTGCGGTTTGCACGTACACCGATCAAACAAAAGATGCAAATATACAATCTGCGCATCTTCGTGATTGGTTCAAGTTGTTTTACGATATCAATACATTATTTTAACGTATTATCAATACAAAAAAATAGTATAGTAATATTTATCGGATATGTTTACTTTATTCATTGGCTTTTGTGGCTCAGTTGGTTAGGTATCTGCCTGCTGATCCGAAGGTCCCGGATTCGATTTCCGGTGGAGAAACAGTTTTTAATTGTGTTTGCAGTCTGAATCTGTAAGACGATTAATATTGTATTGTTATTAGGTGCATGCTCAATTAATATTTGACAATAGTACCTGCTAGTTGCCCAAGAAGTAATATAAAATAAAAATTATGATTTAGTTGAATTCTTTACAAATATACCACTGAGTAAATCTGCAAAAGGACTATATTTATTATGTGTGTAGTCAGTAGTGAAATGTTTATATAGTTTGTATCCAAGAAATCGTTATAAATTGAATTATTTTTATTTTTGGGAACTAAGAATGTACTAAATTTAGTTAATTGAATTAGAACTCCATATTATTACTAAATTAAACCAAGTGTTTTATTTAAATTAAGTAATTTGTGAGTCGATTCATTTGTGATTTATGCCAAAGAATGTGAAGCACATGTAAATCTAGTATAGTTCCATACGCAATACAACAAGAGATAAAGTCAATTTAAAAAAGAATATTAAGCGACTATAGGCCGGTATTACAGTCTCAGTTTAAGAGCTAAACTCAAGTTTTACAAAACCATAGCGTATTGTATTGTCCGTTTAGGCCTAATCTTCCCTCAAATACGTCACTAAAACGACAAATATTTAACTCAACGTTTCTGGCGGATTAAGTACTTAACGGTGAGTCAACTGTCATTTGCTAGGCAACGCGTGTAGTTTCAGTTTCTATCACTAGAGGCGTTAGGCAACGAGTGTAGTTTCAGTTTCTATCACTAGAGGCGTTAGTTGTATCGGCGGTGGTGCCACACAACAAAACAAACTGAAATATACCATATTCACAGATAATATGGAAGTAAACTTTCAGTATACTTCAGATGTGTCACTCAATACATAGAAGCTGTAACCGGATAATCATAAGGTTTCTCGTATCTCCGCTATAGGGGCAATGAATACGCGACCGGTCCACGGCAAATTTAAATTTCCATTTTAAAATGTTTCCAGCTTTGAGGAATGGATTCAAGGATAACTTAAATAAAAAATAACCATTTTTCAATCATTATTTATTAAAAAAAAAAACACATATGATGGATTTTATTTGTAATATTTCAAAAATTATACCAAATAATTCATAAAATACATTGTTCTAAATAAAATGTGCATTGTAGATTATTAGGTTTTTTAAATTTACTTTCCACAGAGAAAGATTTGTTACTGATTTTCGGAAAACTATATAACTTCACTTTGCCGTATTTCACTTGACAATTTATTCAAAACACAACAAAACTTGTCAGCCATCTTGCGAAGATAATCGAAAAATACAAAAAGCTGGCAATAGATAAACATCATCACCATCACATGGCGTGATGGTATGTATGTAGATTAACACCGAAAACAACAAGAATTTTACAAAATCACACGTGTTATATTTATTATTTGGTTTACTTCAAGATTTTAAAGGATCAAAATGTTTCGCGTCACAACAAACAACAAAACACAACTGAAGTATGCTGAAGGTCTGAAAATTTTACATTGCATTTTCAAAAATACCAACATAAAAAAATAAAAAATAGCGCCACCTTTGGAGATGTGAGCGTAAAGTAAAACCAGTGTTACCAATAGAGTGCCACCGGCGTGACCATATTGAAACAAACATGGGCATTTAAAAGCATTACTTTGGTGAAAAAAATTAAATTTGCCATGTTGGATAGTAAAACAATAGTATTTCAAGTCGTAGCGTCCCGTTTTGTAGTTTGTATTATTTGAGGTTATTTAAAATTTGACAGATAATAACAACAGAAAAAGTAAAATATGTCTATAATTGAAGATTTAGTAACTGACATGTCATATTGCACTGTAATACGGAAATGGATTCAATCTCCCCTTAACATTAATCTTGAGTTTAACAAACTCAATGAGTTGAGAGCCAACTGTAATACCGGGCCTATACCATCATCATTGTGAACATTCATGTTGAGTTTTCTCAAAACTATCAATAAAGGACATACAGTATATGTCCGGCTGGATATCCAGCGAAGTGGACGTTGGGTGGCTTTTATTTTCATATTGAAAGTAAAAAGAACTGTTTGCAAATGGAAACAAAGCTACTTCAGTTGAATATGATATACATATATTGAATCATTGGTTCAATTTAATATGCGTTTTGTTTCCATTAGCGATGTGTGTATTTTCATTATATAATAATAAATCTTTACAATAATTGATAAATAATAGTACTTAGTTATATCTAGTGTAATTTATTATATTTTTGCTACTGCTTTGAAGCGACTGATATTTGACATTTCCAGTCGATTAATGAAGAATATCCGATCGAGTTTTGATAGAAAAAAAAAAAAACAATAGCAAAATTGTTTTTAGGAAATCGTAAACATTGTCACTGATCAAAATATTTTTGTGTTCCTTCAAAAGTATCCTTCAATCGAATTTGAATGTAAATCCCAACACGTGAAATGAAATGAAATGTGAAAATAATTAATAACTTTTAAATATTGTATTGGTTATTATGAGATATTTAAAAATAGATTCTGTATTATTAAAAGTGTATAAGCACTTTAATGCTACTCTTTTTTTGTACTTTACAGTTTTGCGGACAAATCATTTGAATTACAGTACAATCTCATTAATACAGGCACATGAGTACCGAATTAGCGAAAAATTAAGATTATTCAAATGTAGGTTACTGTAGATAACTGAAATGAGAAAAAAATACTGTTTGTTTCTTTGTACATAACATATTATTATTTATTCATAAAATGCAAATGAAATCAATATTATGCCGACTGCCTTGGCACAGTTGGTGTTTGCTTCTGTGCAGCATCCTGATGAGAAATTTATTTAAATTCATTTGGTCAAGCAAATAAT